>CM033696.1:28910659-30110659 GCA_019514585.1 Dendrobium officinale
ATTAAATAAACTTAAATATTTTTAAAAAACTCTATGAATTAATAAATAAATTTGAACAATTATATCTTTTGCTAATTTATATTTATGAACAATATCGTCCCAACCTCCTGACCATATTTTATATTAAGCTTCATAAGAAGCTAAAAAAAAAAAAAATGTTCCATAAGAAGCTAGTTAGGAATACGATAAAAAGCTCTTTAAAGAAAAACTCGATTCTTATTTGATTTAAAATTTTAATAAATCTAATATAAATATTTTATGTTTACTATAAATAAAAAAATCTAATATTTATTGTTTAATAAATCATAAAATTAACTAAATATTATGATATATATATTAATAAAAATACATCATAAATATGTATTATTTGATATGATATGATTACGTATAATTTAATTTAAATTATTTTTATTTTATGATATCTCTAATTATATATTTATACTTTATATCTATAATTTTAATTCCTTTCTTTTTAGGTTGGAGAATATAGGGGCTCATAGGGAGTTATAGTTCTTTTCCTTAATTATCTTCTTTAAAGTCTATTGGCCTTTTTATTCTTTTAATTTAATAAGTGGATGAAAAGTAATTTTATATTGATAAAAAATGCAACATTTTTGTTGGTTACAAAGTAGGATTTAGTAAATTTTATAAATCTTGATTTAGTGAATCTCTAAGAGGATTAAATCTTGTAAACTATTGGGCCAAACAACTTTAAAATCTTGCTAAGTTTTCATTAATCATTTGTTTATTTGTTTTTTGCTTTAAATTTTTTCAAAACAAAAACATTTATGTTTAGTTGGACTTATTTAAAAATTCAAGTGGTGAACTTATTTCAACTATGTATGTGGGGGATATCTATGTAATGCTAAAACAATGATTTCTTTATCTCTCACTATGAATATTCCAACACGTAATAGTTTGGCATCATCTATGAGAAATATTCTTAGCATAATACAAACATTTCACCATGCTGACATAATAAGCATTTAAGAGACCAAATGTGTTCTTCCCACCAATTTCAGTACGAGTCGTCAAATTATACCTCATTATAGACATCTAAAGCTAAATATCCTAATAAACATATAGAAATTTGAATATCAAAATATCTTTAAAACTATAATGGTGAAGGCCAATCTTAATATTAATCATTTTCACCATGTAAGAGGACAATCAACATAAAGATATAATCATCCAAAGGAAAAGATGAGATGTTTAATTTACTAAGGACACCAAAAATATTATTTATAAAATCATCTTTAGATCATAACAAAGAACATCATTAAATTCAAGGCAAGAAAATCATCAGAGTTACTATTAATATTATTGGAATATTGCCATAACCTATTTACACTAATGTACAAAAATACGTGTCCAAAACATTTAAATTACTTTTCAAAATTCTGACTTTGAGGGAAATATTTTTCCACATTAAAAATTCTTTGATCATTTTAATAATGATTGACATATGTACTATCAATTCTATGAAAATTTTATTCGATATAAGATAGTTTAATGGATATTTTATCCTTAAACACTTTCACAAATCTTGGATTTCTGATCGTCTACAATATTCTCATGATATTTATAATTTTATATGACATATCATAAATATTTTTAGCAAATTTACTTTTTTTATCACCATTGGTGAACTAGCTTTACAATCAACACTTTTTAAGATAATAGATATTGATTCCTTTTATTGTTGTAATATTCACTCAATATCTACTATCTATTTTTATAGATGTTGCATCTATTCCCTACTTGAAGCTTAACTTTCATAGATTAATAGCCATTAGAGAAATAGGATAAAAATATATATTTGGCCATCCACATTATCTCCAAGAGGTCCAACAAGAGACTCCCATCATTGAAGCAATAAAGGAATTTAGCTCCTCATCAAGTTGAAATTTCTTGAAGAATTTATATATCACCAAGATATAATCAATGTCTCCTATCAATAACTAAATATTAATCTTTATTAAATAAGTTCATATTTAAAATATCATATTTCTCATATTAGATATCAATAAAGTTTCTTTTTATAAATAATTTTGCATCTTATATGACCTCACCAAGGGTGATAATAAACTAGTAGTGAACAATGTCTTCATTATGAAGACTATGAAAATAAGTGATTGATAAGATCTTAATTCATCTAAATTTTTTAGAAGATATAAGCATCAAATGGTACAAATTCTATCTATAAAACCCATATGACATAAGCTTCAAAAAAATAAAAGTTCTTTCTAAAATTTTTAATAAGCATTAGCCTTATATGATATATATTCTTTTCAGGAATTTTAAAAGGAGAAAATATCAGTATGTACATATTTTTTTCTACTCTTCTCAAACCTCAAAAGGTTTAATTAAGCCTTAGAACATATATATATATATATATATATATATATATATATTCAGCCAAAAAATTTAGAAAGTATGTGCCTTAGAAGATATATGATCCTTATTTATTCAAATATACCATTGATACAAGCAGATTTAGAAGCCCCAAAAGGGCCATGATATGTTACAAAGTCTTATCAAATAAAGAATTGATGTCTCTATATTTTAACTGAGAGAATATCTTTTTGCTCAGTTCAACTATAACATACTCTGTCTAGATAGTTTAGTGTTTTTGGTAGTCTTATTAGCGCCTATGAAAGGGAATTTGATATCCCTATACTTAATACTATTTAATATATTTTAAAATAAGATATTGAGCCTAAGAAGGGGGAGTATGTGAAGTGTGAGTTTATCCCATAACTCTAACCATGAAGACTAGCTCAGTACTATTTGTAGAGAGATACACTAGTGCTTGCGAGGAGAAATGCGATTCATTTTTATATGACAGTATTTAACATTTTTAAGATAAAGAGCTAAAGCTTATAAAGTGGGAAAATTATTATGTCCGGCGTCCGGATTCATTCGGAGACGAATCCAGACACGCCACGTCACCTGGATCCCGGTGCATCCGGTTATAAAAAGTGAAACTCGTTCCTTGATTCAACCTACTGTTCTAGTCTGTTTTATATATAACAGCTTTTAAGCTACATCGAATTGGCTAGACAATCGATTCATGATTGAACAGATCTATGTCATAAGTCAGTCGGTCTAATTTAATTTTTAAAACTATGGATTTGAGTGTTATTCATGACTTCTCTATCATTCTCCAATAATTTTATTCATAACATTAAAATTTGATATATTTATATGAATAACACTCAAATGCATAATTTTAAAAATCAAATGAGACCAATCGATATATATTTTTGAAATATATAAAGATATATATATATATATATATATATATATATATATATATATATATATATATATATATATATATATATATATATATATATATATATATATATATATATATATATATTATATTAATTATAAAATAAATTTTAAAAGTTTAAAATCTATCATAACTCAAATTTCGTAAGAACATAGTGACACAAAAAATGTTCGATATGTTTTCTCTTAAATCGTCCCGTTATTTTCTCATCGGCCTTTCAACAAAAGAAAAGTTGCATTTCTTTCTTCTAAATACTTGATGAGAAAATGACTTGTTCATAAAAAAAATAAATAAATAAATAAATAAAAATCCAAAAGTCACGTGCATTTATGAATTATGCCATTAAAATTCGAGAATTTTTATAAGATAACGCTACTTTGTCAAAAGGCATTTATTTTTGTTGGATGATCTATTCCGGTTTGGAATTTTAAGTTTACCTCAAAGGGTACAAAATCTTGGTACCGCAAATTCTCTACGAGCAATTATTATATTCGGTGTCCGAATGCATTCAGAGATCAAAAATCACGCGCCACGTCACCTAAATTTGATATTTTGGACTCAATATTGCTCGGTATACATTCGGACCGTTCGGTTTTTGACCAGATGTAATAATTTCTCCCAAGGTACATCCGCCATATTCTAACACGAACGAACTAATTAAGGCTTCCTTCGATTAGGAGAACTTAATTTTATTTTTATATGAAGATTCAGCACGTGAATAAAAAAAATAAAAGTTAAAAATATTAAATTTTTATTTGAAAATTTTAAGAACAGGAATTAGATAATTTTATCTAGTTAAAAGAATTCTACTATTTTATATCATCAGTTATAAATAATCCTCTTTCCTATGATTAAGGAAATGATTGATATTATAATATAGTATACATAATTATGAAGTTGGATACCATTATAGAAGTTGGAAGAATATTAAAATATTAGAAATATTATTAAGAGATCGTTTGTTATTTATTTATTCATTCTTATTTGAGAAGATGAGATCAGAGATGAAGAAGTCAAGTATAAATCATGGTGAAATTGAAGTTAACATCGAGGGTATGCGGTAGTTTTATTGGTGATAATATGTCACCATTGCTTGTAATGTTAGTCGATGAAGTATGAAATTTCGTGAAGGTTGTTAAACCCTATAGAAGTAGTCTCGATGCTAACCAAGAGGGGATGAATTGATGATTTAAAAAACTTCTTTAAATACAAAGAAAAGTAGTTCATCTTTTTTAAGCTTTTTCAACATCTGAAAACTGATAGTTTTTTATCTCTTGATGCAGAAGAAAAGTGATTTCTCAATAACAGATAATCAGAGATTTCAACCTACACTATTAACACAGAAACAAATGCGGAAAATAAAGTGTGAAAAAATAAAACCAAGAACAAACACATCAGAGATTTATAGTGGTTCGATCAACCTGACTTACATCCACTTCCCATAACCTCCCATTCTAGGTATTGCACTAAACTTTTTAGTGACTCTCCTTTAGCCTCACAGCTAGACGGAGAAGCCCTTATAAAATCTTTACACCAACCCGGTGCGACAGAGGACCGTACTCCTTTCACAGGCAGAGAACCTCGACTCCTTTTACCCTCCTAGTGAGGCAGAGAACCTTGACTTCTTTTCACCCTCATGGTGAGAAAGAGAACCTGAAATCACTTTCACCTTCCCTGGTGCGGTGGAGTAGCTAGGTCCTTTGACACCAAAGAGTTCTTCTTCTTCCCAAAACTTTCTTCAAGACAAACCTTGAATCCAATGGTACTAAGATGCAAGCTTGCCAGAGAAACAATATGAAACCCCATCCATACTCCCATGAACCCTACAAGGATCTTCTCTCTCTCAAGCTCCACCCTTTCACCCTCTCTTCAAGTTTTCTTCAGAAGAATGAAGACTCAATCCATGCCAAAGACACTTACAATATCCTTGGAGAAAGCTTAAACAGAGGGCTTCAAAAACCCTAAAAAATTAATTCTGTCGTCAAAGATCATACAGTGTGATCACTAGATCGTCTAGTATGATATGCATAATTTGACCTGATATTCTTGTATAATCTCTAGATAGTCCAGTACGATTAGTTCAAATTTGGACTGATTGTCCAGGATGATTCTATAATCATCTAAGACGATTAGTTCAACCAAAATGTAGTTCATCCAAGATAAAGTATAGGATGACCAAAATCGTCTCTATTGATCATACATTATGATCAAGTTCATATAGTACGATCAAAATATAAAAATTAAGTAGACTCCATTGACTAATCACATGATCAATTTAGGCATAACTGTCATTGATAGTTCAATATGATATACATCATCCTAGACGATTAAAATAAAATATGAAATTCAAAATCTTATATAAATTATAATTGACAGCTATTTTCCATGATCATAACTAAAAATCCTGGATGATCTAAATTGTTTAGTACGATTAGTTAAATAAGTTGATCATGCAGTACGATATAAATCGTACAATATGACTAGTTCAAAATTTGAACATCTGATTTTGAATCAATCTCACTCACCTTGAGTGTGTGTGTGCATGATCATCAAGCTAGCATACATCCTTACAGAATATGACTCAAGAAATAAAAAATACATCAATGAATATTTCAAAAATCTTTATAGCATAACCTATTCGACTCAATCTTGAGGCTTGAATCTTCATTGGATGGTGCGTGACATTCTTGAAATATTAGTGCACATGCTAACAAATATACATTGCTAATACAATTAGACATAAGGATGTGAGCCACAATATTTGTTATCATCAAAACCATAAATTAGTGAGCTTGAGTTGCAACAAAGTAGGTGGGTGTTGACAGCTTGGTGCCAATAATGGGCATTGGTGTTTATATTGTTATGTGTGGAATTTGATTGTATTGATCAATCTGGTTATTCTGTTGTCTCAGACCTTAAAGTTTGTTGTGTTCTGACGCCGGAGCTGAGTCGTCAATTGTATTAAACTTCAGACTATATTAAGTCCATTTAGTAGTTATAGGGCTATAGAGGTGAAATGCTTTCTTTTGTTTGTGTAGCCTAGTATGATGCTTCCCTTTTGGCTATAAATAGGTAGCCAATATCTTGTAATAAGGATAGATTGTTGATATGAATAAAATTTGAGTTAGTCTCATGTGTTTCCTGTATCCTAAGAGTGATTTTTAGGTGGTGGATCTTTCGTCCAAGAAGTTCTTGGAGCGGTGTCAGGCGACCGTCACCGAATTCTCGACGTGGATTCGTCGAGCCCCCTACCTGGCCGGTGTAATTTGGTATCAGAGCCAATAGGCTCTTCTTGCTCTGTATCCTAAGAATTCCTCAGGTGGTGAAGAGAAGAACCGAAGAAGCTCTGAAGGGTAATCAAGCAGTCGCTAAGCATCCAAGTGGAGTGGCGTCATCTGGTTCTTATAGTTTATCTAAAAGTTTTTGAGTTCCTGCAACAACAGAGAGTCATCTCCGGCGTGGAGCTTTAATTTGCCGAAGAACAATTCTTGTTCATCTAACGATCACCAGACAGCGAGCGAGCTGAAATTTCCCTCCGAGCCGCATACGAGGATTTTGTTCTCTGGAGATTGTTCTTGTCTTTTTTTTTTCTTGATTCTTGTTCCTAGCCGCCAAAGCAGCTGCTTCAATTGTTGAAACCAACAACTTAAAGTCTGTTACATCTTCTTGTCAACACCTCGCTTGATCCTTGTTCTTGGAAATGGTGCCATTTCGTGGGCAACGTCAGCACCTGCTAGTGAAGGCAAGAACGTGGAAGTTGTCCGCGAGCTGAAGCAGGCGAAGGCGGTAAGACCGCCGCATACGAGTCCGCTCGGTTGGCTTGGGTCGAATCTGCTCGGCAAAGGGAGTACAGCCGGCGGAGGTTCTTGCGGCTCGGAGGCGGACTGGGATGCTGGTCTGCACGCAAGAAGCTGGATGTGGCTTCTGATGCTTGCAATCAGAGTTTGGACGCTGGACTTGGTTCGGCGTGGTTAACATAGGCGAACAAGAAAAAGGGCTGTCTCGCAGGAATCGAGGTCCTTCTTCCACGGCTTCGTCTTCCCCATCTATTATTTCTGCCGTCAAAACTGTTCTTCTCAAGCAACATTCGCTCCAGAAGATGTCACCTCGCGGGAGTTATCAAAGTTCACGTCCAGACGCAGAAATAGAAGATCTTCAACAAGAAATTGCCCGACTCAAATTAAGATTGTCAAGGATTGAACGTAAGGAAAACTTGAGCTCCCTTGGCCGGGACTTTAATGATATCTTGAATACTCAGGGTCCATCTTCCTATGAAGACATTTTTGAAGGGTCACCCTGCAAGTCTTCCTCATCCTCGAGCGAGTCCATCTTCGATGGGTTTGAAGATTCGTTGCCGAAATTGTCGTCTTTGCCTCTCTATGATAAACCTGTGTATGACGTGTACGATGATGACATGTTCTTTGAAGTTCTTGATTTTAATAAGCCCATATATGACGATGACCCGAGCAAGATGGTTGCACCGATGGAGTTATGCATGCATATTGTTCCTGTAAAGAAAATCAATGTGCTTGTCATCACTGATAAAGAAAATGCTCTTCAAAATACAGCTGATGTTAGCACAACTTTCAAAGTTGTTTCAATTAAGCATTCGTGTGAAGAGTTGATTAATAAGATGATCAACCATCTTTCTCAAGAGTCTGATACATTCAGGAAAAAAAGATGGAATATGTTACTTTTCAATCAATATCTGGGTGTAGTTAACGAAGCAAAGGAAAATATATTGTTTTGTGATGTGTGTTGGCAAATGGAGACAATAGTGAATAGTATTTTTGTTTGTACTAGATGCAAGATTGACACCGGATGGAAATATCAAGACATGTTTAGCCAACCAAATCTGCCTCCTTCTTGTGGCCAGCCGGACATCTTCCTATGAGCCTGAAGTTCCTCCTACCCCGGTAGTATGACGCCGGAGCTGAGTCGTCAATTGTATTAAACTTCAGGCTATATTAAGTCCATTTAGTAGTTATAGGGCTATAGAGGTGAAATGCTTTCTTTTGTTTGTGTAGCCTAGTATGATGCTTCCATTTTGGCTATAAATAGGTAGCCAATATCTTGTAATAAGGATATATTGTTGATATGAATAAAATTTGAGTTAGTCTCATGTGTTTCATGTATCCTAAGAGTGATTTTTAGGTGGTGGATCTTTCGTCCAAGAAGTTCTTGGAGCGGTGTCAGGCGACCGTCATCGGATTCTCGACGTGGATTCGTCGAGCCCCCTACCTGGATGGTGTCATGTTCTTTGGGGGAGTAGGGGGTTTACCCCTTGCTTGGGTTCGGGTGCCTTGCACTCAAAAATATTTTTTTCAGTACAACAGCCTGACATTGCATACCCGAGTGCCTCGACGTTGTGTTCTCAAGAAAAATTGTATAGATATGGCACTGCAGCAGTGCAAGACAAAGTCTTGAGCGTCGCAGTGCTGCGAGATAGACTTTTAGCTTTCTTTCTCATTTTTCTGAAGTGTTGTGTCCCTTGGGGTTATTTTACTTAGCTTTCTCTTGTATTTTGAGTATGTAGACATTGAGAATGGTGGATGTGAGAAGAGAAGCAAGGAGAGAATGAGAGAGAAGAGAGATTTATACTTATTTATCATAAATTTCATAGTGGATTTGTTGGTGTGGTGTGGCTTCATGATTTTTCCCCTATTTTAAGATTTTCCACGTTAAATCTTGTGTCGTTAACTTTTCCATTGATTTTACTTTCTTGATTGTTTTGTCATTATGGCGTTTACTCCTCCTCATCTTCTCCGTCATATATCGATGGAGTGTCTTGGCCTTATAGGTGATAGCTTGCACCTACATTGTTGGGATGGTAGGCAACGAAGACCATAATCTTCAACATTTGCATCAACAACATGGATTGACTTGATAAGCAATAACTTGTATTGGAATTAATGGTGGGGAAGATGGGTGAAAAATTATTAGAGCTCACTTTTTGTGTAAATGGTGTGCACATAGATAATGACATGCAGAAACACTGTTAGCTACAACAATTGATGAAATTGGCAAACATATGCATTAATGTTGATAATGAGGATTGGCCTTACAAGTAATATTGTGCATCAACATTATTGTCGATGTCAGACAACAAAATCAAGTGACACTATATAGGGGTGTCAATTTCGGGTCACGGGTCGGGTTCGGGTCGAACTCGAAACTGACACAGCACTACTCAGGTCAACTCGTACCTGACCCATTTTTTAAAACGGGTCGATTTTTTGGACCAAAATCCGACCCGCTTCGAGTCCGGATCAACCCGATAGTGCCAACAAAAAATGCTAGTTTTGGGTCCAAAAATGGTCAATATCAGGTTTTCAGGTCAAAACTGGTCAATATCAGGTTTTCAGGTCAAAACTGATCAATATCGGTTTGTCGGGTCAAAATGGATTTTCAGGTCAATTTCGGATCAAAACATCAACCCGAACCCAACCCTATTTTTGAAACGGGTCGAATTGTTGAACCTAAACCTGACCCATTTCGAGTTCGGGTTGACCCTAACCCGAAATTTTTGGGTCGGGTTTAAGTCGAGTTTTAAGGTCATGTCAAATATTGACACCCCTATCACTATGTTTGTGTTAATAGCGTGAAATAATCCTAAAGACGATGATGTGCATCATTGGGATGACGAAGTTAGTGAGAACATATGTTTGTATTGATGGTATGCATCAACCATACAAGCAGTGACATGTCACAATATTGTTGGCAACAAAAACAATGGGAGATGTAGTCATGCAATAAAAGCCGAGAAGATCATAGTCGTCAACAGTGATTGGACAATGGTGATTGAGCAACAATAGCTTGGCGCAACAGTTGTTAGCGATGATCATATCAAGCGGAGTCCTAGAGTTTTTCAAATTTTCAAGTTCTATCTAATTTTAAGTCAATAACTATGCTCTCAAGCCCCTTTTTATTTAAAGAATGTCTATTTATACTTTTCTTAAGTGACACTTCGATAATTTTAGCTAATATTCCTAAACCATTTCATGGAACATATTCCCTCAATCACAGACCAATCTCTTAAAATTTATTAGCATGACCTCAAAATCAGTTTAAGTTAGACTCATTAGATTCTTTCAATTTATTTGATTTGATTGTACTTTATATGAAATTTTCTTCATTAAGAAAAAGAATTTAAGAACATCTCTATTTAAGATTCTTTGCTTACACCCAATGACCCAATGAAAGAAAGTGCAACGGAAATATGAATAGCATTGTTGTTGTGTTTAATTCAATTTATTAGACGTTATTTTCGAACCAAACAAGATGGTTGGGGAGTTGAATTGAGCTGTCATTCCCCACCTGTACGTATATGAAGAGATTTATTTAATGTATCATAGATTTTTTTTTTTTTTTTTTTGGAAAATATGTATCATAAATATAGCTTTGCTTTTTCTCCTCAGAAGGTACAAGCAGGTCAAAATATAGACCACTCATTTTTTTTATTAGTATTACATTGTAGCTGTTAATAGGAAAAGCATTTATTATAATTCATTAGGTTAATATAATTATTTGACTAAATTCATTTAAATAAAGCATCAATATTTAATTATAAAGTAATTAATGCGTTCGCATTTCCTCTAATTCCTTCAAACCATAATGCTCGGTATGTTTGGCAGGGATTTGATGAAAAGTTAATAAATTTTTCTTTATTTTTATATTTCACTATTTTCAGTATTTTTTGTGCTAGACAGCTACTTTCTATATCAACTTTCAAAAAAGTCAAATTCATACACTTGATAGCCAATTAAGGCTTTGTTTGGTACGGCTTTCTTACTGCTTCTTAAAGCAGCTTTCTAGTATAAAAAATAAATTTTTTTGTGCTAAAAAGCTGCTTTAAGAAGCAGTAAGAAAGCCGTTCCAAACGAAGCCTAAGGGATGGCTTTTTAACTACTTCTTAAAGCAACTTTACTATTGCTGCGGTCTGAAAGATTCGTGGCGGTAGAGTGAGTAAACTTTTGTCTTAGCGATGCACGAATATCCAACACACAAACAGAAAGAAAGAAGTAGAACACCAAATCTTTTTTACGTGGAAAGCCCGAAGAGGGAAAAACCACGGGGCCTTGCTCAGGTGAAAATATTCCACTAAACTTGAGTGAATTACAAGGGTTGACCCGTCCCTCGATTTAGAGGCGGTCGAATTACAGTGATTTGGAGAGACAGTCAAAGGTCTGGAGATGGTCGTACGGATGTCCGGTAGGTGGCGGCCGGGCGGTAGTCCGATGAAGGTCGGGCTGAAGTCTGGCAGGCGGCGACCGGGCGATGGTGTGGCGACGGGCGGCAGCCGAGCGGTAGTCCGACGAAGGTCGGTCTGAAGTCCGGTTGCAGGCAGCGGCAGGGCGGTGGTTTGACGGAAGGGACGACCGGGCGGCGGTCCGACGGCAGGAGGCGGCAAGCGTCGACCGAGCGGTGGTCCGGCTGCAGGCGGTGGTCCGGTTGCAAGCGGCGACAGGGCTGTGGTCCGACGGCACGCGACGACTGGGCGGTGGTCCGGCGACAGGCGGCGACCGGGCGGTGGTCCGGCGACAGGCGGTGCCCGGTGGTTCGGTGGCAGGCGGCGGCCGTGTGGTGGTCTGGCGGCAGGCGGCGGCCGGGCGGTTGTCTGGCGGCAGGCGGCGGCCGGGCGGTTGTCCGACGTCAGCCGGCGGCCAGTCCGGCCGCAGGCGGCGGCCGTGCAGTGGTCCGACGACAGGCGGAGGCTGGTGGTCCGGTGGCAGGCGGCGGCCGGTGGTCCGGCGGCAGGCGG
This sequence comes from Dendrobium officinale, assembly GCA_019514585.1. Classification (NCBI taxonomy): domain Eukaryota; kingdom Viridiplantae; phylum Streptophyta; class Magnoliopsida; order Asparagales; family Orchidaceae; genus Dendrobium; species Dendrobium officinale. The sequence goes on from CM033696.1 coordinate 28,922,719, forward strand.
CGGCCGGGCGGTTTGTCCAACGGCAGGCGGCAGCCGGGCGGTGGTCCGGCGACAGGCGGTGGTGGTGCTAGAGCTCTTGAAGCTTCAGAGCTCTCTTCAATCTCAAGCCAAAGGTCCCTCTCATGTGGAGAATGGGGGTCTATTTATAGATTTTCATGAGTGGCACACCCTGTAAATCTAGAGAAGATCCGGGACAGGTTCAGAGTGCTCCATCGGATGGCTCGTATTGATTCCCCCGATCGTAGAGAGTTTTTTAACTGTTTAAGTGCCTTAACAATGTGAGGTCTTGGGCTCGTTGGATTCGTCTCGCCAAGACGCTCGATTTGACTATAAGCATGCCATATTTGGATATCATTTCATTATCCAAATAATGATTTAACCCTTCTAAATGTGGTCCGGGCCCCCGATTTGGACCCATTTGGGCTTGGGTTGGACCAATTTCGGTGTTGTTCGGTTCGTCCCTTTGAGATGCTCAATTTGATTATAAGTTTGCTGAAATTGGAATCCATGTGACACCAAAAACAAATTCCAATTTGAATGTGCCTCGAGATTCGTGCTCGATCAAGGCAATTTTTTAGGACGTATCAACTATAAAATTTTAAATTTTTAAGCTAGAAAAATTGTTTTCAGAAGAAATAAAAAATCGTCCAAACAAAACTTTAAGTCAAATTCATACACACATCACATACGCAAGCTTCAAACATAAGATCTCTTAATTAGTAGCTAAAACTCCAACCAACATATCAAGATGAGCTACATGTTGACTGGACTCGAATTGTAATGTTGCTCATCTTAGTATAATGATTGAGAGTTTCAACTACTAAAAGACATGAATTTGAATGTTTGTATAAAATGATTGTGTGCATAAATTACCTTCGGGTTAACCAAATAAGCGAGTGAAAATTAATTTTAGCTCATTTTACTTTTTTATTTTCCCTTACTATCTTTCAATTACTTGGAATAGAAGATAGCCTAAATGGACCCTAAGAAATGCTATTTTATGCGATTGTATCAATCAATTTAGTTGATAGAAATCTTTGGCGTTGTTTGCAAGCTTCTTAACTTTTAAAAATAAAATAAAATAAAATAAAACTGTGATCAGTGATTGGGAGTTCTTTTTGTCTACTAATTCAGGTTTAAGCGCATTAATTTATATTAAGTTTACTAATATTCGTACTTAACTGGCGCGCATCATTTAATAAGCCTTTTTAATCTTGTCTTTATGCAATTGTATGGGACCTAAGAAGTGTGTGCAAGGTAAAATTCTTTGTTGTTTTTTAGAACAGCTTTTTAATATAAAAATTTTTTGAATTAGAATTTTTTATACTAAAAAACAGTTTTATAAAACAACAAAAAAGCTGTCCCAAATGAAGCTTAAATGGAGCAAAAGCTGCAAGGAATAAAAATAATAATACGCTAAATGAAGCAAAATAAATAAATAAATAAAATCATATTCTTCAACGTGTACTTCACATAGGCAATCACAACCAAGAGCAGCTTCCGCATCCAAAAAAGAAGAAAACGTGATAGAAAGAAACTCAATGGCACCATCAGAACAACAACACAGGGCATTCCCAAGCAATTAAAATAGAGAAAACTAAGCAGTCTAGCATCACAATTCACAACAGCAAAACCCAATTACAAAATATCACTAGCTGAAATGTAAGATCACTTAAATATATTACCTTTTATCAGATATATATACACCAAAGAAACCCATCACAAATGATCAGAAACCAATACCATCAAGAAAGAGACCCATAAGGAAGCACGTAACAGTAACACCATTAGTTGCCATAGAAAATACTGAGAGTCTGAGAAGCTGAAACAAGTGACATTTGATCAGAGGCCATTGCAAGGCCCTGCAACATTCTCACAATCTCTGTAGTATCCTCCAGATAATACTTGGCTTTGCTGGGCTTTTGCCCGACGGTGCAAGCGAACACTTCGGCGACCGGAGACAAGGCGGAACCAGCCCTCGCACTATTGATGACCTCGAACATATCGTCATCCGATCTATCGTCGCCGATGCAAACAACAAAATCTGGAAGCTTGGTCTTTTCTTGCATCATCGATAGAAGGCACTCGGCAACTAAGCCTTTTGTGACACCCTGCATTGAATAGAATTGTGCATGATATCAAGTAAAGAGATGAGAATTCACAATTGCAAGGTAGAGCATCTAAACTGACCTGTGGTTTAACTTCTACAAAGTGTTGCCCACTCTTCACAGAAACAGGCTCATTTGATAGAACACTTTCCAGGTGGTCCAGAAGTTCTTTGGCCTGGCAGGATCCAAAATCAGGATCTGCATATTGATAGTGCCAAACAAGGGCGCTTTCTTTAGCTTCTATGCTCGATCCATCAGTTGTTTCAGTGTATAATTGCATGACAGGTTCAGCAATCTGCTTCCAGTCAAAATCTGGCACGGGTACACGAGTCTCCCATTCCAACTCTTGATTTTGCCTGGGAAAATCAACAATTAAAAGCAAAACTGACGCACAAACTTTAAGTTAAGCATCCTTTTGGTCAAACTTTGGCCTTCTTAAAGCAACTTTCTAGTAAAAAAATTTTAATTTTTGTACTAGAAAGCTGCTTTAAGAAGCAATAAGAAAGACGTCCCAAACAAAACCTTTAGCTCAAAGATTTTTAAAAGTTTACATCAAATGAATAGGAATTAGGAGGTTTTATAATTTATAATCAATCAATACTCAAGAAAAATAATACTCTAAAATGAGTTTACCTCATAAAGAAGCCATGTTCAGCCCCAAGTGCAAGTTTATTGCAAGGTGAAAACCATTCACTGAGAGTATCCTTGTCCTTACCACTAACAAGAAATACCAAGTTGTCCGGATCCCTACACAAACTATTGAGGATGCTTATAACTTCAGGAGTAGGCTTCTTGTTTATAGATGTTTGAGGCATCATTGTGCCATCATAATCTAAAAGGATAGCTCGGTTTTTTGTTCTTTTGTATGCTGAAACAATGTGCTCTACAGAGAGTTTTTTCTGAAATTGGGGTCAAGTGCAATGACCCTGAAGCCCAAACCAAAGCCAATTCCCCAGCACCACCTCCTCCTACCATGGTCCCGGCACGTCCTTCCCCCAAGTCCTGCAAGAAGCTATTAGCCCAATAACCAACATCATGAGTACTCACATATCGATAATGTTTCTCATGGCGAAGCTGTTTCTCATTATAACTCATTGCCAATGCGGTATCCATGGCTTCGGCCACCGAATCTACATTCCAAGGGTTGACACGAATAGCTCCGCTAAGTGATGGTGAACACCCAATGAACTCCGAGACAACTAACATACTCCTTTTGGGCTCTGATGCATCGAGCTGCAACAGTTTATCCAATCTCTCATTTCCTTGTCTACAAATAACATATTCATAAGGGATGAGATTCATGCCATCCCTTACTGCAGTAACAAAGACAGCACTCAGCTACAACATAATAAGCAATTCTCTCATAGAGCTGGAGCGAGCTATCGATGAGAACGACAGGTTCATAGCCTGGCCTTCCAAATGTGTCATTAATTCTCTTAGCTGTTAAATATGTCTCTGTTTGCACCTCCTGAACATCTCGTCCTCGGCCTCTGGCTGGGTTTGCAATCTGCACCAAAACAACCTTTCCACCCCACTCCGGATGCTGCACAAGAAACTGTTCCATTGCCAGAAGCTTCAAGCTGATCCCTTTAAATATGTCCATATCATCAACTCCAAGTAACACAGTCCGGCCCTTAAACTGGTTGAGCAGTTCAGCAACTTTAGCTTCAGTCTCTGGAAGATCTAGTATAGATTGAAGCTGCCTCAGGTGAACCCCAACAGGAAGTATTTTAATGCTAACTGTGCGACCATAATACTCGATCCCAACATGACCCCTCTTAGATTGATAAGAAAGACCTAGCATTCGGGTACAACATGAAAGAAAATGCCTGGCATAATCAAAGGTATGAAATCCAATCAGATCAGAGTTGAGAAGTGCTCTGAGGAGTTCATCTCTAACAGGAAGAGTTCTATAAATCTCAGAGGAAGGGAAGGGGCTGTGAAGAAAGAATCCAAGCTTGACTCGGTTAAACCTTTTTCTCAAGAATGTTGGCAAGATCATAAGATGATAGTCATGAACCCAAACAAAGTCTTCTTCAGGGTTGATCACTTCCATAACCTTATCGGCAAAAATCTTGTTCACAGAAACATAAGCTTGCCATAGTGAGCGATCAAAGCGACCACCAAGGTCAGGAGAAAGAGGTAGCATATAGTGAAACAGTGGCCATAGCTGCTGCTTGCAGAAACCATGATAGAATCTGCTAAAGAGTTCAGGGGGCAGAAATGTGGGGACGCACTTGAAGGTCTCAAGAAGGGTTTGTGAAACATCATCTTGGTCCTTTGAATCAATCTCCTCTCTAAGACAACCAATATACACAACTTCAACATCTTCCCCAAGACCATCTTTGAGTTGAAGTAGCAAAGAATCCTCGTCCCAGCTAAAGTTCCAGCCACTGTTATCCGGGCTGCGATGAACTCGAAGAGGGAGCTGATTGCCTACTACAATTACTCGCTCTTGAGAAACCGAAGATGGGGCATCAGAAACCACACTGTTTGAGTTTTCCTCATCCAAATCAGAGATGATACCAGCTACTGTCATTACTCTAGGTAGCCTTCTGCCAACTCGGCCAACAGTCAGCGAATCACCGGAAACAAGATCCAAAAGATTCGAATACGACCTTGAAACCATTTTGGGAGTCCAGTAAAATCCTTGAGGCACCAGAACTGCGAAAAATACCAAAAAAGAAACAGTGATTTAGGGCTCCAGTAAGGGCATGAACAGCACTAGTAACTTGATCATGGAGAATCTTATGTTGAAGAGCCTATAGATATGAATATTCTGAAGAATCAACCTATTTCAAGCAAAAACAAAACTGGGAAAAACTGATCGCCATAATAGCTGAAAATACTTAATAGAACTGAAGAAATGAGCAATCTTTTCTCCATAAAGCGTAGATAGAAACAAGAAGCAAGGGATTAAGTAGATCCACGACAAGATACACCTATCACCCCATATTGCAAACACTAACCAAACACCGCAAAGTTCAAAAATCGCAGGAAGATCTCAAATGCAGAGCAAACTCGAAATCCTTGGAAGATAAAACAAACCAGTTACCAGTATTGGAGAAGCCTTCTAAGAAAAATCAGATCAAGCGAGCTGCAGAAAAATACAACCAAGAGCAACAAATTAGTGCGTGCAAGCGGGGTAAAAAGAGGATGGAAAAGATGGAGGAAGTAGTTCTTGAGAGATGGAAAGCAAAGGGTCTCCTTCTCCCCTTACCTTCTCCTGTCTGCGGAGCTTTAGAGCGGACAAAAGTGACAACGCTCAAAAAATGGCATACGATTCCACGCAGCCCTCACTCCCGCTATCGCCCGTCCCTACCGACCACTTAGTGCACTCACCAGAATTGCATCCTTCCGTCGTTTAGCGCTTTCGCGCGGCTCCATGGGTGCATGATCATGAACAGTGCACGTGAGGGGTATGCTCACCGGAGAATGACACCACTCAGTGATGAGTGATTATTTTGAACCGTCTGATGAGAAGAGCATAATCGGACGGCCCTGGGCAGGTAATCCCACATGGCACATTATACATGAAAGAAACATGTTAAGCATCTAATTTCATTTTTTTTTTTGGTCTTTAGCAGAAGAGGAAATAATACTTCGCATTGTGTTCATCGTTCAATCATGAAAGCTTTTATCAGAAATTTCTTTTAATGGGGATATAAATTAACGGTTTCAAAATTATCCTCAATATATTTTTTTTTTTAAATCTGGATTTAAATCAGTATTAACGGTTTATTCAAAATATTTAAAATAATTTTAATGCAAGAAAATAAAATATATGTCAAAAATAAATTAACAATTAAAATTATTTGTGAGGGGGGATTAATGGAGAAAATAGTTATATTTAAAAAGCAAGATAATTAGAATAAAACAAAGAATTAATTCTATTAGAAGAAATAATGACATACCAAAAGAGTTTGCAAATAGGCGGATGACAAACATTAATATGACAAAACAAAGGATGCAGAAATAATTAATATAGATTACGATGACTTATTTTTTAATTGTAGTTTACTAATACAATGATTAGTGAGCATTGTGGTTTTGTTTGGGTATCTTAAAATTTTCTATTTTTAATTTTTAAAGTTCAATTCTCAATGATAGTTTAAATTTTTTTTTATAAAAAATAAATTTTAAATACAAAATTTGAAAAAAAAGGTGAAATTTTTATTTTCTTAACAAATATTTTTTAATATTTTTTATCACAAAAATACTGTCAAAAAACTTTTCCAAACAAAACCTTTATGCGTATACTATATATATCCACAATACATACAAATCTTATTTCTTTGAAGGGTTCTACATTTTCTTTTAGAAAGAATTGATTGCAAATAATGGAAGAATTATTTTGAGTTCAAGACAAAAAGAAAAAAGTTAATAATCATAGATGCAATATGCCCATTTCTTTCCTAATATCTTCATAGTTCGATTTGGAATTCTCTTGGGTGTTAAAAAATGATGACTCGTCAATCCGACTAGAAAATTTGGGTTCGGATTCACCCATTTAATAAACGTGTCATGTTCATGTCAAGAATTTTGACCCATTTGTTAAACGGGCCGAGTCAAGCTCTGGTTGACCCGCTAGCATTATTTTGACCAGAAATGACTCGTTTAAAGTATTTTTTTCTTAATTTTTTATTTATTGGTATGATTGTTTTATTTTTTTATTGATTAATATAAAATATATTATTAAATAAAATTTAAATCAAAACGGGTTATCAAATTATGTTTGATTCATTCTACTTGCTGGCGGGTCAAGTACTGATTCGAATTTTTTTTACCCGTTTATTAAACGAGTTGGGTTCTGGTCTATCAGATTTGGGTCAAACCTGAACCAAATCCGTTAACCAATTTAGTCACCCCTACTAAAGAACGATGAAGCAATGCATCGCCAAGCTACTGTCAATGCAGGGGTTGAGTGATGGTTGGTTAAGATAGATGGAATGGAAGGTGAAGCAGATACCAGTGGCCAATATTATTATTGGTGATTGAACTGTAATATGATAGAAATGATGTGTGTTTGGGAAGAAGAAGAAGAAAGAAGTATAAAAAATGTTGATGAATTCAAAGATTATGACTTAAATTTTTGAGTTGCCTAGAGGAGATAGGAGTCCCTAATATCCCATTTTAGCTCTGCTCATAAGTTTAATCCAAACTTAATTACTTAGAGCTAGACATGTCTTAATTAACCTAAACTAACCACTGGACCAATTTAGCTAAGCCATGAACTTAAATTAACCCAAGTTAATTCAAATAGGTCCAAATGAGCTCAACCATGGAATTAAACTTAACTCGGCTCGACCAACACTAGATTTGGGCTGCTTAAGACCTAACCCAACCCAATCTAGAATGAGTAGTAAAATTAATTAAGAGCACTAAGGCATCACCATTACATCTCACCCCACCCAAACAAAGTGGTCACATTCTATATTCTTACAATTATTTAAGCTACTTGAAATTACTCTATTTACACTACATTCTATATTTGCTATCATGGATATGACATATCAACATTATATATTGACATATTAGCATAAATAATTTTAGCTCACACATATATGAATATTTTATCTGAATTAGATTTAGATTATTCTAAATAAACTAAAGTTTCGTTGGAGATAGTTTTTTCGTTGCTTTCAAAAAAAAATTGTACTAAACAATTATTTTATAAAATAGTAAGAAAACTATCCCAAATGAAGTCTAATGTTTAATTTGGGACAACTTTTTTTTACTACTTTCTAAAGCAATTTTTTAGTACAAAATATTTTTGAACTAAAGAGTTGATTTAGAAAGCTGTCCCAAATGAAGCTTATGGCTTTGTTTGAGACGGCTTTCTTACTGTTTCTTAAAGCAGCTTTTTAGTACAAAAAAATTTTAAATTAAAATTTTGTACTAAAAAGTTGCTTTAAGAAGCAGTAATAAAACCGTCCCAAACAAAACCTAAATCTCCTATTACAATATTTTATGTATTTTATGATTGGCTTATCAAATTGATTGGTTTATCATCCTAATAAGTCAAATAAATGTGTTTGATGAATGATGCTCACATCACTCTTTACTTTGATAAGATTTACATCAGCTAACTAATCATCCCACTAGCCTATACAGTCCAGGCCATATACATTAATGCTTTGGTCAAAAGAATTTATACCCACAGGTTCAGGAGACTCTAAAAAATTGAAAGGATCATTTTGACCAAACTCAGATTCCTCACTAAAGATCTTTTTTAATAGCGATTTAAACAGCCACATTTTATTTGTATTTTTACTACCTATATCCTAGCCACCATTCGCCCATCTATATGCCTTCTCTTGGGATGGCTTTCTTATTATTATTTAAAACCATTTTTTAGTGCACAAATTTTAATTTTTGACCTAAAAAACTGCTTTAAAAAGTTGTAAAAAAATCGTCCCAAATGAAACCGTTGTCTTGCTCCCGCCCGTCGTGCCGATCTCTATCATTTAGGCCAATTTGCCACAATAAGGTAACAAATGTAATTGTAACTTCATATCTATCATCAATAAAGAATATATTATGAGAATGAAATGGTCTTATGCAATTCATCCAAGAATAAGAAATAAATAGTAAGTATTCAATAATAATTAAAAATATTGTATAAATTTTTTTATTTTCTTATTTATTATAATGATACTTTTTTTACCATTATTCATGATTTGACCCTAGTTGGTATGGTCTTAGCTCAATACATAATTGACTTGAAACTATTCCATTTGATCTCAAGTTTAGCATCTATTTGCTCGATTCTACTTCTAAATAATCCTAAATCTTCCAATATAATTTTGAAGGTTACATTGATAAATTAGTATTATTAATTTAATGATATAATAATTAAATATTTAAAATTCTTTTTTTATCAATTCATTTGACCAACTAAAAAGTAGAAACATAGTATATAGATTATATATTAAATGAATAAAAATAAGAAAATCTCACTTTAAAATTGAGGTCTTTCCTTAAGTTAAAATTTTAATGATGGAAGACATTTTCTTTTAATTTGTTGAACATTTAATGTTAAATATAAATTTATTAAAGATTTTTAATAATTTCGGGTTGGACCCAACCCGGAGAATTCGGGTTGGAGCCGACCCGATTTCAAAATAGGTTGGGTTCGAGTTCTCAGATTCGACCCGTTTGAAAAACGGTCGGGTTCGGGTTGACCCGACGGGTTGGCGGGTCAACCCGGAAACCCGCTTAGAATGAGCTTCCCAAGGCTGCCCCAGCTACCCGCGTGGTCGCCAATGATGCTCGAGCCCTGCCCGAGACTGCCCGCGCCGCATAGCTGTCGTTGCCCGCGCACGAGCCCGCGCTACCCGCGACAGCGCACGCGCCCGGCCTATCCTCGTGCCCGCCGCACACCGCCGCATGCCCGCGTCCGCCGCAAACCCACCGCGTACCCGGCTTGCCCGCGTGCTCGCCCGCATTCGCGCACCCGCCGCGCACCCGCCGCGCGCCCCGCATTCCCCCGCCTGTGCGCCCAAGCTCGTGTCCCGTGTCGGGTCAGGTCGGGTCAACCCGGCAACCCGACGGGTCGGGTCCAAGTCCGAGTTCTCGACCCGTTTGCCTACTCGGGTCAGATTATGGTCGACCCGATTGAACCCGGGTCAATTCCGGATTCGACCCGAACCCCGACCCGTGACCCGAAATTGACACCACTAATAAGATATAAGCGATAATTTTGGTGCTTTTCCTTCAGTATTCAATACCATTAAATTCCGACTGAACGTTTACACAGGTGAATTGCAGGTGATAATTTGAACTTTCACTCTTTCAGGTCAAAGCCTTCTGCCTACCGGCATCCCTACGACGTCATGCACCATTTTCCTGTCTTAGCAATCACGGCCATGGTTTTAAGACCATTAAATTCATCAAATGCCCCTACAAATATATAATCCTTTTAATCAAGCATTCGTCCCTACACTCTTTGCTGCATTTCTTACTCCAGAGCTTTATCAATGGCGGATAGTAACTCCTTGGAGGTAAGCTGACCTAATACTTCTCCGTGCATTCTTTTTTTTTTTCATTGGATATTATGTTTTCTTTCAAGTGAGTTGTTCATATGGCAAGTTCTCAATTTTTATCCTTTGGCTTCTTATAAAGTTTGGTGTTAGAGTTTGGAGATTACTACATGTGGTGTCCGGACTATTCGGAGGCGAATCCGAATGCGCCAGGCCACCCAGATGCACCGGACATATTTAGGAGTTTTTTTTTTTCAAGTCTCACCGGTGTTATGTTGGCATCTATTTAATTTTTTTTACTAAAATGTTGCTTTAGGCGGTAGTAAGAAAGCCATATCAAATGAAGACTTTAGGGTCATTAGGGCTTAAAGTCTCACATTGAGTTGTAGATGCACTCCTGATTTTTTTTTAAAAAAAAGGTTCGTTGATTTCTTTGTGTGTTTTGGGCGATTTTTTTACTGATTCTTAAAATAAAATTTTAGTACAAAAATTTAATTTGTACGAAAAAACTACTTTAAAAAGAAGCAGTAAAAAAACCGTTCCAAACGAAGCCTTGGTGTTGGTTTGCTGGAAAATGTTGGAAAAATTATGAACAAATTTCATGGAAGAAAATATAGATTGGCATGCAAAATCTACTTAGAAGAGGTTGATTTTGAGTTAATTTTAAGCCCAAGTTTCAACTGAATGTGGTTGTTGTGAGGAGAGAATTTGATGAGCTTATTCACAGAACTAAGATATTTATTTATAAACGTAAATGGTGATCAATACAATATGATGAAAGCAAATGAGTGAATAAATATGATCAAGGGAGAAGAAATGCATATTTTTCAAAATATTTGCACTCCTAATATAATTTTATTATTTTCTAACAAGCATCATATATTAGCACTCTCCCTTAAGTTGGAGCATATATATTTATTATCTAAGCTTATCATGTAAGTGATAAAATGGGAGATAATCCAAAGCTTTGATGTAGATATTCACCACTTGTTCATAATTGTCCAAAGCTCAAATTCGATCAGAACTGCTCTCATTCTTGTCCTGTGAACATACACTACAGGCTGCTGCTACAGCATTCTGCAAAGATGTTCCAAAACGGGAGTTTGGACCCAGCTCCCAAGAATTAAAAGATGGTATGTGATCTACTTCAATTTAAATGATAAAGCATTGCAGGTTAGCTGCATTTCTCATTCTTTTAGGTTCATAAAGCTCAAAGAACTGTTTGTTGCAATTCAAAAACTAGGGGTGTCAATATTTGAACCGACTCAAAAATTCGACTCGAATCCGATCTGAAAATTTCGAGTTATGATCAACCCGGACCCGAAACGGGTCGGTTCGGATTCAACAATTCGACCCTTTTAAAAAATCGGATCGGGTTCAGGTTCACCCATTGACCCGAAATTGAACTATTTTTTACCTAAAAACTCATTTTGACCCAGAAACTCGATATTGACCCGTTTTTAACCTGAAAAGCGGAGATTGACCAATTTTTTTATCCGAATATTAGCATTTTTTGGTCGACCCCGGGTCATTCGGGTCGTGTCGGGTTGACCCGAACCCGAAGTGGGGCTGGTCGGGTTCGGATCAGAAAAGCCGACCCGTTTGCAAAAACAGGTCGGGTTTGAGTTGACCCGAATAGTATCGAACCAGTTCTGGATTCGACCCGAATCCAACCCGTGACCCGAAATTGACACCCCTATCAAAAACTTAACTTTCTCACTTCTAAAATTTGCCTTTTTGTCTTAAGATCAAACTGTAGAGCATCGCCAAGAAGATCGAAGCAAAATTTTATGCCCTTCCTCTCTTCAAATGTCAGTAGAACCTAGTGAATTAGCTGTTCAAGATGGGATTGTTCCACTTCTAGGAAAGCCATACTTCACATCTATAGTGTCTGAGCGTCACATCAGAGATTTCATATTGGTAATGTTTTCAAGCTTCCTAAGTGATGTTCCATTTGATTTAGAATTTGCTTAAAGGTGTCTCTTTCTGTGTAAACAGCCTACTATTGGAAAATGCTTACCCTGTGTTAAATTTCTTGTCCCTCTTAATCTGTTCATATCTCACAACGGCAATCCATAAACGTTAATATTCTTAACAGAAAATTACTTTGCTTGTAAATATTACACTGTACATCACCAAATCTTTCGCCAAACCAAACAACCCACGTGGAAAGCCATGGGTTTAGATCAGGCAAAGTCTTTACTATGCAACAATAATGGGTTCTTCAAGTTTCACGCAGTGAAAAATCGTCTAAAATCAACAGCTGCAGCAAACAAGGTGGATTTTGCGAGCACTAAAGAAAGACCCAAATCTAAGATGTATGAAGTTAGAGGAGGTGGTGAACATTTGGCCTTCCAAAATTATTCCTTTAATGTGGAAAAATTAAATTGATGTCACACAATCTAACTGATTCATGGCAAAACTATGAGTAACATGTGTGTTTGTTCTTATTCATTTCATATTTGTGATTTGGTTTTAGGATTGCAAGTTGTTGATCTCACTTTTGGTAGTTGACGCTCTATCTTTCCCTTAGAGTTCTCTTAAAAGTTAGGCCTTCCTACTTTAGTGTAGAAGCCTATAGGATCCTTTAGCGGACACCCGCTGACATGATGTCTACTGATCGACTCAGCCCACTAGGATAGACTAGATAGCCTAAATAGGTCAACTTGAATCTACCCGTTAAACACATATCCAATCTCCTTGTCAATTCAACATTAATCTCATTAATGAGAGGTCAATTGAATTCCATCAAATCAAATAAATTTTAATTGAATTATGATTGAATCAACTCGTGTTGAGCTAACTCGATTATGATCAATCTGACTCCAGCTAAATCAAATTAAAGCAAAATTCCTTTGAACCAATTTAAATTAAACCGAGCTTAATTCAGTTGGTTCGACTCCTTTTATTCTTTCTGGAAGCAACACTTTTTTATTTCATTACAATTATGTAAACTTCTTCTAAATCTATTAAAATTTTGATCAAATGGTTAAAATCAAAAGACAACGGGCTATTCCTAACAGCTTGCCACGCCTCCTCACCTCTTTTCGCATGATCTCCTGCAGTTTGCTGGCGCCAAAACTATTAAGAGTAAATGGGGATTGAACAAAACCCTAAATTTGAAGCTGTGATAGATCTTATTTTTTTCTCTCTCATATATGCAACTTGAAAAGGGTAGGTGATAATCATCAATTTATAATATAAGAGCAAATGGCCTGGCAGAAGCCTTCAACAAAATGCTGGTAAAGCTGCTTAAGAAAATCCTCACTAAAAATAAAAGAGAATGACTTACTAAGATGGCAAAAGCATTGTGGGCATATCGTAAAACTTACAAGGCGTCAACTAAAGCCACTCCTTACGCACTGGTGTTTGGGGTGGAAGTAGTGCTTCCACTAGAAATCGAGCTACCATCGCTTCGAGTAGTTGTCTAGCATAAGCTCACTCAGGAGCAATATGCTTGACTAAGGATGGAAAAGCTCAACACATTAGATGAAATTAGATTGCAGGCTCAACAGAACATAGAGATTTATCGAGCGAGGATGACAAAATTCTTTGATCGGATGGTGCGCCATCGAGCATTTCAAGAAGGGGAATCGATCATGATGTAGAAAAGGCCAATCATCTCGCATCAAGGAATTGGTGGTAAGTTTGAATCCAACTGGGAATGACATTTTGTCATCGAGAAAAAGTATTATGGAGGAGCTTATCAATCTAAATGGTCAGAGGCCTATGCCGCCAATCAACAATCAATACTTGAAGAAATACCATGCATGAAGTTCACCCAAGAAAAATTCTATTTTTAATATATATGACGTACTTCATGTATACCTATCAACATGAATAATATATGTTTTTGGAATTCTCTTAAAGTACAAGAAAGCATTTATATGCATTGTATTGACAGTAAACTTCAATCAGATGGGATTGTACACTTTCAAATGCATCCAAATTCCTATAAACTATAAATATTGTTAAATGACTATAAAGTCACCCCGATGATGGCCACGTTGACAGATAATCTCAATTAGAGAGGTCAATACTCAAATCCTAATAAATTTAAAAATTCAAAATTAAAGCTAGGTCTAATTTTCTATAATGAAATATATACCTAAAAACTTAAAAATAAAATCAATCTATCTCCCTCAACTATTTGACGGGGGTGATAAATTTGAAATTAATCTCAGCTCACAAAAAGTGAATGTCATTTCGGGAGTATCACTAAGATTTATCCTCAAATAGTCTCTTGCCAGCAAAGACGTGGCACGTGCCCTCTGATCGGGCAATTTTGTTACAAAATAGCACCATTATATTGCAATCACTGTCAAAGTCCACATGTTCCCTAAAGGCGTTAAACCCTTGGGTAATGAAGCATATGGTATATTCGATAGGCATAAAGCCCTCCGTCAGCTAAAGTGAATTCAGATCTATCCATTTAAACAAACACCACCCTAAGTCTACAAGGTATTTTTGGACGAAGCAACCCATGGCTGCCAATAAGATGCATTTTGTCACGTTGGGTCGACTACCTATTCTGACTAAGTAAACCATGGACCATGACAGCCCGGGACGACGAAACCATGTGATCTTAATCGGGCTTGTCTGCGCTCCCCCCATCACATGTTATAAGTTTATGGTGATAAACTTTAAAATTCAAACTCTAAAACTGTTGTTATTATACGTTATGATTGCAACCTATTTTATGACTAGCCTTAATTGAAAGTTATTTCTTGTTATCCAGAGGGGTAATTAACTATAGAGGCTTGCGTCTATAGGAAACCAGAACTCACATTATAAAGTCCTTGCAAAATGAAGGCAAAATCTCTAGCTAGTTTATTATCTACAAACCCAATCCGACTTATGAAAAATTACCATGGAATCTAAACTCGTTAAACTATCCTCGCCCACGTAAATAAAAAGAAAGAGCTAATACGGAGATGCCGAGGCGCGAAATTTTCAAAGCCTACACATGCGCAATTGAATGCCCTCTTGCATGTATTTGCAGGATGCAGAGGGTTTCATTCAAGTAACATTATACAATATTTCATCTATATTTAAAAATACCACACACTGCAACTACATAGTGTAAAAATGCAAAATACATAGGCCAATATATATGATACATGCAGAGACATCGCATACATCCACTGCATACATATAGCAGTCACATAAATGCATCATGCAAAATACACATAATGGCACATACTTGTATGGACCCCGAAGGGCTTTACATAGGTACACACGTTACGTCCGAGGATGCTGTGCGGATTAAAAAATGAGTTTAGATTCAAACCCGATCCTCTGCCGTCAAGTAGACATGGTCGACAAAGTTCAATTAACAAAAAATAAAATAACCCATAAAAACTCTGATGATGGCTGTATTGACAAAAAAACTCAACCAAAGGGGACCCCAAATATTAAAAACGCCTCAAATTCTCATAAAATACGTTCAATGATATAAATGTTTAAAGTCAAAATAAATTACCAAAAAACTTAAAGGTAAATTCATCCAACCTCGGCACTAGTTTGCTAAGGTGGACAAATTTGAAAATCACTTCAGCTCACAAAAAGCGAATGTCTAATCGAGAATATTATTATGATTCATTTTCCATCTCTCCCTTGTCAATAAGGACGTGGCACGTATCCTCTAGCCGGTGGTTTCGCTGTCAAATTGCACCACACCAATGAATGGCACCACATGTAAACAGTTATGACCGGAGCCCTCTAACCAGGTGGTTTTGCTTCCAAATGTCACCATTAAATTACGATCATGGTCAAAGCATGTATGTTCCCTAAAAGCGTTAAATCATTGAACAATGGATCAATAGGATATGATCAATAGAGCACAAAATCCTCTATTAGCTAAGGTGAATTCAAATTTATCCCCTTAGAAAAATCTTCCCCCATGTCTACAAGGTACCTTTGGACAAAACAATCAATGGCTGCTGACAAGGTTGGGTCGATTACCTCCTCTGACTAAGTAGACTATGGACCATGATGATACGGGACAACAGAACCATGGGATATTGATCAGGTCTATTATCATTCTCTCCACCATCTACTTAAGTGCAAAATGGTAAAATTTTAATTTTAAATATTAAATTTTCAAATACCTAAACATGCTTCTACTATATGTCAGATACTCTGTATCTGTTTGACAACTAGCCTTAATCGAAAGTTCTCTCTCGCTATCGAGAGGGTTAATTAACTATAAGGACTTGTACATATAGGAAACCTGAACTTAGATCATAAAGTCCTCATAAAATGAGGGCGAAAGCTTTGGTTAGTGTCTTATTTATACTCAATCTGTCTTCCAAAAAATTGCCTTGAAACATACTCATTAAAACTCTCCTCGATGACCCGAAAAGAAGAAAGAGGCTGCAGAGAGTCCGGACACAAATTTTTGGAGCCCACAAGTACATGTGAGATTTGTAAATATATTGTTGATCGTGCAGTCGACCATTAACTAGGCCTACTAAACAGATTGGTATGATGGATGGGAACCCAAAAAATATTTTGACAACATAAAACTACTGATTTTGTTTTTTCCATGTAGTGAGAATAGTGATATATGGTTGATATTGAAAATTTTCATCCCACTGGCCTTCAAAGTTCTATAGTAATATTGAATTTGTCATCGTGTTATAAACAGAAGATGTCAGGGTAAATAGTGTATCCCGAAGCTACTATCTTGAAAATAAGTGGAATGAAGAAAGGTCTCACATTCTTTTGGCAATCACCAGAAACTTAAATATGGAAACTTTCTCAAGTTCAATATTATTGAGCATCCTTGTGAGAGCTGCATTGTCAGAGGCTCGCCACTTTGTACATTTTCTTCTGTTCATTGGTTTTGGAGTTAGAGATTCCAAATGATGAAGTTTCTCATTAGAGTCAATGAGGAATTGTAAAGGCTGCGACAATACAACTGTTTTCGAAATTGTGTATCTAAAATTGTGCACTTGTGATAGTGGATAACAAAGATTTGTTGCGGGCTATTCATAGATTAGTAGATTACTAAATAAGAAACAAACAGTTATGCCCAAATTTACTTAATGAATATCAAATGATAGATTCATGGGTACCAAATTTATTCAAAGTTAGCAAATTTGATGCAAGTTTGAAAGTCTATACTCGTAAAAAATGCAATATATTTGCCTTGACACTAATAAATTTACAATCCGAATGTTCATCTTACTTCAGTAGTTTTCTAGGTGTTTGTACTTAGTTTTCCTTTTTATCATATTTATGATGGTCTCTTGGAACATATTCTCTATTATTATGAAGTCTTTCTTCTGATTTGATTTGGTTTATTTGTTGTCTTTAACTTCGGTCAGTTCAGCTGTCTGAAACTCGCTAGTTTGATTCAACTCCTTTTATAACCTGGGTAGTTTCCTATGGCTCAGTTTATATGGTACTTCACCCACATTATGGTTCTGCACCCTTCATCACTTCACTTGAAAGGAAGTTGTTGAATCTATATCACACAAGCAGAATCCTGACAGATCTTCACTACAAGTAAACATATATGATGTTTCCTCTCATTTGCTTAGTCGCCTAATTGAATTCTTATTGAATCCTATGCCCCTCTAATTATAACCTGGCTTATGACCATTAAAACATTTGTCGCCATGAATATTAATATCCATGCTGTCGCTTCTTTCTTTTTAATGCTTCTGATTGACCCCCTTTTTTTTTTTCTTTGTGCACATAATTTCTTCATGCTACATGCCATTTTTTTCATCACTTATAAAAAAAGCACACCCGTAATGAAAGTTGTTATTTCCAACTAACAAACTCAAGAAATAAATAATTCTACTCATTATCATAAAATAACCTTCATATTTATCAATTGGTTTCCCATTTCTTTGGGTTTAGGATTTGGTTGGGGGGCGGGGGGGAACTATATCAGTACCCTTGATCGTTTAATGTTTCTTCTTGTTGTCTCTTCTTGTTGGGCACAAACTTGAAGCTAACTGTGTCAATACTTCCCTTAAGTGCTTTGATTTCTCTTGCTTCATAAAGCCATTCAGGCAAGCGTCATGAATCCTCTTTTTCTCTAGTATTTTTATTTATTTATTTTTATTATTATTATATTTAATTTGTTTTCCTCTTTTTCTCTAGTAGTTTTATTGCTTTGATTTGTTTAGGGTTTAGAATAGCAAAGAAATCTAACAGAAGGTTTTTCTTAAATTTAGCTGTGCCGTTAATATGGTTTATGAAGTTTTTGAACTTGTTAATCGATTCTCTGAAAAGGTTGATCTGCTAATCAATCATTCCATGATCAAACAATTTGCTAGGATGAATCGCTTGAACTTCAATGATCATTGTAAAATGGTAGATAGTTATATCGAGCTGCTATGCTATACATGTAGATACATTTACTAACAATGAGAAAGCTTCTTTTTTCCTTTGCTAGAAATTTCCACGTAGTTTCCATCAATTTCTTCCTTCATACTCTGCATTGGTGGTCCTCTATTGCCGCAGCAACGAATGGGTTGTTAAATGCTGTATCTATGACCACAAGAAACAACTTGAAAATGGATGGAAAAAGTTTGTGGTTGACAACAACCTTAGGATTGGAGATGGCTGTGTGTTTGAGCTGTTGAATTTCAAGGAATCATATCCATTGAAATTTAAAGTTCAGATTCTCGACGGCCAAATTCCTCAGACTACTCAAGTAGGAGTTGCAGACTTACCATCAACAGATTGATTTTCGATCAACTAGAAGTCTAGTTATCTTCACGGTATACTTCTGTTGCGCTCAGTATGACACTGAGCTCTTAGGGGAATTTAATGTGTGAAATTGTCTCATATAAGCATATTGTTTTCTAAAACAACCTTTTTTTTAAGCAGTGAAAAAACAAAGATTAAAAGCTGTCTCAAATGAAGCATTAATGTAATAGAGATTACCTTCCCATTTCCTCACTTTCAATTCCTTCAAACCTGCACAGCCTTTTTTGATGGCTTTATGACCTTTTTTCATGGCTTTATGAGCTGTACAGATGTGCTGGGTGTTGAAGTTTTTTACAATAGGCCAATTTTGGATAATTTGATCAAGATTGGTGTAAGCATGGATGAAAGTGTTTCATTTTGTGGGATCATTAGTTTGTTTCTTCAGTGGAGTTATCAATTGAATATACATAGCAAGTTTTGTAATGGTAAGTTTAAGCTTTTATGTACATATTTTCTTATTTTAATATAAGTTTATATTAATTCTTAAAAAAAGAAAATAATAAAAAACTAAACAGAATCTTTAAATTTTGATCATAACAACAGTGTTGGATAACTTGATTCACATGGTCAAATAGCTTAAAACTACATAGCGATGTTAAAATGAAATTACTAGAAAAATCTGTAAGCAAACCATAAACGTTTGAGATGCTGATATAAGCAGAGGGTAGCAAAGTGAATACATTCAGGTTATATGGCAGCCATTATTAAGAAACAACAGCAAATTGAAGGAGCACAAGAAACACAAGGGAAGAAAACTACTCAAATGTTCCGGCGTTGTTTCAATTCGGAGCCTTCTGATACAACCTGTATTCAACCGAAAAAAAAAATATACTTTCAATGTGAAATTAGATTTAGCCAACTAATTTCAATTCAATACATTTATCATTTTACTTTTCATTTACAATAATTTTCTCCCTTTCAACTATTCAAACCAAACAGAGCCTAGATGTTCATTAAGAGTATATCAAACAAGACGGGCCTTTGATGTCTGATGAAGGTTTTAAGAAAATATATAAACAGAATATATGAAAAATACTTATAAAATCATAATTTTATCAAAGACCACCACAATCCGCCATTAGAAATTAAAAGGTGAGGAAAATGAGAATTAAAATAATCTAAGCAGCAAAAAACGATAAAAGGGTACAATACACCAAAAGTCAACTCAAATTTGCCTTCTGCATTTTTTTCATTAATAATAATGCCATACGTTTCAGATTTACCCTCGTATTGAAAATTTCATATCCAGCATCGGCAAGGTTGTTTCAAGTACAAAACGCTTCAAATCGATGGTTAAGCTAAAATATCACTGATTAAACAGTAACTGTTACAGTCTTGTTCCATTATATCAATAAAAAGAGGATATAAATAGGATGTCAAAACAGGCTTTTAGGTCAGGCTCGATCAAACCCGAAATCAATCAGCTCTTAACACGTCCGACTTGAATCAGAGCCGTTTGTCCAAATAGGTTAAAAATCTAGACTCAAACCCAACAGCAACCGATTTGGCCCGACCCACCCCGCTAACCCAGTTGAGTGTGGCGGGCGAGTGCAACGAATGTGAGCGTGACATGCGAGATGCGATCAAGCGAGCGGGTGACGGACGAGTCAAATGGGTTGGTTCAGGTTCGTGAGTTAGCCCGAACCAGGCCTGATATTTCAATCGGGTCGAAAAATTAAATCCGAATCCGATCCATTTGTTAAACGAGTAGACGTGAACTCGGAATTTTGGGTCGGATCTGGATCGGATTTTCAAGTCGTCATATAAATAGAAGCAGTGAGAGTTTACTCAATTGAAATAAGTAAAACGACACTGATTTTAAGAAGTGTTTTGCTAGATTCAACTGGAAGAAGATAGGATGCTGCTTGAGAATCAAAGATAGCATTCCCCATAATGTTTTCAATGCAACGTTAACCTAATACATTAATGGGATCAAATTGACATTCCTAATGTTTTTTATTCTATTAAATGATAAAAGACTAAGGTCTCGTCATTTTCAAAATAAAATAGGAAAAAATACACTAATTTTCACATGCTCTATCTAACCCAATTGCAAGATGACGGTATGAAGCTTGACAATCAGGCAGTAAAATTATCGTTCAACAATGCAACCAATTCTAAGATTAATTAAAAAAGAATGCACTCATAGTGAAATTGAACTTCAGAAAAAGGCAATACGATTATAAAACATCTTATAAGGCAAAATGCAAGTAATGACCACCTAATTTTGGGCCTTCATGTCAGTTGGTCGCCAGTGACGTTTTCTGCAAACAAGTCTTTCTATTTCCAGTACTGGTGGGCCCTTGCTATTTCGTTTACACTTTTGTAAAATCCAAATACGCTAGACAAACAATCAGCTATTAGGTCCCCTAAAACATTATCATTGGACATTTATGTCTATTGGAATAAACAAGACAATCTTAGTTTGCTAAGTCTCTGAGGTTGATCGACATAAATAAAGCAATATTTACTTTTAAGAGGTATGCATGCAAACTGATCAAATCTTTCATTACTAAATACTTAATACCCAAGTTTCACGCTCAAATTTCATATTTATTTGCATAAAATTCAAATCCCCAAAACTCCTTCAAAATTGCCACCCTATTTATCTTCCATCTAAAGTTTCAAGAATGTTCCATTAAATCAACCCTCCATCATTACCTCATACCTAATCAGACTTAACTTCTCAGCCTCCCACAACCTCTTAAGAGATTGCTAGACTGTAACCTCAAGGTTACCATAGCTACCGAGAGGAAATTTTTTAGGGAAAGAGTTCCAATTTTGAACTCAAATCTGAAAGAGAATTAATTAAGACAATGAGGCTGATTTGGGAGGAAATTAATTAAGAAAAAGAGTATGATTTGGGAGAGAATTAGGAGAGTCTATTTAGGGCTAACTATGTTGTTATTGTGGTATATGGGAATTTGTTTCCTGCTTTAGTTTTCTTTGTGAGTTTCCTAGCAGCGCCTAGGGTTTGTGGGAGAACCGATCTATCTCTCAAATAGTAGATCAATTGTATATTGCTTTACTTTTTAAGGAGAAATAAGAAAACAACCATTATCTTTGTGTTCCTAGACTTTTTCTTCTCTTTTGTTCATTGTTTTTACTTCCAAGACATATGACATACATATTCAAACCTTTAGAAATTACGTATTTAATACCCGAGTTTCACATCCAAATTTCATTTTTCTTGCAAACAACTAAAATCCTCACTAGATCCTTCAAAATTTCCACCTAAAGTTTTAATGATATTGAAAAAATTACATTACAATTAGTCTACCCTCACTAATTCTTCCTTCAGTGGACTTTACTTCTTAGCCACCAACCATCACGTCTACAAAGTTTGCTATAGACTATACTCATTGGACTTACATGGACATGCAGTTTGAGGTTGGGGACAGGGTTTATCTGAAAATATGGCCTTATAGACAAAAGATTTAGCCCGACGAATGAATGAGAAGCTCTCCCCCCGCTACATTGGACCCTACAAGATAGTGAAATGCATTGGAGAAGTAGCATATCACCTACAATTGCCACCGACCTCAGATATCCATCTTGTATTTCATGTTTCACAGTTAAGGCGTGCAATAAGAGATCAAACATCGTCTCCACTACCCCCAACTCAAACAAAAAACATGGAGGTCATTTTGGAGCCTATGGATGTAGAAGGGGTGCATTGAGGGAAAACAGGAGCACTGAAGGTATTAGTCAAATGGAAGGACCTACTGGAGCACAAAGCTACATGGGAGCCATATCTTTTATGGGCTAAAAGATATGCCATAAAAGATATGCTTCATTATTTAAGGAGGAGTAATCAAGGGGAAATTATTTAAGGAGAGAATTCTAATTTTGAATTCAAAACTGAGAGAGAATTAATTAAGGAAATGGGGCTTATTTGGGAGGGAATCAGGAGAGCATATTTAGGCCTGATTATGCTATTTTGGTATTTGGGAATTTGCTTTCTGTTTTAGTTTTCTTTGTAAGTTTCCTAAAGGCGTCTAGAATTTGTGGGAGAGCTGATCTACCTCTCGAATAGTAGATCAATTATATCTTGCATTATTTTTTAAGGAGAAATCAGAAAATAGCCATTATCTTCGTGCTCCTACGCTTTTCTTTTCTTTTGTTTGTAGTTTTTACTTCCAAGACACATGACATACATATTCAAACCTTTAGAAATTACATATTTAATACCCAAGTTTCACATCCAAATTTCATATTTCTTGCAAAAAACCAAAATCCTTGCTAGATCATTCAAAATTTCCACCTAAAGTTTTAATGATATTGCAAAAATTGCATTAAAATTAGTCCACCCTCATTAATTCTTCCTTCATTGGACTTCACTTCTTAGCCACCAACCATCACATCTACAAAGTTTGCTATAGACTACAGTCAGCAAATTGCCACAATTTGCAAGAACTTTGTGGATAATGTCAAGGTTCTTTTTCCCAAAAAAATAAGTCAAGGTTCATCAGACCTGTCATTCTTGAGATTGAACCAAAACAATAAAGAACTATGCACTTAAAAGTGGAATCAACATATCATTTAAATAATTCAATATTACATATTTATCACCCAAGTTTCAAAGCCAAATTTCATTTCTCTCGCATGCAACCCCAAATCATCTTTAATTCCTATCAAAATTGCTACTCGATTTAAACATCACTGAAAGTTTCAATAATATTCCGCATATTCCTTTAATATTAACTATGCTCAATTACCTCATACAATGCTGGAACTCTCTTCTCAGCCAGCATATACCATATATAAGTGGACTGCGAGATCGTAGCAAATATTTTGCAACAGTTTGAGGCTACGGCATCAAGTTCATTGGACGGACATTGGCAACTGATTTTTTTATTAAAATAGCAGCATTTAATTGGATGCTGGAATTTGAAAGAAAACAATAGGTGGGTCACTGAACTACACATTGTAAATCATCATAAGATCCATATGCACCGCTGCCCAACGTTTAACCAAAATTGGCTTTGGTAAATTTCTTGTTTTATTATAATAACAATGTCATGATATACTTGTTCCTTAATTCCTTTTAGCATTTCTTATTTTTAGTTCTCATTTAATGTATTATTACCTAGGAACCTTATTATTTCTTGCTTTCGAGCAATCCTGCCTCTCTTCTCCTATATCAACCCTTCCTCCCTCACCTCTCTCCCTCCCCCCTTAAGGCTCTCCCCCTCTCATTCACTTTTTCTAAACCAAAAGCCTTAGGCCCTTATCCCTTTTTCTCTCAACACTGATCTCCACTCTACTCCATAAAGCATGTGATTGGTGGTGGTGCTTTGGAGTCAAGTTTGAGTGAGACACCCAAAACTTGCAACAAAAATTTTCTTGAGTTGAATCAATTTAATTTCAAGTCAACCAACCTCAATCTGATACGAATTCGAAACAAAGTTTCAAATTTTGAATGCAATTATACCCAATACATGAGCCAAAAGGAAGGATAAAAATCTCTCTCTCTCTCTTGTGATGCAAATTTCCCTGCTATAAGCACTTCCATGCCCCATGCATGAGTTGATGTACTTTGATTGTCAATTTGGATGAAACGAACATCATTTGATATCCTAAATGACCATGATAAACATTCTTCACAATTTTACACTAGTCGACTTGGGGAGTTCTCCCCCAAGGCTCTCTTTTTGTGCGACAATAACACTATTAACTTGAGCCTCCCTGTGAGTCATTATGGTCATAACAACACCCTATATTCATCAAACTCAATAACATCATTGACGGGACCAACTAGTACTCATCAGTATATATCAATGGCTCATCTGAAATAACAAGCTCAATCTCTCCCATCCATCCCTAGCAAACGTTATGTCATTGTAATAAACTCTCTTTAGCAAAGTGTGCAAGTACGAGCATTTGTATGCATTAAGCTACCATGGAAATACTGTAAAGCTTTATTTGCTTAATTACTTCTTATATTCATGTACTCTTTTCTACCTGTCAAATGAAGTTTACATGAAATCAGAACTCTAATAGCCTCACCACACTCATCTCCCTCAATCAAGAACCATGATTCTCTTAATGTATTCCCCACTACCACGGCCTCCGCCTCATCAAATGACGCCATCACTGCACCCACACCACACAAACTTCACTTCTCTCCTCCCTTAAATATCCCATGTCCAACATAAAGAGCATTCTCAAAACTACTCACTGTTGATATCCACCAATGGTTTTGAAGGATAATTTGACAGTGCCACTATAAATCTCCTCACCAAACTCTACATGATAATGGTTCTACTTCTACCCAACCCAAACAGCAATGTAATCATTAGTTTCTCTTATATCAAAATCTTGCAGGTGCTTATATTCTTCCATTTCCACCTCCAAACTCCCCTATGCCTGAACTTAGATCTAATACAGCAATATGGACACCTTAGACTGTCATCATCAATCCTAATCATTTCCACATCATAAAGCTCAACAACAAACAACATCACAGAGCAATGAAGGATCAATCCATAGTGCAATACCGCTAAAAAATCAAGGTGAAGGTCAATACCATCACAGTTGTAGGATCATTGCTCGATCCAAAAGATATCATCCTTTACACAGTACACAGTTCACCACATCCTACCAAACATTTAAAATAGCCATCCAAACAAATTTTCAACTCATTAGCCTAGATGATTTCTACTCCCTCTACAATGGGGAAAAAACTTAGTGAATGAGATGGCTCAAAACCTTAACCTTCCGCTAGCCCCAGACTCTCAAATTCCATTCTTTCTTGAGACAACAGTGTTAGGGCCAAGCTCAATCCTCCACCTTCTCCGCTACTAGGGGATGCTACAACTCCGACTCATTCAAATCAGGCCAACAATCCCAACCTAACCTAGAGGTGGGCAAACACCTCAATCCTATAATAACTTGCCAAATCTATGAAAACATTGGCCTTTCTACCGTCAAATGTTAGCATGAAGCTAATCTCAATTACACATTACACTAACCTCATGCATTGTTTGTGGGATATACTCCACATAAAAAGGAATGGATTCTCAACACCCAAGCCAACTCTCACCTCGTTGCTGATCAAACTCAAATGCAAAATCTCAAACCATACCAAGGTTCCCAACAAGTATTTGTTGGCAATGACCAAGCTCTATCCATTACCACTATGGGTTAAGGTATTCCACCCACCCCACAATCTAAGTTCGTTCTTCCAAATCTTCTCAATGCCTCCCTGTTGGAGAATTTTTGTATCCTCAAACGGATTGCATATTTTATAATCGGACACGGCATAAGAATACGATATATTATCCCAGAGGGTAAAAATACCGTTTTCTTATGGGCTCAATAATAAAATTTACAATTATTTAACAGAGATTCCCCCACTCAATATTTGGTTGAGTGGGGTTTATTTTATTTCTGGGGTACAGACATCCCATAGGGGCAAGCCCCTATGGTTAATTACATCCCAAGTTTGATTTGGGAAAACTTTTGATTAAACTAGTGGTTTTCTTTGTTTTTTTTGGAAGTCATTCAAGTGTTGGCTAAAGTTTGATTTTTGTTGTTTTAAAATCCATGAAAGTCTTGCTTAAAGGGTTTTGGCCTTTAGGAATTTCAAGGAGGAGTGGATCAACTTAGATTTAGATTTTGGGAATGAAAGCCAAAGGAGATGAAGTAGGGGCACTTGATTCTGAGAGGAAACTCAGAGGTGCCCAAATTATCCTATGTTGGGCTTTACATTTTAACAACCTAATTTTGGTTTAAGTTGACATTTTTATTAGAATGTTGGGGCTTACATTCCAACAATACTTGTTGGAGGAATTGCCCGAAAGATGAGGGCTTATAGGGTGATTTGAAATCAACCCTTGCCTCAGACCCTAAGACTAAGGTGAGGACCACCGATAGGTAGTGCCTCGAACCTAGATCTAACGAGTGCAAAGAGGGACTTACAAGCTACACCTCACAAGAGGCATAACCCGCCCGACCTCTGGATTTATGTCCCGCCTGGAAGGGACTACCAGCTAAACTCCCCCTAATCGCTTTTAAAACCATGTTATTTGGTCTCAATGCAAATGTAGAGTGGTAGGATTATTTTTATTTAGAAGGTAGGGCTTATAGCTTGGCTTTGAGGCCAAGATGCCTTATTATGTGGGTATGCATATGCTGACTCATAAAGAAAAAGACTTTTGTTATCTAATCCTTAAGTGAAAGCTTTCTATATGCAACACATTTTTGGCTATGCATGTTTATTTTCGTTTTGAAAACTTGGCTCCTTGAAGGGAGCGCCATGCAATTTTTCTTACTTGAAAGACATGAAGCCTAATTTGATTTTATTTTTAAATTGCTTACATGTTAAGGGGTAGAAAACTTAATTTTATCCTAAGAGCCTACCGCATCAAAAGTCCAAGCCACTTCCAAGCAAAAGCAAAGAAAGAAACCTAGAAAAAAGATGCATTTCTATTGCACAACCAGGTAAACAATCAAAGCATGCTTTTATTTATGAATAAAGTACAAGTAATAAAAAGAGTCCACATTATTACAACCAGATTTGGCAGCTGAGTTGCCTGCCATTATACAACCCAGTCAAATTTACAGACTCTACTTGTGGGGTTCTTCAGACTCTTGACTTTTGAATGGACATTGGGCTTCACCTTTGGCAGGTACATCCTTCTAGTCCACTTCATTCTTTTGCTCCAAACCCCCACAAGTTTGATTACACATCCTAATTCTATCAAATACATATTTGAAAAGAAAAAGACTCAAACCTGCAGTGGATTAGAAGCAGTTTATATGATAAAGCATTACATCCAGAATTTTGTTTAGCACTTAGAGTGCCAAACAATCTACTTCTACCCTATTGGCCACATCTTTGGGGGAGTTTTAAGCAATACCTGTCATGCAAGCATTTTATTATTTATGAGCGCCCCCCCATTTTAGATATGGCCACCTGCAAGAAGAATATGTATATTTCTACACTATCCACTTAAGGGCAAGTGCCCACACACAGACAATCCAACGGCAATCATACCACAACATCAAACATATGCGCAGAAAAGAAAAATCCTAATTCTAGCATGCCTAAGGGGCTGTGCACCTAAGTGTGTGAGGCTTGTGTGGCATGTCACACTAAGGGTAGTTGGTTTTATTTTGGAATGAAGATGTTTAATCTTTATCCAAGGGTGGTTCACTTTAAGTTGTTTGTGACTTAAAGATTTTATTTGAATTTTAAGTGTTTCATATTTAGGAGGGTTATGAAGAACCCATAAAGTAACCACATGCTTTCTTTTGGGCAAGCCTGTTACTTATGAATCCTGAGATACAATAATGTAGGCATCCCACCTTTTGGGGTAGATGATTGATTATTGTATCAAAAGGAACCTAAGTAATTTTTTAGGTATTCTAGAGTTCTCTTAGTGTTTGGATAAGAGAGAGTGTCTATCTAATAGGATAAGATAGACATGCCTAAGGGGTTTCACTTAGGACTTGATAAAATTCATCCAATAGGATAGGATGAACTTCAATGGATTGGATAATTCCTAAGGGACATCTAGATATTTAGCATTTTAAATGTTATAGGAAAAATCACTCAATTTGGATTGAGTGGAGGAGGTTACTTAGATTTTGGGTCTAAGAAAGGTGTCCAACATGTAACTTTTAGGCTACATGTTGGAGAAATCTCCTTAGCTTTTGGAGCTTAAGGGGAGAAAGGAATCCAACATTTAGCTTTTGGGTTAAATATAGGAGAACTCCCTCTAGCTTTTGGAGCTAAAGGGGGGGAAGTCTCCTACAACTTTGGAGTTGAAGGTGAGAGAACCTATAGGTTTTGGGCTAAGGTATTACATCTTTTAAGGCTTTTGGAACCTATAAAGGTGAATGAAAATTAGTAGCTTTGAGGCTACAAATCAAAAATATGCCTCCTTGAATTGTTGTATTCAAGGAGGTGGGTTTCATTTGTTTAATTTGGATTAAGCAAATAAAGTTGAATCACTTATTGAGTTTAGTTCAATAAGTGAGAAAGATTTGTAACTTTGGGGTTACGAATCAAGAGAGACTATCATTGAACTCTTATGTTCAATGATGGGTATTTAGTTTGCTAAGTTTGGGTTAAGCAAACATAAGAAAATGATGTGTAGACTTGGGCCTACACATCAAGGATTCTTTGAACTTTTGGGTGTCCAAAGAGAGGAACTCATTCCCCCGATTTGCGTTAAGAGAATGAAAGAAATCTAAGAGTTGATTCCTTTGCTTGATATGAAATTATTTGTTGAGTTTAGTTCAACAAACAAATGATTTTAGATTGAATTACTTGTTGATTTTGATTCAACAAATAATAGACCTTCATGTGTCTAATTCACTCAATATGGGTTGAATGAATGAGATTTTCATACAACTCTAGAGTTGTAGAAAGAAAGGAAATTTCTCTACAAATTTGGTTTGTAGAGAAGAAAAGGAGAAATGCAACTTGGAAGTTGCAAAGTAGAAGATCTTCCTTGAACATTTGGCGTTCAAAGAAGGGGATTCATTCTCCCAACTTGGGTTTGAGAGCATGAAGATGGATTCAAATACTCTCCTACAATCTTGACTTGTAGGAAAGAGGGAGGGAAATGCAACTTAGAGGTTGCAAATCAATGAAAGTTCTTTGAACATTTGTTGTCCAAAGAAGGAAATGCACTCTCCTAGCTTGGGCTTAGGAGAATGAGGGATTCCCTACGACTTTTGGGTTGTAGGAATAAGGGAAGGAACATGCAACTTAGAGGTTGCAAATCCATGAATATTCTTTGAACATTTGGTGTTCAAAGAGGCGAATTCATTTGCCTAATTTGGAGCTAGGCAAATGGGGATTTAAAGGTTTCCTACAATTTAGGCTTGTAGGGAAAGGGGTGGTCCAAGATGCAATCGATGAATTGCAAATTGGAGGAGTTTCTTTGAACGTTTGGTGTCCAAAGAAAAGGGATTCACTCACCTAACATGGGTTAGGAGAATGAGGGGGATTATATATTTTCCTATAATTTTGAGTCGTAGGAGAAAGGGGATTAGGATTTGAATCCTAAGGCCGAGAAATCATTCATTGGTTTGGTGTTCCAATGAATAAAGGGTTTGATAGATTTCCTACACCTTAGGGGTTGGAGGAAGAAAATGTAACTTAGAGAGTTACAAAATTTCATAGAAAGCCTTTGAATATTTGGTATTCAAAGAGATAGGATCATTCACTTAGTTGAAGTCAAGTGAATGGAGTTAGATACTCATTTGTTGATTTTGAGACTCAACAAATAAAGGTTTGGGCTTAGGATTTGGTCCAAAAGCCTTGGAGATTCATGTGATAGAACATTTGGAGCCTTAGGGAGCAACAAAATACTTCACCTGAAGGGAAAAGAGTGCTTGGAAGCAACCTCTTTATACTTGTTGAAACTCATGCAACATAGAGCTTAGAACTTTGAGGAAGTTCTAAGCATCAAACTTGGAAGGAGATGTGCATGAAAAAGAGCATTCCCCATTTATCCATGAGTGTTTTGGACTCAATTGGAGGAAGGGAGATAGATTTCCTAAGGTCTTAGGAGAGGTTTCTAAACCACTTTTGGGCATGATTTAGAAATTTGGATAGGGGAGATCTATCCTTATAATTTCTAAGAGACTTAAGATCAAATTTGGTAACGATCTAAGAAAGAACCTAGAATGCATGCATGTGTAGATGATTCTTCAAATTAGGGAATTTGATAATTGAAAGCAATCAAGTATTTGTTTTGCACAATGTTGTACATGAACTTAATCAACAACATATTTTGTGAGATCTACAACATAGACTTTGGAAAGTCTATGGGAAACCTCACAATGATTTGATTTTCAATGATTGATTAAATCCACATTCAAGCACTCACAAAATCTCATTGGAGTCCACAAATTTCACCACATGCACATCTCTCGTAACTTGTAAGTCACTTTTGCCATGGCTCGTTCTTGAAAGAAGGGTGCATGCAATTTATGGATGAGTTTCAAGATTGCTACTCTAAGTTTTGTATGGTACAAGACACAAGCTTAATTGATTCTTTATGTTGTGAGATTTGTTACATAGACATTTGGAAGTCTATGCCTCACAACGATTAGGAAGCCCAAATCAATTAAACTCAACACATGTATTAAACAGAACTCTAGAGGTAACTAAAATTATGCATGCAAAAGTTCTCCTAGATTTAGATGTCTATATTTTTTTTATGACAATGCATCTAAATGAGAAATGCATGCAACTAGTTACAATCCAAACCTATGCATCATCATTGACTTTGAGATCAAATGATGGCCTCTACCCTAGGGCATGATTATAGGCGACGGATTGGGCACAACATGAATGTTATTACATGCATTTAGGGGGTGTTGGATACCAATCCAACACCCCTACGCGTATTGGCATGCCTCTTTGGCTCTCACAAGAGAGCAAACAAGTGAACAACACTAAATTTTCACTGTTTTGCGGCGAGGACAGCCAACGAAGGGTTTTAGGGAAGCAATAAACGAAGCTTCTAAGGGACCTATGGCTTGGGGACGTCATCCACACAACAAAGGCCTTGGGGGACCCTAGGTTTCACTAAGTTTTAGTGTTTTACCTCACCCGGGTTGTCCTAGCGCTCCTATCCAAGTTCCAAGCTTTGTCCAAGCTCCGCTCCAAGCTCCAAACTGCTGTCCAAGCCTTTCCCAAGGGTGAAGACTGCTGTCCAAGCGTTTCCAGATGGCGTCGTCGCTGTCCAAGCTGCTCCCAAGGGTGAAGACTGCTGCCCCAACGTTCCAAACAGAGAATTTTACTGTTTGAGGGCTTCCGGAGGTCGTCATTTGCTGTCCAAAGCTTCCGAACAGAGAATTTTACTATTTGAGGGCTTCCGGAGGTCGCATGGTTGTTGTCCAAGCAATCCAAAGTCTCCCAAGCACTATTTAGAAGCTTCCAACAGCCTCCAACCTGCTGTCCAGGGCATTTCGAAGGACAAATTTGCTGTAAAAATGCTCCCGGAAATGGATTTTGCCAGCAAGAAGTCGTTGGAACCAGTTTGGAAGGAAGTAGAGCCCTTTCTACCTCCTCCTTGAGGCAGCAGAAGAGAACTAACGCAGTTCTTTGCTCCAGATAATGGGAGAGGGAGGAGAAAGACAGCAGAAGACTTTCACCTCAAATCTGGATGCAAGAAGATCTCTACACGCAGGAGGAAGAGATCCTCTCTCTTGGCTGGAGGACTTGCATGCAAGCAAGTTCCACTTGGCTAGGGGCGGACGTCCCCTCTCTCCCGCTCCTTCCCTCTCTTCGGCTTTGGCTGGGGCTCTCTGCCGTGCTCTCCCTCTCTCCCGTGCTCTGTCTGGGACGGAACCAAAAATGGGGGAGCCGAATGCTCCCCCTCTCCCGATCTCTCCCTCTCTTTTTCTCGCTTTGGGTCGGGGCGGAAAACACAAGGGGAGCCGAATGAGCTCCCCTCTCTCCCTTGCGTGCTCTTGGAGAGCACGAGCAGCAGCAAAAAGCCACAGCCCAAATGGAGCAATCCCCCTTCTCACACGTGGCATGAGCATTTAGGGCAAGATTTCATGTAAAATCTCAACCCTTGATTTGGGAATTTGATTTGAAATTTTGATTTAACCCAATTGATGAATTAGGGCTGAAAATTGAGCCCAAATTGGACTCGACTCAAACCGATTTGAGTCGGTTTGGGTCCGATTGGTTCCGATCAAGCTAATTTCATAAAATTAAACTTAAATCGGCGTCGAAAAGCGTCGAATTGGGCTCGACGACGCTCGACGGGGTTCGATTGGTTTTGATTTGATTTTAATTAAATTAAATTGGGTTTAATTTAATTAAATTGAGGCTTAATTTGAGTCAATTTAGCCTCAATGACGATCAATTGAGTTGATCGGGCGCGATCGAGCTTTGTCGGGCTCGATCGGGGTCGAATCGATGCGAAAATATTCGTCAACACTCCCATCACTCGCATGATAGATTGTCAGTTCGCAAACTAATTGTTAATAATTCTTGTTTCATGTCATTTGATACTATCGACTACAAAATCATTAACCTTCATGCCAACCAAACAATTCTTAAAGGTATTTTAAAAAATTTAATAAAATGAGGAGAATTTTCTCTTCTTAAAACTTAAATTAAATAAGTATAATAAATAAAAATTTCCCAAATTAAAACATAAAATATTAAATAAATAAAAAGCAAATAAAAGAAAATAAATAAATAATAAAATGCCATTTAACTTCATTAAAACCAAATTTAAATCAAATTCAAAATCCGAATTTAGCTCTCAAATAGTAATTAAATAAAGCAAACCATCCTAGCCATCCATTTAAAATCTCTAAGGGTAGGATGGACTTTCTATTCGTCATGGCTATTATTAGGATTTGCCATCTAACTTAAACACCTTTTGCTTCAATGGCTGAAAAATGCAAGCAAAAAATACCACTTTTTTCATCAAGCCTCCAAGGGTAGCATGAATTTTTTTTTTTTTTTTTTTTTGCCATCGGATCAAATGTTTCCAAGGGCAAAATTGTCTTTTGTTCTTCTCACCTAACAGGACTAATTCACATAGGGTTTTCATGGGCGACTGAATGATGAATGGAGAGGGCTTTGTCCTCTTTCCTTCTCAGCAGTAGCTTTCATCTTAGCCTTTCAATTTAAATCCAACAACATAGATGAAAAGTGCTTGAGGATTGAATTATAATTTGCACTCTTATTCTTTTTCAGGTCTGAATAGGACAAAGGTTGGTTTTGATTCTCTTGGAGGAGACTCTCCTCTCCCTCGTGGAAATCTCTCTCTACAGGAAGTTTCACAGCTCTCTCTCTCTCTCAGTTTTGGCTCCCTCTTAAAGATTTCTGGCAAAAACAAGAGGAAAGAGGCTGCTGCTATTCATCCCATCCAAGAGAGTAAGGAGAAGGGTGAAGCTCTACTTGTCTTCATCCATTGAAGCCGTGAGAGCTACTGTCCATCCTTTCCATTCCAAACAAGAGGAGCTATTGGTTCTTTTCATCCAGAAGAAAAAAAAAAAACTTGAAGAGGAGCTACTGCTGCTCGTCTCTTCCTTCAAGCAAGAAACTGAGAGCAAAAAGGGTTATTGGTTGTTCACGAGTGCTACTGTAGTTTTCTTCCATTCGGCCAAGCAAAAACTACTTCAAGCAAGGAACAAAAGAAGCCTCTTCTTCTCCCATTTGTCCAAGGCAAAATGTGAGAGAACTCCATGTTTTTCTCTTATTTGCTTGTAGTCTAATTTTTAAACAAAAATTTGAAAACGGATTGTGGTTTAATGTAATTCCATATTTTTATCTCATTTGCTTGTAATCTAATTTCTAAATAAAAATCTGAAATGGATAGTGACTTTAATGTAAGTTAATTTCATACTTTTATCTCATCTACTTGCAATATGATTTCTAAAGTATAAAAATCTATAGAGGATTTTATTTTAATGCAAGTTAATCCCATGATTTTGTTTTCGTATTGCTTGCAATTCCATTTTATGTAATCATTTTAAAGGTTGTCAAACAAAGCTCTAGAGAGATGACAAAGGAAATGAGTTAATTACAAAAGGCGAAGGGCTTTCAATTTTATGTCATTATATTTTTAAATCATTATTCATGAGTACATTTTTCTTATCCCATGTTTATACATATATATATATATATATATATATATATATATATATATATATATATATATATATATATATATATATATATATATATATATATATATATATATATATATATTATACAGTGGTTGTTGGATCGTAGTTGGGAGACGGAGGTCGAAAAACCGAAATTGAGTGGTGGTGGTCGAAGGACCATAGCAGGGCAACGGTGGTCGGCTAATTATCCCATGTTTATATAGTTCAATAAATAGTTGGGTAACGGAGGTTGGAGGACTGTAGACAGACGACGGTGGTCGAAGGGTCGTAGTAGGGCGACAGTGGTCGAAGGGTCGTAGTTGGGAGACGGAGGTCGAAAAACCGAAATTGAGTGGTGGTGGTTGAAGGAGCATAGCAGGGCAACGGTGGTCGGCTGATTGTAGTTGAGTGACAGAGATTGGAAGATCGAAGTTGGGGAGCGATGGTGGCTAAGAACCGTAGTCAGGAAATGATGATTGCAAGGGTTGTAGCTGGGCAATGATGGCTAGAATGATAGTAATTGAGGGATGGAGGTCGAAGCACCGCAATCCGACGATAGAAGATCTCGGAAGGACCACAATCAAGCAAAGGTGATTGTCATGGTCGAGTGATGAGAATCTGAGGAATGTTGTCAGTGACGGTTGTTGGAAGATTGTATTTGGGCAACAATGGTCGGAGGATTATAATCTAGTGATGGATCAACGGTTAGACAATGGCCCAACGCTGGTGCTCCGGGATTCTCTCTTGAATCTCAAGCTAAAGTCCAAGCTCCAAATCCCCATTCATGTAGAGAGTAGGGGACTATTTATAGATTTTTTTTAGCGGCATGCCACATAAATATAGAGAAAATTCGAAAAACTCCATTAGACTGCCAACTTTGATTCTCTTAATCATAGAGCATTTGTTGAAGATTTAGATGCCTTAAAGTTATCGGAATTAAGCAATATTGGTCTAGTTAGACTTTTATCATCGAGGCGCTCGATTTAATTATAAGCATGCAATATTTTGAAGTTGTTTAATCATCCAATTAATATCATGAAGTTTTCAATTATGCTTCAAATGTCTGATATGGAATCATGTGGATTTAAATTGGATCATTTTTGGTATTGTTGGGTTCGTCTCATCAAGACGTTCACTTTGACATTAAATTTGTTGAAATCGAAGGTTGGATGATCCTGAATTTAATCTTGAGAGTTTCCAATTCAAATATGCATCAAAATTCGTGCCCAATCAATGCAAGTTTTTATGACGTATCAATCTTTACCTTTTTTCTGATTCTGTGGTACTAATTTCTAGCTTCGCCTCATTAGGGAAAACAATTTCATTTTCTTTATAATGAAAACTTAAGTGGTCTCAAAACTCTACATTTGCAGGAGTCCCATGCATTGAGTATTCAATTCAAAAAGGGGTGTTGCTTAAGTTGCCTTTAATTTAATATGGAGGTTCTAAGTTTGATCCATGAAGGTAGTTTCTCTGCAAAAGCAATTAAAAGGTTGTGCATATTAACCTACCCTGCATTGGAGGGAGCTTCATACATCGAGTATGTCTAAATAGTAGTAAACTAGTAACGGTTGAACACTAAACTAAAATTATCTATGAGACTACACAAACAATCTAGAATCACACAAGCATATTGAATTGCAGTATTACTTGGTAATTGGTTGTCTGCACCATGATAGATTATGTTTAAATTCCAATATTCAAAATAACAATTGTTAACAAAAAAAACCCTAGACCTAATTAGCTCATATCACACGGCCGATTTATGTCTAAGAGAAAAAGTTACGATCATATTTTTACCAAACTAAACTTTCAAGGACAACAGCTAGGATCAACCGATTGAGAAAATTCGTATTACAGTAATAAGATAAAAAACAGAAAATTTCTTTCGGAAATTTGGGAAGGTGAAGCTCAATTCTATCATCAAGGTCCCCAAAAGAGAACCCTGCAAATCATCACAAACTCAGAGAACCCAAACACATGCTGTAATAAACTGGGCAAATATAGCAAGTCAACTAGCATTAAAAAAACAAGAAAACTGAACATGTGAAGAAAGAAATAGGACTAACCTAGATTGCTCCAGTTATTCAACAACCTTCTTCGGGCCTAAAAAAGTCAATCAGAGATCCAGAATCGATCAATATGATAAGAAGAACGCACGAGAAAGTAACGATTAGGATAAGAATGGAAAACAGCAGAGAGGAACGAACCATGGAGCTCAAGTGGGCGGTGGTCCTTGCCCCACCCAACGCCGCGGGTGGCTTCAAGGTACTGCTCGACGAGATGGCGGCACTTCTGGAGATGATTGACCCCTTCGATGCGGTAGCACCATTTGAGACGCTCGCGGATGATCTTGGCGGTCTCGATCTGAATCCACTTCTCCCTCACCAAGTACTCCCTGTATTCCAGCATCGCCACCGGATCGGCGTAAGGATTGTTCGGATCGAAGTCATCTGGCGGACCCTCGTCGAACTCCACCGTCTTCTTCCGTCCCATCGCCTCTCTCTCTCTCTCTCTCTCTCTCTCTCTCTCTCTCTCTCTGCCTCTCACGGCGATGATTTTCTTTCAACAGCGGTACTTGCCAGCCTCTCTCCCTATGTCACCGACTAACCGGATCGGCGTAATGGGCCATCTGCAAGTCTGAACCCGGCCCAATTATCCGGCCTAAAAGCTTTCCCGCTAACAGGTACGAGTGTCAATATTAGACCCGATCCAAAAACTCGATCCGAACTCTACCTGAAAATTTCAGGTTCAGATTGTCCCAAATCCGAAATGGGTCTGGTTCAGGTTCAACAATTCGACCCGTTTTAAAAATCGGGTCAGGCTCGGATTGACACGTTGACCCAAAAATGACTCTTTTTTACACAAAAAATCACTTTTTGATCAGAAAACCCAAGATTGACCTGTTTTTTACCCGAAAAGCAGAGTTAGACCCATTTTTGGACCCAAAAACTAGTAATTTTTGTCTGACCCGGGTCATTCGGGTCGGATCGGTTTGACCCGGCTCCGAAGCGGGCGGGTTCGGATCCGAAAAACCAACCCGTTTGGAGAAATGGGCCGGGTTCGGGTTGACCCAAATAGTGTCGGATCAGTTTGGAGTTTGATCCGAACCTGACCCATGACCCGAAATTGACACCACTACTAACAGGCAGAAGCGGTATAAATATATAATTATTTTATATCTTATATGTTAATAGAGTGAATAATGCATTGTTCTTTAGAGAGCCATAACATCTTAATGACTATGAGGAGATATTTATGCTTGGAGGGGTGAACAAGAGTTACAAATTATTTTTGAATATTCTTTTTTTTTTTCAATTTCCAGTAGTTTTTTTGGTCATGCAATGCATTTATTACATTTCAAAACATTTGTATGTTTATATAGAAAATATTTTAAATTAAAAAAAAATTACTAGAGACCCGTACTTACATGACCTTATGGGTGAACAGGAGTTACAAAATTCTTTATAAATATTCTTTTTTTTAATTTCCTGTAGCAAACATATCATAGCAGTAAAAAAGTTTTCCCAAACAAAACCTTAGTTTATAGCTTTGAGAATGCCCATGTTTATGTCCAAAGAATGGTCACGCCTTGCGGTTTTTTTGAAATTGTAATTTCACATTGCAAGTATTTTCAAAGCTCTCTAAATTTTTTGGACAACGTAAATTTCAATATTCTAAAATAGGGGGAAAATGATATGTAATAATAAAATTTATTTGAACAAACATGAGAATTGGTGCAATCTTTAAGTTTAAAATTTTAGAATTAAATTTACTATCATTCAAATTGATATTTCATCAAACCTATAATCAAAATAAAATGTTATATGAAATGAACTCATCAATATCAAAAGTTATCCAATTTGATTTCAATTGAGCACAAAAATCAAGCGTTTGATATAGTTTAAAGTTTTATTACATTAATTGAAAAATAAGCATCTTGATGAAATAAATTTAGTAAGCATAAAATCACTTGATTTTGAGGTCATTAAGATAATTAAATGCTTAAAGAATAATATATAACTAAAAGAATCAACATGGGCCATCTAATGGAGTGTTATTAAATTTTAACTTAATTTATCGAAATATTTTTCTAGAAAACTTTAAATATACATCCATTCTTCACATTAAGGGGAGCATCCAGCTTCAACCTTGGCTTAAAATTAGTGAGAGATTTGAGTCCAAAGAATTCTAAAGCATCATCTAATATTTGATGGTGATAATCATCACTAGCACTTGACATTGTCTCACCATCATTATCCGACCAACGTCTTTGTAATGGCATTGCCTAACGGGCTCCTAACCACCATCACTTAATCACTATTTCATGACCATCACCATCTAACTATGATCTCTTGAACATAATTGTTTGACAGCCTCCTGACCGTTTCCTGATCATCATCACTTAACTATAGTCTCTCAAATATTATCATCAATAATTTTGGTGTGTATCATCATTTATAAGACTGATACAGATCAACAACACTAATGTCATGGTTTGCCTATTTTGTTATCTACCTTCACCAATAACATCAATACCTGATATTTTCAATAAGATCGATACACACTATTGACACAAATTCCAACTTATGATGCAACATCAAGATTTATATTATATTTCTTAGGCTTTGTTTGGGATAGCTTTCTTAATACTTCTTAAAGTAGTTTTTTAGTATAAAAATTTTAATTTTAAAACTTAAAAACTGCTTTAAAAAGCAATAAAAAAAAACCTTTCCAAATGAAGCCTTAGTCTCTAGTTTTATCTCCTCGAAGGAGAATGCTAAAATGTATCATAAATGGTTTTATCTCCTCAGGAGTGAAGTATTGATAAACTAACATTATCCCAAATATCATACAAATATAAGAATTACCCTTTAGCGTCCCTACTAAGTTGTGAAATTGCAAGTAGAGGTAAACCGCAATTTAGTTGGTTTAGACATTTAACAACTCACAGCATGTTCTCAAAAATCTTAATATTATAGAAAAAAGTTTTA
Organism: Dendrobium officinale; assembly: GCA_019514585.1. Classification (NCBI taxonomy): domain Eukaryota; kingdom Viridiplantae; phylum Streptophyta; class Magnoliopsida; order Asparagales; family Orchidaceae; genus Dendrobium; species Dendrobium officinale. The sequence goes on from CM033696.1 coordinate 28,962,136, forward strand.
CTCAAATTTCATATTCTTAACTTAATAGAATATAGAACAGCTAATCTAATAGAAATATGGATAACAAATGTGATCAGTGGAACTATTCAAAAATCTTATTTCAAAGCTTCATCTAAATGATGCAGTGGATCTACTCTATATGTCAATTGAATTGTTTATCAAAATGAATTTTGTTTAGAAATTTATGAAATTTATGGTGATAATATCTTTAGTTCTTAAATTTGAGGTAAATACAATTTGATTTTTTTATAATAAAATTGATTTCACATTAGAAAATTCATCTTGATATATATCTAAAATTTATCTTGATCATGCATGAATCTTGAGGACAAATTAAGTTGGAAACTTCTAAAATTAAATTTGGGATCATCCGAACTCTGATTTCAGCAAACTTATAGTCGAGCTGAACGTCTCAAAAAGATAAACCTAACGACACCAAATTCGAACCAATCTGAGTCCAAATGGGTCCAAATTTAAGACTCGAAGCTCATTTGAAATCAAAAATTGGATGACCAAACGATTTCCAAATGTGACATGCTTATGTTCGAATCGAGCGACGCGAAGATATGAAACTAACGAGCCCAAGATTGTTGAATTCTAACATCACTAAAGCACTCAAATACTCGATAAACAATACATGATCAAAGAAGTCGAGATCGGTAGTCTATTCAAAACACTTCAAACATGTCCATGATATCCTCTATATTTACTGGTATGTCACTCCCCAACAACTATAAATAAATTCGTCATTTTTCATTGAGGAGAGATAAAGCAGGGGAGCAATGAAGAGAAAGAAGAGAGGAGAGAGAAAAAGACATCTAAGATCTCTCTCGCAACCAAGCTCCTCCTCGACCACCGCCTGGCCACCGACTGTTGTCGGAATTACGCCCGGCCATCGATTGTCATCGGACTTATGCCCGGCCACCAATTGTGGTCGGAGTTCCACCCGGCCACCCACTATTGCAATATTTATACCTGGCCACTATGATTAATATGAAAATGTGATTGAGTAATAGCTGCCCGTTGTTGCTTTTATTAGAATATGTGTGAAAGACGAGTAAAAACAAGTTGAACCATTAGTTAAATATTTATTGACATGTACAGGATAGTGAGTCGATGAGCATTCTTTTAAATATTATGATTTGGTATATTCTAATACAATGATATAACAATTTTAAATCAATAATTAGGAATTTTAAGGAGTTATCTTTATGCCAACGGGTATAGAGTGGTGACTCTACTTAATGAGTAAATGATTTACTAATTATTGATTACTGAAAAATAACGTGATAGTTAAAACTCCTTACCTGTTTAGTGTGATTATTAAAATGCATGTTGCATATTCATTATAACTATACACCATTAATGATTTTTTATTTATTTATTGTCATTGTACGGATTTTCTGTTACGACATAGTTTTACTGCTACAACCACTGGATTCACTTGTACTAATATGGACATCGATATTATTAATGATATTACTACTCATTCACTATTGTTGTTACTATTATTGAATCACTGTACTGATTATTGATACTGAGCATATGATATATTGAGCATGTGATTAAGATATCGATATGATATTGATACTAACTAGCTGGATAATATATGTGTATCGTTATAAGATTTTATTGTATTGATCTGAGTTTTATAATTATTTATCAATGTTTTAGCTCTACCGTTTTATATGATTATTTTATTGATTACAATTACTAATATGATGACTACTTTATTGATTTAACATACATAGAGATTTATTGATTTATCTTATGTACTGATTTATTGGCTTTTATATAATAATATTTTACTTTTTATATATTCGATCAACTACTACTACTTATAAATTTTACTATTTTGCAACTAATTCTCGATCATAAAATTGTTACTATTATGAATTAACTGACGCCATGCATAGTGCTCTTTTTTCATGATTTACATTATATTATATCTAATTACAGACTTATATCATATACATATATCTTGCATCCACTAATCAAACTAGCTTATTATCTTTATCATTTGATGGGAAACCATTTTCTTATAAGATACCTACTTCGCTTACCATTAACTATATTATATCATTTTAATATAAAATGAAAATAAAATATAATAAATACTTTATTTAAAAATAAATCATAAAAAAAACAAAATAAAAGTATTATATATGTACACTCTCCATTGCTTTCTTAGGTGTCTTCTTAAATAATAACAAAGTCATGACAAGAACATCCCCTCTCACGAGCAAATACTATAAATGACTTTCTTATGGCTATCTGAGGAATTCACCAAGGAAACAACGTCGCTCACCCATGCCTACTCAGGAAATCAACCTACACTTGGTGACCAGAAGGCCCCTCACCAAACAAACATATCATCACTCATCTCAATCAAGCTCTCATCCTTTATGGACTCGTCGAGCCTATCAAACCACTTGCGAGAAAATACCTACCTTAGTAAATTCTCACTCATTTGCATGCAACTCATATCATACCCAAGAACTCCTCATCCTCTTCAAATTCATCAGCTCGCCTTCCTCAATAGGGGCAACAATGAACTCCCAATGTCACTCGCCGACCTAACAAGATGATATACTGACAACAGGTCCATCTCTTAAGACTCGCACATTAGCTACTTCCTCCTCCCTACTTAAATCACCTTATGACAAACAAAACTTCGGTTTGTTGACTTCATCCTCTTACAGCTAATTAGGTGTTCCCACGTAAGAGTGTCAATATTTGACACGACTCGAAAACCTAAACCAACTCGACCCAAAAATTTTAGATTCGAGTCAACCCGTTTAGAAAATGGGTAAGATTCAGGTTTCAAATTCTTATATGATTGTGAAAACACCTGCAAATCAAGGTTAGATAAAATAGAAGGCATCAAGAAGAAGAAGAAGTTTGGATGTATTTCGTGTATTCATCCTTGAATCATCTGCAATACATTGAGCTCTTTTTAATAAGAGGAAAGGAATCAAAACAGTTGGCGAATACAGAGTTCGCAGGATGTTGCCAGACGGCGGGAGCAGGCTTCCACTTCCTGTGATGATTCTCTGCAGTGAGGGTGGAGCAGAGTTGTATAAGTTGGTTTGCTTATATAAGTTTGCTGACTTATCTGATGTGTTAACAGCCCCCCGCAAACTTATGGTTCGAGAGGTTGAACAGTAAGTTTGTTTCTAAGCATTGTAAATCTGGAAAGAGATAAAGGTTTGGTGAGAATGTCAGCTGGTTGATCCGTCGAGTTTATGTGTTGCACATCAATTTCTTTGGATAGTATACGTTCCCGTATAAAATGATAGTCAATTTCGATGTGTTTAGTTCTGGCATGAAAGACTGGGTTGTTTGCGAGAGCCAACGCCGAAGTGTTGTCGCACCATAAGGTGGTAGGTTTGTCCAAGGCTGCATCAAACTCAGCAATCAGTCTGCGTAGCCATATGAGGTCGGATGTGGCTGAAGCTAGTGATCGGTACTCAGCTTCAGTTGAAGATTTTGCAACTGTAACTTGCTTCTTTACACACCACGAAACTAGAGTCGTGCCCAAATATGTACAAAATCCAGTGATAGATTTGCGGTCCTGAGGATCAGATGCCCAGTCGGAATCAGAGTAAGAGGTGAGGAGTAGATTACCTCTTGTGATAGGAAGGCCAAAGTGATATGTCCCTTTGATATAACGGAGGAGCCGTTTAAGGGAATTAAAATCTTGCTCAGTGGGACTGTGCATGTGTTGAGAGATAATGTTGGTAGTGTATGCAATATCAGGCCTCGTGATGGTTAGATATTGCAGAGATCCTGCAATTTGTCTGTATTTCTTTGGGTCGGAGTCCAGGAAGTTGCTGGAGGTGAGAACTGGCTTGAGAGCAATTGGTGTTTGAGACGGTTGACAGTCTGAAAGTCCGGCTGACTGCAGAATTTCTTGAGCATATTGTCCCTGATGCAGGAAGTACCCATTGGGGTTATGTAGAACTTGTATACCGAGAAAGAAAGAGACCATACCCAGTTCCTTTAAGGAAAAAATTCTGCTGCAGCTTTGTGATGAGTGAGGAAATGCTGGAGCGGTTATTACCAGAAATCAGGATATCATCTACATATAAGAGCATGTAGATTTGAATACCATTATGCTTATAGAGTAGTAGAGAAGGATCTGATTTGCTAAATCTGAAACCAAGTGACTGAAGAAGATCAGTGAAGGTATGAAACCATTCTCTTGGGGCTTGTTTAAGTCCATAAATGGTTTTAAGCAGTTTACACACATGATGAGGGAATTGCTTATCTACAAAGCCCTGAGGTTGCTTCATATAGACCTCCTCATGCAATGTTCCATGCAGGAATGCATTGGATACATCGAATTGAAACACGGACCAACCACGATGTAGAGCAACGGTGAGTAAAATAAGAATAGTGGGCATTTTCGCTACGGGACTAAACGTGTCTTTGTAGTCGATGCCAAATTGCTGGTTGAAACCTTGTGCTACGAGGCGAGCCTTATAGCAATCGAGTGTGTCGTCGGGTTTGAGCTTGGTACGAAACGTCCACCGACTGCCAAGGATGTTCCTATTGGTCGGAGGAGAGACTAATGACCATGTGCCTTGCTTTTGAAGAGCAGTGAATTCTTCAGACATAGCAGATCTCCAATGAGCAGATTTGATAGCTTGGCTGAAGCAGGTTGGGGTGAATTGAGTGTGTTGTGTGGCTAGAAGATCGAATTGGTGTTTGGGTTTGAGATTGCCTGTTTTAGATCTTGTTAGAATGGGATGGGAAGAGGGTAAAACGGCTGTAGATAGAGGAGGAATTGGGGAGTTAGTGTGGGAGATGGAGTGATCTGAGGACGGATCAGTTGGTAATAACAGTTGAGTGTTCTCGGTTAGAGCTTGAGGTGATGTAACGGGAGCAGTGGGATTAGAATTGGGAATTGTTTGAGGTGTGGGTAAGATTGTTGAAGTAGGAATAAGAGTGAGGGGGGAGATAGTAGAAGGTGACTGAGAAGAGGTAACTGTGGTCTTATGAACTGGATAGGGAAAGATATCTTCGTAGAACACAACATGGCGAGAAATGTGTAGTTTGCCATTTTGAAGATTTATGCATCTGTACCCTTTATGTGATGGAGAGTATCCTACAAATACACAAGCTGTAGATTTTGGGTGAAGTTTGTTGGGTGAGGATGGTTTAAGCCAGGGGTAGCATAAACATCCGAAGGTTTTTAAGTGGAGATAGGACGGTGGTTGATGATGAAGGAGGGCGTATGGAGTATCATACTGAAGTGTTTTGGAGGGAAGTCGATTGATGAGATAGTTTGCGGTGTGAAGTGCTTCAAGCCAAAATTTTAGAGGTAGATGAGCAGCATGGAGAAGGGTTCTAGTTGTTTCAATGAGATGACGATGTTTCCTTTCAGCTACACCGTTTTGCTCTGGTGTATAAGGACAACTCATTTGATGTTGAATGCCATGGTGAAGGAGGAAGGATTGCAGATTTTGAGATTGATATTCTCCACCCCCATCAGATCTTAAAATTTTAATGGTGGCACTAAATTGAGTTTTGATGAGATTGAAAAAATTTTGAAATTTTATAGATGTTTCAGCTTTTGTATGCATTGGATATACCCATGAAAAGCGTGAGAAATCGTCTATAAATAATACATAGTAATTGTATCCACTCATTGAAGAAAGAGGGGCAGGACCCCATACATCAGAATGAACAAGAGCAAATGATATGGAATTTTTTTTTTCATTGGAATTAAAAGATAGTTTGTGACTTTTGGCCACATTACATGAGTCACATTGAAAAGAAGAACTAGTTGAAATGCATATGGTAGAGTTGTGTCTAGCTAAGTGTTGCAACTGTTGGAGGTGAGGATGACCCAACCGCGCATGCCAAGTTGTGGTTGATTTGTGCTGAGTGTGGAAAGCTGAGGAGGAGGTAGAAGGAATGACGTAGAGACCATCGCGACTTCGACCCCTAAGGATAGTTTGATTGGTCTGATTGTCCTTTATAGTGAATCCGAAAGTGTCAAAATAGATAGAACAATCATTGTCAGCGGTGAGTTTTTGAATGGATAAGAGGTTATGAGTGAGTGAAGGAACATGAAGAAGTTTTTGAAGATGTAAATTACGTTGAGTGTTGGGCAGGGGAAGTAAGCCTTGACCCATGGAGGTGATGGGGAGGGTAGTTCCGTTAGCAATGGATATGCTGTCGGAGCCGTTATATGGTTGTGAATTTTGGAGTTGAAGAGGGTCGGAAGTGAGATGCGAGGATGCTCCTGAGTCCAAGTACCAATCTGTTGGAGATGCATTTTGCTGATTTGTGAAGAAACTTCGCTGATTGTTTGGCACGGTAGGGGTGTATTGCAGGTTGGTTCTGTGCCAGCAGTGCATTGCTATGTGTCCAGGTTTATTACAGATCTGACAAGTCACTCGAGCAGTGGATTGAGTCCTGGAAGCTCTGCTATTTGGATTAAATGTTCTCTGTTGAGATCCACGATTTGGAGCAAAACGTCCTCTGTTTGATCTGCTTTGCTCATTTGCACTGTTCCTGCTGGAGGTATTTTTGAAAGCATTTAAGGCTGTTGTCTCCATGGATATTGCAGTGTCTTTGGAGAGATCCTTTTGAATATTGATTTCTTCACTGATTAAAAGAGAATAGAGCTCGTCCAGTGGAATGGCAGAGGGACGAGTGTGAATGGCTGTCTTAAAGGCGTTGTATGATGGCGGTAGACCATTCAAAATGTGCAAAATTATATCCTCATGATCCACATTGGATCCCGCAGCTGAGATGTTATCGACTAGGGTCTTTACTTGAGCAAGAAATTGATTCACCGTAAGATCCTTCATATCAATACGATACAGCTCATTCTTGAGTTGTATAACTCTAGAGCGGTTTGTAGGTTGAAGCTGCTTTTCCAAGGCATCCCAGATCTCATGCGCAGTGTGCAGCGTTAAGACATAAGGCAGTATACTTGGTGAAATTGTAGAAAACAGAGTAGCGGCCAAATTTTGATTGGTTAATTGCCATAGCTGATATTTGGAATTCAGCGTAATGCTTCCAGTAGCTGCGGTATGGTATTTTGGAGGACAGAGTTCAGTTCCATCAAGAAAACCCTCAAAACCGTTAGCTGAGAAGATTTTGAGTATCTGAAGCTTCCAAATGGCGTGATTATCGCTGTTGAGCTGGATATTCACGATATGCTTAATGTTGGAGATGATGAACTTGAGAGAGGCTGGGATGACGATGTCCGATGTAGCGACTGCAGTGGGAATATCCTGAGAAGAGGAAGAAAGCTGGTTGTCTGCCATAAGTTGTATCGCAGAAGGAGCTAAACCTGGTTTTGCTCTGATACCATGAAAACATCTGCAAATCAAGGTTAGATAAAATAGAAGGCATCAAGAAGAAGAAGAAGTTTGGATGTATTTCGTGTATTCATCCTTGAATCATCTGCAATACATTGAGCTCTTTTTAATAAGAGGAAAGGAATCAAAACAGTTGGCGAATACAGAGTTCGCAGGATGTTGCCAGACGGCGGGAGCAGGCTTCCACTTCCTGTGATGATTCTCTGCAGTGAGGGTGGAGCAGAGTTGTATAAGTTGGTTTGCTTATATAAGTTTGATGACTTATCTGATGTGTTAACAGATTGCAAATTTGGGTAAAACAACTTGTGCTTCTCCTCCAATGTATTTGCCCGCCTTGTCGCTTGTCCAGCTTGCCCTCAGCTACTCATTCCATGCTCACACTCACCTGCTCGCCCTGCTCGAACGCTCAGACTCGACCCATCCTCGTTAACTAATCGGATTAGTAGGTCGGGTTGGATCAAATTGGGTTAGAGGCGAGTTAGGATCATTTAGCTAATCAAGTCAGGTTCATAACATATCAATTTCATGTTGGACACGAACCCGATCCTAAAATTCATTTTAACACCCTCATTACCACGTGTCCTAAACTAACGTATAACATTATACTGAGTATATATAAATTAAGGGGACCCCTCTGTGAGGCTTTATTAATCTTTTATTTTTTATCAAGAAAATAAAATTTTTATTATTTCACTCACCTATGCCCTCAATCTTCACCAAACTTCTCGAGCTTAGATCAGAAAACTCAATATCTGCATCAAACAAATTTAGATCTAATAATATATATATTCCGCACTTAAATAGCATAAACCTAATAATCTTTCGCAATAACTAAAATGATTTTTGTCCGTACATGCTATTAATTATGAATCAGAAACATTAAATTCACCGCCTAAATAAATCACAATTTTTTTATACATATTATTGAGCATTTGTTTAAAAAATTAAAATGTCTCGAAATAACCATTCTCTAGAATAACTTCTCCCGCTACCAAATTTTGTTACGGCGTTATGGGGCTTCTTCCCTAATTTCCTAATGGAATAACGCCCCCCCAAAAAATAGACCAACTTCTGTGGTCTTGAATGGAGAATAGGATTCATGTAAGTACTTGTTATTTCGATGGAACATTTTATAGGATGTCGGGTTCATATCATATAATGTATTGGCGGTGTGGGATTATCTTTGAGTAGAGAGCACGCAAATGTACCATCCCTCTGCTACGTGTCAACAAGAAATGTAAATAAGTCAAGTCAAATTCGTGTCATCTCTCTTTTGAGTTTGAGCTTAAACTTCATTAATTAATCAAATTCGAACTCGAACTTAATTCTATGAATTCACTTGTGAAATAGAGAAAATAATTATAATAAAAATAATTATTATAATAAAGTGATAAAAAGAATAAAAAATTAAAAAAAAATAATGATAAATAATTACTTTCATAAGAGTGTGAGATACATATTTTTTAATATTTTTAAAAACATTGTATTTAATATTCTGATTGCAAATATATTTTAAAGGATATTTTATATTAATAAATAATAATTTTTTAATCAGAAGCTTCTCGAGCTAATGAGTCGAGTTAGGACTAGCTCAAACTTATTTTGTTAGCTCTTAAAAAATTAAAAAAAAAAATAATGATAAATAATTACTTATCATAAGAGTGTGAGATACATATTTTTTAATATTTTTAATAACATTGTATTTAATATTCTGATTGCAAATATATTTTAAAGGATATTTTATATTAATAAATAATAATTTTTTAATCAGAAGCTTCTCGAGCTAATGAGTCGAGTTAGGACTAGCTCAAACTTATTTTGTTAGCTCATCGAGCTCAGCTCGAGAGCTAGTTTGACTCAGTTACCTATTAATGTCATCTAATGTAAATGTTAAAGAATTTAAAAATTATTGTCAGAATTTTGAGAGTGAATTTAACTTACTTCAACCATTTAAAATTTTCAAAAAAAAAAAATTATGTGATATATGAATTGAAGAATTATGATACTATCTATATTATATGAAAATAAAGAATGTTATCACATGAGAGACGGGATTCTAACATGTTAATAGAATGATTATTCTCCTATTAATTTCTTTATTTTTTGTTGACATTTACATTTTATTAAAATTCAAACTCAATATTATGTCATTAAATATTCTTATGAACAATATGAGAATTAAATATTAATGTGGGCTAGTATATTAGTGGTGGTAAAGTGATTTTTTTTTTCATCATAGCGATACATGGATCACACAAATAGATAATTAAGAGAGCAAGTAAATTCCATAACTTTTTTCACGTGAACAATTCAAAATGGGAAAAATCACGGGGCCTTACCCAGGTGAGAAGATTTCACCATATTTGAGTGAGTTACAAAGTTTGACCCATCCCTTAACTTGAAGATGGTAAATTTACAATAGTTTGGAAAGTCGATCGAGCTTCATATGGGTAATCAGGAGTTTGTAATGATCGTGAGCTGGATGACGGAGGTTGAATTTTTTGATAGCAGCGGCCAGAAGAAAGTCTAGTGGGGGTCAACGCCCGAGAGGAGGTTAGGCAATGGTCGGCAGCCGAGCGGAGGTCCGACAATGATCGATAATGGCAAATGATCGAGCTGAGGCCTGGCGTCATGGTAGGTGGCCGGGCAATGGTCTAAAGACAATCGGAGGACGAGGCTACAGTCCGACGACAATCAAAGGCCGAGTAGATATCTGACAGCTAAGGCGGTGAAACGGTACATCAATATTTAGCGATCAAGCAGAGGTGTGATGATGGTAGGCAGCCAGGCGGATGTTCGATCACGGTCGAAGGATGGGCGGGCGATAGTCGTGACTATGTGGAGGTCTGGATATGGTCTGGGGAAGGGTGGTGGTCTGACGGTGATAAGCGACCTGAAAAATTATAGGTTTGGGTCAACCTGTTTGCCTGATAGGTCTCGGGTTCGTTTTGACCCGAAAACCTGAAATCAACCCGAGTTGACACTAAAACCTCGCATGGCCGCACCTATCCGTTGTCCATACTCCGCACCTCGCTTTCGTGACTTGCATCTGGACTCTATAGTACACACCCACTTTGTTATCCGCACTCCGCTCCCCTGCACCTCGCACACCCGTCTCGCATATGATGTCCTACACTCGCACTCGTGAGCCCTTCTACACCTGCGCCTGCACGCCTAGCCGCACCCGCACCCTCTCCACGCGATTGGCGCCTTGCCGCACACATGCCGGCATACCCTACAACACTCGTGCAGTCATACTATTTGTGTGCATTGCTCGCCTCCACCGCTTGCCCTCACGTTCTCCCACACTGCTCGGGTCAATCAAATTCGGGTTAGCGAGTCAATATAGATCAAACCGACAACCTAGTGCAGCGAGTCCGAGTTGGAATTACTAACCCATTTGTAAAATCAAGTTGGGATAGGGTCAATCCGTTTAAACTCGATCAATTTCGGATTGGACCGAACCTAACACGAAAATCCATTTTGACACCTCTAATGTGAACTCTATGATTGTCATCCCATTTAAGTTTTGTTTTTGGAAGTTAACAACTTAACATTACCGAAATTTTTCACAACCTCGATACAGGCGTTTTATTGCAGTTTTTTAAATCATTACTATTTTAATAAATCCAATCACTATTCTTCTTAATGTGATAAACGGTCTAAACGGGAGTTGTTGCACGATGTAATTACAGTGTGGCTGAGGAACTGTTTCAGAGTTATATTGATTTCATATATTAATCTATAATTTGATCTCAATAATAAGTCATAATGTGACAAAAAAAATTTATTTTCTAAGCATCTGTTTGAGACAACTTTTTGTTATTCAATCATAATTTTATTTAATTATTATTTTCTTGTTATATTCTTACTAATCAATTTGTTTTTTTAGAGAACAGTTTTTTTTTTTTTTTTGCGACGAAGAGTAGCCAAGTTATTTTTCTTTAACAACTCCATAATTAATTTTATAAAACACTGAAGAAGCCTCAAACAAACCGTAAGTCCATTAAACTTATTTGCCCATTTATAGTTATAATGAGTTTAATAAAATGCAACAAAGAATGATTTGTATCCAGCAAAAATAAACCATCGCCCCAAAAGCCCCAATTATGACAAATATAAAGGGTGATTATTTTGAAGTATTGAAATAACTATTCTTATGTTGTTTATCTTAGTCTGCTTGTTGGGAACTTTAGCTGTCAATCAAGAGGTTTTGAGTTCGAGTCTTGTTTATGTAATGTGTGTATGAATTTATCTTAATTGATCAAAATATTGACAAGGAGTTATTATCCGCCACTTCTCTGAGCATCAACTAACTCCTGCTGCACCTCAACTCTGATCAAGCAGCTTACACTTTTTCACTTTATGTAACTGTCAAGGGTAGTTTAGACATTTCTGCTGCATTACACTATTTGTGTATTTATACCTCTACTCCACTACAGTAAAATGTGCAAGTCTTTCTATCCCAAACCAACTCGTCTTCTTTCTTGAGTTTTTTTTTCACTGTGTTGATTAATGATCCCAACGGATCTTTGTTGTTGGTTCAACATGGATCAGAGCTTCTCACCTAGTGGCTCTCATCCTCGTTTGAAATGGGGGATTCGACAGCTGCTTCCACTGCGTCTACTCCACTGGCAGTCACTCATGAAAATCAGACCAGCACCGATGTTCTCATACCTCCCACCTACAAATTTTTGCTCTCTAACATCAAGAATGTCATCAATGTCCAACTCCTTCCGGAAAACTACCCAACTTGGTGTTTGGCCATTCAAAAGTTGTTCGCCACTAATAGCTTCTCTGATTACCTCGATGGTACACAACCATGCCCTCCCAAACACTTGCTAACCGCCGCTGGTCAGCTTACTTTAAATCCTCAGCTTTCTTCTTGGACGTTGGTAGATCAAAGTTTGTATGTTGCCCTATTTTCTACCATCTTGACGGCTATTCTCCCTTATGTTCTAAATCTCGAGACCACTGCATCCATTTGGAAGACACTTGAACAGCAATTTTACTCCACAAATCGATCTCGAGTGATTCAACTAAAAAATGAGTTACACTCATTATCTATGCAAAACAAGACAATGACTGAATACCTTGCCTCTGTTAAAGTTCTCGCCAATAATATAAATGTCACAGGAGGATCCGTGGACAATGAAGACGTCCTGCACTACATTTTAAATGGTTTACGGAGACCTATCAATCCTTTAAGGCCTTTATCAGATCCTCCCTTCAACTGATAAGTTTGGACAACTTGTATTCATTACTTAGAAGTGAAGAAGTTCACCAAACAACCGATGATGTTAAAGAGTTGTCGTTCGCTACATCACCATCCGTCCAATCCCACACTTGCTTTGTTTACAAATCGAGGATGCGGCTGAGTCAGATTCAACAACTATAGAGGCTGTGGCCGAGGATCTAGTTCAAATTGCAATCCCATGACACCCCGTTTTGATGGACAATGTCAAATTTGCTGTAAGAACGATCACTAGGCAGTCACATGTTGGCATAGAGGAAATTTTCAATGCAACTCCCCCAACCCTTCTATTGAAGCCGTGCTACTAACCAACAACTCCAATACTGATTATGCTGTCTGGTACCTCGACACCGGTGCTACAGCTCACCTTACTGGACCCATTACCCTTTCAACAACCTTATACTGGTAAGGATCACGTGCTGGTTGGAAATGGTACACCTCTACCAATACAACACTTCGGTAACTACCTACTCCCCACTCCCACTCGTAAGCTCACTCTTAATTCCCTACTTCATGTTCCTAACTTAACTCATCGTCTTCTTTCTATTTCCAAACTTATAAATGACAATCATTGCTCTATTGTCTTTAATAAATCTGTCTTTCATGTTAAGGATTGGATGACCAATCAAACGCTTCTCAGCTGTCCTTGTCATAATGGCCTCTAACACGTCTCGGTTTCCCCAGCTCAAACCAATCTAGTTGCAGCCACAACTACTGTCATCTCCCCTGTCCACACCTCTTCGCTACCACCTGGCATCGCCGTTTGGGTCATCCCCACTCCAAAGTTCTTCAAACCTTAGCTAAGCAGCTCACTACTATATGTACTTCCCTTTCTAGTGGTTCCAATAATTCTTGTGAATTAGAAAAAAGCACAAGCTCCCCTTCCCCCCCTCAAATCATGTATCTAGTTCTCCCTTACAACTACTTCATATGGATGTTTGGGGACCTTCATCGGTTCTCTCTTATGATGCATATCGTTATTACTTTTTAATCATCGATGATTTCACAAGATACTCTTAGCTCTTTCTTTTAAAATTCAAGTCTGATATTCCGCTTCTGTTAATTCAATTCATTAAATTTATTGAAAAATAACTAAATTCCTCAGTTCATAATATTAGATAAGATGGCGGAGGTGAATTTGTTAATACTACCTTAAAATCTTTCTTCTCACATACAAGTATTACACATCAATTAACATGTCCTCTCACCCCTCAACAAAATGGTGTTGCTAAACGTAAACATCACCACCTCCTCGAAACTACTCGAACACTTCTCATAGATGCTCAATTGTCTTCTTCCTTCTGGACTGAGGCACTGCATACTGCGCTTTACCTTATAAATAGACTTCCTTCCTCTCATAATTTTTGCCAATCACCATATGAACTCCTTTAAAATATTTGGCCAACATATCACCACATGAGAATATTCGGTTGTCGTTGCTACCCCAGGCTTCGCCCATATACACCACATAAGCTAGCGCCTCGTTCCATTCCTTGCCTCTTTTTTAGCTATGCCACTCAGCAAAAAGGATATGAATTCTACGACCCCATTACAGGCACAATTTATGTATATCGTCACATTACTTTTGATGAACATAACTTCCCTCTACTCTACCTCCTCCACATACAACACAACCTTCTACACATATTGCCCCAACACCACCTTTTCCTCCCGTTACCACTAACTCAATTTCTACTACATATACTGAACTCTCCCACCAACGTACAAGCACCTCTTCCCCTGCTCAATCTTCACCTGCTTCATATTTCTCCTCCACACCTTCTTCTTCCCCGACCTCCCCACGCAACACTAACCAAATTTCTCCATCTAGCTCTTACACTTCCCCATCCAAAATACCACACCATCCAATGATCACAAGATTTCAGACAGGCTCGCTAATGCCCCACCAAATTCTAAATCTTACTCATATCACCACTACAGGAAATGCATCGATTACCGGCGGCCTAGACCGGCGGTTAACTAATGGTTTTCGGCGATTTTGGAAAAAACCGGCGGCTTTTCGGTGGTTTTAAGACCGCCAGTAAAAAAGGCGCCGGAAACCATTACCGGTAGTGTATTTCGAATAGTTTTTGTCACTGACGGTTTTTTGGTGGTCTGCCGCTGAATATTGTCTGACGGTTTGATAGTTTTCGGTGGCTAAACCGCCGGTTAGCCCTCGAAAACCTGTAGCATCTGAAAAAAAAAATTGATAGCCTCCCCTCTATTTGAGGGATTTTCACCCTAAACTCTAAACCTGCACATAAAATAATAACAACAATTTTGGGCAACATGCCACTATAGTCAATCAATTATCACAAATTTATAGATAAGTAAAACTAAACAAAATAATAAATGATATCAAAGTTCATAAGTTCAACCAAGTTCACAAGTTCTAAGTTCAATAAGTTCAACCAAATAAGTTTACAATCAGATCATCATAAGTTCATCAAACATAAAAAAGTGCTAATCCTCGTCCGTATCCTCACTGTCTAGAGATGCATGCGGCTGCTCTGTCTCTTGCTCTTTCTTCTTTTTCTTTTCATCTATGTAGGATCGTAGCTCTGCTTGCATTTCATTTTGAACCTTTCTCATTTCTTCAATCTCTCTAGTCAGCGCTGCAACCCTCTAGCTTACAGTTTCATGTATATGCTCATTATGTATTCTATCTCTAGGGGTAAAGCCACTCATCCACCTAAGCACCCTCATCTATGTAACACTTAACTTAGTATTATGCTTCTCTTTTATTGACCAAGATTCAGAACCATAAAGCATTGCAGATCTCACCACCATCTTATAGAATTTTCCCTAAAGTTTGAGGGGGACTTTTCTATCACACAACAAGCCTGATTCATTCCTCCATTTCAACCATTCAACTTGAATTGTGCTGATAATATCCCCTTCTATTTCACCATCACTCTAAATAAATGATCCAAGATATCTAAAATGTGTACTTATATTAATTACTTGATCGCATGAAGTCACAAACCGCTCACTAGGTCTATTGCTACTAAAATCACACCCCATATATTTAGTTTTAGATCTACTTAAGTGAAAACCTTTAGACTCTATACTTGACCTCCATAATTCGAGTTTACCTTCAACTCCCTCTCTAGTCTTATCAACATGTAGAATATCATCAACAAAAATCATACAACTAGGTACATCCTCTAGCAAAGGTCTACTTAAAAAAGCCATGACTAAAGCAAAAACAATATTGGATTCATTCCTCTCGCAAATGTCTAGTGAGAACATCCATAACTAAAGCAAAAATATATTGAATTAAGAATGATCCTTGATGTAATCTAACCTAAATAACAAAATTTAACAAGTAAAATATCATCAACAAAAATCCATTTGTGTATTTCTTACTGTCGCTCTTCATTACAATTGGCAAGTGTTTCAACTTGATGTTGTCAATGCTTTCCTCCACGGTAACATTGACAAAACCATTTACATGGCTCAACCACCCGATTTCACTGACCCTCAATTTTCAAATCATGCATGTCTTCTTCGCAAGGCAATCTATGGCCTTAAACAATCTCCGCACCTTTGGTTTGTTACACTAACAAGCTATCTTAGCACTCAAAACTTCCAAGTTAATAGTGCCGACCCGTTATTCCTTCTCCTATCTAAAAACAATATCATTGTATACATGCTTATCTATGTCGATGACATCCTTATCACTACAACAACTCGTCTTTCATTTCCTCTTTCATCACAAATCTCCACAATAAATTTCAAATAAGAAATCTTGGTCTTCTTTCTCGTTTCCTCGGCATCGACTTTATTCGTACCTCCACCAGTTTTCGCCTCACACAAAATTCCTACATCCAAGAGCTCCTTCACACGGCATCCATGACAACCTGCAAATCAATCCAAACACCACTCCCAAATAAATTCCGCACCGACCCATCCCTCCAACAACCATTTTCTCAACCAGCACTCTTCCACCAAATTGTAGGTTCTCTACAATACTTGTCCTCGTTCATGCCAGATATTTCTTTTGCCGTCAATAAACTTTGTCAACAAATGCATAAACCGCTTCTCCTACACTACCAGCTTCTCAAACGTGTACTCCGATACCTACGCGAAACACTCGACTATAGTCTCTTTATTCCAAAAATTGATTTTGAACTGACTGCCTTCTCCGACTCAGATTGGGCCGGTGATATTGCCGATCGCAAATCGACGACTGGATACTATATTTTTCTCGGCAAAGCTCTCATAGCCTGGTCTGTTAAGAAACAGACTATAGTTGCTCGGCCATCTACCGAAGCCGAATACCTATCCCTCACTACAGCTGACGCTGATCTCATATGGATCCGCCATCTTTGGCATGATTTCAACATACCATTACAGAAAGCTCCCATCTTTTACGATAATATCTCGGCAATGTCCATAGCCTGTAATCCAATTTTTCATGCGAAGACTAAACATATTGAAATCGATCATCATTTTGTCCGGGACATTATTCAAGCTAAGCTAATCGCCGTCCAACACATAGCAACTGAGGACCAAATAGCATATATGTTTACAAAGTCTCTACATGTTTCAAAGTTTCAATCACTTCGTACCAAGTTGATGGTTGTTCCACCCATCAACTTGAGGGACGGTGACAAGGAGTTATTATCCTCCACTTCTCTAAGCATCAACTAACTCCTGGTGCGCCTCAACCCTAATCAAGCAGCTTACACTTTTTCGTTTTATGTAACTGTCTAGGATAGTTTAGACATTTGTGCTTCATTACACTATTTGTGTATTTATACCTCTACTCCACCACAGTAAAATGTGCAAGCGTTTCTATCCCAAACCAACTCGTCTTCTTCCTTGAGTTTTTCTTCACTGTGTTGATTAATGATCCCAACGGATCTTGGCTGCTGGTTAAACAAATATCTCAAAGAAAAAAAAGCAATTACTCTTATCATTTAAAACCTGGACTTTTATGGATGAAGTCCATGGTTACAATAGAGCTGATATATGGACGGCAACCTAGAAATAAATCTGGCCAACTTTGAAATAAATCAAGAGAGGAGAGCCAAGTTGATCACAACTCTAAAGAGAATGTCAATGTATTTTTCTGATGAGCCAATGAGGTCTTATACTTGAAGTATATAGCACACACTCAACATTGATAAGAAGGCAATGCCAATTAAGTAGAAAATTTGTCCATGGCAAGGCCAATTAAGTAGAAAATTTGGCCTATTTGCGACAACTGAGCTAATTCATGATGAAGTTCAAAATCTTCTAGAAGATAGATTCATCATAGAAGAGCAATATAAAGAATGGATTTCTAATAAGGTTATGTTGCAAAAGTTGAACAACAAGTGACGGATTTGTGTAAAATCCATAAATATGAATTCGTCTTACTCTATATATAAGGTATCTGGTGTATCATATTGACAGCTTAGTCAACTCTAATTTCAATCATCCTTTGATGAGCTTCTTGGTTATATTTTTTCTTTATATATATATATATATATATATATATATATATATATATATATATATATATATATATATATATATATATATATATATATATATATATATTACCCTAAAGTTAATTATCTCAGTGTTATTTATGGTCAAAACATCAAATTCTAGATAATTAACTTTAGGGTAATATATATATATATATATATAGAATTTGATGTTTTGACCATAAATAACACTGAGATAATTAACTTTAGGGTAATAAATAAAAGACATAAAATTAACCTATGGGTCATTACACCTAGCTTACCTCACTCTTATGTCATTGCATATCAAAGTTCAAAAGCATAGTGTGAATGCATCCAAACCTTAAAGTCATGATGGTTTCAATTAAGCATTAACTACTCCAGCTAGCAATACCTAAACCCACCAATAAGTACACTAATAAAAAAGCACATGCCACTAAAACTATATTTTGGCACCATTACATATACTTCTAAGAATAATTAAACACCATTTTTCTAGCAAATCCCATTGCAATTAATACCTTATCCAGGTGACCGTTGCTTAAAATGTTGGAATATATATAATATTTAAATTATATGGTTAAATAACACTTTCAATATTCATTTGAAATCGATGACTTTCTTAGTGCTACTTAAAATTTTTATACTAAAAATCAATTTTAAGAAACAATAAGAAAATCGTCCCACGGTTTTTGTTCTTCTTCTTAAATCCGCTTTTTTGAATAAAAATTTAATTTTTGTATAAAAAAACTGTTTTAAGAAACAGAAAGAAAGCTTTCTTAAATGAAGGTTTATTCTCTATCTACACGTTTTTAACCTTATCATGTTTTTTGTTGAACTGTTATTATTTCAAGTGTGACTAAAACTTTTGGTCACACAATTAATAATCATTTTGTTATATGAAATTATGGTAAACCACGTAGCTAAAGATTGCATTTTAGTTGTAAAATTTTTATCTTGGTTTCTCCTAACAAAATTTTGTTAAAAAAAAGTCATTAAATTACTCAAAGAATTGATAAAATATAATTCTTTCACATATATATATCCTTTTCAAATTCCTTATCAGAGCCAATATCATGAAATAATTACAGAGTAATTAATTAGTATTTCTAATTAGATTTGCTTTTAATTAAAGAGATTGATGTTGTTCCCCACCAACTAAAGGCAAAAAAATGTAAAGGAAACCTTCTTGTTCAACTCCAATTCTTATATCAATAGTAGTAAATAAGACTTATTTTACATTTTCTAGCAAGAAAAGTCACCATTAGAACTGAAAACAAAATTTCTTATCAAATGATGAGTAAGTGATCTCACCAAGCTTTACCTAACAAGAGAAACAATGCATCAAGAATAAAATGAAAGTGAAATTGAAAAGATATTAATTACCCATATTTTGAAAGTGATTAGTAAAGTCAAAAGAGCTGATTAAGCACTTCTTTAATTGAAAATATAGACCTAAAAGTAAATTAGAATAATTTATATATAGGGACTTAGAGCTGTCAAAAACGGGTCACGAGTCGGGTTTGGGTCCAACCCGAAATTGATCCGACACTGTTCAACCCGACCCGCTTTTACAGACAGGTCGGTTTTCTGAACCCGAACCCGACCCGCTTTGAGTTCGGGTCAACCCGAACCCGACCCGTTTCAGGTATATTTCATCAATTTTTTTTTTAATTTAATTTAATTTATTTAAATCTAAATCAAATTAAGGTAAGATTTATTTCAATTAATTTAAAATAAATCATGATTAATTTAATTTGGGCAACCATATTTATAATCTTTTGAAATATCATTTACTTATTTCATAAAAAACCTTTAAAATCCTCCTAAATTAATTAAAATCGGTCAAACAGGGTTGATTTTGGGTTTCCGGGTCAACCCGAACCCGACCCGGTTTTACAAACGGGTCAAAATCCCTAACCCAAACCCGACCCGGTTCGGGTTACCCGAACCCGAAATTTTTGGGTCGGGTTTTCAGGTCGGGTTAAATATTGACACCTCTATAGGGACTATATTTAGTTGGAATTTGTATGTTTCGATGGAGTGTGGAGCACCAACCTTAGACTTAATTGATTACTTTCATCAAATGAAACATTTTCAAGCCTATATGTCACTTTCATTCATGTATGCTTGCCAATTCGATCAGTTCTACACAAGGCTACAAATTTTGTTGCCATCTGTTGAATTTTTAATATATAACTATGTAATAAGACTTGGTGCTTTTGTTCTCTCCAACCTAATTTTCTTGACCAAATAGTCCATCATATTTTTAACAAAAAATATTTACTATAAAAAAATTTGATCGAAATGCTCAAATCAAAATTTTTATTTATATGAGCTTTAAAATCCTTACAAAGTACTCTTTTGAGATGAGTACAATACATATTATTTATATATTACACTAATCATAAAATAGTTTCAAGAACATTAAAGACCGTCATAATTATTTGTTATTAGAATATATTTATATATGTTTATTAGAATAACGATTTTGGCGTTGGAATTTACCGGCTGTTTTAGCCGCCGGAAACATTGGCTGCCGGAAAATGGCCGTCGGTTTTCCATTCCTACAAGGTTTATTATGGCGATTTTAAACAGCCAAAAATTTTACAAGCCGCCGGAAATCATATTTAAACCGCTAGAAATTGCTGCCGGTAATTATCAATTTTCCTGTAGTGGTTAAATGATAGAAAAACAATCATAATTACAAGGCTAATATTTTGAACCATTTTAAAAGCCATGATTAAATAGCATAAAAAATTATATTGAACATTTTTTTCCCTGTTTTTTATTTTTTGAGAAAACTAAAATATTATAATTTTAATTTACGAAAAAAATTTGTGGATGAAAGCTTTGTATTAAATGTGCACCTCTTCATTAGATTGAAGATTATAAGCAATGTGTTATCTAAGCAACTCGTCTGTATTTATGAGAGTAACAACTAATTTATTTTATACAACAAATCACGACAACAACATATCATAATTAAATGAATCCGTAAGAGGGTTGCTTTAACATTTGGATTCAAGTAAAATATATTAATGTAGTCTTAGTACGATATGCATTGCGCAGGCAACTTGTTTTCTTTCTCTACCAATGATTATTAGTGTAGGATTTACCCCCATTGCTTCAAGAAAAAGTTGTCTAAGGTTTGATTTGAGAAGGCTTTCTTATTATTATTTTTTAAAAATATTTTTTTAATTTAAAAAGTTTTAGTTCAAGAAACTTTTGTATCGAAAATCTATTTTAGAATGCAGTAAAAAAGCTGTTCCAAATGAGGCCTAAGGCTTCGTTTGGGACAACTTTCTTGTTGCTTCTTAAAGCAATTTCCTAGTATAAAAATTAAAATTTTTGTGCTAAAAAATAAAGTTACTTTAAATAGCAATAAAAAAGTTGTCTAAAGCAAATTTGTTAGGGACACCTTTCATACTATTTAATAAAATAGTTCTCTATTACAAAAAATTCAAAATTAAGAAATTGTTGTAGCATAAAACTATTTTAGAAAGCAACAGGGGTGGAACCCCATTGCCCCCCTACAAATTTTTTTTTAAAATTTTTTATATGATTTTAATGGTTATTTATCCCTCTTCATTAATTTTTTAGTTTTTATTACAAGGATTTTTAGGTAAAATTTTTTTCTCAAAATAATTTTATAATCAATTTTATAAAAAGTTGCTGCCATCTCAAACAGATCTTAAGCCAAGCATTTATTGTCCTTTTAACCCAAATCTATAACTCAATTATTTTTACCGGAAATCATAACTTAATAGAGAGGCAATAATTACTATTTTTTTTTTTTCCTTTTTTAAAGAAATTGTCTTCAACATCGATGATCATCCTTTTCAATAACCAAACGTGGAACCAGAAAGAGCTCAGATCACCCTAAAATTTTTTTCCCTTTATATATATATATATATATATATATATATATATATATATATATATATATATATATATTCTACCGGGTGGGTTTAATTATTTGTTGATAATTAATAAAGAAAACATTTTGAAATTGGTGTGATTCTTTAAAAAATAATAATATTATTAAATATTTAGCGCTTCACGCCGCTCCCGCTAGGGCATCACGCCCGCGACGGCTGGGCATCGCCGCTCCCGCTAGGGCTTCTCGCCTGCGACGGCTGGGCTTCGCCGTTCCCGCTAGGGCATCACGCCCGCGACGGCTTGGGCATATCCCCGTTCGCGACGGCTGGGCATCGCGCCGCCGCCTGGTCTCTCGCGACGGCTGGGCTTCGCCGCCGCCTGGTCTTTCGTCTCCGCCGCTTGGGCTTGTTTTCTTCAGGTTGCTGTCCAGGGAAGTTTGCCCTCTCATTTTTCTGCCTTTTCCTTTCATTATGGTGGTTAGTCGTGTTTGTGACCCCGGTTTCTTGGATGGGTCCTTTAAATCGCGCTCTTTTGTGGAAGCTTTATCATGTTCTTCGATTTCAGTTGATTTTCCTGAGTTAAGAAAGGGTTTTTGTCGTGGTTTACCCTCGTTATGGATATCGGAGGAAGAAATTTTAGCTCTGTCTGTTCCTTTTCAATTTGCTCTGGTTGGTTTCTTTCCTACGCGGCGCCCTTCACTAGATGCTATCCGGAAATTTTTTTTCAGCTTGAAACTAAATGTTGAATTCTCTGTAACTGTCCTGGATCAATCTCATATTCTTATTAAGCTTTCTAATGATTTGGATTATAGTAGAGTGTTCAGCCATAGATCTTATATGGTTAATAACTGCTATTTGAAACTTACTAAATGGTCGCCGGATCTTGATGTCGGGGTTGAGTCTCCGGTTATTCCTATTTGGGTTGCCTTTCCCCGTCTGCGACCATACCTTTTTGCCCCTCGTATCCTTCATGCTTTGGCTTCGATGTTTGGCCGTCCTTTAAAAGTTGATAATTCTACATCTGTCGGATCTAGACCTTCTCTGGCGAGGGTCCTGGTGGAGATTGACATTACTAAGGACCTTCCTGATAAAATTTGGCTTGGTTCGGAGAACTCTGGGTATGTTCAACGAGTTTGCTTCGAGGAGGTGCCTGCTTATTGTATTGTGTGTAAACGGCTTGGTCATTTCAAGGGGGATTGTGGTAACTTTTATGCTTCTTTGAATGTGCATAAATCTCGTGAGAATGTGGTGAAGCCTGTTGATGAGGCGCAGGTTGCAAGCGATCTTCCCGATCTTGGGGATCGGCCGCTGCCTGTGTGCGGAAATTCGGAGATTTTGGAGTCTTTGGTCACTTCTAACCCATCCGTTTTGAATGTGGTTGATGTGGTTAATGCTGTGAATGATGTGCCTAGTAGTCGTGTTGGTAACTGTTCTGTCTTATCCCCCGATGCAGCTCCTTTTGTACCTCCGGTTGTGACTAATGTTAGTGACCATGGTTCTCCGGTGGTGATGCCGGAGGTGGTTTTTGATGCAATGAATGTGGTGTATTCTGATGGCTCGCCAGTTATGGGTGTTGTGAATTCTAATGGGGGTGTTCAAGGTTTAAAAGATGCAGATGGTGGTTCTGATAGTGTTTTGCCTGTTGCGGTGGTGCCGGCTGAAATTGAGAAGGGAAGAGAGGAAGTTAATTTGATTACCAACAGTTTAGTTGTGATCCCTGTAAGTGTGGTTGATTCCCAAGTGATGGCCAATTGTGTGGGTAATTCTTCTGGTTTCGATATTAGGAATCAGAATAATTGTTTGGCTGATTCATCGGATGTGGAGTCGGATTCGCAGTCTGTTGAGTCCGACAATGATTTTACTCTTGTGCGTACTTCAAAGATTGGCTCTCGCGGAAAATTTTGGGGGAAAGGTCGACGCAGGAGATGATTTTTCGTTTCGTATGTTTGTTGATTCTTGCTGCTTCTTCTCGGGATTTGGCGGATTTACTGTTTGATTTGCTGCTACGTGAGGCTTTGGGCTATGATGTGGTTGGGGCTCGCGTCCTGGTCCTTCTTTGCTGGTGGCATTCGCTCTCTGGAGGTTCCGTGCGGGAGTCACTGGACGCTGAAAGCTTTGTCTTTGTTCTGAGCTCGCTTTTATTTTCTAATTCTCTCTGTTGTTTTTTTTTTTTTTTTTTTTTATCTGCTAGCTTTTCTTTTAAAAAAAAAAAATAAAAAAAATAATAATAATATTAAATAAGTTCTTCTTATCTGATTAATTTAAATTTTCTATCAAATTCTCAAATCTAATAATCAAACATTTAAAGGCCATTTAATGGAATAAGACCTATTAAATGCGCATAAGTTGTATTATCAAAGTTAGATATGGATTGATGAACCATTCTTTGGGAGATAACTAACCCTTCCACCAAATACTCTGAAAATGACGTAATTTTGACTTCAATTATGCCACTGTTTGACTAATCTGGTTCCAATAAACTTATAATTAGTTTACGAGACTCAAAGAAATGAAAAGGGATGAATCTGACTATTTGTTTGGGACAAATTTCTTGATGCTTCGCTTTTTAAATAAAAATAATAAATTTGTTTGGTCATTATTTTTTGTTAGTCTCGTTGCTTTTCAAAAAAATTTATAGCATAAAGTTTTTTTTTACAACCAAAGTAGTTAAATTACTTTCTCCGCAGTAGTTTTATAAAATATTATAGCCGTCCCAAATAGATCTCAAGTAATTAAGCAAAATTTAAAATAGTAAATGTAGTAAAAAAAATATGAGTTGTGGTAAAAAAGTGTAAACTCTTTGGGTTTTAAAAATATTATTAATATAAACTACAAGAGCTTAATTACTGCAACATATTTGTTAATCCAAGGATTTAAAAAAATAATATATGTTACATAAACAAATGTAAACCAACTCCTAGAAAATTAAAGCTTTGGCTCCTTTTTGGGAGAAATTATTCTGTGCGGAGTCCGAATGGGAATAATCTTCCTGACTGTGAGTGTACACTGATTTGATACACATTATATGCAAATATGTGCATAGTGTGTACGCTTATATGTCTGGACGGCTCTTCCCGTTCAGACTCCGCACAAAATAATTTCTCCCTCTTTGGACACCCAATATGAACACCGATTTATATTTCAAGTCCTCATTTTAAGCTTAGGAATTCATCATTATATATATATATATATTAGACACTTTGCTATTCAATAACAAAAAAGGGAAAAATTTAAAGTATAAGATACAATAAATGTATGGTTTTGCCGACACCAATTGAAGGAGAAATTATTTTGTGCAGAGTCCGAAAATAGCTTGCGTTCGGACTCCAATTAAAATAGGCTAGGTCGTTTGTACGCAGCCTATGTAAAATCTTGTATATATGATGCGTATAATACAAATCATGTATGCAAGCAACGTGATCAACTTTGATTGGAGTCCAGACACATCTAGACTCTGTAAAATTAAAGACAGAATAATACAATATATAAAAGTTAGAATCAAATGAAATACCACAAAGAAAAAAAAATCAAATAAAAGATTAAAAAAAAAAGAGAGAGAGATTATCCTCGTATTAAAGGTCAGAATCAAGATAAAATTTATGAGGAAATTTTTCGAATCATTTGATCTTTAGCTAAAAATTTTTACTATTATGATTATTCTAATTAGGATGCTAATTGTGCTTCTGATTGAACCCTACATAAGGTTTTTGTAGAGGAATAAATAGATAAATACTCATAAATAAAAGGAATATTATTTACCTTTAAATTTTGAAAATTCTCTCTGTGCTAATATTATATATGCTTTGATTTACACCTATTATATTATTTTGACATGAATGCCTACCAACTTTTGGACTAACTAGATTGTATGAGTCAAGTTTTCATACTACTTTATTCTTTGACATATCACTTGATATAGGGAGATGTAACTCACAAGATATCTCAAAATCCCTTTATATATATATATATATATCACTAATATTAATTTATTTAAAATAAAATAAATATTTTCATTATATCACTTAAAAACTCATAACATGTACATTCATTCTGCTTTTAACTCTTAATGTATAAAATAAAAAATAAAAAAAGTACCCTAAGACTTTAAGGCTTCATTTGGGACGGCTTTCTTACTGCTTTTTAAAGTAGCTTTCTAGTACATAAATTTTAATTCTAGTATTAAAAATTTACTTTAAGAAGTAATAAGAAAACCGTCCCAAACAAAGCCTAAGATTTACCCTAATCTTGAAGTTTATTTTATGAAGGCTAATTGTCAATTTAACACAAATCTAGAGTAGATTATATATGTGATATCATAGTTGGAGAGATGTCATGTTGTCGAATCTTGCATGAAAGTTAGTCCAACATTAATCATGAAGTTTTATCTCAAACAATGAAAAATTATTGAAGATTATTTTTTGACATCATATCAATATTTTGCAGTGAGTCATGCCTCGCAATATTATCATAATATGATAATGATGTTAAGATAAAATAAATGATTTAGCTATGTTAAGTTGAACAACTAAAACTTATTTTATGCGCGAGTCTTCTATTTTACACTTGCTTTAAATTGTGCTAGGAAATTGATTTCTATAGTAGTTTTAAAATAAGTTGTATCCTCCACAACAGTTGTATAACCATTTTTATAAAAAAAACTGTAGATGTCCCAAACGGATCATTAGTTCCATATCATAAAATTTTTATATGTTTATATATCTAACAACTAAATCATTTTTTTTCTTTATATATCATTTCGATTTCTAAATCACATTAGAGTGTATGCTTGAAAAAAATGTCTTACTTTAAATACATTAATATTAATGATATTTTTAATGCGCTTACAATAGTGATTTAATGATTAATAATTCGATATTATAAATTACAATAGTGATTTATGGATTTTTTTCTCATTTTTTACAAGAATTTTTAATGAAAAATCCATATATTACCTTTTACTCACAAATCAAATTAACTATGAATTACACTAAAATCAAACACCCAAATGAATTACACTCATTTTTTTGTTGAATAATTAATGAAAAATCACTCATGAAGGACATTAATGGAAAGATAAATGCTATAGCTTTATTATAATAGAACCCTCTATCTATATTGTTTCAATATATAGCGATATTAATCAAGTCAATTCATAAAAGTAAGAGTGGTTTTGCATGGGAAGCCAAAGTCTTAAGCAATGTTTGCATGAAGGATCTCATAGGCCAATTCACCCCTTCATTTCTTAGAGTTAGGTAAGGTATGGTAGAATGCCATTGAATTTGATTTCAACTCAAAGACTAGATATCTATAAATATTGTAGTTTAACATTTTTTGTAAAGAGTTGAATTGCCAATGTTGTGTTATTAATTAATTAATCAGTCCTTTGATAGTTAAAACTTGAGTAATGTATTTTTAAGTAAGGTTTGGACAAAATTGTAAAATTATGATGCACAAATTTCTAAAAATTAACTTATTCTTATAGAGAAAAAACTTTGAAGGTGGGTAAATGCACACTAGATCCATTGTGATTTCGCTCCTAATTTCAAAAAAAAAAGTGAGTATATAAATAAGCTTTAGAGATTCAGAGTCTGTTAGGGTGATTGCAGTATGTTATAGAGTTATAAAGTTATTTTTGGAGAAAGTAATTTAGACTTTGGGTTCGTTTGGGATAACTTTTTTACTATTTTATAAAACTGTTTTTTAGTAAGAAAATTTTATACTGAAAAGTCATTTTAGAAAACAGCAAAGAAGTTGCCACAAATGAAGACTTCATTTAGGACAACTTTCTTTTTGCGTTTTAAAGCAGTTTTTTGTACAAAAATTTTTAGTTTAAGAAATTTTGTACTAAAAAGCCGCTTTACAAAACAGCAAGAAAGATGTCCCAAACGAAGCCTTAATTACTATGGTGCAAAAAATAACTTTCCACCACAGAAATTTAAAAAAAAAAAGTTTGAAAATTGCAAGAAAATAATAGCCAAACAAAAATGAGGTTGCTATCTGAAATATAAAGTAACGAAAAAATGTCCCAAACGATCCTTTAAAATTCCACATGTGATTTCTATAGGAATGTGAACACATGAACTAACACTACATATACAAAATGAATATTGATCGAAATGAACTATATATTTTTAATTTAATTGTATTTTGTAATTTTAATCGAATTCTAAAATCAAACATGCATAATACGCATATGTATCAACATTTGTTTGATATTCATCATACATTTTAAACAACAACAATAATAATAACAACAAATTAGTCAATAGATTTATGGACTATTCTGCTAAATTTATTATATACTGCTACTCTTATATCATATATTACTCAACCAGCACAAAATATTAATTAAAGCATGTGTTAATAAACAACAAGTGAGCCAAATGGAATCAAAAGATAATAAAATATGGAGAATTATAAAGAAGCTACCAACACATCCTGATTCCTGCATAATTATCTTTCTTTTCATTCTACTCCTTATTGGTTATAGAATTTGTTAGAGAAATGCGATATTTTTCTTATAATTATTTAATTGATGATTTTAGAAAAAAATATTATGAGGTCCATCACAAAACTTCAAAAACTTTTGAAGCATGACACTAAGGCTTCGTCTGGGATGACTTTTTTATTATTTTTTAAAACATAGTTTTAGTACAAAAATTAAAAAAAAAATTGTACAAAAACTCAATTTTAAGAAGCAATAAAAAAATTGTATTAAAGCTTCATTTGGAACATATTTTTTACTGCTTTTTAGTTTAAAAATATCTTGAACTAAAAAATTTGTATTAAAAAGTTTCTTCTGAAAGCAATAAGAAAACTATCTCAAATAAAGCCTAAGAGTGGAGAAATTATTCTGTGCGGAAGTCGGACGTAGAATGATGTCTTGAGACCAACCAGAATGCGCCACATCAATAGTACCTAGCTGTGGTACCTAGTGATACATAACGAAGGGGTGACATTGTGCATTCTGATTTGTCTTCGGACGACCTTCGGCGTCCGCACAAAATAATTAATCCTAAGAGTGAGAGTGAGAGTGAGAGAGAGAGAGAGAGAGAGAGAGAGAGAGAGAGAGAGAGAGAGAGAGATAGAATTTTAATAAACTCGCATGTCAAATTATGACACTCATCATTAATTTATTAATGTATGTATATATTTTAAGTTATAGGCTGATTAATGTAGCATTGCTTAATATATTGTGTTATATGATTTGAATATATATTCTCAATGCCACCCACCCTTTAAAGAATGACAGATGTCATATAAAATATCTCAAAAGCCACACATGCTAAGGACCAACTGAGTTGTTTTTTGCTCAATCAATCGAAAGCCTGTAAGTGAATCAAGTTGAGCTAAGCATTATATTATATACGCTTATTTAGTTATTATTTTATCAAGCTCTTGTTGAGCTTCAACAAATCCACCCCAAATTGTTCATGCTTATTTCTTAGATTTCTTACCAAGTATATGATTTTATTTGGGATAGCTTTCTTGTTGTTTTTTAAAGCTGATTTTATTTTATTTTATTTAAATTAGAATTTTTTGTATTAAAAAATTCAAACCACTTTAAAAAACAGAAAAAAAAAAAACTATCACAAAAGAAGCCCAAGGCATAATCGATTCTAACTAAGTATATATTAATAAGATGCACCGATGTCAATGAGGTAAATAATTAGTCTTATTACTAATTATAAATTTATTCAAATTACTTATCAAATTTGATCATAATTAATTTAGTGTTATTTCTGATATTTAATAAATAATAAAATAAGATTTTTAATCAATTCATCTGTTTATTTATTCAGTATTTTCGTTATCAAATGATCATTTTTAAATAAAATCAGATTCTTGATTTATCAATGCAGGATTTATTTATAATATTTTAATTATTCAATGTTAATGAAAAAATAAATAAATTATAAACCTATCAATCTAGGTATTTATTTAATAATTTTTCAGCATATTTATGTAATATGAATAATTTTTAAATGTATAAAATATAAAAAAATTGACGTAATAATAACATAATATAAGTTTTAAAAACAATAAAATAATCATTAAATGATCGTATTATCCATTTGTAAGGAAATTATTTAGTAAAAATTAATTATCTTATTTAATTACCAATGTACTAAAATGAAGAAGCTAATGTGCAAGTTGTTATGAGTGAATAAATATAAACAAATAAGATGAAAACAGCGGAACATCAAAATTTAAATGAAAAACCTGAAAATTGAAAATATCACGGAGTCACATCACACCAAAAGTTTTTTTTTTTTTTTTTTGCAAATTAGGTAATTCCAGCCTGGGTGAGATCGGGAGGAATGTCTGCCATCAACCGTCACACCGCAGACCCGATCTCACACCAAGAAATTCACTATAAAAAAATATATATAGAGGGAAATTGTATAGATCTTTCACCAGATCTACTCTCTCAGTCTCTCTTGTAGTTTTTATACTCTCTTATACATCTGAGCATAACTTCCATACAGCTATAACCTACGAAATTAAAAAAAATGTATGAAAAAACTCCAAAAAAAAAAAAAAACAGACTCAATAGGTCCAAAGCCCCTTGGTTATGCACAAAATAAAAAATTTTGGGGGCTTTGCACCCAAAGTAAGTGCTATCCCCTGCAAATTTGACCAATTATGTTGAGATCTAAGTCAACAGTACAACTTAATTAATTGACTCCACAGAGGACTAAGACTAAGTCTTCAAATATATTCATCTATATATGAAAGTTAAAAATTTTATTAAATTTATTCAATAAGAGAATTTTATACAAAATAGTTTGCATTGAGTTGTTAGCTTGTAACCCTACCAAATGATGACCAAGTCGGCACGAGCTTAAAGCAAAATCTTTTGGCCTTCAAGTAATTATCATTAAGTCGGTAAGAGAATCTCTTAATAAAGCTCTACATTTGTAGTAGGTTAATGACAAGTGTTTGTTTGATTAAGGACTTAATTATTTAATTAAATGGACAGTGCTGGAATGAAAATAGCTTGACGTCTTAATCAAATTTGAAGCTGGGAAAAAAATCTGCCCACATCAAGGTGCTCAGTACTCGGTTGCTTTCACTGCAGGATAATTTTCATGCGTCTCTCGTAAAATTATATATGGATGAATTGCTAATTATCCCTGGAATTGAATTGTATTAATATTGTTATTATTATTTTCTAACCATTTTGTCTCACTTTCTCTCTATCTTCTCCAATTTAATTGATTAATTATTGATATATCATAAAAAAAATTATCTTGATCTGACATGAATCTCGACGTAAAATTAAGTTGGAAATTTAAAAAATTAAATCTGGGACCATTTGAACTATGATTTCAGCAAACTTATCATCAAATTTTGTGTGGTTGGGTTCGTCTTTTCAAGACGTTTAGTTCGACCATAAATTTGCTGAAATCGAAGTTAAAATGGTTCCTATTTAATTTTAAAATTTCCAACTTGATATTGCTTCGAGAAGCGTGCCTGATCAAGATAATTTTTTGATGATATATCATTTATAAAGTAAAATAAAGTGTAACAAATTTTAAAATATTTGATAAAAGTCAAAGGACTGATCAACCGTCTTAAATTAATTTACCCAAATTATTTGTCCTTAGGGAGCTTACATTTATTTTATAATACTTGAATCATATTTTATATTTCTTATACCTACCAATCAAAGACTGTATTTGAATAATTGTATTTTATGGCGGAAAAAATGATAGGAAAAAAAAAAACACAAATCAACATATGAGGAGGGACAAATTACTTATAGAAAATTAGGAATTCCTTAATCGGATGAGAGCAGCAACAAGGACTATATTGCTGTCTTTCAAGCATATCTTTCTAGCTTTTTTTATAGTGGTTTGGTATAGGGAGAGCGAATCTCTGAGCTTAGAGATCCCGACTCTTTGGTGAGACTTCCTCTATCACAATCTCCATCATCAAACCTCCCCTCAATTTCTTCATATCTCCTTTCTGCTTTGTCAAGCTAGCTACCATATATATATAGAGAGAGAGATACAGATATTAACATAACATATTGTTAGTTACCTTCAAAACTTGGATGAAAAGAAACTAAGCAAGAAAGAGCAGGAGTGATGGGACGAGGCAGAGCTCCTTGTTGCCAAAAAATTGGGCTCCACAAGGGCTCATGGACTCCGCAAGAAGATATACGCCTCATCTCCTACATCCGCAAGCATGGCCATGGCAACTGGCGAGCTCTTCCTAAACAAGCAGGTCATTCTAGCTAGCCCTTCGATTATCTCTTCTTCTTCTTCTTCCATCAATGGAGCAGTGAAAGATTTGAGGTGCAAATTAATCCAAATCTGCTTCTTTTTTTCAGGCTTGTTGCGGTGCGGGAAGAGCTGCCGCCTTCGATGGATCAACTATCTCCGCCCTGACATCAAGCGAGGTAATTTCACCAAGGAGGAAGAGGACACCATCATCAATCTCCATGAATTGCTCGGCAACAAGTAATCAATTCCTCATGATTGTCATTTTTATTTGTATTTGAGTATAGAATTTAGTTTCGTAACATACTAACACTACGTACCAAAAATCTGATATTTCAATAACAGCTGTAGCGAGCTTTAAACAAAAGTTATAACAGCTGCAAAAATCTTACTTATTTCTTCGCACTTGCTGCTCTAATCATATTTCACATGCTAAAAGCGTTGCTAAAGTCTTCTTACAGTAGCACTCATAAAAACACTGCTAAAATCTTTCCAGCGAAAACAAATACAGCGATTTTTAAACTGCTTTAAATAAATTAACATGTGTTTAAATCGCTGCGGTAGATCTTAAAAGGTGCTGAAAAAGCCTGATTTTTCGAGGTGAATTTTAATATTAAAAATTGTGTTGTAATCATAGATGGTCGAAGATTGCCGCGTGCCTACCTGGGAGGACGGATAACGAAATCAAGAATGTGTGGAACACGCATCTCAAGAAGCGTATCAAGCATCAGGATTACACAGCACAATCATCAATGACCAACAAAAGTTGGTCTGAGGTCAACCCCCCAAGCTCCGCATCCTCCGGTATAACGTCCTTCACAGAAGGCGATGAGCTCTCCTTGGAAAAAATTGAGATCCCCATTGAGCCCCAGATTGACATGTGGGACATACTCGACTCCTCGTTGTCTCCTAATCCGTCATCTTTACCGCTGCCGCCGCTGGCGGCGGTCGAGAATGACGATATTTTCAGCGATATTCCAATTGATCCAGACCTTTGGAGTAACACCAGCGATGGTGGCAAGTTGGCCGACGACAGCAAGAAATGGCTTGCCTATTTGGAGGAAGAGCTCGGGCTTTTCGATGAAGCCGAAGACAAGGAGAGGGAGGAGTTGATTAGCATGGAGGAAGGTAATTTGATGGGGAGTTACTTTCACAAACGGCCCTCCTCCTCCTCCTCCTCCTCCTCACCCTCTCTTACAAAATTGGTTGACCTTGAGTGTATTAATGCATAGTCTTTGGAGTAATTAAATGGTAGATGTTGGCGAATGAGTTGAACGTGTAAGTTTGTAAAGACGTATTTCCAAAGTTTTCTTCCTGAATTATATAATGGAACAGTTCCGTTAATTCATCTTCATCATAAAAAAAATCAATATATATATTTTTATGATTGATTTCTAAAGTGTAAGGCGAGCACATATGATTCGAATCCTTAAAATTAATACAAGTGGTTTCTGGCCATGTATTTGAATATTTTGTGATAAATGATGATAATAATCAGTGCATTCGTCACTGTTAGTCACTCAGTGAGAAGGGGAGGAGGGAGTTGCTGGCGAGACAAGACAAGATAGTAGTAAACTTTCACTTTAATTAACATCAAATTATTCTGTGCGGATGCAAAATATCTTCCAGATACCCATCAGAATGTGTCGCGTCGCCTCCTATTCGGTATCCGGCTCGGTACTACTCGGTACCGCTAGGTATCCGGCTCAATACTGTTGACGTGGGTTGATATCCGGACGATAAACTCCGTTTGACATATGCATAGAATAATCTCTCTTAATTAACTCATTTTTTATATGCTCATTACAGAGGTTTGTTGAAAAACTATTTACTATTATGTATGGCCCAAATGGATAAAACGTTAGTTTATATGTAACCATAGATTCTAGCTTTGATCCAATCAGAGTTGTTTTTTTTTTTTTTTTTAATTATATTTTTAAAAGTGAAATTAAAATTTTAATTTTTAAAATAACTGTTATGGGCTTTCATTGATTTTTATGAAGTTTTATGCTCAAATAATTTTTAATATATATCTAAGGAGATATTGAAAATTTTGTTTATTTTTTGGGGTAAATAAACTTTTTGGATGCTCATGATTTATAATTAATATATTTGATTAAATATATATATATATATATATATATATATATATATATATATATATAACATAATTATGGTTACACTCTTTCATAAAAAAAAAACAATATAGTTTCATCTTCAGCACTTGTGAATAGATTATTTTAGATTTACATGTACCCTAATTTAGTGGATCAAATCATATGCAGCCAATTACAAGAGGGAGCACAGCTAAAGAGGTTCTACATTTAATGGCGAATAAAAAATAAAATAATTATGAGGTCAAGTTCCATGTGTATGTAGCAGAGATTTCTCACAGGGGATTGTGAGGGAGGTTGATCCCTGCACAGTGAATCCAAATAACAAAAATCTATAGCAGCGCAAGAGACAACTAGAAAGTAAAATCTAAACCAAATCACTATCCTCAGCATTTATTTGCAACAAACCCCAAAGCAACATCCTGATACTGAATCTGGAGGAATTTAAACAAGCAGGATATAGGAGGTAGTCAGCAAAACCTTACTGCAATATATTGCCGAAATCAGAAGACTGAAACACTTTTATGTACGTACAACAGGATTTAATCCAGCAATCAAAACTGTAACCCTTCATGAATTAGCATGATTTACTTCAGATGGAGGCATGGAGCAGCAAATTTCAGCAAAAGCAGCAATGAAGTTGATGAAGCACTTTCCCAGGTCCAAATAAGAAATAAGAAGCAGCAATTTATTTCTCGTCAACAGAAAATAAAACAAAGCAGTAGGGGTTTCAATTTTGGGTCATGGGTCATGTTGAGGTTGAATCCAGAATTGACCTGACACTATTCTGATCAACTCGAACCAAACCCGTTTTTTTATAAACGGGGCGGTTTTTGAGACCCGAACCCGACCCGCTTCAGATTGGACACGGATTTTGCTCACAACGGAGGAGATCGGCGACAGGGAGTCTGTTTGGAAGGGTTCGTGCGGTTCGCAGAAGGGCTACATGATTACGATCTCGGGACAGTTTAACTTGTGCGAGGCAGTGACAGCGGATCAGTGCCGACGTGTCGCTATGCATGGGAGTGGGATGGTGAGGATGGCGGGCGTGAGATGCTGAGACTGACAAGTATGCGACTGGGTGGATTGATGACCCTTTGAGTGGGAAACGGATGCGAGACTACTGGCAGACGCGACAGCTGGCTCAGGCGACGCCTGGCGAACGCGACAGCTTGACGCGGATGGCTGGCGGACGCGAAGGCTAACAAGGCTTCTCTTCGATCACGACTAACGCGACGAGATGGACAAAGAATGGTAAAGGATCTGTCCTAGTCAAGCCGGGTTGATTTTGGGTTTCTGGGGCAATCCGAACCCGACCAATTTTTGCAAACCGGTCGAAATCTCTAATATGAACCCGAAATTTTCAGTTGAATTCTAGTCAAATTTTCGAGTCGTGTACAATATTGATACCTCTATAAAGCAGGTTCTTAAACATCTAAACAGTACTTAAATAATATTTGATATAACAGTGATGACTCCAGCTGAATGCCCAAAAAAATATGAAAATTAAAATTGATACGTCATCACAGATTTATCTTGATTGGGCACGAATCTCGAGGCAAAAAGCTAGTTCAAAATTTCAAAGATTAAATCCGAAAGCACCCAAACTCCGATTTCAGCGAGCTTACAGTCAAACTGAGCGTCTTGGAAATACGAACCCAACGACACCAAATTCAACCCAATCCGAGCCCAAATGGGTCCAAATCAAGGACCCGAAGCGTTGTTGGAAGATTCAAACCACAATTTGAGTTACCAAACAGTCTCCGGTTTTAACAAGCTTATACTCAAATCGAACGGCTCGACG
This sequence comes from Dendrobium officinale, assembly GCA_019514585.1. Lineage (NCBI taxonomy): Eukaryota > Viridiplantae > Streptophyta > Magnoliopsida > Asparagales > Orchidaceae > Dendrobium > Dendrobium officinale. The sequence continues at coordinate 28,998,217 of CM033696.1, forward strand.
TGAGGAATCCAACGAGCCCAAGATCGCCAAATTTTGACATCATTAAGGACTCAAAATGTCCAACGAACGGTGCACAATCGAAGGGTTCAATATCGGCCGTCCATCCAACCACTCCCAATTCGCCCCTGATCTCACACATATTTACAAACCATGTCACTCCAGAAAAACTATAAATAGAGCCCTCATTCTTCGCAAGGGGAACTCAAGTGAAGAGAGAGAAGAAGAAGAGAAGAAGAAAGAAAATAAAAAAGCTCCTCATCAACCACCGTCGGAGCTCTTCCCGCCGCCTGAAGATGCCGGAACTCTGCGGGATTTCCGGGAAACTCTGGGAATTTGCAGAACTTTGTAAACTTGCTTGAAGAAACGAATTGTAAACTGATTGCCCCGATTTGCGGGACCAATCAGTCATTTGTAATTTACAAAACACTAGTGGATTTTTTCAACTGGGCGAGGCTCCGTGGTTTTTCCCCTTTTTGGGGTTTTCACTTATAAATCCCGGTGTTCTTTCATTTTCCTGTTTGTGTGTTAAATATACGTGTAACGCTCGGACGCGAATTTACAAACTCTACCGCCGCGTATTTTCTAGCACGCAACAAAAATAAAAACAAACTGTCTATTGGAGCTTGGGAGAAATTGTGATTTAATTCAACGAAACTTCTCCAAGAAAATTTTCTCAACAATTAACAACCAATGAAAAGAATGTTTGTCTCCGAATCATATGTAAGGGACCTTCCTTATTTCCGGTAGCAGTCAAAGCATCCACATTGGCACTATTCTTGGGAATCACAATAGAATCAGCACTGGTGGATCTTGCAATTGATTTAGAATTTGGTCGATCACCTTATTTAAGTTTGCATCATCAATAGCCTCGAAATCTTCTAAGTTCCCTCCATTATTTTCATCTTCATCTTTATTAAATACAATCAGATTACCCAGCACGATAACATTGATAAGATTCAGGGACAGTGGTCTCTACACAAATTATAAAGAGAGTAATAATATGCAAAATATTATGGTTCTGGAGCACCCCCTTGTGAAACTCATGTCTCAAAAACTATATATATATATATATATATATATATATATATATATATATATATATATATATATATATATTTCGAATATGTTGCGATATAAGGCATGATCTTAGTGGATTGTGGCAGCAAATGCCACTCTGTCACGTACAATGCCCAATCGTGAATTTAAGTTGTCTGCAACGGATTCAGCGCATCGTTCGTTCGAAACTGTATTTCAGGACCTCCGTGCCAGTGATCTAGATGACCGACACGAAAGTATCACATATTCACATGTCACATGCCCCTGGGGCCGAAGCCCCTACTACTATGTTTCAAAAATTACATAATGTATAAGAGGGACTGTTTCAAAGACATCAATAAATTCCTTATTCAAAAATTTTAATTGGATTAAACCAAGACAGAGGTCACATGAACATCATGAATATAAGCTTGCGTCATTGAGGGGATTTTGAATGTCATTATTAGCGACCATAAGCTCATCATTAGTGTCAACTCCAGTGGTATTATTGAATGTCATTTGAGTAGCATCTCTAGTTCGATTTTATTTATTTTTTTTGTTATTTTCGAGTTAGGTTTGCCTTACCCATAAATTGATTTGGAAGAAATCTTTCTTTTATCTTTTGTAATAACTACAATTAGAGATGTCTAATTTATTTTATCAATAGTATAAATATCAACATAAATGAATTTATTGATCAAAACATTAGTATACATTTGCATTTATACTCCAAAAATTATATACGATATCCCATAGTCATATAAATATAATACCCATTTTTTCACTTATGAATACAAAAGAACATCTAAAAATAAAAATAAATATACAATAATAAAATCTGATAAATCTTGTAACCCATCAATGTACACTCCTGATCCTCTCTCTTAACCTGAAATTATTTAAACTATATATAATGAACTAAACAGTTCAACATCTAACTAAATCATACAATTGAACTCAAAGCACGAAAAAAAAAAAACAGTATACATGTGGTTAGTCAGTCCATAATAGTAGCAGTCAATATGATTATGTATCTGTCTAGAAATAATAAAACACATAAAATAACTATAAGGCATATAAAACAATAAACCAGTAAAGTACGAATGCCAGTAAAATAGTACAGTATAGAAACAATGAAATATGTAAATTAGTAAACCATTACAGATGTTAAATTAATAAAGTCATTCACAATACTTCTTAAATCTTACGTCTTTGCAGTAATATCAAATCAATAAGAAAAACATATAAATTAGTAAAACTAAAACATCTATAATAACTGTAAGAATCCATACCAATGTAGTACTATTAGGAAATTATATAAGGGTATACACATGATATTTAACTATTCTAAATTAATATCTTATATCACATGCTCAATATAAGAATCACGTGTTAAGTAATAACAAATCAGTATAATAACAGCAATAAATTAATACAGTAATAGTAATTAGTAGAACAATAAAACAATAGAGTGACAGCAATGCAGTAACAATAAATCATTGCACCAGCATGCATTTCAATGATCACATTAAACAAGGAGTTTTGTCTTTAGTGGTATTTTTTAGTAGTTAGTGAGTTAGTAGCTGTTGGCTAAGTAAACAAAGACGTTACTCGTTGCCCATCGATGCAATAATTACTCTAATAACTCTCAATTAATGAATGATTTGAATTAGTATAAGATAACAATAAACTATCATATTTAAAGAAAAGTCCGTCAACCCACCATCATATATATACATGTTAGTCAGTTTCCAGCTAATATCAGTAAATATTCAACATTTTCTTGTCTGAAGACATTATTATATAATTATAAAAGTAATAACAACCTCTATTACCCAATCACATATTCATATTCATTCATAATGCTCATATTAACATTATACTTGTATTAAAATACTAAATTACTATTATGTGCACATCATACAAAATACAATAATTTTTATTTTACCCAATGAAATGACACAATCAACAAGTCAAAAAATTCAAATTAATAATTACTACAATATGTAAAAAATAACGTGGTAGAAAATTATTAATTATGGAGAAAATGTAATAAAATCAATTTGAAAAAAATCAAATAGTTGAAATTAAAATTTTTGAAAACAAGAATATGATAAAATGTGCCAACCACAATCTGATCAATTTTCGTGTACGACAAAACAAATCGGCGACCAAAATTAAGATATATATATATATATCTTCGTGCTCTCCACTCACTCCCTCACTCGCCAGCTTGCGTGAGAAGGAAATGGAAGAAGAAGAAATGGAAGAAGAAGAAATGAAAGAGGGAAAAAAAGAAGAGAGGAATAAAAAAATCTACTCTCCTAATCATGTCATTTGAAGGTCGACGTTTTATGTGACCAAACCATCAAATGTGACTATCTCTAATCTTATTTTCCACTGGAGTTACTCAAACCTTTTTCACGTATATGCTCGTTTCACATTCTATCTTTAAGAGTAAAGCTACTCATATACCTGAGCATCCTCATCTCTGCAACACTTAACTTAATTGTATGCTTCTCTTTTAATGATCAACATTTTGTGCCCTAAAGCATTGCAGGTCTTACCACCATCTTATAGATGTTTTCCTTAAGTTTGATGCGTAATTTTCTATCATACCACATGCCTGATGCATTCCTCCTCTTCAAGCATCCAACTTGAATTCTACTAATAATATCCCATCTATTTCAATATTGCTCTATACAATATACTTGAGATATCTAAAATGTTTGCTCTTATTAATGACTTGATTACCCAAAGTCACAATTCCCCCATTAGATCAATTGATACTACATTTACACTCCATATATTTAGTTTTAGATCTATTCAAACAAAAATCTTTAGACTCTAAGGTTGACCTCCATAGTTCAAGTTTACCTTCAATTCCCTCTCTAGTCTTATCAAAAAGAGAAATATCATTTGCAAAATCATACATCAAGGTGCATCCTCCAGCAAATGTTTAGTAAGAACATCCATAACTAAAGAAAAAAGATATGGGCTTAAAGCTAATTCTTGATGTAATCAAACTGAAATAGGAAAATACTTAATTCAACCTCCTTGTGTTTAGGCACAAGTAAAATCTCATGCATACATACCTTAATGACTTGCGTATAAGCATTATTAACTCATTTCTTTTCTAAAACTCTTCATAACACTTCACTTGGAATTTTATCATAAGCTTTCTCTAAATCAATAAACATCATATGTATATCCTCCTTATTCTCCCTATACTTCTCTATCAAATCTCTCAATAAATATATAGCTTCCATAGTAGACCTACCCAGTATGAATCCAAATTGATTTTGAGAAATATTAGTATCACGGCATAACCTATGCTCAATAACTCTCTCCCAAAATTTTAAAGTATGACACATTAACTTAGTTCATCTATAATTCACACACTCTTATGTATCACCTTTATTCTTAAAAATATGAATCAACACACTCCTCCACTCATGTGGCATCTTTTTAGTCTTCAAAATAATATTGAAATTTTTTGTAAGTCAAGAAATTCCTTCATCCTTTAAGCATTTTCATATCTCTATTGAAATATCATCAGGTCCAAGAACTTTTTCATACTTTATTTTCTTTAATGCCTCTTTAACTTTTGTTTTATTAATAAGATTCTAAGCTGAAAAAGTAAAAATTTCAATTTTCATTTATGATGCTAAGGTCACTAAAGTCAATCGTACTCATAATTTTTATTGAAAATCTTATCAAATTATCCCATCCATCTTTGTTGAATATCATCTTCTAATAATTCCACTTTTATTTTTCATCCTTAATGTACTTCACTTAAATTAAATCCTTATTTATTTTATCTCTTTGTTTGGCTAACTTATATATATATCTTTTACCCTCCTTAGTATATAATATATTATATAAATCATTCAAAGCTAAATTTTTCACATTACATATTACTTTCTTAGACTTCTTACGGGTCTCTTTATATCATTCTCAACTCTTTGAGTTTTAACATATAAACCAATTTCATAACAAAGCTTCTTATTTATGATATTTTCTTTCACATTTTGATTCCACCACCAATACATTCTAATGATTACTCTATATCTTATTTGTAACGATGACTATGAGGTATGTGCAATATAAAACTTGATTTATTTAATTAAAAATTCTTCTCAATATAATTATCAAAGTCAGTTTATAAGCAGATTTAGGTTTCGTTTGGGACGGCTTTTTTATTGCTTCTTAAAACTGCTTTCTAGTATAAAAATTAAAATTTTTATACAAGAAAGCTGCTTTAAGAAGTAATAAGAAAGCTGTCCCAAACGAAGTCTTATTCCACAATAACGTTGAGTCATACGTTCAAATATACTTCATATAAACAAAATAATTCTTCATAAATATTTTTCTTTTATTAATCAAGTTAATAGAATACACACATGGGTGATGATATAGTATGAATGATTTAGATGCTATCAATGATATAAATAAATTTACAGTTTAGTTTGCAGAACATGATGATGTAATATGGATGAATTTACATGTTAATTTATAAAACTTTGTTATAGATGATATGAATGTTATGAATTTGCACATTAGTTCTCTTATAACTATTATATATGTTATAATTGTACTCAATTGTATAAATTTTTTTGTCTAATGTTACTATTACAATTGCACTCATCATATTATTTCAAAATATTATTTTTGTCTAATGCAATGCTTTTCATTGTAATTTTACCATTAGTTATATATACTTTATATACTGATAGTACAATCAACTTATGAGTGCAATCAAACTCACTTTTGAAGGTGGGAAAAATAGGATTGAAATAAATAATCTTATATATGATATAGAAAAGGGAAATTCTTCTTGGAATTCGAGCATGTATTTATTGAAGGTAGATAAATTAATTAAAATATTTATATTTTTTATGAAAAAAAAGAACGAGCAATTAAGCATCTTGAATTTTTTTTGATTTCACCCTTGACAATTATTGTGATTATATTATGTTGTTACACTTATAAAACTAGGGGTGTCAATATTTGACATAACCTGAAAACTCGACTCGAACCTAACCCAAACATTCCGGGTTAGGATTATCCTGTGTGGCAAATAGGTCGGATTTGGGTTCCAAATTTTGACCAGTTTGAAAAATCGGGTTGAATCCGGGATAACCCGCTAACCCAAAGTTGATCCGATCTGACCTGAGGCCACGCCTCCGCTTGATGCCTACACTTGTGCAAGCATAAACCGCATCGTCCCCTATGGTGAATGATGACTCAGCCTTGACGCCGATCTCCTCCTCCTCCTCCTCCTTCGATACCTGCCTCGCTGGCATCAACTCTAGTGCCTGCGGCGCAGTGTTGGCATACTCAGACATCAAGAAGAAGATGTTGTTACACAAATTCTTCATCTTGGATACCTCGTTAGCAGGCTTTCGGTTCTCCTTCCTTAGCCTATCGTTCTCCAATCAACTCTGTCGTACTACTAGGAGGTGGTGGCAATGAGTTTGCTGAAAACATATGCTCCCCTTCTCCACTGAGTTCGTCGATGATCCCGCTCGATTCACTGGCATCTCCGGCGCTGATGTCGAAGCCACCACCGCGAACGCCACCAGTGAGCTAATCTTTCTCCTTTCAATCCTTTGATTATCATAGAGCATCCTCTTCTCTCCCCTGTTGAAGCAACCGTTCGCAAACTTCTATCGATCCGGCACAGTCCTTCTTGTTAGGCTGGGGCAACCCGAAAACCCGAAGGGTTGGGTACGGGTTGAAATTATTAACCCATTCGTAAAAATAGGTTAGATTCAAATCATGTCAAAAAGTAGTAGATCTATATTGAATTCAACCCGAAACCGATTTCCCTATACAACCCCAAAATTTTGAAATTTCATCGAACCAACTTTGCCGGCTGAACTTACTAAAATTCATCGCGACGAGTTCGGTCCATGAACCATCGTTGAGATCAGGGCCGTCCATTTCGCTGAAGGCACAGCCACAGTTCCCCTTTGCTAAATCCCAGCGACGTCCGAGAAACCACTGTGGCGAGCCCTCGCCTCTCCGATCAGAGACAGAAACGAACGGAAGATTTTGATTTTCTAATTCGATGCCGATGGCTTAGAAAACCCCTATCCGAAGAAGAGAAGGCGGCTATACTCGGAACCATCTCTCCATTGAGCAGGTTGTGTGCAATAAATCGATAGGGTATCTCGAAGAGATCGGGAGCGCTGGGGGCGAATCAGTCTCGTCAGGGCCCGTTTGCGGCAAACCCGGGCTTATGGTTCTTCCCCTTCCTTCGTAATCCTAATGCTCGCCGAATCGGATACCTAGACCAGTTGTCGCCCATGGATTTCGTCAGCCGCCACGCCAACTCCGACGCCGACCAGACTCACCCCCCTCCATCGACGATGGAGTCGACGCCTCCTTCGGCCGCAACCTCTACTAATCGTTCTGCTCCCGCTGTCGCCGGCCCTGTAGTCCCCGAGGAACCGGAGTACCTGTCTCGCTACATGGTTGTCAAACACTCGTGGCGTGGTCGCTATAAGCGTATCCTATGCATCTCGAACTCTGCGATCATCACGCTGGACCCTTCGACGCTTTCAGTAACGAATTCTTATGACGTCTCCAATGACTTCGAGGGGGCTGCGCCTGCGCTGGGCAGGGGAGACGATGGCGACGGTGGCGCACAGGAGTTCACAGTGAGTGTGCGGACGGACGGGCGCGGAAAATTCAAAGCAATCAAGTTCTCTTCAAGGTACCGGGCGAGAATCCTCACGGAGATGCACTTGCTCAGGCCGGGCAAACTCGGGCAAATAGCTGAATTCCATGTGCTTCATCTGCAGCGGCGGACCTTGCAATGGGTTCCATATGTAAGTTGCATCGTTCCTTCTCGGTTTAAATTGCTTAGCTCTCCCCAACTATTGCCGATAATAACTTGGCCACGGTGTAGCGCTGCCTTTCGGCTAAATGCCTTGACATTGTTCTTCTGAACAGTTGAAATTGTACATGTGAGTCACTATGATTGATTTTTAGCGTAGTAGAAGATACACCAAAGGAGAAGATGATGATTGCAACAAAAAGTTTTGCATTTTTCCAGTTAAATGGTGTATTCAGAGAATAAGAATCACAATACTCTGTGGTTTCTGTTATATATGAAGCTCACAATCAAATAACAATTAAAGAAAACAGCTACTATTAACTATTAATAGCTAATCATGAAAACAATAAAATTAAGGGGCTATTTGGTTGCCTGAAAAAGAAATACAATGTATTTGAAATGGTTTGGAATTGTTTGGATGAGTGTAAAATAAATAAAGATATTTTTTTTTTCTTGAAGTATAATGAATGCAATATAAACTCCAAAGATGGTGGTGGTTAGTGGCTAGTGGCGGGGCGGGGGTGGGCGGCTGGTAGTAGTCGACAGTGGTGGCGGCAGCGGAGGCCAAAGGTGGGGCGATGGCTGGTGGTAGTAGATGATAGCGACGGTAGCCAGTAGTGGGTGATGGTCGGCTGGCAATGGTAGATGTTGACGCTAATAGTTGGTGGTCGGCGGTGGTGATAGTGGCAGCGGTTAGAGGCAATGGTGATAAATTTATGGTGTATTTAAAAATCACCAAAATCTTAGGAATTCTAAATGCACCAAGTTGAACTAGAGAGTGAATTTCAAATGCACCAAAATTTTACACTACATAATTTACTTCAAACCAAACATCAATATTCTCAAAATCCATGCATTTGGAATACTTTACACTTATTTTACTGCAAACGAAATAGCACATAAGTAGGGAATAGTAATTGATTAATAGTGGAGCTTGGAGAGCTGCATCAGTTCCCTGTCTCTTCAAAAAATTGACTTGAGTTCAATGAGCTGGTTATGTTCGTCATTTGATAGGTGATAGTCGTTGAGGTCAACCATGTTGAAATTGGAAGAAATATTTAAATTAGATGGGATAGAAACAACAAAATCATTATCATTGATCTGGTTAGTTATTGGAAATGGCTTGTGCTTCATGGGTTTTAATTTGGATTATTAGCATGAGGGAGATCACTCCTTTTGAAGATACACCATAACCAAATTTTCCATGTTGAAGTATAGGCCTGTCAATATATGACACGACCCGAAAACCCGACTCGAACCCGACTCGATTTTTTCGGGTTCGGGTCAACCCGAACCCGAAACGGGTCGGGTTCGGGTTCAGTTTTTTGACCCGTTTTAAATTTCGGGTCGGGTCCGGGTTGACCCGGAAACCCGATTTTGACACGGAATTAACCCGCTTTGAGACTGACCCGCGCTGTCCGCTCCGCTTGAGTTATCAAATGTCGTCGTGATTCGTGCGAGTGCGATTTATATGTTAGGGCTCATTTAGGGCAGCGGAGTGCAGCCGCGTTCATTTCATTTCCTTTTTCGCCTCCTTCGTCTTCGACTCTTCGTCTCTTCACGACTTCACTGCTTCGGTGCTTCCTGTGTTGCTGTCTTCTTACCTGATTACGGGCAACCTCCTTCACGGAGCTTCTCAGTTCTCTCCTCGTCGGTGTCGTCGTCTATTCCTCTATTAGTATATTTTTTAATCTTCTTCTTGCTCGAAGTTCGAAGGATCGAAGCTTTTCAGTTTGTTCCTTCTTGCTAATTAATTTGTTGCTATCATTTTAAAGTTATCTTGGTTAATGGTTAGTTGGTTGAAGTATCATACTATCATCCTTGTTCGGTTATTTCTTCTGATTTAAGGTGTTATGCAGTTGTTATTTCTTAGGGTTTATTGTTTCCTGTTCGAAGGTGTTATTTCTTAGGGTTTATTCTTCTGATTTCTTGCTCTAAGTTCGAAGGTGTTATTTCTTAGGGTTTATTGTTTCCTGTTGGTGCTGCACTGCTGCCTTTTGAAATTATTTGTTTCTGCCTTTCTGGACTCCGATTATTAGTATGGCAGTTGGCACTTTGTTACTCTGTTAGTATGACACTTTGTTAGTTGTTACTCTCATACTCTGTTAGTCTGTTACTGAGTAAATCATGTAAAAGTGGAGTTTCCTCATTCTCAAAGCATGTAAATCATGTAGTTTGATGGCTGCAGCTGCAAGAAGTTGGTATTCGGCTAGTATGACCTCTTACTTTTTACTTTACTCAAAGCATTCCTCATTCTCAAAGCATGTAAATCTGTTTGTATGACCTCTTACTTCTTACTTCTTTAGCTCGTTCATATTAAATTTATGAATTATTTATGATATTTGGCTATGGAGTATGGACTTTTTGCTATAATGCTATGTATAATATGGATTGAATCCTTTAATTGGTTTATTAGATGGAGGATTCAAACACACTTCCGGAACATTTTATTGATGAGAATGAGGAAGTTGACATTGAAGATAACGTGGTAGAGCCATCTAATGATGGTTCAGTGGTACTTAAGAAGCGTAGAAGGATGACTTCTAAGGTATGGGGGCATTTTGAGATGCTGTCTAATTCTACAGATGGTAAGCAAAGATGTAAATGTAAAAAATGTGGTACACAATACTTGTGTGAGAGTAAAAATGGGACTGGTAACTTAAGAAGACATTTGCAAAATTGCAAGAAAAGAAATCTACGTGACATAGGGCAGCTCATATTGCAAACCACCTCAAATTCTTCTATTGCTATGACTGATCATACGTTTGACTCGTCAGAATTTCGTGATTTACTTACTGCTTGCATAATTATGCATGATTTGCCCTTTCAATGTGTTGAATGGGTGGGTGTTCGAGCACTTTTGAGCTATCTTCGTCGGGATGTTCAACTATTTTCTAGGAATACAACAAGGAATGATTGCAAGAAATTATTCAATAAAGAAATTTCAAATATTCGTTCACAGTTATCTAAGTGCACTAGCAGAGTTTGTGTTACATCTGACTTGTGGACATCTATAAACACTGATGGATTTATTTGCTTGACCGTGCATTTTATTGATAATGATTGGCATCTACATAAAAAGATCATTAGTTTTTCTTTTATGCCACCACCTCATGATGGTATATCGCTTTATGAGAAATTGCAATGTCTTTTTATTGAGTGGAAAATAGAGAATAAGCTTTTCAGTATTACATTAGACAATGCTTCTGCAAATAATGTTTGTGTTGATTACTTGAGAAACCAAATGAATTTAAGGAGTGCCCTTCTATGTGAAGGTGAGTTTTTTCATTTAAGATGCACCGCGCATATTATTAATCTTATTGTCCAAGAGGGTATGAAGGAGGTTGATGGTTCAATCTCCAAGATCAGGGAGAGCATAAAATATGTCAAAGGCTCTCAAGCAAGGAAGCAAAAATTTCTTGATTGTGTTAAGCAGAGTTGTTTGGAATCGAAGAGGGGTTTACGACAAGATGTTCCTACTAGGTGGAACTCCACTTTTATAATGCTAGACAGTGCTTTGTATTATCGAAGGGCATTTCAGCACCTAGAGTTGGGTGACTCTAATTATAAATTCTGCCCATCAAGTTCAGAATGGGAGAGAGTAGGCAATATTTCTACTTTTTTAAGGCCTTTCTACAATATAACTTGTGTGATATCTGGCACAAAGTACCCAACAGCAAATCTTTATTTTCCATGCATTTCGACGGCTTATGCAGCATTGAAACATGAGTTGTTAGAGGGCCATGATTATCTAAAGGAAATGGCCTTAAGAATGATTGCAAAATTTGAGAAATATGCTGTTGGATTGCTGGACTGTTGGATTGCTGGACTGCTGGTCCGCTGGAGAGTTGAGGCAAGACTGCTGGAGCAGTGGAGCCTGGAGGCTGGACTGCTTGAGACCTGGAGCATTGGAGGCTGGACTGCTGGAATGCTGGAGCAGTGGAGCCTGGAGGCTGGACAACCTGGACTGCTGGAATAGTGGAACCTGAAAGTTTGGAGGCTGGACTGTTGTCTGCTGCCTGCTGGAGAGTGGACAGTGGAGAGTGGACAGTGGAGAGTGGAGGCTGGACTTTTGGAACCTTTGTGTTTGACTGTTTGTAAAGTGTCATTTGTAATTGTAATTGTAAGTTTTTGTTATTTGTAAATTTGTAATTGTAAAAAATTATGAAATGTAAATGTTTTAATTGTAAATGTAACTATGTAAATATGTAATCAGTAAATTGTAGATTGTTTGTTATTTGCCTATTTGGGATTGAGAAATGTAAGTGAATAAACTATTTTTTTTTTTTTTTGTAAAAAATTCATATTTCCTGATGATTGTCAATTTAAAACCTATTTTAATTTTTTTATAGTGCAGACGGGTCAAACGGGTCGGGTCGGGTTGACCCGGACCCGAAGCGGGTCGGGTCCGGGTCAGCATAAATGACCCGTTTCAATAAACGGGTCGGGTCCGGGTTGACCCGAAAGAGGTCGGGTCAATTTCGGGTTGGACCCGAACCCGACCCGTAACCCGTTTTTGACAGCCCTATTGAAGTACTTAAGTTGGTGGTAAAAAAGTGCTTAAATCAACGATAGGATTACTTCTTGGCTTTGGAAGAATTTTAAGGTCATTTATATGGTTAGGTAACTTTGTGTGGACAATGTGGGATGTGCTTTTCCTAGTTATTCGATTAAGCATAGAGTTATAGGTGAATTTAGCCTATTCGAGCATGTAATCCCATTGCGTTGGATGCTCGTTTTCAAGGTAGCTCAAGATTTTTCTTAATGCGCGGTTTTCGGTCTTTGTTTGACCAACAAATTGAGGATGATAAGTGAATCTTAAATGAAATTCAATTTATAGGTGATTTCAGAGTTAATGTAAAAAATATATCTTAAATTTAACATTGTGATCGGAGGTTAGGATATGAGGGAGGTTTTTTAAACTCTATCTCACAGAAGAAAGCCTTAACAACTGGATGTCAAAAGCTTTATTGCATTAATCCAAACCATATTCAATAGTTGTTTGAGAAAGTATTCTATATCCAAAGTTGATTACCTTTGAAGAGCTATCCATGTTGGATGGAGAAATTGCCAATTGGAACATGTGCCAAGTATATTACCCATTGGTATGTGAATTATAGGTCTGTGGAATAAAGATATCAAAGTTCTCCCGATTCGATTATCTTTGTTTATAGAGTTGCAAACATGCTAGTTCACTAGCTTACTAGATTAGTCATTCGATTGCTATTTTCATCTTTATGCTTGAGAATGAACATAAATTTTTACGTAAATGTTAGGTTGCAAATGAACCGAGTGAGCCAAAGGCTGTTCATGCTCATTTACCAAATTTTGCTCTAGCTTAATTCAAGCTTTTGTGCCAATATTCGAGCTTGGTTCGTTTAAATTCATGCTTGCTTGAATTTGATTTGAGCTCATCTTGAGTTTGGCTCATTTTGTAGTTATTGAGCTTTAAACAAGTATCTCATTTGGACCATAAGTGATTCTTTAGAGCCGAGTAAATGAGCTTATTATCGAGTGGATCATTAAACTAAAAAAATAAAAGTTTTGACACAACAAATTTTTAAAATACTCATTCACATCATGCCACCCAAAACATCTCATCATCTTCTGAACCAAGGGCCTCATGTGGTAAGTAGCTCATGCAACATAGCTCTTTTTCTATTTAAATAATATTATACTAAACTTTCAAAGACGTGGGACTAAAAAAGCATATAACAGTTGGGATAGTTCACACGAAGTATAAATGCATATGGTATCTCTGGCTTACCATTAGTTTTTTTAATATATATTTTTGGTTCAAATTGTGATTTCATGTGAAAGAATGGTGACGTGAATGTGAATGCGAGCGGTGATGAGAAAAAAATGTATACATACGTTTAATTGATTTTTTAATTGTTTTTTTAACTCAATTACAAATTGAGTTTAATATCGAGTATGATATCAAATTTTAATTGAGCTTTTTAACGAGCTTCTTCACTAGCATTAAATGGTATAGTTTATCGTCATAAATGAATCAAGCAACAAGCTATTTAGTTTTGTTCATTTGACAACTGAGCATTTATAAAGGCGTTCAAGCTTGTTTGATTAGTTAATCAACTGAACGTGACCGATTTCTTATTGATTCGAGCCACGAGTAGCTTCTTGAACGCTCAGTTCATTTGTAGCCCTAATGAACATAGCCAACTCAACATGCATGCGACTTAAATTTTTTTTTCTAAAGCAAAAATTGGAATGATTGATGGTCACTGAATAACATGAACTCTTGGTGTAATAGGTAGTATTCTCTTTGCTTGTGAGCTCAGACAGTTGCATTTAGTTGTTGCTTGTAGGTAAGCTAAGTTTTTGTTGAAGAATTCAATTGGTTCTTCCTCTTGTATGAGGATTGCACCAATACAAAAGCCAAGGCATTAGTTTTAACTTGCACTGTCTTTTCAAAATCAGGAATGGAAGCATGGGAGTAGAACAAAGGTCTTTGATCTCAGCAATGCTTTGTTGTGCGTAGTCCTAAGTAAAATATTTTTGTTTCAAATAATCAATTATTTGTGCCATTATAATGCTAAGCCTTTTAATAGATTGATGAAAAATTTTTTCTAGTTCGTGAAAGAATATCAGTTAGTGATGGTGGAATTGGCCAAGAACGAATTGTTTCAATCTTTCAAAGGTTTGCATGTAGGCCATTTGGGACAATTATATAAATGCAAAAAGTGCACAATGGAAGCAACAAATTCTCACTTACGAAGATGCAAAGCCTATTTTCTCTCAATACAGCTAAGAATAAATTGAGGTGATATAAATGTTCCGTTATAGAAATGTTGAACACTCAGATATCAACAAAAAAAAAAAAAAAGAAGTAATAATGTTCAAGGAATGTTTTAATATCATTCATTAATCTCATAAACGTGCTCGGTGTGTTTCCAAAAGTCATGATGCAACACTCGTATAGCATTTCGCTGTTTTAAATGTCATTTTCCAATCATTATCGCTTCTTGTTCAGATTTGATGATAGCCGATGTGAAGATCTAATTTGGAAAAAAAATTGCACCATTCATTTTATCAAGTTGCTCTTACTAGACATTTGTAAGAGGATGCAACTTGTGAAAGTTTGTGTAGGTTGTTAAACTTAAAGGAACCAGCCCGAGGCTAACCAAGAGGGGGGAGGGGATGAATTGATTATTTAAAATTTTTAAATAAAAAGGAAACACCTTAATCCCCTTATTGCGGAAGCAAATTAAAATTAGGATAACAAAGATTCAAAGTTTGTCAACCACACAGTAAACCACAAAAAAAAAAGTGCGGGATAATAAAAACAAAACACACAAAAATTTATAGTGGTTCGATCCAACCTAACCTACGTCCACTCCCTGGAAACCTTATTTCCAGGTATTACACTAAAAGTAGTGTCTTTCCTTTTGCCTCCACAGCAATGCGAAGAAGCCCTTACAAAATCTTTTTCACCAAACCGCCGAAGGCATTTTTCACCATCCTGGTGAAGGCAGAGAAACTAAAATCCTTTTTCACCCTCCTGGTGAAGGCAGAGAACTTGGGATTGTTGTTGCAGAATGTCTTCCTGGAGCCTCCAAAGGATCAAGGCAGAAGCTTTAAGAAGATGAGGAAGAACCTTGCTTGGAGTAATCTTGTGAATCTCTCACAAATCTCCCTTACAAAAATCTCTCCCTCTCTTCTCTCTCCCAAAGCTCTCCTATGCGCCTCTTTGCTCCCTTCCAAAAACAATTAGCAGCTAAAAGTTTCTCAATTAAGACATTATGAGAGTTTAAATAGAGAGCCTAAAAAAAACCCTAAATTTCAATCTGATGCTTCTGATCGTCCAATACGAGCCAAGATCGTACTGTACGAATATTTCAAAACAACATTTTCATCTAGTATGAACTGCAACCCACTTTATGATCAGTTCAAGTGTTTATATTGATCGTTCCGTACGATTGGGAACATCGTCCTGTATGATTAGTACAAACACATAGCTAATCGTCCAATACGAGGGGTGGTGTTTAATTATCGTCCCATGCAGGAATCAGGTAGTACAGTACGATCGTCTCCGATCGTCCTGTACGATCAATACAAACACATAGCTAATCGTCCTGTATGAGGGGCAACGTTTAATTATCGTCCCATATATGAATTGGGTCGTACAGTACGATCGTCTCCGATCGTCCTGTACGATCTAATTGAGCAATTTAACCATAATTAAATACATAATCACATGATCAATTTAGACATGATTGTCATATATCGTACATTACGATGCATATTATACAACACAATTATAACAAAATTTGAATTTTAAAATATTACCTAAATTGTGATTGACGTCTATTTTGATGATTATAATTGATCGACCTGTACGATACGTATTGTACAATACGATTAGTTTAATCACTCTTAATTAATTGAGGTGCCCATGCCCTAATTTGGTTTTCTATTTAATTGATCGTCCAGTACGATATAAATCGTATTGTATGATTAGTTCAACAACAGAAATTATTCTAACTCACTAACTCACTCCCTTGAATGTGTGTGAGCAATGTTACTTAGCTGTAAGATTCACCACAATATATTTTTGACTCAAGAAAGGTAAAAAGTAAAAAAAGACTGAGAAATACAAATTTTTTTCCTAGTCTACCCAATCTTGAGCTGATCGAGGTTGCAGACGAGCTGTGATCCTGAAATATTAGTGAGTAGGGCAAAACAAATATGCAAAATAGCATAGTGAAAAATTCAATGATATTTGTTATCATCAAAACCACAAGACTTGGGTCCAGATTTGCAACACCTTGGTGTATGCTTTTTGTTGATGACATTCTTCTTGTTTATAAGACTAGAGAGGGAGTTGATGAAAAACTTGAAATATGGAGGTCAAGATTAGAGTCTAAAGGTTTTCGTTTGAGTAGATCTGAAATCGAATACGTAGAGTGTAATTTTATTAGTAATAGATCTAGTGGTGGGATTGTGACATTGGGTGATCAAGTCATTAACAAGAGTGTACGTTTTAGATATATTGTGTCTATTATTCAAATCGATAGTGAAATAGATTGGGATATTATTAGTAGAATTCAAGTTGGATGGTTGAAGTGGAGCAATGCATCGGCCGGTTGTGTGAGAAAAAAGTACCCCTCAAATTTAAGAAATTTTTTTATAAGATGGTGATGAGACGTGCAATGTTTTATGACATAGAATGTTGGCTATTAAAAGTGAAGCATAAAATTAAGTTAAGTGATGGGTGGCTTTGCACTTAGAGACAAAATACGAAACAAGCATATAAGTGAAAATGTTGGAGTTCAGTGGCAGATAAAATTTGTGAGAGTTTCCTTAAATGGTTTGGTCCCATAAAACGTCGTACTTCAGATGATCTTGTTAGGAGAGTAGATGTATTACATCCATCTTATGTTAAGAAAGGTAGATGTAGACCTAAATAAACTTGGTTGTAAAATATTAAAAATGATATTTTTATTAGATTTAAATGAGAATTTGACTCGTAATAGAGCACAATGCAGAAAAATGGTTCATGTAGTTGACACTACATAGCATGATAAAGGCTTGTTGTTGTATTCAGCTTATTGAGTAGATCTTATTGTTGTAGCATGAGAAAGCGGCACTTAATGATGATTTTGTTTATTGCCTGAATTGCAATACACATCCGCTATTTTCCATCTTTTTTGGGGACAACTAGTGCAAGAACTATGCATAGGCTGAGGCTAAGCTGAACAAGTTGTTTGCGCAAAAGATTGTCGACAATATCTTGCAGTATCATGTGCTCTTTTAGGCTCATTTTATAATGTGGTAAATTAGGGATATTGGATCCAGTTATGAGATCAATGTGATGTTGAATGCTGTGAATAGAAGATAGCTTGTTCGATGGTTCTGAAGTCTGCCTTTCCACTTGAATATATAGTAAAGCATTGGTGTGACAGTCACATGACGCTTCCATCTCAAATTATCAAGGTTGGCCCAATATTATGTGGCTAACATTAATTTCTAAAAGGTCACAAAGAACTTCACAGATGAAATTTTTACCAATAGAGAATGTTATCTTGAACATATTGTTGATGAGAACCGCGATTCCTATTTTGATTGAACTAATTTTGTAAGGATGCAAATATTTGGTAGTACTTTTCATTTGTAAAGATTTGGCCTCATTACTAGAAATGTTATTCGCTGCATAACCATGGTTGATGAAGAGTTCACAGACCTTACCTTTAGTTGTCCATCTTGTTTGAAATATAGTGTGGTGTTATGTGGCCCCACATTCCAAATCCGAGTAAGCTGCCAGAGTTTCTTTATGATTTAGTTGGTGTCACTAAACTTTATGGGCATCTTATCTGGCATTCATTTGTTGCATTTTAAACTCTGCATTGTACGTTGATGCCTTGATGCAAAATTAGACCAAATCAAAATTTAAAATTTCCTTCTATCACAGTATCACTTGAGACTGCAGTATTTCCAAGATTTGTGTTTCTTTTAGTGCTTGCTTGATGCAAATTTTTTTCTTTTTTGGAGGTTTAATGACAAATTTTATACTTCTTAGAAACTAAAAGTTACAGCTGTGGGAGTTGAATTAATAGAAACACAGTCTGGAGTTATACGCTGGTGCTTGGACTTTAGAGACATGGATTCACCTGCCATTACACTTTTGACAGACAAATATGGAAAGAAAAGTAGTGAGCAAGAAGGGTTTTTACTTTGCCCCTTATATGGGAGAAAGAGTAAAGCCTTCACTGCGGCCTCTGGTAGCACCAGCTCCACAATTATTTCATATCTGGTATGTTTGCTTTCCCCTTTTTAAATTTTTTTGTTGATTTAGAAGCCAATTAATGTTTTAAAGTTTTGATTGCGTCATAAGTACACATTAGAGAAAGATTCTGAAAACATAATCGGAGTATGAGCTCAAAGATCCAAGTATTCAAGATTCATTGACTCAATTGTGAATTGAATTATGATGACATAATAAGTATTAAAATTATTTAATAATGGCTTGTATGGTATAATATTTTTAATAATGTATGAGCTCAAAGATCAAAGTATTCAAGATTCATTGACTCAATTGTGAATTGAATTATGATGACATCATAAATATTAAAATTATTTACTAATGACTTGTATGATATAATATTTTAATAATGATTCAATTAAGTGATAGAAAATAAAAAAAATTTATGAAATAGAAAACATCCAAGTGAAATAAGCCATACAATTTTATCAAGCAGCGAACTAATTTCCACACACCATTTCTCTATTTTAATTTCTAATCAAATAACCAATAGACTAAGAAGTTAGGGTAAAATAAAAGTTTAATTACATCAAATTTATAATAAATGATATCACTAATCTTGTCTTTTGTAGTCGAGAGGATTAATTTCAACCTCTAAGGAGGGATTTGTGATTTTATTTTAGTTTTTTTCGGAAAATTTTGAACCATTTAAGCAAATTGCCTGTTTCTCTAAAATTGATATCGGTTCAATTGTCCTATGTTCAACCATTGGATTTTCTGTTGTTTTAATCTTATTTTTTTAAGCAATCCGTTATTTGCTGTTGTTTCAGGCCACCATATGACCAATTCGTCATCTAACTAGTCCAATTGGCATGCCCGGTCCTGTTTCTAGAACCCTGCATAATATCCACTTTTATGATCTTGTGTTTTGTGCAGACCAAAGCTGCAAGATCGTCAGTTGGGTTGTTACTATCTGTTGAAAGTTCTCAATCACTGACTACAGCAGATTTTATTAAACAAAGGGGTAAGTTATGAATGTGAGCTTTGTGATGTAATTCTTTCTGTTTTCTCTTTCATGCTCTTAGTTAAATTTCGAAGACATCTATCATGTGTTCTATGTTAGTCCAGCTGTTTTTCATGTAAGTTTCATGTTTTCTGGGATCAAATTCTGCAGTTGTCCATATGAATATCTCAAGTATAAAACCATTGTATATTAATGATGGTGCAATGAGATTTTTCAGATTGCTGGTTAGGCTTATGATATTTTTTAGAATGGTTCGGATTTGAGGTCATAATAACTTTTATATATTCTCGCTAGGTAAACCATGATTTAATTAGAAATTTTGCTTTATTGTTGGGAAAGTATTTCAATTGACAAGCAAGATGACATTTAGAACATTTAAAACTTTTGTTAAAACAGGTTTCTATTGATCTTAAGTAAAAGCTACACTGAATTTGTACCCTTAAGCTATTTCCATTTCCATTTAAATTATCTATTAAAAATGATTATTATAAACTTATTTGGGCTTTGTAAGTCCCCTGCCTTTTTCAATCATTTAGTTATATCCTCACCAAAAGTTTATGATCTTATAGAATCTTCGTGCAGCTTCACGTTTTTTTATTGCAGCATCTGAGACCCTATATTTAAGATGACTATTGCATTGAGAAATAAACTTTTAAAATATTTCATCAATATTGTTAGTGCCATGGACTTTCTTGAATTGGTTTTTGTATTTTTGGTTGTCATGCCTTCAAGTGAATTAGTTTCTTGGATTCAGTGTTAGTGAGTCACATTATGATAATTTCAAATGTTTATGGCAATAACATGCTTATATCTTCAATAGTTCATGTTGTTTTCAGCCAAGCAAGCAGTTGGAGGAGATCAAACTCCCCATGGGGAATGGTCTGTTACAAGATTGCGGTCTGGTGCACATGGTACAGCTAATGTCATGGGCTTAAGTATCGGTATTGGACCCAAGGGAGGCCTTGGTCAGCAAGGGGATTCTGTATCTCGTCAACTTGTTCTTACAAGGGTTTCAATGATTGAAAGGCGCCCTAATAATTATGAAGTATTGATTCCGTCATACAATTATTTTATTTCTGATTCATACATTGGTTCATCTTTAGTATTGTTTGCTGCCAATCTTTATTCTTAATCTCTTCAAGCAATGCTCGTTAATTATCTATAATTCTTCCCATTGGAGGCATCTCAATGTTGCAATTATTGGATTATGCACTTTACTTCAAGAAAATAGTTTCTTTTTAAATGTGTTGCATTGCAGAATATGAGAACTCACTGGCTTGTCAGTTTCAGATTCTTTAGCTGGCTTGTTATATTTTTATTTCATAATATTTTATAGCACCAAATGAGTTATCAGTTAGTGGACTATAGGTTTAAATTTTCCCAGTTTCAACACTAAACTGTGAATAGCAGACACATGATGAGAACAAGGTCTGTTGAAACATGTTGCTTGTGCAGTTTTTCGACTTTGGTGATTCCTGTGTAGTTTTCTGGCATGTGTGTGGTTCTTGAAATCGCTATTGCCTCGACCTATTTTTTGCCTGGGCTGTTTTCTGGCGTTATTGTGATGCTTGATATCACCATAGTGCCTGATTCTACCTTTTAATGATGTCACAAGTAAGAAATGAGAACCGTAGTTCAGATTGGTTAGTGTCAGGTATAAGTCATAATCCCTAAGGATGATATTTTTTTTTGCGGTGACTATTTATTTGTGCAATATGTTTTTCTTTTGCATGCTTCATCTCCACGCCCTTTGGTCTCTTAACTTTTCTAGGTATAAGGGCGTATGCTTTCTAATGTTAGAATAATGAATATACTATTGTTTACACATTTATTTGCTTTTAGATGTAACTGGAAAGTCCATCTTTATTTCATATGCTATCTGATATTTAGTTAAGGCTACTTGTTTTGAATTTTGTTGTCATAAACTTCTTGTGAATAAACATTTTTGGCACTACCAAAACTCCATGCGTACTGCTAACTTGGGCACAATTTGACAGTCTGTGCGTGTACACATGGTTTTGCTTCGTTTCCATGATACTAATGGAATATTTTGTGATTATGTGCAGGCTGTTATTATTCGACCACTGTCCACCGTTAGTTCTCTTGTTAGGTTCGCTGAAGAACCACAGATGTTTGCTGTGGAATTTAGTGATGGTTGCCCTATTCATGTACGACTTAAATGGCCCCAATTTTTTTCTTCTTCTCTTGGATATCTTCTTAGTTTTCTTGTTTCTTCATTTCAGGTTTATGCAAGCACATCGCGAGATAGCTTACTTGCAGCTATACGAGATGTGATTCAGGCTGAGGTAGGAATACATCTGCTGCTTAAAATGCATGTTCTTTTTTTTTTTTTAAACTTTGGTCAAATTTCCCCCCTTCATTTATTCTTCCAATGTTTTATTAACTCTTCATGTCTTCTTCCTTCTTGCAAGGTCTTATTCACCAATCTCTTTCCCTTTTTTACTTCTCATAGGGACAATACCCCGTTCCCTTGTTGCCGAGGTTGACAATGCCTGGTCACCGCATAGATCCTCCTTGTGGAAGGGTCTATTTGCAGATGCAACTTCATGTTGCTGCACAGCGCCCTATTGCTGATATGGAAAGTGCTTCTATGCATTTAAAGCATCTAGCTGCTGCTGCCAAGGATGCTGTAGCTGAAGGAGGTTCGGTTCCTGGGTCAAGAGCAAAGTTGTGGCGTCGAATAAGGGAGTTCAATGCATGCATTGCCTACAGTGGAGTGCCTCACAGCATTGAGGTGCCTGAGGTAGTTCTTATGGCTTTGATCACAATGCTTCCAGCAACTCCAAATCTCCCTGCAGATGCTCCTCCCCCTCCACCTCCATCACCAAAAGCAGCTGCAACTGTGATGGGCTTCATTGCATGCTTGCGCAGATTACTTGCTTCAAGAAATGCTGCATCTCATGTAATGTCATTTCCTGCTGCTGTTGGGAGGATAATGGGATTACTCAGAAATGGATCCGATGGGGTAGCAGCTGAGGCTGCAGGACTTATTTCTATGCTTATTGGTGGTGGTCCTGGTGATCCTAGTTTACTAATGGACTCAAAAGGAGAACGGCATGCAACTTTCATGCATGCTAAGTCTGTGTTATTTGCACATCAACATTATGTTATTATACTTGTCAATAGGTTGAAACCAACCACCGTTTCACCATTGCTTTCAATGGAAATTGTTGAAGTTCTTGAAGCCTTGCTTTGTGAACCTCATGGTGAAACAACTCAACATGCTATTTTTGTGGAGCTGTTAAGGCAAGTTGCTGGGTTGAGGCGCCGCTTATTCGCATTGTTTGGGCATCCTGCTGAAAGTGTAAGGGAGACAGTTGCTGTTATTATGCGGACAATTGCTGAGGAAGATGCAATTGCTGCAGAGTCCATGCGAGATGCTGCTTTGAGGGATGGCGCTCTCCTAAGACACTTGCTTAATGCATTTTTCCTTCCAACTGGTGAGAGACGTGACGTGAGCCGACAACTTGTAGCTTTATGGGCAGACTCATATCAACCTGCTTTAGATTTACTGTCAAGAGTCCTTCCTCCTGGGCTTGTTGCATACTTACATACACGTTTTGATGAAACCTCTGAGGATTTACAGAATCAATTTAATGATGATGCTCCTTTGACCAGAAAGAGGCAGAGACGCATACTACAACAAAGGAAAGGTCGTTTTATGAGGTGTGTACCTAATCATGAAAATGATTTATTTCCTTGTAATGGTGAAAATGGTGATTTGGGAAAACAAACGGAGATCAGCGCCTTTGAGGGGACAGAAAACCATGAAAGAACTACCCAGGAGTCAATTTCTGTTCAGTTTCCTACTTATACCTCTGTTCCTGGTCGTAACATGGCTAGTGAATATTCCTAT
The DNA here is from genome assembly GCA_019514585.1 of Dendrobium officinale. Taxonomy (NCBI): domain Eukaryota; kingdom Viridiplantae; phylum Streptophyta; class Magnoliopsida; order Asparagales; family Orchidaceae; genus Dendrobium; species Dendrobium officinale. The sequence goes on from CM033696.1 coordinate 29,021,720, forward strand.
GTAGGAAGCCCGCAAAATTGTAGCATGGCAACTGCTTCTGCTGACAAGTTTCTGCAGAACACACAGTTATTAAATCCAAATCCTACAGTTTTAACTGATTCTGAAACCAATCCAATCGGCTCCTTGAATTCTGACCTACCTGCTCCTGCTCAAGTTGTCGCTGAAAGCACTCCTGTTGGATCTGGTAGGTTATTGTGTAACTGGCTGCAGTTTTGGAGGGCATTTGGCTTAGATCACAACCGGGCAGATTTAATATGGAATGAACGTACCAGGCAGGAACTAAGAGAAGCTTTACAACTTGAAGTTCACAAATTAGATGTTGAGAAGGAGCGAACTGATGACATTGTGCCTGGAAGCACGCTAACAAAAAATACCACAGAACATGAAAATTTACCTAAATTATCGTGGAATTATGCTGAGTTTTCAATTAGCTATCCCAGTTTGTCAAAAGAGGTCTGTGTGGGTCAATATTATCTTAGGTTGTTACTTGAAAGCAGCAGCAGTTGTCAGGCACAAGATTTTCCCTTACGTGACCCAGTTGCTTTCTTCAGAGCATTGTATCATCGTTTTTTATGTGATGCAGACATTGGGCTTACTGTGGATGGTGCTATTCCTGATGAACTAGGTTCCTCAGACGATTGGTGCGATATGGGTAGATTAGATGGTTTTGGCGGTGGAGGTGGTTCTTCAGTTCGAGAACTTTGTGCAAGGGCAATGGCTATTGTGTATGAGCAACACTATAATGCCATCGGATCTTTTGATGGCACTGCTCATATTACAGTTTTGTTGGACAGAACGGATGATCGAGTATTGAGGCATCGGCTACTTCTTCTTTTAAAGGTGAATCTTTAAAAACATTTCTCAAATAATTATTTTTTGATTTGCTACTATGTAAATTTGCTTTCTTTATTTGTTCAAAAGGATCATCTTGTAGTTTAAGAGATATATTTGCTGGGAACTTGTTGTTCATAGCTACATAAGCCTAGTTAGACGAGGCTTTTTCCTTGGAATTTGAACTTTGAGGTTAATATAATTTGAAACTTGCCAATGCATGATACTAAACTTGGTGGATTCTGCTCACTTAGAAATTTTTTTTCTTGGAAGTTTTTTCTACGTCATTGAACTTGATTACCAGGACAGCAGACATGAAATAGGCATGATAAGGCTAATGAAGATGTTTTTTATATGCTGGATAGGTGATCAATGACATAATGTGCTCCTTTCCATGGTGTCTTTTGGGGGTAACTTATTTTTTACATGGTTGGCACTTAAATTGATACTTATGATCTATGATTTATGATCCATGGACACGGTCCCAAGGACAAAAGACAAGTACATGACACGGACGCACTGATTTGATATAACTAAAAAACATATGACCTGAAATGCCATCAACACAATGCAATATTTTTTTTAATAAATTATTAATATGAAATTGAAATTCTACATTGCCTCCCACTCTAATCTTTCCTATTTTGTATAACTGGATAACTATAGCCATAAATTTTTTGTCTTCTCCTCTGCAAGGTTATTACTAACCATGATAGTGTCCACAAAAATCATTATTCTATTAAACAAAAACAATAAAAGAAATTTAATAATTTACAAATTAATTATACTCTTACAATAAAAAATGCTAGCTATTTAATTACTATCTCTATGAATGAAAGTCTAGATATTTTTCATATAAACAAAATTGCTTATTTGAATATTAAAATAAAAATAAATATTGTTTGAGAAGATTTATGTTAACTTTTTTATTTATTGTTTTAGTAAAATTGACACGAACCTAGTTTCAATGGTTGATTAAGGCATGATGGCATAGCTTTGGCTTCAGCTTTAAAGGGCATGGCTTTGGGTTTGAAGATGGCCTCGAATATAATAGCATAGTATGACTTTGTCTAAAAAGAATACTGACTTCAAAGGGCACAAGGCTTCGACTACGGCTTCCAAGGAATGACTTCAAAGGGCACGTTTTAGCTTTGGCTCCAGCTTCGTAGGATGGTCTCGGTTATCTTCAACTTCGAAAAAGAAGAGGTAGAGATGGGAGAAGAAGTTTCGTATACATGAGTGTATTGCATATGGCTAGGGAAAACACAAATATTACGGGTTTATTTCCTTTGCATCGGTTTTAAATTCTACTATTTTGAGTTTTGGGTGTCCCGCTCGTGCCATAGCAGTGTCCCACCCATGTCTTGTAAGTGTCCAAGTTTAATTTCACAGGAAGAAAATTTCAACACAATATTTGAAGTGTCGGACTGATATCGAGGCGTGTCGGAGCAGTGCCCATGTTCAAGCCTTGTTGACACAGACATGAAAGCCATTTGGAAAAATTCGTGCTTCATAGCATGTCATACTTTTTTATACTAATTTTGTGCTTGAATTATATCTTATGGGCACATTGCAACCCAGCACGAACTACAATGTTTGGCATTTAAAAACCAGGCTTTTAATGTCTTCTTTGGTATTTTGGTTCTGGCTGTTTTATTATTTATTTATAACTAATGACTAAAAGCCTGAATGGATATATTGGCATTTTAATCACTGAAGATTCACCAAATTATTTATTAACACATCAAAAAACATTGTTGTTCATGCGCTTTTTGACCTTAGTTTAATACATTTCATCCTAGTAATCTTTGGGAAAGCTGCTGATCATGATGGGTGCTATTTCATATAAACAGAGCCCGGCTGTTGTTTGCCTATATAATACTATTTGAATTGTATTTTGATGTCTTTTTATTGAGAAAAAGGATCAAAATAGTCATTTGACTCTTTATTAAGGACTTGTGAAGGACCAAAATGGTCCACAACTGTATTAAAGGACCATTTTGATATCTCTAGTCTTTAAAAAAAATCAAAAAGTCTCATGATAGGACTATTTTGGCTCCTCTTTAATAAGTTGAGGGATCAAAATCATGGGCGGATCCCCATTGTCTATTTGCCCCCCTCAAAATTTTTTTTTTTTAATTTTAGAGGGAATAGTTTGGTATATTATGGGTATTTTGCCCCCTATTAAAAATTTTTTTTGCCCTCATTTTATCAATCATAAGCATCTTTGCCCATCCCCAAAAAAAAAATTTTTTTTGCCCACCCTGAAAAAAGAAGTTGGATCTGCCCCTGATCAAAATGATCATTTAATATAGTTAGGGACTATTTTGGTCTTTCTTAAAGAGTCAAGGGACTATTTTAGTTATTTTTAACGTTTTTTCTTATGTTCATCTATCAACTTATCATATTTTAACAAGTAGGGCTGTTATTGATTTCTTAATAGCGTGATTAGCTATCATGATTGCTCCATTACTAAGTTAGTCATCTATAAGTTTGTATGTTGTTTACCTGTTTCATTTTCTTCTCCCTGAAGCATTTGCATAATCTAATTTGATATAGGCAAGGATTTTCAGTAGCTTGATGCTTGTAGCATTTTATTTCTAGGCTGCCTCTTATTCATTTATTTACTGTATTAAACACGACTAACTCCATTTTTGATCCACTCTCCCTACTGTCTACCATATCTTTTTCTGACAGCTGGTGTCCTGTCCTTGTTATTTGGTAGTGCAGGTCTTAATGAAAGTTCTTCCGAATGTTGAAGCTTGCGTTTTAGTTGGAGGGTGCGTTTTAGCTGTCGATCTTCTGACTGTAGCCCATGAAGCATCTGAAAGAACTTCCATACCCCTGCAGTCTAATTTGATTGCAGCAACTGCATTCATGGAACCATTAAAGGAATGGATGTACACGGACAATGATGGTGCAGAAATTGGACCCCTTGAGAAAGATGCAATTAGAAGGCTTTGGTCAAAGAAAGCCATTGATTGGAGTACTAGATTCTGGTCTTCTGGTATGCTTGACTGGAAGAAACTGCGTGACATTCGTGAACTACGTTGGGCACTAGCTCTGCGTGTTCCAGTTTTAACTCATGTTCAGGTGGTTTGCTGCTATCAACATTTCTCCAGCAATGTGGTTAACTTGCCATATTCTATACTGTTTCAATTATAGAACATAAGTATCAATATTTATTTAGGAACTCTCTTTTTATTTTACTTTACACATCTTTGATGTAGAAGTGTTGAATTTTTTAATTTGGTTGCTTATTTACCTTCAGATCATAGTTTTTTTCTACAGTTTTCTTATTGAAAATCATTTTAGTGTTTTAGATTAACTGAGAATGAGGAACAAAGTGCATAAAACATTGCGTTTGTGGATGGATTTTTTATCCTTACTCTTGCATTAGCAAATAGTTTGCAATTTTTATTTAAATTCCTGCCCTACAACTCACAGCACAGGAAACTTAATCACTGCACCCATGCTCGTGCATGTGGCTGCATTCATGCTCACTCTCTTCACCATGAGATGGACTGTAATCCATGCAGTTCCACTGTGAAGCTTTTTTACTTTCATCATTGAATGCTATAAATATTACAAGCTATGCATGTATTGCCCGCATCAAATCTTTTGATCATCTAGAACAGGGTATTGAATTGTGTACTTCAATTTATTCTGTCAATCATCTTTGAGATTTAAAGTTTTATAATTGAGCTTTATCTTGATAACTAAGTTATTTAATTTCATCAAGTTTAGAGAATATTAAGCATGCAGCATGCTATGGTTGTCTTTGAATTTGCATATCGTGAAGTTTGATCTTAATTATATGAGAAGCTTCATTTTTTTTCTGTTTCATGGCGCATTCCTACATTTTATATTTTTTTTCTGGCGTTTAAAAATAAAAATGTCAGTGTTTTTATGATCCTTCAATTTGATCGTGAACATTCTGTTTCTGGATGCAAGTAGAGCAAACAATCACTTCATGAAGTTTTGAGCCTGATCACATGGATGTAATCTTAGAACTTTGTTTGAAGGTTTTTTGAAGGAAAAGCAGGCTTCCTAACTTCCTCTTCATCTATGTTTTTGCTTTCACTTCTATTGCTTTTATCCTTTTTTTAATCTCAAACTAATTTGTTAAATTGAGAAGAGCTAATTAATTTTTTTGTTACATATTTTTAAAACAATTTCGATTTGTTATCACTGTTAGAGACTTAGAGTAACCCCTATTTGAGATTGTCTTCCGCACCTTAATATTTGTTGAGTGTCAGAGAGACCTTTCTTGGTTGAATATTTGGTTTCCTTCAGCCATCTCATTTTTTTCTTTTTTCTTCTTCATTGGTGGTCCTTTTTGTGCATTTGTATGATACCATCTTGTGTTTGTTATCCTCCCAAATATTCAATTAGTATAGAGCTAACTGAACATTTGCTCACTCAGGTGGGGGAGATTGCATTATCCATATTACATAGCATGGTTTCTGCGCATTCTGATCTTGATGATGCTGGAGAGATTGTGACGCCAACACCAAGAGTCAAACGCATTCTCTCAAGCCCTCGATGCCTTCCGCATGTTGCTCAGGTGCATAACTTTTTTTCCGATACTCAATGGATTTTTAGTGAATCTATTAGTTATTGAATCACAGTCATTAGGAATGAGTGCTTCAAAATATGCATACTATTTTAATCAAACTAAATTGCTTTGGTGGTTCCAATGACATTTACTACCAAAAGTAGGAGCCCTTGTTCTGTGCTGCGCAGATACATGCATAAATTATGCATTAATGCAGACTCCATATTCCATTCTGAAATTCACAATTATTATTTCATTTAATTATTGTTCCGTACTTGCAACCTCTTCAAATATTTTAGGTGAAGTTACAAAAAGGTTAAATAGAAAAGTTGCAATTTTGGGTTTTAAAAAGCCAATAGAAGATATACTGGTAAAAAAGAAAAGTACGTGTTTCTAACGTGCATGGCATGCTTCTGCTATTACATACAACACTATTGGAAAAATAGAAGAATGGCAAAACTTGTTTGTTTTATCATACATTCAAAAGATATTTATACATGGAGCTGCATATACATCTTTAGAAAGATTAATAATCACAATTAAAAAAAAAAAAACAAATCCATTTTCGCTTGTTGCCATGGATTCAGGTGCCTTTCCCCCCTTCAATCATGGATTCAAGGGCCTCCTTGATATTTTGCGGTCCGCCAATTACAACCAGCTTGACTGCCAATCATATAGCATGCAAGTACATAATTTCTCCCTGAAATTGTTTCTACAGTTACAGCTTCCTTTTGCTTCCTTGGCTACAGCCCGTGTTCTTCAACAGCTTTCAAAATGTCTTTGCCATGCCGTTAGAAATGATGACAAGAGGGAGGGTGTGGCATGAAATGAGCTTTAATAATTATTATTGAGAAAAGGATCAAATTGGTCCCTCAACTTTTTTTGAGGGACCAGAACTCTTTAAAATGAGATCTTTTTGGTTCTAAAATTTTATAAAATATGATTAAATTTTTTGAAATTAAAACTAAAATTATTATTATTTTTTTATTAAAGAAATATTTAATAATTTTTATAGAAAAATTATAATTACTTGAAAATTATATTTAATAAATGTTTAATTAAAAAATGACCAAAATACCCTTACATTTAATACCATTAACTCCAACATTGGATGTTAGGATAAAAAATATCCCATTTTAAATAGTTGAGAGACCAAATTGGTCCCTCAAAAGAGTTGGAGATCATTTTGCTCCCTCAAAGAGTTGAGGAGCCATTTGGCTCTTTTCTCAATTATTATTTTTTGATTGATTTTTGACAATCACCCATACTAACAAAAATATGAACATGTCTTCTTAAAAATCATATTTCACCCTTTACTGTAGCTTTCCAATATTTACTATGTTATTTTGACATTTACTTTTCCAAAATATGCATGCTCATGAAATATCGGTCATGCCATTAGTTACGAAATATAATACAAATATATTAGAAATGTTACTAGATTGGCATATAGGATTATACGATAAAGGCGATAGAAATGAAACAAAAGTGGCATGTTCATACAAAATGGAGTTGATGTGAAACTACAAAGAGTTAGCTAGAAAATTAATAAGAAAGTTGTTAAAAGTTTACCACTATAAAATTATGCTTCAAGACAAAAGGAAGTTTTAAGAATTCATAGTTTTCCATTTGCTTAGGCAAAGAAACACATGTAGATTAACCAAGTCACTCTTAGTCAAATACAAAGGCAATAGAAACACTAATAGCTTGTAACATAAATCCGAAGTTTAATAATGAGATGTTCACCTTTAGGGTTCTCTCTCACTCTATGGTTTTAGGGTTTAGCGGATGAAGATTTTCTAAACTAGACTTGAAATCACCACTAGGAAGAAAGAACCGAGGAGCTTTGTTGTTGGGAAGGTAACCGGCGGTGGAGGATGCACGGATCTCCCGACGAGGAGCCAATGTATTCTGGGTGGTTGGAGCTCGATCGTTTCGGCGAGGCAATGAACGATGCGGTTAACGTGGTGTTCCAATGATTTGTCGTACTCCCAGTCTGGTTCGTAGAAAGTAGATCGGAAGATATCTATCTCTCCTTGGGCATTGTAATAATGAGGGTCTAGGTGACGAATTGGAGAGAGAAAGGCTAGAGAGGGGAGTCGGCCAAATAAGGGGGATTGGAGGTGTTTATGTTTAATAAGTGGGCTCGGGAAGAATTTAATGGGGGATTATCATTAAATATGAAATTGATTTCAGATTTTATGTGTTTAGGAGGTTTCCTAATATACATTATTAATATGGAAAGCTTTATAATTCAAATTTGAATTTGAATTTAAATGAGACAACTTTCCAAATTAATAGGGATGTAATTTAGGAAAGTAATTAAGTATAATTTTGAAATTTGAAATTCAAAATCCTTCGATAGTGGAATGAGGGCCGGCGGCTTGTGGAGCTTGGGGAGGCCGGCGGTGAGGGGTTGGCTGTGGTCGGTGGTGGACGGGTGAGGGTAGGCCGGCGGCACAAGGGTGAGGCGGGTTGGTGGGGGTTCGTTTTTGGGAGGAGGGAAGGGGATGGGGCTTTGGGAGGCCGACGGGTGGGGGCTAGGAGGGGAGGTGGAAGTAGAGGAAAAAAGAAAAGAAAAGATTGGAGCCGCGAACCTTGGAATCCTCCGAAGGTTGACGAGTATTGCTCTCATCCACCTAGGGTCTCTCCTCTCAGGAACTCACTTAGAGATCAAGTAAGAAATCTGAAATTTCATTCATAATTCATCATCTGATACAATAAAGGAGGCCACAATATATAAGCCTAAAGAAATAAAGAAATACAATGACTCAAATACTCCTGGGGCTACAACTCAAGAAGACTCAAAAGAAAGGATACAATCGTAAATAACCATTAGTACATAAAACATCAAAATAAAGACTAAGCATCAAAATAAAGGCTTTGGATCGTAGTCATCGATTTGTGACTCCTGCGCTGATATACTCATCGAAAACGTGTCGATGTCCTCATCAGGAGTGTAAAAGGAACAATTGGAAGTTGGGGTGGATTAATGTAAATGGTTATGATGCACTGACATAGACACATATGCTAGGCATCTAAATTAGATATGGTAAGAATAATGAATAAAATATCATTTTTCTTTCAAATGATAAAGCACAACTTAAAAATAGTTGAAGCAGGTTAGTGTTAATAGAGAGTGATAGAGAGGAAATTAGAATTCTATTGATTAGGCAAATCAATTCAGTTACGTTCAAGGTATAAGGTGTTAATAAATAGGTATATCCTATTGAGTTAGAGTGACAATTTGTATTTTTTATTCTGATACCTCTGCACGAAGTACTCAAGAAGTGTTAAAAAATTTTTTTTTCTAAGATTCCATCTAGTGTGTTCTACATGGGTTAAGCGTCAATGTCCTTTTGCTTCCTTTTGCATGTTTTCTACATGGGTTAAGCGTCAATGTCCAAGTGTCTGACATGACATGACATGACACTGCTTGAAAACCTTTTAGAAGTGTTGGTACTTTACAGGCTTACAATAAATTTAGAATTAAGCATTAATGCAACTCATAAAAATATTGGTGAAGGATGGTTCGTGAAACCAATCGTCGCAGTTTGGTGAATTTTGAAGGTAAGGATGAATATGCTATCTCCTGATCTTAGTATGCTTATTACTTTTATCTTTGTATTGTTCGTTGTTCTTTATTTTTATATTAGCAGGCACCCAATTAGTGCTTGTTCTTTGTCCAATCATGAAAGATAATTAAAATGGAACTATTGTTGCTTGCTATGTTACTTTCGGAAATTCCACTTAGGTTTATGAAATGGGTGTGGGCATAACGGGGACTTAGGGCTGTGGCATTCTCCTCACCTCCCACTTCCCGCCCGCTTAAATCGGATGAAAAACTGTTTTTGGGGCCATGATTTTTTAGGAAGGCTCAGTAAGCGGCATGAATCACACCCCTGCCTTGCAAACAATCTCCTAGAAAGCAGATGCATTAGCACTTTATAACTTTTCATGTGCATGCAATGATATGAATGTACTTTGTTTATGCTGACTACATATTCTAGGCTTTGCTAACTGGAGAACCCAGCATTGTCGATGGTGTTGCTTCTCTGCTAAAGGCTATTGTGACTAGAAACCCCAAAGCAATGGTTCGACTATACAGTACTGGGGCATTTTACTTTGCTCTTGCATATCCTGGATCTAATCTTCTATCTATTGCACAACTCTTCTCCATAACACATGCCTATCAAGCATTCCATGGTGGTGAAGAGGCAGCTGTCTCTTCATCCTTGCCCTTGGCAAAGAGAAGTGTACTGGGTGGACTTCTTCCTGAGTCATTACTGTATGTTCTGGAGCGTAGCGGACCTGCCGCCTTTGCTGCAGCAATGGTATCCGATTCTGATACTCCTGAGATCATCTGGACACATAAGATGCGGGCAGAACATCTTATTCGTCAGGTATTTCATAGGTTCTTGGCTCATGCTGCTTTGTTCATGATGTTGATATTTTTTGTATGTCTTGTTTCTGAATAGGTTGAATGTTGCAACACTTTGTATCTTATCTGTTCAAATATTTTCTGTGACAGGTTTTGCAGCATCTTGGAGATTTCCCGCAGAAATTGTCACAGCACTGCCATTCACTGTATGACTATGCACCCATGCCTCCAGTAACATATCCAGAGCTGAAGGATGAGATGTGGTGTCATCGTTATTACCTCCGGAATTTATGCGATGAGATAAGGTTTCCAAATTGGCCTATTGTTGAACATGTAGAGTTTTTGCAGTCATTGTTGGCAATGTGGCGTGAGGAATTAACTCGACGGCCTATGGATCTTTCTGAGGAAGAAGCATGCAAGATACTGGAGATATCTCTGGATGACATTACTGTTGATGAAGATGACTGTAATAAGCCATCTACAGGGATGCAGGAAGGCAGCACAAACAAGCGGGTTGAAAACATTGACGAGGAAAAGCTTAAACGTCAGTATAAAAAATTGGCAATAAAAAAATATCACCCTGACAAAAATCCTGACGGTAGAGAGAAATTTGTTGCTGTGCAGAAGGCTTATGAGCGGTTGCAGGTATTCCTCCTCAGCATTTATAAATAGTATTGGAAATTTAGTTTGGAACTTAACATAGAAAATTTTGTTGATTTAACTTTACCCAGACATCTAATTTTGTGAAGGGATGAAGATGGCCTTAAAAAACATAAATAGTGATACTAAATACTTTCATCCGTTCTTTCTTTTGAAAATCTAAAGGCACTGCAGAGCCAATGGACCTTTTGATCATCATTTGTAGGGGTTTAAACAAGTCAATCTAACTTGAGCCACACCCGGCTTGAGCTCGAACTTAATTCTACGAATTCAAATTGGCTCATTTATTATGAAAACGAGAATAATTTTAATTCAAATAGTTATTTTAATGAAATTGTAAAATGAATGAGAAATTAGATAAGAAATTATAATAAATCACTCAATACAAGGAAGTGAGAGATAATTATAATAATTTTATACTTAAACTTTTAAATTCTTATTTATTCTAAGTGTATTTTGTAATAACATATGTTAAATGAGTTGGCTTACGAACTGACAAGTCAGAGTCAAGGCTCACTGAAACTTGGCTCAATCATTGTTTAAAATTACGCAATAAGAGAGGCGTGCCTTAACGCAATTTTGAACTTTTAAGCCTCAAAACCTATGCAATGAGAGCTGTCATTGAGGTGTACGCCTCAAGTTCACTGAGGCGCGCCTTGCCTCATGTTTTAGAGGCATCCGCTTCTTTAAATTAAAAAAACCCCTAACCTAATATATATCTATTCGGTTCGCCCCCCCACCCCCGTACGTCTTCGGTCATTTCCGAACCAAAACTAGGTTTATTCTCCCTTTTTCTTCGAGCAACATTTTCCCCTCTTCCTAAGTTTTGTCCATTCGACTAACAATCGGCTTGGAAGATGGCTTCCTTCACTGTGAGTTGCTCTTCTCCTATTGCTTGGAGTTCTCGTCTACCGCGAGTTGGGCTAGAGTCTCCTTCGACTGACCATTGAAAGCTCTTCTTCTTCGTGGTTCCATCTATCACCTTATTGTGAAATAGAAGATCGGTCCATTCTGCCATAAGGACCTCCATATTCTGATAAGTAAGATTCCACAATCGGTCTGTCTTCTCGGTATCGCTAGGTACATGCTCGGTACCACTCAATACAATAATGCTTGGTACCACTAGGTACATGCTCATTACTATAAGGTACATGCTCGGTACCGCTCAGTATCTTTCCATACAAACGACTTACGAAATTTAAAAATAAACATAACTTTAAAATTACTCTTATAGGTCAAACCCCGCCAGGGGGCAACGCCCCCTTGGACCCCCAGTTGACCGGCATATTGTTGTATTCATCATCTTTAGTAATAGTTGTTAGTGTTAATCTGCTTCTTCATGAGTGCTTATGTTTTGTATAAGTTTTCTTAATGTATAATAAGTGAAGCATTATGTTTAGGGGTTTGATATATTGCACTAATATATTCTTCTCATAAAGGATGGTTAAAAGTAAGGATAAAGCTGCATCAGGTCATAGAAAAAATCCAGCATAGAAACATAACACTTAGATGGATGTAGGGGGAAATAATAAAATATATATCTATCTAAAATGCAATTACTGTGACAAAGTTGTGAAGGGTGGTGTGACTAGGATGAAAGATCACCTTTCAGGGTTTCACAAGAATGTTGTTCAATGCTCCAAAGTTCCTGATACTGTAAGGGAGGAGATAAAGTCATACATGAATAAGTCTACCACATCAAAATATCTTGCACAGAAGAAATTTGAGGACAGAGTTGATGTTGGCTCTTATTACGAGAGTGAGCGCAGTGTTAGGGATTCATCTTCTTCGATGAAGCCAATTTCATCTAGGGGTGCTAGAGGGCCTATTGATCATTATATGGTGGACACATCAGAGGATAGACCTCCTACTACATAGAAGATGACCCCAAAAAAATGCAAGGGAGGCACGGAGAAGAGTGTGTAAGGATATAGACAGATTCTTCTACGAAAATGCAATTCCATTTAATGTTGCAACATCACCTGCCTATTACAACATGATTCGTTCAGTTGGAGCATTTGAGAGAAGGTTCAAATCTCCAACCATGTATGATTCTGAAGGAGGTGTTGGGAGCATAGATTCTGAAGGAGTTGGAAAGCACTGATAAAAGCATTGAAGAAATTAAGAGGACTTGGGCTCAAACAGGAGTAACAATTATGTCAGATGGTTGTCTGATATCAAACACAGAAGTCTGATTAACATCATCATTAATAATCCTTATCATACTGTGTTTTTAAGGTCAGTTGAAGCATCTGACCAGGACAAAAATGCTTAGTTCATATTTTGATTATTAGATAGCATTGTTGAGGAGGTTGGAGAACATTTGGTTGTACAAGTTATGACAGATAATGCAAGTGCTTACAAGGCTGTAGGTAACAAACTTATGAAGAAGAGGAAACATCTGTAATGGACTCCATGTGTTGCACATTGCATAGATCTGATTATTGAGAAGCTTGAGGAGCTACCTCAACATAAGTTGTTGTGGGGGCAAGAAATATAGGGAGCCTATACCCCTCGCCCACACGAGAGATTCGTGTCCTTAAACCGACGACAACCCACTAAATCACGAATGATGCGACTAAGATGAGGAAGAACAAACTCTTACATTTCAAATTAAACTAAAAAGAAGAAATTACAAATGACGACGGATTACAACTTTTGACTCGAAATCAAAGACACCCTAATGTTGCTTTACTTAGAGACGAAAGATACAAATGGAGTGGCACTTGCGGAGAGACGAAAGAGATTAGAAGCCGAGACGAAAGGTTGGAAAGAGCTCGCAAGATTTTCGGAGGGGATGAGAAAGAAGACGGACAAAGCTCGCAAGCTTTTCCACGAAACCCATAGGTTTACATTTCCAAAAATCACATATCATTCACTATTTCAAACATTACAAGCCCCTCATATTTATAGGTATGAAAGGGGAATACAAAAGAACACTAACAATGAATTCTCATAGGAATTCTAAACATCACAAACATTAAAACCCAAATGCTTTTCACGGAAAAACAGCCCAAGCCCAAGAACCGATGGAGCAGCCGTGGGAGCCAAGGAGGCCGCACAGAACCAAGGCGCTAAAGCCACAGGAAAACTCCCAGGCTCGGAAAACCAGCAGCCGACCGGAAATCCAAGAGGCAAAGCACGGAAAAATAGTAGCCCATGGTGGAAGCCAAGGAGCCACACATGAGAAACAACACTTTTGGAATTCCAAAGACCGGTTTGGAATTCCAAGGGACAAACATAATTAAAGACAAAACAATAAAAAGTACATTTAATAAAAGATAACTATGAACTAAAATGTTAGCTAATAATGAGCTAACCCTTAGTTCAATAAGTGAACTAAAGACCAGCTCATAAATGAGCTAAAATTTCAGCTCAATTTTGATTGAGCTTATAAACTCGAGGGAGACCAAAATTGATTTATTTGGACATGAGTTGACCCCCCTTTGCCTACATCAAGTTGTGACATTTATTTAATGTTTTAAACATTTATTTAAAAGTTATTTTTTCGCACTAATTAAACTCTCTTATATAAATATTAGTTGAGTGGTGGAATCAATTTGACGATGGGACTCCAGAATTACAGTATTTTGCTATGAAAGTTTTGGGCTTGACATGATTTTCATCTGGTTGTGAAAGAAATTAGAGTACCTATAATCAAGTACATACAAAGAGGAGAAATCGCTTGTCGACATTGAGGATGAATTCACCGGTGTACATTATGTACAATAGGAGACTCAATTGAAGAAAAAATAATTAATAGATGATGAAGATCCTTTGCTTTGCGAAAAATGTGGCATCTGATGATGAGTGGTTTGTAGATGATGAAGTTGAAGTGATGTTGTCTGAATTACAAGATAAAGATTTAAATGTTGATTTCTTTGATGGTCTTAAAACATCTACATCCACAACTCAAGAACAAATCAAAAAAGGTATATAAATAATATAGTTTTTTTAGACTTTTATTAATGTATTACAGTATTGTTTATTTTGATATTGTTCAAAAATATTTAGGGAAGAGGAAGATCACTGATATTGAGGAAAGACCTGATTGGGAGACATTGGACTCTATAGGAGAGGAAGGGGAGAAAGCAGTTCATCATAATGATTATTCAAATGAATGCCCCCTTAGTGATGACAGTGCCGATGACTTATGAGTTCTTATGTGATATGTCATTTTTATTTATTTTTGGAATTATATTTTAATGAAAAGAATACTGTGATTTGGGAAAAATGGAGTTTGAGTTGAACTATATTTCATGTTGTCTTATTATTGGGATATTTTGATTTCATTTCATATCTTTTTCATTTTTATGCTTTATATTTTATTTACTCATTACTATATATAAAATTTATCATTTGATGTTTACACAATCTTTTGATTTTGAGGCTTACACCTCAAAACGCCTTGAGACTTACGCCTCACGAACGAAAACGCCTCAATACCCGATCCAAAATTTTAAACATTGGGCTCAATAGCTCATTAAGCTCAATTCATAAACCATTTTTTGAGCCAAGCCTGAGCCCTAGCCAGCTTGACTCACATTCCTAATCATTTGTAGTCATTTATCTCAAGATTACATGGAAAACAATGCAATTGGTGTCGCCTTGTTCGTTCGCGTCGCCCTGGGTTGCTCGTGTCTTATGCTATGTAGGTTCACCTCGACAAATTGATCTCCAGGGCGTATAGCAGGAACACGTCGAGGGCTTATAGCGGGAAGGGTAAGCAAATATTTTACCGAAATGCCCCCAATGAAATGAATCTCTCCAGCTCTCTCTGTTAATTTAAACGGCTAGGGACCAAATTGGCTCAATTTCTAATAGTCGAGGGACTAAAATGGGGCAATGTAAAACTCTGGGACTAAATTAGATATTATAAATAGTCTGGGGATTATTTTGAGCTTTTACTCATTTTTTATATAATTGATGAGCCATGCCATTATTATACTATTTTTTCATTTCTAGACTCTAAACTTTGGATCTTCATTCTTTGGGGTCGTCAATACTTTGGTCAACTGAATCATCTTTGACTTTTTTTGAAAAGATACTAATTGGGACCATTGTAGTTATATAAATTCAATTTGTGCCAGTGATGTGAAAATTGGATGGTCTCATATCCATGGTTAGAACCTAAGACAAGTGTCTTTGAAGTAGAGGTGATTTTAGAAGAGGATCTATGCCTTTCCCTAGATATGCCATGTTTTTTTCATATAGAAGGAAATGGCACGATGATGCGCTCACCTAAGGAACAACAATAAAGGTTATCATTGATTGTAGATGGTTATCAAAGATCTGCAATCCAACTAAGCTGCAATAGATTGTTGGATCTACGACTATGGGAGATCCATGCTTAGTGAAGGGTTAAAGTTGGTGGAAGATTGATGGAATAAGAGTAGCATTTGGTTAGCAGACAATCATATTGATTGTTGAAGAGCCACAATTGCATGAGATCAATAGATCAAGATTGCTTGATTGACGGATCTGCAGTAGTTAAAGTTGATGTTCGATGGAGTTATCTAGCAAGAGAAGCCGAGATCTTGTCTCTTTGTAGAACATGAAACTTGTTGCGATGGAGAAACCATGAGTTGAATGAGATTGTTGCGATGTCGAAGGCGTTAAGGGAATGATGGCCGTGTCACTACGGAATGAGTTGGTAAAGGAATGATAGTTGAATCGTGAGAGAACAATGGGTGAATCGTAGTGATGAGAGATGGAACCTATCATGTTGGTGTTTGCAACAAAGGTAAGACACAATGTCTTGCTAAGTAAAGCGGCAAAAGGGGAGTTATGTGATAGGTAACATTTGTAGAACTCAAGTGAAACTTATCAATAATGGAAATTCAGCAATATCCCATCACAATTCTCCCCACAAATCAAGAAAAATAGCAAGAAACAACATAATAATTGATGAAATCGGAAGGAAAATACCAAGATACAAAGAGGAGGATCTCTTTCAACTCTCTAGACGTCGCTAGAGTCCAAGAACAACAAAACACCAACATAATTCAACAAATTAAAGGTAACCCTAACCCTAATCCCAACCCTTCTACTTAAAGCATACAAAATATAATGCAAATTACTAAACAACCCATACATAACTTATCCTGCGTTAACCGCCCCCTCCTTCCAAATCTAATTCAAATAGTGCAACCCCCAAGGGGGGTGGGCTACAGTAGAGGCAGACCTTTAGTCTTCCTGGAGTAAACCCAAGCCGATCCTTTGCCTAGGGCTGGTTGGACCGGTTCATCCTGGACCGGTCTAACAATACCCCCTTCCCAAAGAATCACATTGTCCTCAAGATAAAATGACGAAAAGTGATGCTTCACTCTCTCATATGGCTCCCAGGTGGCGTCGTGGTCTGGTAAGCTCTTCCATTTTATCAGAACCTCCTTAGTCTCCTCTTCTCCCTGACGAACCCCCCTCAACTCCAGTGGTTCTAATACCACCTCCAAGTCCTTTATCAGTGTCATCGCTAACTCTGAACTAGCTGCATGATCCCCAATCGCTCTCTTCAGTTATGACACGTGGAACACTAGATGTATAGTCGTTGTCGATGGTAATCTTAAACGGTATGCTATTGCTCCAATCCTCTCCAAAACCTCATATGGGTCAAAGTACCTTGGGACAAGCTTCTGATTCCTCATGTTGGTGACAGTCCTTTGCCTGTAGGGCTATAGCTTTAAGAACACCCTCTCCCCTATGTTGAACTAGATGTTATTCTTGTGTCCATCTGCCTATTTCCTCATAATCTGTTGTGCCCTCAATGGGTGCCTTTCAGTTCCTCCAACACTTTATCTCTCCTCTAAGTACTGCTCTATTGAAAAGACTAGTGTGCGACTTCACCTAAAATGCACCAAGTGAGGCGGGTTTTGTCCGTACAACACGTTGAATGGGGTCATCTGGGAAGCATAATGATGCAAAGTGTTGTACAAATACTCTGCCCATGCTAGCCGCTTTGCCTAAAGCCTAGGTGTCTCCGAAATAAAACATTGTAGGTAGGTCTCCAGGCTCATGTTTACCACATCCGTTTGCCCATCTGTATGGTGGTAAGCGGTTCTCCTCTTTAGTATGGCTCACTGCAACCTGATCAACTCCATCCAAAAGTGACTGAGAAACACCTTATCCCTGTCAGACACTATAAATTTAGGCATCCATGTAGTCTAGCCACCTCTCTGATGAAAGCTGCTGCCACTATCACTGTTGTATAGGGGTGTTATAGAGGAATGAAGTGAGCATACTTGCTCAATCTGTCTACTACCACTAGAATCACTGTAAGCCCTTCAGATCGGGGTAACTTATCTATAACGTCTATGGCGACCTGCTCCCACACCCGATCTGGTAGAGGTAGGAGTTGAAGTAATCCCCCTAGAGCCATGACCATGTACTTGTTTTTATGACAAACTTCGCAATTAGCTGTCATCTCCTGCACATCATTATGCAACCCTTTCCAATACAATTATGTTGCAAGTCTTTTGTATGTCTTTCGCACCCTAGAGTGACCCCCAACAACGCTCCCATGGAACTCCTGTAGCAGGTGTGGAATATGGACTGATGTTCGAGGCTTAAAAAATCTCCCCTCATATAGCTGTCTCTCCCCCCTTAGAGAATAGCCAGGGTGACTATTCTCATCCTTCAGTAAATATGTTCTAATCCTTCTCAGCTCCTCATCTCACACACTCTCCTCTTTAATGACCCTCCAATCCAACATCAGGGGTATCGATATGGCCAACTCCTAGAGCTCTCCCATACATCTGGACAAGGCATCTACTGCCTTGTTTCTATCTCAGGCCTATACTGGATTTCAAATTCATATCCCAATAACTTTAATAGCCATCTCTGGTGCTCCTCTATCACCATCATTTGCTCCAACAAGTACTTCAAGCTTTTTTGGTCTGTCCTGACAATGAAATGTCAACCCAACAAGTTAAACCGCCACTTCTAGATGGCTAGCACAATAACCATCAACTCCCTCTCGTAGACTGACTTTAGCCTAGCTCTAGCTGTCAATACTTAGTTGAAGCAAGCTATGTATCGATGGCTCTGCATGAGGATTGCCCTCAATTCGTACCCTGATATATCAGTCTCTACCACTAAAACCTGATTGAAATTTTGTAGGGCCATGATCGATACAATGGTCATGACTTTCTTTAATATCTCAAACACCACAGTGGCTGCATCCCCTCACAAGAAGCTACCATTCTTCAACTGTTCTGTCAGTGGCCAGGCGATGGTGTTATAGTCCCTCACGAACCACCTGTAGTATCCCATCAGCCTTAGGAAATCTCTCCCTCAGATTCCTCGAAAGCAGCCATCTCAGCATTTCCTCAATCTTAGCCTGATCAGCGGCCACCTCCTCCTAAGATACTACATGTCCCAAGTACTCCACACAGGCCTGTGCAAAACAACACTTCTTAGATTGACCCTCAGCTGCTACTTCTATAACACCTCTCGGACCATCCTTAAGTGCTCCAAACGTTCCTCATCCGACTTGCTGTACACCAGGATATTATAAAAAAACCCACCACAAATCTTCTGAGATACACCCTGTTCATGAGAGACCGGAATATAGTCGGGGCATTGGTGAGGCCAAACGACATCACCATGAACTCAATGTCCCTTATGTGTTCGGAAAGCAATCTTCGAAATATTCTCCCTCTCATCCATATCTGATGGTTTTCGGATTTCATATCTTTCTTTATGAAGATAGCTGCCCCACACAGCTTATCTAATATCTCATTTAATCACTTGGATGGAAAACTTGTCTGGCATAGATGCACAGTCTCCTTATTCAAGGCTTGGTAGTCCATGCAGAATCTCCAGCTTTTGTCCTTTTTTAACCAGTAAGATTGAGCTAGATAAATGACTCACACCATGCCTGATAATCCATACCTCTAGCATCTCTCAGATCAATTTCTCAATTTCATCTTGCTGAAATTGATGGTAACGGTAAGGCCTGACACTGATGGGTGACACTCCCTCTCTTAGGGTAATAGCGTACCCTTGCTCCCTCGATGGTAGCAATCTTTGAGATGGCTTAAAGACCTTATTGAATTGTCGTATCAGTGGTTGTATTGAAGGAGGAATGTCTCCCCCTCATCCAATCTGATCCCCTCTAATCTCTGCAGCTCCACTAGGAATCCTCCCCCTACCTCTTGTATCATCCTTATCATGGTTATGAGGGATACCATGGCTTTGGATAACCCCGCATCTCCTCTGATCACTACTCTTCTCCCCTCCACCACCTGCTCCATTGTCAAAGCTCCCCAATTAACCTTGATATTTCTCAAGGTTTGCAGCCACTTCATTACTAAGATGACATCAGTGCTTCCTAACTCCAATGGGAGGAAATCCTCCCTCACCTGAACCCCCTATATGACCAACAATACTCCCCTACATATATCCTTACCCATCTCCGCCTTCCCCATGCCCATTATCGCTCCAAACACCCCGTATCCACCAATGTTACCCCAGTTGGTCCACGAACTGGTTAGAGATGAAATTGTGAGTGGTCCCACTGTCAATCAACACCACTACCTCCATGTCTGCTATTTCTCCTTTAACTTTCATGCTATGATTTGGGGTGAATCCTACCACTGAGTTCAAGGGGACCTCTGTCATGTCTAGATGCAGCTTGTCCTCCTCTTCTACCCATGCCTCACTCCCACCTCCCTCAACTTCTTCATCATCATAGACAGTGAGAACCTGAAGAGTTCGGTCCCGACGTCTGTGCCCTGGAGTATACTTCTCATCACATCTAAAGTATAATCACTTCGATCTCTTTTCCTGCAGCTCTCTCTTAGTAAGCCTTTTGAAGTTCCCCCACTACCCCCTCTTATAGGTTTCTGCCTTGGGGTCTCACGAAGATTGCTCGATGTTGGTCATTTGGGTGCTAAGAAGGTGATGGTCAGCCTGCACAAGCCACCTGAACTGCCGCCGCTGGCTCCCATCTCCTAGCACTTCTGATCATCCACCAGTTGAGCTAGCTCCATAGCTTCTCCCAAGTCACAATACCTCATCACTCTAACTGCTGTGTGGATCTCCGCCTTGAGCCCCTTCATGAAATTCCGCTCTAGTACAGTCTCAGACAACATCAAACGACTCTCCAGGTACTCAAACCTCTTGCGGTATTCTTTCATCGAGCCTTCCTGTGTCAGGTCAAAGAATTACTCATAGAAGTCCCCTATGCTGATTCATAAACATTCCAATAAGCACTCTTTGAACTCCCTCCAACTCCGTATAATCCGCCTCATGTCTCTCTAGTAGTGCCAAGCCAATGCCTTACCTTCCCAACATAGGTCAACTGCCGTCAATTTCTCCTCCTCCATCAACCTATTGACGGTAAAATATCTCTCTACCTTGTAGATCCATTAGTGTGCATCATCCCCCTCAAGATGGGCATCTTCAACTTCTTTACCTTCGGATCTCATCTATTTACCCTAATTCTTCCATAATTTGCCCTTCCCCAAGTGGGTGGTCCCCCTCAAGTATCTCGATCATCCCTTCCACGTTCATATCCAAACTCTTCCTTGATTCCCCCCTTCTTTCCTTCTAAATCAGCACCTCTCCGGTTGTAATCTCCTTCCCTTCTTTCAAAATCAGCACCCCTTTGCTCATACCCAATGTATCCACACCTCTCCTCATACCTTCCACCTCTCTCATCCTTTTGAATTGGTTCTAGATGGGGTCTTCTTCCATCTTCTCCTATGATCTCCATGTCATTTTCATCCCCACGATTATCATAATTTGTATCTCTTCCTACCATTACTCTTGCCTTCTATGCTGGCGTTTGGTTTTGAAGATCCCATATCTTCACCATTTCTTGTAGGCCCGAGAATTTGTCTTCCATGGAGGAAATTCTATCCTCCACCGTCACTTTGATTTAACTCATCCCCCATGAAGTCGTTCCTCCATGGCGTCAACATTCTTGGCCACTATTGATACCCGGATCTTCGTTAGACCCAACAATACGCATTTCAGCCCCACCCCAAACAGCAAAAAAAAAAAAAAAACAGCGATTTGAAGGTGAAATTAAGCTGCTGCAGGAGTCAGCTAAAAACAGCCCCAAATCTAGCCATGGATACATCTCTGATACAAATTTGATAGGCAACACTTTTATAACTCAAGTGAAACTTATAAATAATGAAAATTCAGTGATCTCCCACCACAATTCTTCGTACAAATCAAGAAAAACAACAAGAAATAATGTAATAATTGATGAAATCGGAAGAAAAATACCAAGATACAATTGATCCTCAATTTGAGAGGGGATATATCTCTCCAATTCTCTAGACGTCGCTAGAGCCTAAGAGCATCAAAGTACCAACAGAATTCAGCAAATCAAAGGTAACCCTAATCCTAATCCCAACCCTTGTACTTAAAAAATACAAAATAATAAGGAAAATTACTAAACAACCCATGCATAACTTAATTCCCGCCCTAACCACCCCCTCCTTCCAAATCCAATTCAAATAGTGGGGCCCCCAATGGGGCGGGCTGCAGCAAATGCTGACCTTTAGTCCGCCTGGAGTAAACCCGGGCCGGCCCTTTGCGTAGGGCCTGCTGGACCAATCCACCTTGGACCGGTCTAACATTATGATCCCGAAGGAAGAAAGAAGATCTTGAGAATGGTCATTGTTATGCGATAAATAGAATAACCAAGGGATTCTTTATTGAGGAAAGAATATGGATTTTCTTGATAGCTCACCCAAACCACCAAAGAAAATCCATAAATTTCTCGTTCATGGCGCTCCCATAAATAGAATAATATTTGAATTTCAACTATTTCCATATGATGGAGGATTTTTTTCTGTAATCTTTATTATGGTTTTTAATATGTCTTTTAGCTATATGCCATTGCAACTTTTGCTTGATTAGATTATTTATTTCATGAAGACTATAATAATATGATGAGAGTTATAGTGTTTGCCAGGAGTTTAAAGATCAACATATATTTAACCGTTTAGCTTCCTGTTGCCACATTGTTATAAGATAGTTTTGCTTCATTTGGAAATGAAGTAATTAGCTTGGGAAGGATTTGCTTTCTTTACATGGCCCAGCTTACTTTGAGACTATTGTTAGAAAACAAATTTCTGAACACATATGTGCTCATATTACATTTTAGGAATGGAGAGAAGTTTATAAATATGCGGGAGGTGTTGACAAAGAGAATTTCAAGAAGATGTTAGCTTCGGCTTGCTATCAATCTGCTGTACGACTGTTGAAGGCCCTAGCTTGCTATGCAAGCTTCCCTCCGTAGATTAGGATGCTAGTATGCGCTATTTTTAGTTTACCATATTGTTCTCACATTGTGAGATTAAAGTGTTTCCTAGCATATTCTAAATAGATTTGATAGGTTTTAGAAGCCGTTGGTTCAATCTTATTTAATGGCCAGTTTTATGTCAAGATATCAATATTATTGTTGGAACATTTGAAGGATGTCAGTATTTTTGAGATTGCTATCGTTTCCTTTGATAATAATTGTAGAGTTCTATGCACATGCATTGCTGCAATGTAGTTGGCATATATGTAAATGATTTTTTAGCAATTCAAAAGCTGTTGAAGAATAATATAAAGTGTTATTAATAACTTGTTCATTACTTCAACTGTATGGAACTTCTGGTGCTATTACTATTAAGCGAGGTTTATTTACATAGACTAAGAATGGGAGAGTCCATGAATGCAGTTGAATTTGAGATGCACCATGAGATCTAAATGTTGCCCAAGTTGAGCAATACTAGGTGTCATTGAATTAGGATGCAATTTCCATCAACAGAATTTTTGTTTTAGAATGTCACTAAACTAGATAACTTAAATATCATTAAAAAATGGCGTCATCTTGTAATATCTTAGTATTTTGGCATAATAAAGTAAGCATTTGATTTGTACATTTTTTTGAAGTGGATTATGTTCTTTTCTCCAACTGAAACATTTCCATGCTAAGAGTGAACCTTATAAAATAGCCACATTTTTTATCATCCACTTTGTACTTACTGTGAACCTATTCATTAAGGGGCTGTTTGGTTGCCTGAAAAGAAAATGCAATGTAAAGTAAATGCAATGTAAAGTAAATGTAGTGCATTTCAAATACTTTGAGAGTGTTTGGTTGTATGCAAAATAAACGCTGGAGAATTGTTTCCTTTGTTTGGTTAGGTAGATCCAGAGTAAAGTAAAAACGGATTATTTATAATAATTTATTTTTGCATTACAACCAGTGCATTTATAAAACAGTGTATTTATAATAATTAATATTATTTGATGTTATGAAAAAATCATTGTATTTATTTATTGCACTATATATCTTATTAAAATTTTAAGTTAGCCTTGGATTAACTTAAGACAAAGCCTAATTAACAAGGGGCTGTAATCAAACACTAACACAAATGCTTAAATTATTTATGTGGTCATCTTAACCCAACTTAAACTAACCCTAAATCAAGCCCTCAAGGGCATTTCCATTGTAAAATTTTGACTATAATTAGTACCAAAAGTGAAACTATAACCTTTATGTCCATCTGGAAAGCAGTAATTCCATTCTCATTACCAGCAACCAGAATAATCACATTACTAAATATATTAGATAACATAACATAATTTAAAAAATCTCAAATTTAATTACTTTAATCATATATTAATAAATGATGATAAAAAAATTACAAGCATTATATAACCTTGCGATCCATGTCACCGGATGCATCTTCAGATCCACTAATATCAGAAAGTTTCTGTGGTGTACCATCTCCACCAAATTCTTCAGTGTCCAAGACTAAACCCATTGCTATTCCAGCAACAGAGCATTTAACAGTAACTCCAACATCTAAAAGTGCTAGACAACCTCCACAAACTAAAGCCATTACCAGCCGCTCCCGCCGCCGTCGTCGACGGCGAGGTCAGCGTAGAACCAAGCTCAGAGTCGGCCCATGCACGTCGGCGAAGAACCCAGCGTAGCAAGTCTCCTCCCAATCCTCCTCCACCGTAAACACATCCTGAATTCTGCATTGTATAAATCTTTGCCTTTCAGCTTCGGAGCTGATTGGGCTCCCATCGGAGTGGCGAATGCATAATTCATGTAATCTTCAAAGGGTGTGAGAAAGATGTGTTCAGAAAATTAGGGGAATTCGAATTGGGAGAAGGGGAGTAAGTAGTTACTTGGCAGGCGCGATCTCTGGTGGTGTCGATGGTGCCGTGGAAGATGACGTACTCCATGTCGTTGAGGGTGCAGATGACGTCGAAGAGAAGCTTCGGGCGGTCGCGACACTGAACGTTAACGATGGAGTACCCCCGTTCAGTCCAGTTCTGGACGGAGATGGAAGTCTCACTAACGCCGGAGTTGCTGCGTTCGTTGTCGCAGTCGGCGAACATCATCTGGTGGAGACGGCGATCAACGTAGGTGCTGCCAGAGGAGGCGGTGATGGCGGAGGAAGAGACTGCGGTGGTGGCTCCGCGGACGACGTTGCGTAGGCGCGCTTCGATACGGCGGATCTTCTCGGAATCCTCGATCCGTAACCCCGAGTGCTCTTCCTTGACAAAGTCGAGCCTCAGGGCGTCGTAGCGCAACTTGAGAGCAGAGAAGTCGCGTTCGAGACGGAAGTCTTCCACCTCGCTCGCTTGTTCTGGAACCAGACGGCGACTTGGCAATGCTGGAGGCCCAGATCCTGAGCTAAACTAGCCTTCCGCTTCGGCTCGAGCCAGTGTTCCAGAGCGCGCACTTGCTCTGTTCCCAATCGCCTCTTCTTTGCCCTTGCGGCGTTGGCGGCGCCGTTGCAGCAAATTACGTCGTCGTCATCGTCGTCTTCGAATATCATGTCTGCTGATTTCGAAGAGGGATTGGATGTCGCGGCGGAGAGAGTCTTCCCACTCGCTGCCTTCTCATTATTTCGCGTAAAGTATTTCTAACCCGCTCAATCTGGGCGGATTTTGAAGTCGCGCAAATGGCCATTCGTAATACACGACTGATGCTTCAAAGTAATTGCTTACATTCCGCTCAAAACAAACCAAACGACATAATTTATATAATGCACGTAAATAAATTACTTCACACTCCTAATTCTGCATACCAAACAGCCTCTAAGTAGACATGTAATCTTTATCATGGATTCCACGAGGGGTGCAATCGAGTCAAGTCGATTCGCGAGCCGGTTCGAGTTCGACGGGTTCGAGCTTGATGGGCTTATCGAGCTCAAGTTCCAACATCCCTATGCTCAAATCGAGTACTCTTTGAGTGGCTCGCGGACCTCGGACGCGAAGGCGGAGCAACGGAATGCGAACTCGACGCGGGATCGGAGCTTGGACTCGATGTGGGATGCGGGATTAGAGCTTGGACTCGACGACGGAACGAAACCGCGGGCAGACGAAAGGCAGGAAGATGAGAATGTAGGATGCGGGCAGGAAAATGAATCCGTGGGTGAAAAAATGAATATTCGGTGTGAGACGCGGTATCAGTGCTCGGATTCGACGAGCAGCTTGACGAGCTATTTTCCCTGGCGAGTCAAGTTCGAGCTCGGTATTTGGATGTTGAGCCAAGTTCGAACACCTCTGACTCGAGCTCAACTCAACTCGTTTGCACTCCTAGACACTACCTTATTTCTAAAATGTGCCTGTTAAGTTGATAGTTAATTTTAAATTTCTTTGCATTTTTCCGTCATAAATGCATGTGCACACATCCCTGTTAGCATCTATTGATTGTTGCATTTTTGTACGTTTCCCTATGCATTTTTCCTTGGGTGTTTGTGTTAAAGATTGTGACAAAGGCTAAAATATCGTGGCAAAGAAATTCTTGCAATTTTCTATGTTATATTATGCTTACACTACTTTCTAATCATCAATTGCTTTTATTTTTCCACCAAACATGTGTACTTTATATGTGCATCACATTATGCACCTGCAGGCGACAATGCAAGGACTTCAAGGACCGCAAGTTTGGAGATTGCTGCTTTTGCTGAAAGGACAATGCATTTTGTATAGACGTTATGGGGATGTCTTGGAACCTTTCAAATATGCAGGCTATCCCATGTTACTTAATGCAATAACTGTGGACGAAAGTGATAACAATTTCCTTTCATCTGAAAGAGCCTCTCTTCTAGTTGCGGCTTCCGAGCTAATTTGGCTAACGTAATGAAATTCATTCTCAATATACTATCTTCATATGGTTTTTTTTAGAAGTAAAGGTACATAACGGTCATTGTTGAATCTTAATAAAGTTAGTGTATTGCTTTCATCTCCTCAGGTGTGCATCTTCTGCCTTGAATGGTAAGGAACTTATCAGGGATGGTGGCATATCATTGCTTGCGGCACTACTTTCTCGCTGTATGGGTGTGGTACAGCCAACAACTCCTCCAAATGAACCTGCAACAATAATTGTCACAAACGTAATGTGTACTTTTTCAGCATTAAGTCAATTTGACAATGCAATAACAGAGATGCTGAAGTTTGGGGGCTTGATTGAGGATATTGTTCACTGCACTGAACTGGAACTTGTTCCGTTAGCTGTTGATGCTGCCCTTCAGACTGCAGCGCATGTTTCTGTGTCTGCTGAAATGCAAGATGCTTTGCTTAAAGCTGGCCTTTTATGGTATGTTGTCAATGAATTTCAGGAAATGTTTATTTTCCATTTTTGACTTGCAGGGCCTGAATGATGCTTGTTTGGCTGTCTTAAATAGTTAGATTGAGCCGTTGAACATTATGATATTGGAAGAAATTTTTGTTGCATATGTATTATATTAAACTTCTATTTAAAACTTTCAATTTGATTACTGGCTGGAAGTTGTCTACAAGTACAGTTGTTTACATGTCTTCTGTTACTCTTAATTTGACTCCTGATACTCTTGGACTGTTATTTAAGTGCATATTTTTTTTAGTTTCAGGCATTGTTCACTTCTTCCCTGGATAACAAACTCGGCACATAAAAGGAAAATGAATAAAATAAAATAGAGCAGGAAACATATATTGAATGACTAGGTTCTTCCTTGTTTTGGGATGTAGTTTCTTTTTTGCTTATGATTTGATTTTCTTTTTTCCCTTAAAAAAATTAAAAAAATACTTTCCAGGTACCTATTGCCTCTGTTACTGCAGTATGATTCTACAGCAGAGGAAAACGATTCAGGTGAAGCACATGGCGTTGGGGCTAGTGTGCAGATAGCTAAAAATCTCCATGCTGTCCGTGCAGCACAGGCTCTTTCTAGGCTATGTGGTTTTGTTGGTGATGGAGTGTCTATGCCATGTAATCATTCAGCAGATAATGCACTCAGGGCATTGCTAACTCCTAAACTTTGTAGCATGCTTAAAGCTCAAGAGCCAAAGGATCTTCTGTTAAGTCTGAATTCTAATCTGGAGTCTCCCGAGGTATAATCAAAGTACTGTTGTTATATATAATGGTTACATTTGGAATTTTTCAGTTGCTACCATATTCAATATATCCTATCAATTTTTTCAGATGGCTTCTCTTGTTTTAAGGCCAAGTATATTGGAATATAGTTTTTCTACATTCTGAATTTATAGTTGCAATAATGTGGCTGAGCTTTTAAGGTTAAAAAAAATCTTTCATTGCATGCTGTACGCCTGCTTTGAAAATTTATATTTACTTATGATCATGATACGCTTTGGTATTAAATATAGCAGCAAACTCAAAGAGATTCAACAAAAACGCAGATTTTTATTGATAGAAAATCAAATACGAACAAAGCAAGACACAATGATCCTCTTTTGAGAGGAGGACATTATTTTCCAAACCCTAGATGCCACAAGGATCCCTCTCAGAAATAGTGGACAGCATCTCTCACAAAATTCTAAATAAAATAAAATAAACCCTAAACTTAGACTTAAATAAGCTTTCTTATTCTCTCCCAATTCAGCCCTCTTTCCTAATGTATTTCTCTTTTCTATTGAATTTCAATTAAGAAAGGATTTCCTAATTGATCCTCTCCTAACATAATAATTTAATTCCCTGTTGGGCCTCACCCCCTCAACCGACTTCTCCTCCTTGTCTGCCAACCCCTCCTAGGCTGAAAATTATTGGACCGATCAGTCCAGTGGTTCTCAGGTTCGCCTGGTGCTAGTTCTCGCTACTTCTGCCGTATCAATACCCCCCCCCCCCCCCAAAAAAAAAAAAAAAAAAAAAAATTGTCCCACATTGTCCTTAAAGTGAAATGCAGGGAACTGCTGTTGCATATTCTGGTAAGACCCACGTGGCCTCGTGCTATAATAGGCCCTTCCACCTGATCAACACTTTTTTGCTTCAAGTTACTCCTGGTCGCACTCCTTCGATCTCTGGTGGTTCCAACAACACCTTGTCATCTGTCAAGGTTGGGGGAAGTGTAGAAGAAGGGATATCCGTTGCAGCTGACGATGGTGGTAACAGTAGGCGATACACCATGGCCCCTATGCGCTCTACTATCTCATGGGACCAAAATATCGGGGTGATACTTTATCATTCCATCTCCGTGCTAGGGTTTTCTGTTTGTAGGGATGAAGCTTTAAGTAAACCTTATCCCTCACATCGAACTGAATGTCCCGTATGTGCGCATTTACCTTCACCTGCATTTTCAACTTCTCTGGTCAGTTTTGACGATGAAATATTTTCCTAGTAGATATGGTTGCCATTTTTTAATGGCTAGCACAATCGCCATCAGCTCCCTCTCGTAGACTGACTTGAGCCTGGCCCGAGTCGTCAACACCATACTAAAATAGGCCACTGGCCTTTGGTTTTGCATGAGTATCGCTCCCAGCCCAATGCCCGCAACATCTATCTCCACTATAAAAGGCTGGCTAAAATCCAGAAGGGATAAGACTGACACTACTCATAGCCTTCTTCAACTCCTCAAAAGCCTGGGTGGCTGATTCTCCCCACTTGAATTTGTTCTTCTTGAGCTATTCTATCAATGGCACTGCTATAGAACTGTATCCTTTCACAAATTTATGATAGTAGCCTGCGAGTCCCAAGAATCCTCCCAGCTACTTTAAATTCTTGGGTATGGGCCATCTAAGCATGGCCTCAATCTTACTTTGGTCAACCGCCTCTCCCTCCTGAGATATCACAGCCCTAGGTACTCCACTTTGGGCGAAAAACACTTCTTCAGATTGACATATAAGGAGTGCTCCCTTAAGGTGGGCAACACAACTCCTAAATGCTCCAATTGCTCCCCCTCGGGCCTGTTGTAAACCAATATATAGTTTAAAAAAAAAAAAAAAAAAACAACATAAACCTTTGTAAGTTGGGCTAGAATATCCTATTCATCAGGGACTAGAAGGTGGCTGGTGCGTTAGTGAGGCCAAACGGTATCACCATGAACTCATAGTGTTCCTCGTGCCTCTGAAAAGCTATCTTGTGGGTGTCTCCTGGTCACATTCTGATCTGATGGTATCTAGATTTCAAGTCGATCTTGAAAAAACATCACAGATCTATGCAACTCATCTAACAGTTCTTCGATAACAAATATGAGAAACTTTTATGGTACCATTTTCTTATTTAAGACACCATAGTCTACGTAGAACCTCCAACTCCCATCATTCTTCTTCATCAGCAATACAAGACTAGAGAAGGGGCTCACATTGGGCTTGATAATTTCAGCTTCAAGCATTTCCTTGATCAGTTTCTCAATCTTGTCCTTTTTGATTTGGGGGTATCTATAGGGTCGTACACTAATGGGGGAACTCCCTCCTTTAGAATAATAAAGTGCTCGTGCTCCCACAGGGGTGGTAATCTCTGGGGAAGCTGAAGACCTCTTTGAACTATTGAAGCAGGGGCTGGACAATGTCTGGAATGTCCTCTCCATCCTCTATCCCTCCTCTCTCCAGACTCTGGAGCTCCACCAAGAAACCCCCCTCCTTCCCTTTGAACGGCACGAACCATAGTTTTCAAAGAAACTATTGCCTTGAATAGGCTGGGGTCTCCGTTAATTACCACATTTTCTCCTCCACCTAAATTCAATGGCCAAAGCCTTCCGGTTCACCTTGATCTCCCCCAAGATTTGTAGCGATTTCATGCCCAAAATCAAGTTAGTACTTCCCATCTCTAATGGAAGAAAATTCTCCTTGATGTGGATCCCTTACAGCTCTACCACCAAACCTTGACATATGCCTCTACTCTTCTCTACCTTTCTTGTATCCATCATCACTCCAAACCCTCCAGTGTCCACCAGTTTCAGCCCCAATTTGTCTACCACTTGGTTCGATATCATTATGATGAACTGCTCTCTCCCCTTCCTCCTCTCCTATAGAGTCTAATGTCGGGCATTTACTTCAAGATTTATGTAAGTTTTAATATATATAGCGTGAGGCGTAAGCCTCATGCCAATGAGGCTAGGCGGGCCTTAAGGCGGGCCTCAACCAAGTTGAGGCGCAAGCCTCATAACAAAAACTCGAGGCGTAAGCATCGAGGCATTTTTTACTGGAATTGCGCAAAGGCGGGCCTCAAGGCGAGCCTCATATTGCGCAATTTTAAACCATGCTCCTCTTATATGCCCCTTACTTTCATAGTGTGATTTAGGGTGAATCCCACTTCAAAGTTCAATGAAACTTTCGCCACCTCTAAGTGCACGGGCTCCTCCTTCACCGCCTCATTCTCATCCAATTCATCTCCATCACATATAATAAGAACCTGCAATGTGTGATTTTTACATCTATGTCATGATGTAAATTTTTCATTACATATGAAACATAGCCCCTTAGCTCTCTTGTCTTGCAGTTCAGTATCAGTCAGCCTCTTGAAATCCCCTCCCGATCAGGCTCCCGAATTGCTCTCCTTTGGCGTCTCCCTTTTAATTGGTATGGTTTTGGTGCTAGGAAAGTGGCCGTTGTGCGGTAAGAACCTCCTCCACTGAACCCTTTATTATTCTCATGTAGTAATTTCTTGTTCTCAATCATCTACGCCAACTCCATCGCCTCTATTAGATCACGTGGTCTTGCCACCCGCACTACTGCCCTCAACTCAGGTTTGGGACCTTTCATGAAGTTGTTTTCTAATATTGTCTATGATAACCTCCCTAATCGTCCTGACATAAGCTCAAATCTTTCCCGATACTCCATCACTGTGCCAACCTTTGTTAAGGAAAAAAATTGCTCGTAGTAATCCGCATCCTGCTCGGTTCAAAAGTGCTCCAACAAGCATTCATTGAACTCCTCCCACGAATGGATTGGGTACCTCGTCTCTCTCCATAGGTAACATGCCAGTGCCTTCCCTTTAAGACAGAGCGGTGGCCAACAATATCTCTTCTTCTGTCAACCCATTTACTATAAAGTATCTCTCCACTCTATATATCCACCCATGCATATCTTCTCCTTCAAATACATGCATTTTTAATTTCCTAATCTTCTAATCCCCTCCACCCCTATGTCCCATTCTGCTCCCATGACATGAGCATTTTGGTCTCTCCATGGTTCCCTCTCCTCCCTTCTTCGTTCATATTCCCTTCTTCCCTTAAATTCAACCCCCTGTTCTCTTCGTTCCATTCCCTCTTACCTGCATATTCCCTACCCATTACCCCTTCTCTGTAGAGGCTCAATGTAGGATATTTCCTCCTCCCCTCATTAAATTTTTACCCCTCTGTCTTCCCTCGACAAGTCATCTTCATTATTTTTCCTTGCTTCCGACGGAGCAATTTTAGTATGAAGCTCCAGCATTCGCTTCATTGTCTCCTCTATATTCTCAAACCTTCCTTCTATTGTTAAAATACGTTCATTAATTGATCCCACATCTAATAGTTTCCCTACTTACCCCTTTTCTTCCAACGCCTCAACTCTTCTTCCGGCCATTGGTAACCGGATCAAGGCTTTAACAGTAAAAAAAATAACAACTTTGATGCGAATATGGCCTCCAAACAGCAACAGAGAGGGAAAATTCAAAAAAATTTGGTGAGAAAAAAAATGAAATTTCAGTCCAGAACACCGCTCTAATGCCAATTTGATACGCCTTGGTATTAAAAACAACATCAAACTCAAAGAGATCCAACAAAAAACGCAGATTTTTATTGATAGAAAATCAAATACTAACAAAGCAAGATACAATTATTTTCTTTTGTGAGGGGGACTTTCTCTGTCAAACCCTATATGCTGTTAGGGTCCCTTACAAAAACAATAGACAACACCTTTCACAAAATTATACATAAAGCAAAATAAACCCTAAACTTAGGGTTTGTTTGGGACGGCTGCGCCTGTCGGTAAAGTAGGTTGTAAAATTGTTATATAGAAACCGCTTTCTGAAGTTGCTGTGCAAAAGTCAGTGTATTTTGTTTTTGAAGTATAACCGTCGAGCTGCCGTGCTGTAGTTGTATCAGAATAAATTACTTTGATAACCTTTTATATATTGAGATGAAAGAAAATTATTTGTGTCAATTTTTTTAAGAAGAATATGATAAAAAAACTATCAAATTTAAATTAAAATCGTATCCAATTTAAGCAAATATTTTATAAGTTTATATATCAAAGTACTATAAATTTTTTTATAATATACTATCATATTTTAAAGTAACTATTATCATATTTTAAAATAACCTGACAAAAAATTAGATTCTCTGATATTCCTTCATAAAAAATTATATTTTTAAAGAATAATAAAATAATTTTGATAAATATTTATGAGTAAATTAAAAAAAGAAGGATGTAATTAGATATCATGAAAAAATTATTTCTATGTACTCTATTATAATTTCTGTGTGGGGAGATAGACAATTAAAGTTATTTGAAATCAAGAATCATTTTTTACATATTAACTTGATAAATTTAGCTCAAAGAATATGATATATTGAGCTAAATGAATATTAAATATATAATAAAATTTACATTAGTACACCCATTGTATATAGCAAAAATGTTTGATAGTAAATTTAAAAGTTTTTAATAAACAACAAATACAAAGAAGATTTTATTATTTACACACTGCATTGATAAAATATTAATGCCTGCATCATTTTTAATGCATGGCTTATTGTAATCATTAATGCCTTCATCATCTTCTTCCTTCTCTTCGTAGCACTCAGGGGCTGAACCACTAACAGTTTAGGGGGGCAATTGCCCCCACACAAAAAAAAAAAAAAAAATTTTATAAGAGGTAAAAAAAAAAAAAAAAAAATTATAGGAGTAAAAAAAAATTTTTGCCCCTCCTAAAATTTTTTTTTGGCCCCCCCCCTAAAAAACTCTTTTATCCTAACTTGCCTTAAAATATCTATATATTTTTTTACATTTAGTTCTAATATTCTCTTTCATGCTTTTCATGACTGTTTAATTACACTTTTTTTCTTTATTTTTCTTGCTTGATTTAAAAAAAAAAAACTTGTCGTAATATATAGATATATAATATTATTTTTTTAAAATTTAATTATTTTTGTGTTGTATTTGCCCCCCCTCAAAATTGAAGCTGGTTCCGCCCCTAGTAGCACTCCGTTAGTGCCAAATAACAAATAAAGTGATTGGTTGCTTGTTTGTCACCACTGAATATGTCGACGAAAAGTTGGAGCTTGGTGCGGCTGTAAAGCAACAACCTGCCACCATCAATATCGTAGGACCAGCGGAAGGAAAGACTTCAGTGGAAGAAAAAAGCTTATACGGGAGGCTGGCTTTCATTCAAGAAGGAAGCGAGGATTCAAATTCCACGACCTGCTTAGGGTATTGCCATAGTTAGAAACTTTGGTTCGTAATTCAAGGCATTGTTGTCGTCCGGTCCCATTGTCGTTGTCAAGAGGTTAAAGGAGATGAACGTTCCTTTGGTTAACGTGGTCTTCGACTGAGGAAAATGTTCTGAGATACTCAAAGAGGCGAAGTTCTTTATGTGATAGCTTGGAAGGATGAAGCAAAATGAGAAGGGATATTTCTGTCATTTGTTAAGATCTGAACAGCGGAACGCGAGAGAATGCGGGACGTTTTTGTAGGTTGCGAAAAGCATCTCTGAGACGTAAAAAATTGTAGAACGGAGTTAAAAATTACACCCCTAACGATCATTGGGTTGTATTTCGTAGAACAACGTAGGTAAAAAGCGTCCCAAACAAACCCTTAGACTTAAATAAACTTTCCTCTTTCGTCCTAATTCAGCCCTCTTTCCTAATGTATTTCCCTTTTCTATTTGAATTTCAATTAGGAAAGAATTTCCTAATTGATCCTCTCCTAACATAATAATTTAATTCCGTGCTAGGACCTACCAACTCACCCAACTTCCCCTCCCTGTCCACCAACCTCTCCTTGGCCAAAAACTATTGGACCAGCCGGTCTTGTGGTTCCCGGTCCGCCCGATGCTGGATCTTGCAGCTTTCGTCGTATCCGATCAACTCTTTGAGGAATGAGACTAGCAACGTGGGTGTCTCAAGCTTTCATCATTAGGTCCCTCATACGTGATCAAAGTTTCATTAGGGTCCTTGACCCAACTGAACTGCTAATTTTCGGCAAGGCCAATTATCAGTCAATAGGTCTTTATACCATTGTTAAACTACCAATTATTGTTTCCTTTGACCACAACTGCTGGTCTCCCATCCCTCATCATTGATGAGACGGGTAATGTTTCCTGAAGGTGAAAACCCAAATGAATTTGGATCAAATTTGGGGTATCCATTGAGACAAACTAATTACAATTGCTACTCTTCCATCCCCGGTCCCCAATCATTAACAGTGACCAATGGGACTTGTAACATCTCCTGAAGGTGATGACCCAAATGAACTAGGATCAAATTTGGGATGCCCATTGATAAAAAATCACAAACTCAAGTTACATAGATATAAGTTAACCTTATATCAGTATCCACTATCCATATAGACAAAACATGCATATTGTTCTTTCACTTTAGAATCGTGCAGCAATTTGTGTTGGAGCGTGAAGGCATTGCATTGAACATAAAAGGCAAAAATATATGGTAAATAGAAATGAAGTTTGAAGAGTGAAAGAATAGCACCTGGGAACTGAGAGAAGGATTAGTAGGAAATCAGGAGAGCATCAGTCTTTCTATTCAGTAAGATTCCAATAGAACCTGTTCAAACTTCTGCATTGCTAAACTCTCTCACATGCACGCCAAAATAAAATCCTTCCATCTCAACAAGAAAACAAATGCAACAATATGAAGCCCTAGCGATCTTCATGTTTATTCATCGGATGCATCAATCATTTTTAAATTTGATTAGTTTTAGTTTTTACTTCATTATTATTTTTTCAATTTGGTATTTATGCTACGTTAGCATGAACAAATGAGGATGGGAATAATTCTCTATTTGATTCTTTAATGCTAGGCTGTTTTATGTAGTTTTTCATGTAGTAATCAGATTAACCTACAATATCTAAAAGTGAATATGAGTCTACAAAAGATCTAGTTCTCCCAATGAAGTGAAAAAGCCTTTGTGCATTCTTAATTCTACAGTAGTTTTAAAAAGAGAATAAGGAAAGAGGGTGTATATGCCTTAATAGCTATTGTATTGAATGATGTCGTACTTGGGATCGTGACCTTTCTTGATTATATTACACAATTGCTAGATTTTTTTTCAAGATATTTGTCTTCATTAACTTTGTAATGAATTACCATCACTTAGGTATGTACAACATCCCATTGATTTGGTTCTTAGATCATTATTGCCTAATTTGCATTATTATAAGATGAATCCAATTGAACTTTCTAAGCTTAAGTGACCAGTTGATGATTTGCTTAAAAATGGGTTTATTAGAAAAGTTACTGACTCCTTAATTTGCCCTAGCTTTGCTTATACCTATAAAGATGGGACGTGGCTTATTTGTTTGGATAGTAGAGCATCACTAAAATCACCATTAAATATAGGATTTTCTATATATTGTTTGGATGATATGTTGGGCATGATGAATGATGTTGTGATCTTTTTTGTAATTGATTCAAGGATTGGATAAGAGTGAAAAATTGCTTTTAAGATAAAAATGGATTATATGAGAGGAAAGTGACACCTTTTGGATTAACCAATGCATTTTGTATTTTCATGATGATAATGAATCATATCTTGTGATCTTTTGTTTGAAAATTTCTTGTTGTTTAATTGATTATATTTTAACTTTTAATAAGGTACGAGATGATCACTTGATGCATTTTTGGGAAGTATTTGAGGTTTTGCAATTTGAAAACTGATATTGGAATCTAAATCTTTTTGCTTTGTGACACCATATGCAATCTTTGTAGCATTTATTGTCTCTAGTGATGGATTTCTTGCTAATAACATTAAAGAAATTATTTATTGACGAATACCTAGTAATACATGGCTCCAATTGCTAGCTATCTTAAGGGAAAAAAAGTTTAAATGAATTAAAGTTATCGTACTTTTACAAAATTAAGGAAAAACTTACAAATGCACATGTGCTTAAATTACTTAGTTTTAATTAGGTGTTTTTAGTTTTTTGTTATGCATCTGCTGCTTCTATTAAAGGGGGTGTTAAGTCAGTAGCTGATGCAAACTTTGAAATGTTGTCGTTACTTGCTTTCAATAGTTTTGCGTAATTGTTTAGTGAGATTGTAGAATCATCATCTATCTTCCTATCTTCTGGTATTGTAGCAATGATTGCCTTCCAACTAATGCTCTGGGATTGTAGGCTATAGCAATCAACAACTTTCCTTTGGTGATTTTTTTTTGTTTTTTTGGTGTGGATTGTATCATTTAACTTTTTTAATATAGCACATAGGTGAATCCTTCCTTCTGTTGCTTTCCGTAAATTTCCTTCTGCGATCTTTGTTTCTGCTATATGTGATAAGTGACGATTTCCCTCTGCCCATATGCTGGAATTTAGAATTCATGTGCTAATATCTGTGAAAACTATTACATTTGATAAGATCTTTTTATATTTTGAAAAGTTACCTTCTTTGGATTTCTTAGGGTTATAATAAAACCTGTGGCATGCAAATATGAATGAACATTGAGTATTGATGAAAATTTTCAAATTGTCTCAATTATTACATGCGTGTAGTTGGCTGTTTATTCCTCAAGTGCTTCATAGATCTTGAGTGTCTCCTTGTGCCTTTGTGGGGCTTGAATTTTCCTTTTGGGTGATTTTTATTCTTGTTCTCATTATTTTTTCGTGGCTAGTGTGTGCGTAGTTGAGTTGAAGTTTTGTGAATTGGTGATTCTTTCATAATATGAATCTTAATTGTTGCTAAAGTTTATATTATTTCACTATTTTTCTTGAAAAATTTCAGATTCTGAAGACTAGTGTAGTATTATTTGGAAGAAAAGCAATATTTTTGTTGTTTTTCCCATAAATATGACTAATTCCTGCTAAATTAAGAGTTGGTAACATGTGGATTATGTTTTTGTGTTTTATTGGGCATTTCATCTTAGGTTGTATTGGTGAAATCAAATTGATATCATAGATTCTGGTTGTCTCGTCATGGTAACTAAAAGTTGGACATAATACTTAAATCAATTAAAAAAACTTATATGGGATTTAAACAAAAATGGGTAATTCATGGATCTAAACAAACACGACATCAATTTTATGAGAAAAGAAATTATATGCATACATTTGATGTGAAGAATAATATCAAGGAATTTCCAAGTTTGATCAATAATTTGGAATACTTTTTTGAATATTATATTCTATATGATTTTGAAAGGCTTGAATGTGCTAAGTCTAAACTCATAGTGTGCTCAATTGTTTTGGCAAATATTGCATGTTAACGAAAGCCAACATTAGTTGATTTAAAATATAAACTTAGAGGATGATATTTGTCGTTTAGAAATTTGAAGGTCGGTTGAATAATCACTTTAAAGGGTTGTATAAACAATAATTCTTGTGAATGTATGATAGATGGACAGATCATATGATAAAGTGATTTTTTGTGAGATGCTCTTGTTATCATTGTGTTTTGTTAGAGGTGTTAGATGAAAGATTAGTGCCAACTTAAGCTACAATTTACTAAGAGCCTCTAACGAGTCATTAACCAAATGTCTGAATATTGAAGAGTACTATGAACGATTTGTTAGTAATAGCACACCCAATTAAAATCTCTATAGAGAAATCTTTATCTTCTCCTCTCAGACCTGCCAAACATACATGAACTCAAAAAGCATGCATGGTCAAAGCTGACCTTATTGAAGAACTTACTGCTCATGAACATCCTTTTATGAAGAATTTAATTGCAGAATTATAATTACATTTGGATTCTTTGATGCTGCGGAGTTGTTTGAATATGCTATACCTACATTGGAAAATATTCTTTACTCCATGAACATCCTTTTATGAAGAATTTAATTGCAGAATTATGATTACATTTGGATTCTTCAATGTTGTGGAGTTGTTTGAATATGCTACACCTACATTGGCACAAATTCTTGACTCCACATCCGAACAAAAGTTGATTCCTAAATTTGAAATTGATTTTGAGTTTGTGCTGAACTTTGCAGTTCAAATCATATTTGAACCTAAAATACTGCCCAAAGTTGAGCTAGATTGTGTTTTTGGAACTACAATAAAAATTAAGTCAATTCTTAACTCTGAACCTAATTTTCTAAATGAAACTCTTGAATTTAAACCTAAATTTTTAATAGAATTTGATTTCATTCTTGACAATGACTTGAGTTTCTCATTAAAACTCTTAAAGATGATCCTGGGTTTGTAAAGATATTAAATCTTTTCCTAAATATGTACCTGAACAAATCATGCCTGGGGTTACAATTTCAATTCCTTGATGACTTAGTGAATTGACCATTTATGTATGTGGTCACAAGTTTATTCAGATAATTACATGAAGCGGACTGGCCTTTATAATTATATTTTCTTTATTTTAGTACTCTTGTTAGGAGGAAGAACTTTCAGTTTGGTGTGCTGTACGCAAATATCAACCCAAAACTTCTTGAGTTGCTACATGCTGTTAAAGAGATGTTAACTTTTTGTTTGTGATTGGTCTCTTTTCATTGTGTACAGATTATTTGGAACTCTCTGACTCGGGCCGAGCTTCTTAAATTTGTAGATGATCAGCGTGCCAATCAAGGCCCCGATGGTTCCTATGATCTGACTGAATTACATTCCTTTTCTTATCAAGCACTTTCTAAAGAGCTACATGTTGGTAATGTGTATCTGAGGGTGTATAATAATCAACCAGATTATGAAATAAGTGAAGCGGAGACCTTTTGTGTTGCTCTTCTTAAATTTGTATCAGATCTGGTGCATAACTTGAGTCATTTAGGCTCTTATATTCCAAAGAAGACTGATCCTAATAATGCACTTAATGAGCCATCAAATGTTCAGCATGGGCAAAACAATGAGGAAGCTTCTATTGATGGCTTCCTCTCCTCCAGTATAGAGGATAAAAACAAGGAGGAAGATGAACTAGTGAAAAACCTTAGAGTTGGATTGATTGCTCTTCAGGTATATCAATTTTATTGAAATTCTTGTGATGATTTACAGGTTTACTTATTGTTTTTTTTTTGTATGGCAGAACCTGCTGACAAGCAACCCAAGTCTAGCTGCTGTTTTTTCAATGAAGGAACGACTTGCACCTCTTTTTCAGTGCCTTACTGTTGATTTTTCTGCTGGGAACAGCATACCTCAAATTTGTCTTGCTGTACTTTCACTGTTAACAACACATGCTCCTTGCTTGGAGGCTATGGTTGCCGAGAGGGAAAACCTTATCCTTCTTTTGCAGTTGCTACACAGCAGTCCTGCATGCAGGGATGGAGCTCTTGCTGTACTTTATTCTTTAGCGGGCACCCCACAGCTGGCTTGGGCTGTAGCTAAACATGGCGGAGTGGTCTATTTTCTGGAACTTATCTTACCTTTACAAGGTGAAACAATCCTATTGAATGTTCTTTACATTTTTTTACTAACGTGATAAAATGAAAGGGAAATCATTGGTTTATGGTTAAAAATTTGATAGGATGGTTGACATGAATTATTGAAGTAACAAAAAGTTCAATAATGATGGCACTGGTCTTTCAATAATGTCTAGAATCAGCCCCACTCTGCTTGCATCCCTATAAGCCCCCAAGTTGATTCATATGGAATTCGATCACTCACCACTGCTATTTTATCCCATTTATATTCTGCTTTTTTTATTAGTTGACTCCTATATTTTCTAGATGCAGAGTAAATCTCCTGGCCTTTTCATACCACTCTATATAGGTCGACACTATACTTTTCTTTTGTTATCTAGTAGCCATTTAGGACAGATTGAAAAACCAATTAATATTCAGTACTTTTGAGTTTCATACAAAACTGTATAGCAATGCTAGGATATTCCACCTCTTGCCCCCACAACACCACAGCCAATATGTTGGAATGATAGATAAATTCCATCCTTGCAGAAGAAATTCCTTTGCCACAGAGAGCGGCGGCGGCTTCATTATTGGGCAAACTT
Source organism: Dendrobium officinale (assembly GCA_019514585.1). Classification (NCBI taxonomy): domain Eukaryota; kingdom Viridiplantae; phylum Streptophyta; class Magnoliopsida; order Asparagales; family Orchidaceae; genus Dendrobium; species Dendrobium officinale. Next base: position 29,062,422 of record CM033696.1, read on the forward strand.
GTTGGTCAGCCAATGCATGGACCTAGGGTGGCTATAACTTTAGCAAGGTTTCTACCAGATGGTTTGGTTTCGGTTATTAGGGATGGACCTGGTGAGGCTGTGATTGCCTCACTTGAACAGACAACAGAAACTCCTGAACTTGTTTGGACACCTGCTATGGCTGCTTCTCTTTCAGCACAGTTATCAACAATGGCAGCTGATCTATACAGAGAACAGATGAAAGGGAGCGTTGTTGACTGGGATATAACTGAGCAAGCATCCGGTCCACATGTAATGAAAGATGAGCCACAGGTAGACTTCAATTTAGTCTGGGTTTCTTATTGCTGCTGCAAATAAATATGTTGTTTCTTGGCGGTTCTTTGACTTGCATTCTAATTCAGGTTGGAGGCATTTACGTTAGACTTTTCTTAAAGGATCCCAAGTTTCCTTTGAGAAATCCCAAACGATTTTTGGAAGGACTGTTAGATCAATATGTTTCATCAATTGCTGCTACACATTATGAAACACAAGCTGTTGATCCTGAGCTTCCTTTGCTTCTATCTGCTGCATTGGTCTCCCTGCTACGGGTTCATCCAACTCTAGCAGATCACGTTGGTTATCTTGGCTATGTTCCAAAACTTGTTACTGCTATGGCGTATGAAGGAAGGCGAGAAGTGATGACATCTGGGGAAGGGAAAACTGGAAGTGAAGATGGACAATCAGAGCCAAGTGAACAGACCGCACAAGGACGTGTGCGTCTAAGTTGTTTGCGTGTACTGCATCAATTGGCATCTAGCACAACATGTGCAGAAGCTATGGCAGCGACAAGTGCAGGAACTCCGCAGGTATTAAACCTGTGCTCTGCAACCAACTCTCTAACCTGGTCTGTTAGTTCATACCATGTTTTTCTTGCATAATTTATGAAAGGTTTCTATGCTCATGTTTAAACATATTTATAAAGACCATAAAAAATAGATATTTATTTACATTGCTCTAAATTTGCTATCCTATCATTTTATTGCAGTGCATACAAAAGATAAAATTTTGTAATTTCTGTCCATATAATATTCTATGTTTTCTGATATAAATGCGTGTAATATTTATATATCATGAAGCTTTGAACTTTTTTTTTTTTTTGAGCACGACTTGACAATGTTTGGCAACTTATTCAGGTTTTCTTATGTTATGTTGCGTCTGAACTGTTTGCTACATCCGAACTTCACTGAAATTATTAATCCTTGTTCTCCTGTTACTATTTTGTTAGCCATTTTACTGAATTTCTAATACTTAGTACCTCAGAGCACTAGCAATTTAATAAGACTCTTACCTATGATTATGTCTTCGTTCTCTTCATTGTTTTCAGGTTGTACCTTTACTCATGAAAGCAATAGGGTGGCAAGGTGGCAGTATACTTGCACTAGAGACTCTAAAACGTGTTGTTGTTGCAGGAAATCGAGCAAGAGATGCATTAGTTGCCCAAGGGTTGAAGTATGCTTCTATTTGAGTTTTATTATTAGTATTGCATTTGTTTCTTATTTAAAGTATTACTTTTTTTATAAAGATTTCCAAAATAAACTTTTAGATACCACTTAAATCATAAAAATTGATTTTTTGGGCGGATTGGTGGCCGAACAAGATACTATTTGATTCCTTGAACATTATAGGTGGTAAGAGATGACCAGAAGTTATGATCAATCATAGTTTTTTATTCATTTGGGTAAATATAAGTCTCAACCATGTTAGATGCAATGCATGTGCTATTATGTCATTTTGTTTGGATCCAGTCTCTATGAATTGAAATTTTATTCAAATCTTGAATGGTTTTTGAGTTTGTGTTTTGTTTTTAGTTTCATAATTAATTTTAGAGTGTTTTTGAATTTTTACCGTGCCTATATTTTATTAGTTTCATAATTAATTTTAGAATGTTTTGGAATTTGTACCGTGCTTTTATTTCAAATTCCTTTCTTGTAATAGTGAATTCCTTTGCAACATATTGTAGACTGTGGGTTACCAAGACATTAAAAAACACTTGTTTGTAATCACAAATTTTATCCTCTATATTAATTTAGTTCTATATTTTCCAATACTGCTAGTATAGTCCTCTACCTTTTATAAATTATTCAAAAACTCTCTTTCACGACTTCACAGTGAAATGTTCTTTTATGAATGAGTTTTGGCTCTTGGTGCACCATATGAAGCCCTAGCAGTGAAATATGATTTTTATAAACAAACAATCCGTTCCACACCTTCCACTGGGCAAACCACTCTTAAGATCTTCTTAAGTTGGCATTACTACTAAGTGGCTAGTCTCGTTCCAGTGGTGGCATCATTGAGGGCATTATGTAGTAGTGTTTAATCAATGCTTGTAAACCAGCACACGGACTGGCTTGCTAGTTTCCTCCAAATCATCTTCTTATCTCACCATGCTAGCTTCGACTTTAGCTATGCTGTTTGATTTGAAGGGGATCAATGTCATTCGCCTCAACTCCATTTTTGGGGATGAGATTATGCTGTTTGATTTGCATCTATTTTAAGATTGTCTTGACTAAGGATGGAAAGCTTCGTATTTGTACTTGTCGGAAGCTTAGAGAAAATAAAAAATAAATTCTAATTTAATTTATTTCAATTTTTATTTTATTTTATAATATTTCAATTTTAGTTATTTCTAGGAAATAGAATGTGTCTAATTTAACTGTAGAAGCATCAACTATAGGTGCGAATATGATGGACCATGAGTAACTTAAAAAGAGAGAGAGAGAGAGAGAAACAAAGATTTATGCGGTTGGATGATGTCCGCATTCATTCACAATCTTACAAAGATCAAAATATTCCACTAAACAACAAGAGAGATTACATGGAAGATTTTTTAATGTATTGTGAGATGTGTAAAGTTTACCAATTTGATGAAGACCAAAAAAAAAAGAACAAATCTCCTTGCCGCCTTGGTATGGCTGCTACGAATCAATAAATAAAACATGCAACCACATTTTATTGTGTTGAAGAATTAAGCATCCATTTGGCCAACCCATCTTATGGTATCAAAGTGTTGTTCCAAATGTTTCTTATTTGCATTTGAGCTTCTTTAGTTGGGTAAATCCTGATATTCTTCTCTGTAGCAACACACCCGACCTCCTTTCTCCCGCTTCACCTGAAATCCCTACTTTTTCTCGAATATTTTCCTTTTTTTGTTGTGAATGGCTGCTTTGGCATGGGAAGCAATTAAGAGATTATATATATATATATATATATATATATATATATATATATATATATATATATATATATATATATATATATATATATATATGTTGACCTCTGAGCAATACCCAAGGGAAACAAAAAAAAGCATACCTTGAATCTCGTCGAGTGAATCCTGCTCCAATCCATGAATCCTGCAAAAGTATTGTAGCTCAGCGCCGTTCTCGTTACTTCCCCGCGAATCCTGCGACGACAGCCTCGATTTTCACCTTTTTCACGTCTATAAAATGAAAGGGAGACCTTCGCTCTTCCGACTGGCTCTTGCTGCTCTTCGGCTCCACACGAACAAATCTGTCAACCGCCTCATCCAACCTCTATTTCTTCCAACAACCGAAGCCTTTCCCGATTTGCTCCCTGCTTCCCTCACCGTGCCTAGCAACCTCCGTCGACTTCATATCCCAATCTCCAGGCCGACGCTAGATTTCCCCATCTCGTCGCCTTTGCTTGTCCGAACCCACACAAGACCTTCGATCGAATCCCTCTACCATCTCCGACTAAATCCTTAGCCTATTCGCAAGTTGTCGATCCACATAGAGAGAGAGAGAGAGAGGTAGCATAACCCCCCTTACCTGTAGAGCCGAAACCCAATCGGGAGCTCCGACCTAGCCGTCTCCCTCTCCGTCTCTGTCCGATCCCAACGAACCCGTCGCCTGTAGCTCCACCCGAAGTCATTCAACGCTTCATCCATCTAAACCCATACCTGAACCCAATGTTTAAAATTGCGTATTCGGGTATTGAGGCGTTTTTCATTCGTGAGGCGAGGTGTAATCCTCAAGGCGTTTTGAGGCGTAAGCCTCAAAATCAAAAGATTGCGTAAATATAAAATGATAAATTTTTTATATACTAATGAGTGAATAATATAAAACGTAAAAAAGCATAAGATATGAAGTGAAATCAAAATATCCCAATAATAAGACAACATGAAATGTAGTTCAACTCAAAATTCTATCTTTTCCAAATCCCAGTAATATTTTCATTAACATATAATTCAAATTTCCAAAAATAAATAGCAATGACATATCACATAAGAACTCATAAGTCATCAGCACTTTCATTACTAAGGGGTTCTTCATTTGAATCATCATTATGATGAACGGCTCTCTCCCCTTCCTCCTCTTCTATAGAGTCCAATGTCGGGCATTTACTTCAAGATTTATGTGAGTTTTAATATATATATCGTGAGGCGTAAGCCTTATGCCAGTGAGGCAAGGCGGGCCTCAACCAAGTTGAGGCGCAAGCCTCATAAAAAAGACTTGATGCGTAAGCATCGAGGCGTTTTTTACTGGAATTGCACAAAGGCGGGCCTCAAGGCGAGCCTCATATTGCGCAATTTTAAACCATGCCTGAACCAAACTCCATCTCCACCGACCTTCCCTTGTCCGATCGAAAGCAGGGACGAGATTTCGCTTGGTGTGAAGGTAACTTTCTCCCTATTATGCATATATTCGGCCAAATCCCGTAACTTTGCCGAATCAGAGAGGTAGATGGAGAGATGAGTTATTTAGTTTTTAATTAAAATTAATTTCAATTATAATTATTATAATTATTTATAATGGTATTATAATTAATTATAATTTATTTTAATTAAAATAATTATAATTAATATTAATTAATTTAATTAAAATTAATCTTAATTAATTATAACCCTTTTTATTATTAATTTATTAAAGTTAATTAATATTAATTAGTTCTAATTAATTAAAGTTAAATATAATTTATTATTCTAATTATAATTAATTACTTTAACTAATTATAATTAACTATAAATAAACATAATTAATTAAAGATAAGTATAATTAATAATTAATTATAAAAAAATCCTTCATATGCCTCGATCTACATGTCAACCCCGCGAAGGTACGAATTTTACTAAACTCAGATTCTCGTTCTCGAAGTTCGCGGTGCATCGGAAAACCTCCCGTACACGCCTTTATTGCGGGTGGTGGGATGGGACCCAGGTGCGACGCGTACGACGAGTCGAGTAATCAATTAAAGCCCTACTTCAATGTTCGTGGCGCACTGAAAAATCACCCATACACGCATTTATTGCGCGTGATGGGATGAGATCCCGGTGCGGCACCTACGACGAGGCGGGTAATCACCTAAAGCCTTACTTCAATGTTCATGGCGCACCGGAAAATCGCCTATACACGCTTTTATTGCGCGTGGTGGGATGAGACCTCGGTGCGGCACCCACGGCGAGGCGGGGTCACTCATAAGTACCTCCGAGCGGGGGGAAAGAAAATTGCATTTTCAAACAGGTACCCTCGAAGACCCCATACATGCCTTTATTGCGCGTGGTGGGAAGGAAGATCACGGCCGCGGTGTCCTCGTCCGAGGACACCTACCATACACGCCTTTATTGCGCGTGGTGGGAAGACCCATTTTCTCGTAGTTTTCCCCTAAAAGGGGGAGACGTCGGGAGGTTGCCGAAATTTCGGGTGAACACGGGACGGTACTTGGACTTGAATTCTACAAGACAGCAGGGGACTTGAACTGAACCTTAATGAACTAAGTGCAAACATGAATAAAAGGCTTAATTCAAACTTAAATCAAATTTGATCAAATGATGGACTTGGACTCAAATTGAATTGTGTTTGAACTCAAGTCTAATAAAAAAAAAAGAATATGATCTTGGATGTCAAACTCAAAACAAACTTGAACAAGATGTGGACTACTTGAACTCAATCTTGGGCTTGGACTCATATTCAAGTAAATTAAAAGAGTTGTGACTCAACTTGGACCTAAGTGAAAATTACAAGGGATCACACTATGACTTGAATTCAAATGAACACTGATAGACCCTTTTAATAATGACTCATGGGAACTAAAATTTCTCTATTTCACTCATATATCATGATCATGAATGAATGGAGAGAATTGAAACAAAGGATATGTGCATTAGATACAGAAAAGGCACAACCATGAAGAATATGAATGCAATGATCCAATGAGCACTTCGACCCCCAATCAAATATATTGATTCCCTTACAAGCAACGAGATCCGACTTGAAGTGAGTTGCCAGCTAAAATCAATTTAAGGAGGCATTAAGCAGTGGAAGTTGACATACAATGGGAGTTGTCTGACTATATGCAAGCACACTTATTTGTTTGCAAACAACAATAATAGAATCTTTGCAAGTGTAATGGGCTTCTTGTCACGGTGAATATACATTCAACATCAGATAGTTCATAGATTTCTATATCAACTCACTTGTGAACAACAATAGCAATTACAACATGTGATGATTACAAAGGCACTCTCATAGTCAAAACCAATCAAGCATTTAGCGAATACATGAATCCCCCACGAGCAAAAGAGTTGGGTAGATGACATATGATGAATCCAAATATACAAGACATAACAAATGATGAATTCAAATAACTACGAAAAGCTCGTGTGCTTATGGGCAAGGCATACAAATGAACACACTAGCTTATTTGCGAATGATAGTTATAGACATGTTATGAGTCTGGCAATTACCCATGAACATATTTAGAAAGAGCACAACAACATATTGTCATCAATGTCAACAAGCATAGTAAGCCCAACAAAGAGTGAAGCCCTTTACAAATGTACGTCGGACAACATACGAATGTTCACAGCACATTCGGTGTACCTACCTTTCATTGTAGCAAAAATACTATAGCACCTCCATGGCCGACATCTGTCTAACATCCACCAAACATACCGACTCCCTACAAGTAAGGGCAGAGGATATGTAGTGAAGTGCAAAAGTCTACAAGGTTGCAAGAGACCCACCCTACACATGACATGTCATCTACAAGCAGAAATGTATAAAAGACTATAACGTGTGCAAGTTCCTATGAGTCGTTGTAGGAAACTTCTTGTATGTACAATGCACTATTTATAAAAAGATATAAAACACTTGCAGTGAATGTAAGTGCCTATGAGCCCAAGCAGGAGATTCTTTAGTACATTATAATCCACCTACAGAAAGCAAAAATTAGTGCACGACAGTTTACCTGTATAAAGCAGCGAACAACTCAATTCAGAAGCTGTTACGCCATGCCACCGGATTCGCAACACTCGTATTAGCTGACAGAAGGCGTATATAAGCTCTTAAATGAAATATTGTGCGCATTCAAATGACAGTTATGCATAACTAAAATATCTGAAATGTCCCCCCACATGCACCGTAATTTGTATACACATAGGTACACAAAAGGGGTAAATGCAATCACAAAACCCACATGGGCACGACAAGCGTGTCGTTGGTATACACGCGACGTCTTGGGATGCTGCGCGGGTTAATAAGTGAATTCAAGTTCGAACCCGATTCTTCTATGCAGATCAATAGGAGTCGACAGGGTTCAAACCTTCAAACAAATACACGGTTGTGGCGACCGGTGTATTTATTTTAATACATTCATATTAGGCCTTCAAGTCCTATAATCAAGAGAATTCACTAATCAAGGCATAAAGCCTACGAAATCCGATCCTTCTAAGTAGGAGTCGACATGGTTTAATTATAAAATGCTCCCAAACACCCGCATGGGTCTCGGCGAGCGTGCTATTGGTACACACATGAAGTCTAGGAATGATTCCTGCGCGGGTCAATAAGTGAATTCAAGTTCGAACCTAATCCTTCTATACGGATCAATATAAGCTGACAGGGTTCGAACCATTAAACAAATATACAGTTGTGGTGACCGATATATTTGTTTTAATGCATTCATATTAGGTCCTCAAGGATTATAACAATGAGAATTCACTGATAAAGGCATAAAGCCAATGAAACCAGATCCTCTATCGACAGTTCAACAGAGTTGACAAGGTTCATCCACAAAATACAAATATTTTCAAAAGGAAATAACCTCCTTTTACCCCGATGATGGACGTGTTGAATGTATATCTCAACCGGAGGGGTCTATTCTAAATAATCCAAAATGCCACCCAAATACTCATGAAATCCAAAACTCCACAAAGTCCAAAATCCAAATTCCACAAAAATCTCAAAATCCAAGATATTTAAAATTTAAATTAAATCATCAACCACTTAAAGCAATAGTTTATCGAGGTGCACAAATTCAAATATAACTTCAGTTTACACAGAGCTAAATGCATAGTCGAAAATATCACTAGGATCCATTCTCAAATAATCTCCTGCCAATAAGGATGTGATACGTGTCCTCTAACCGGCGGTTTTACTGCCAAATGGCACTGCAGGATAAAAGGTTATGACCTGGGATCCTATGAACTGAGTGGTTTTGCCGCCAAATGACACCATGAAATACTGGTTATGGCCAGAGTCAATACGCTCCTTAATGGCATCAAATCCTTTAGATATGAATTAATAAGATATGATTGATAGGGCACAAAACCCTCTTTTAGCTAAGGTGGATTCAAATTTGTCCCCTTAGACAAATACCAACTCCAGGTCTACAAGGTACCCTTGGACGAAGCAACCCATGGCTGTCGATATGGATCCTTCTGTCAGGTTGGGTCGACTACCTCCTCTGACTAAGTAGACCAGGGATCACGATAGCCCGGGATGACGGAACCATGGGATATTGATCGGGTCCATCATCCATTCCCCCATCATCCGCTTTAAGTATAAGATGGTGCCATTTCAAATTATGAAAATATCAAAATCTTTCAAACCTTAAACTTCCAAATCCCAAACCCATGCTACTACTATATGTCAGATAACATGTATTATCTACTTATCTGATCGACGAAGTTCTCTCTCGTTAGTGGGAGGAGTAATTAACTATAGGGGTTTGCGCCTATAGGAAACCAGAACTCATATCATAAAGTCATCGCAAAATGAGAGCGAAATATCTGGGTAGTGTCTTATCTACAAACTCATCTGCCTTCCCAAAATTTACCCCGGAACTTAATCCGTTAAAACTCCCCTGAATAAAGAAAAAACAGACAGCGGGCGGAGGCCAGGGCCGAATTTTCAGAGCCCACAATATATTTATTTATTGCAATTCTCCTAACACACTTTAAAGAAAGAAGATCTCAAATATCTCTTAAATAAATACAAGATTCTCTTATATCATTCCCAGCTGAAAAAAATCCAAAGTAAATCTCAATCAATGATATTGCAATAATGGGAAAAATATATGATATATTGTCAGAGACCTATTTTATTAGAAAAATTTATTCTCTACATATTACCTAATAGTTATTTTGGACATGCCTATGGGTACAGTATGCATTCTCTTTGATTCTTTAATTGCTAGTTTGGAATAAAGAGTCTTAATTGACTTTAGAGAATCCTGAAATTTGCCTAGGTAGCAACATTAGTGAATTTGTCTATTGAGCCTCCTAATGATCTTCATAAGCTTATTGCTACTAGAAAGGGTGTGAGATTTTTCATGCTCAGCATCTGAATTATAACTTTGTTTCCTATAAAGGATCGTCTTCCAGCTTTAAGCTTTTAGTACCACTATGACAAATTTATAGATCCTAAATAACTTGTATCTTAGATCTACCCAAGTGGAAGACCTCTATTATGAACAAATCAAAGCACTAGAGAAGTATAAAACTTTTGAAATCTTAGATCTATTTGAATAGAAAAGACTACTTTGATACAAGTGGTTTTTCGATATCAAACACAATGCAGATGGCAATGAACAGGTTGAAGGCTCGAGTTGTTGCAAATGGGCCAATGCTTGGAATTGATTACGGAGAGGTTTGACTTGGTAGCCAAACTTAACTCAATCAAAGTTATGTTATCACTAGTTGGAAATATTAATTGGCCATTGTATCAACTTGCTCTGAAGAATGTTTTCCTAAATAGTGGCTTCCAGGAAGAGGTTTATATGAAAAATCATTGAAGTTTTAAGATATAGGAAAATATACTACGAGCTTCGAGAGTCCTTGTTTGACCTGAAATAACCTCAACATGATGGTTTGATAGACCTACAAAAGTGGTGAAAATATTTGGGTTTGTTTAGTGTCAATTAGCTCACACATTTTGCCAATTTCTCTATCAAAAGGATGATGAATATTTTGTTCGAACTGGAGTGATCTAGAAGCAATGAATATATTGAGGGCCATTTTACTTCGAGTTTGCATAGGGGCATTGAATCCATCAAAGTTATCCTCGATAGAGACATGGAGGTACACCTTGATGACTACTCGATAGGTTGAATTGAACCAAGTTTGTTTTTGCTCCTTTTAGCCTCCTACAAAAGTAGTGGCAAGTGTTGTTTAATCTTATGTATAGTGGCTTTGCACATTCATTGTTGTTTAGTCTTATCTATAGCGGCTTTCCACATTCATTGTTTTTGCTTAAGTGGGTCATAAATAGGACTTTTTTTGTGACGTTGTGCACCAAAGCACAATACTCATATGCATATCCATATCCTTACTTGAACCCATAATCTCTAGAGTGGATCCTAAGCACCAACCATATGTCCATTAGTTGGAGGGCCCCAAATAGGACTTAATGGAGCTTTCATGATTTGGTGTTTAAACTCGTTTGTGTAAATAAAATAGACAGTTATCTAAAATCCATTTTAACTCATTAGCCCATATATTCCAACCCTTTAAATCCTATTATGAGCAATCCCTACGAGCCAATGAGCTGCCCCTATCTATTTGACAACCCTAAACTGAGTCCTTTTTATTTTTAGCTCATCTATTTGACAATCCAAACGAAGCCTAAATGCTATTTTTTTGTGTGGATATCCCTCATAATACTAATGCAAACGTTTTAAGATGGTAGCATTCTAAGTAGTTAAATCCCTTGAATTTTATCACGCTTGTATCGTGGATGCATTATTCTCGATGCTACTCCATAGCCTCCATACAATCTCTACTAGATTGATATGCGGCTATCTTGCTCTGTTTTTTACTGTAAATTTTCTTTGCGTGCATGAAGATTTGTTTGAATATGTTTCAACCTGCTGAGAGAATGTAAAATTTCTAGGGTTGGCCTCGTCGAAGTGTTACTTGGAATTCTTGATTGGAGAGCTGGGGGAAGACATGGTCTCTGCACTCAAATGAAGTGGAGTGAGTCTGAAGCTTCAATCGGCCGTGTTTTAGCAGTCGAGGTATGCATCCTACTAATTTCGAATGGCATTTTTCATAAAATTTGTTAGGGGAGCTATTAAGAATTACTTCCATTTGATGTCTTCTTTAATTCAGGTTCTACATGCATTTGCAACTGATGGTGCTCACTGTATCAAAGTTCGTGAAATCTTGAATGCTTCTGATGTAAGTTTCCATTACTGGAAAGTAATCACTAAATATCTCTCATCAGATGAACTTGTCTAAGCAAAATTTTAGTAGAGAAGGCCACCATAAATTTTCCAAAAATGTCTGGATTCTCATTTGACAGGTTTGGAGTGCCTATAAAGATCAAAGGCATGATTTGTTTCTTCCTTCCAACGCTCAGTCTGCCGCAGCAGGAGTTGCTGGTCTCATTGAAAGTTCTTCCTTAAGACTCCCTCATGCTATCACAGCTCCACCACCAAAGCCTGTGCTTTCAAGACTCCCTTCTACTGCTTCATCTGCCACTACTACCTACAATGGGAAGCAGGACTCCTGACTAATCCAAGAAATACGACCAATAAATACAAGTCAACACATCTGCTTGGTACATAATGTACAGTTTCTTGATTTTTAATCTTCAAGGGTGGGAGGGTTGATTTAATTTTAATTGTAAAAGCCTACCTTCTGTAGGCCTTCTTTTTTTGTATAATGTGTTTATAAATATATGTGCAACGAATAAGCAAGTTTGTTTTAGGGTGTTTATCAATCATGAAGGCAATTTGTTTGCGCTTTTAGCTTAAAATCTCTGGTTGGAGGACTTTCTCTTATTTAGGCTTCGTTTGGGACGGAGCTTTCTAGTATAAAATTTTTAATTTTTATATTAAAAAATTGTTTTATGAAACAGGAAGAAAACAGTCCCAAACAGGAAGAAAGCTAGTACAATTTACAGCTGATTACCCACCACTCGGCTTGCAAATTGGCCTGAAGTACTTGATGTGCCCCCTCAATTAAAGGAGCCATATTAACCTCAATCCTAATAAAACTTTGATGTTTTGGTTAGTTTGTTTCTCATAATTGAGAAAATATAGGCAATTCAGTTTCATGTGTTGGTTGCGAAATAGATTATTATAACTGGCTCGAGGTCGGAGTAAACCGACTAACTATGGTTGAATCAGGCCAAACCAGTAATGCTAGCCAATCAAAGATGATTATGGGTACAATTAAGGGGCATCTGCAACGGTAACGGAGGGTTTGGAGTGCATGGCTTCCTTTATTGTCAAGGAAAAGTCATTATGTCCGGAGTCTAGATCCTAATAAAAATGCGACACGTCTGGTACCGATCTAGTACCGAGCGGTACTCAATACCACTCGATACTTAAGTGTAAACAGGATGGTTTTTTCATCCGGTGTATGTACAGAATAATCTCTGATCGGTAAGGGCAATGGGGACACCTTGGACAGAAACCAAGTTGTGATGATAAGATTGCAAGGCATTTACTTTCTAGTTTTCAATAATTTTTTTCTTATAATTCTCATAAAAAATTCTTATATATATATATATATATATATATATATATATATATATATATATATATATATATATATAAAGATTTCAAGTATATTCTAATACAATTTATATTAGGATATTCACACACAAGGGTGGTATTATATTGAATAGAATTGTTCATCCTTAAAATTGCGTTTTACTAATAAGAGAGCAATTTCAAAAATTTGTATCACACCTTTTTTTTTTTTTTTTTGCCAAATCCTAAATAGTTTTGCACTCATCTAGTCTTAATCTAATTTATATAGACCTAACTACTCATTATTTTTTGTGTGCACTATTTGTCTTATCTCGTTCATGATTGTCAGGTTATTGCTTGGACACTACCTCTCTTGTGACTCACTAAAAGCTCTCGTCACTTGATTTTTTTAGACGCCTTCCATCAGCTTTGCATACTCTCAAAAATAAAGTTGGTTATGCCCCTGTTCAAACACAAATGTTTTTTAGCGATAGAAACAAGTTAAGACTAATTAAAAATGATGATAAATTGTGTTAGGATATCTAGATATAAATTTGTATTATTGTATAATACTAATTTCATGATAAATGCAATAGTATTGCCTAAGGGCATCTCCAACCAAAAAACCCATTTTTCACTCTAAAATATAGTAAAATTTTAAAATGGCATAATTCATCTCCAATCAAATTATATTTTTTTTTCTTCTTTCGCGCGCTTCCTGCGATATAACAATCTCTCTCCTCTTTTACGCGCTTTTCTTCTCTTTCGCGCCCGTCTTCGGAAAATTCGGCAACCCAATTTTTTTGTGTATGTGAACAGTCCGACGTCTTTATTAGTGTCGCATTGTTCACCTACCGAACTTTGGCATAAGTTTGGAGTTTGAATGCAGCGAATGACAAACGACATACAATGATATGCAGTTCGGTCGGAGAAGGTCTAACACACAAGATTGATTGGAGGATGGAGACGAGCTATCTATAATAGAAAAAAAAAAAGTGTAATTAGTTCGATTACTCTGCTTGCAATGCCAATGAGGTCATCTTGAGATCTATGTGAATCCTCCTTGGAGATATTATAGGTTTAATTAGTTAATTTTGTACCGGCTCAAGCTTCTTTTTTTTTTCCAAACAAACAGTATATTAATAAAATAAAAGAAACACCGTTACAACATCAAATGACAAAAAGGAAAAGCAAAGGAGCAATACAATGAAAATTTAATGAAAAATGGGCTCAGTAGGCGGCCGAGACTTCCAGCATCCCTGACGTCACGCACGGACCATCCAATGAGGTGAAAAAAGCGCACCGAAACCAACCATCTCTACGAAAGTCAACCAAAGGTTGCCACCAGCAAAACGACGAGGACACGAGCCCCAGCCTCATCATTGCCCTGATCGACAAAACAACAGAGACCGAAAGATCGAAAGTTAACAGACTAATAGCAAAAGAAATCAACGCCTCTACCCCCGATATTTTTTATCGCTCTGCTAGGGTTTGCCTTTCGCGGCGTCTCGCTGCTCTCCAGCGGGCGAGAGGGCGGGCTGGCCTCATTTTTCCAGGGAAGTTCTTCCTTGCATCTCTTTTCTTGTTTTTGGTCTTGTTTCTGAGATTTTGCTGCCGTTTTTTCTCTCCGGCGTGTGTCGGATGGCTCTGAAACTTGCCGATCCTGGTTTTTTAGGGGTTTCGAGTTCTTCTCGCTCTTTTCTTCAAGCTCTATCTGGATCATCTTCTAGTAATGGTTTTTCCTAAACTTAAGGTGTCGACTTTCCGCGGTATGCCGTCATTGTGGATTTCGGATGATGAAATCTTGGCTTTGGCTGTGCCTTTTCAATTTTCTCTTGTGGGTTTCTTTCCTTCAAATATACCTTCTCTTGATTCTATTAGGAAATTTTTCTTCAATCTCAAGCTAAACGGTGAAGTTTCGGTTACCTTGCTAGATTCGTCCCATATTTTGATCAAATTGGAAAATGACCTTGATTATTGTCGCATTTTCTGTCATCGATCTTATCTGGTGTTTAACTGCTTTATGAAGCTCACGAAATGGTCGCCTTCGGTTAATATCGGGGTTGAATCTCCGGTGATCCCTATCTGGGTATCTTTTCCCTCCTTACGGCCGCACCTATTTGCCCCTAAAATTCTCCATGGTCCGGCTTCCATTTTTGGCAAACCTCTAAAGATTGATTCGACCACGTCTTTGGGATCTAGACCGTCTTTAGCTAGGGTGTTAGTTGAGCTTGATATCACTAAATCCTATCCTGATAGCATTTGGTTAGGTTCTGAAAAGCTTGGCTATGTTCAGGATGTCGTTATGGATGAATTCCCTTCATTTTGCGTTTCTTGTCGCTGTTTTGGTCATGCGATGGGTGAATGTCGTTCTAAAAATAGTGTGTTGGAAACGTCTGTTTTACCTAAAAATGTTGAGCATGATGTTAAAATGGTTGATCATGTTTATGTGGAACCGGTTGTTGTGAATCTGGACCTCGGTGATTTTCCTGTTTCTGTTTGTGGGGGACGGCCGATACCTGTGGATGGAATCTCCGGGTCTATGGATCCTTTGGCTGCTTTAAATTCGTCAGATACTTTACCCCTTTTGAATGTGTATAATTTGGAAAATGCTGTGAATGTTGTGTCTGATGGTCACGCTGGTAATGTCGCTGTGTTATCCCCCGATGCTCCGGGGCACTGAGTCCATTTCTCCTCTAATTTTAAATGGTGTTAAATCTGTTGAGGCTGTTGTTTTACCTGATTTGGGGGTTTCTGTTTCACCTGTTATTGAGGTTGGGGCTGGCTCTATTGAACCGACTGCTATATCACCTGAAGTTGATGCTTCCCTCTTACCGGTTGTACGTTAATAATCCTGAGCGTATGTTGGTGGAGCAGCTGAATGGTGACTTGGTGTGTTCCAATAGTGTTGTTGATGTCCCTGTTCAAGTGGTGGACACGCTCAGTTTGGTGAATTGCTTGGGTGTTAACTCTGGCTTTGATGTTAGTAATCATGTAGATTGGTTGCACGGATCGTCTGAATTTGAATCGGAATCTGATCATTCGAATAGTGGCTTTATTTCGCCGGAATTTTACGGGGGCTCTGATCCTGGGAATGACTTTACTTTGGTATGTGAGAGACCAATTCGTTCGATTACCTCTCGGGGGAGAGCTCGTGTACTGGCTCAAGCTTGTTTTATCTTAACCATCATAATTATCATTAGGTCAATGTGGATATTTTAATTGATATTAATTAATCATATTTTTTCCACAAATTATTAACAAAGCAAGCCACTGCAAAGCAAATGCGAGTAATTTGATCATGAACAAATTCAATTAAAAAAAAAAGTTAGTCTGAAGCAAATTAATTAATTATTTTATTTTTAACAACATTTTAACAAATATATTATACATGCAAACACTCAACATATATATATATATATATATATATATATATAAACTTTTGAGTCAATTAAATCAAATTCTTGCACACATCACTTATACAAGCTTCGAATTTAAGACCTCTTGATTGATAGTCAAAGCTCCCGACCAACAAATCATATGAGTTGCTTATAAAATAATTATTAGAAATTTTTTTTATTAAAGTTTAGTGTTTCACAATTTCTTTCCCTTTCCCGAGATAGAGAGATATTGGAACTGAGATTGTAGACAAAAGACTTTAAATTTGAGAAAGGAGAAGAGCTTCACACTCCCTAAATAAATTAATAAAATAAATAAATAAAATTTGGCTCTACCTTATTAATTAGTTTGGTCAATAAGCACTCTACCAAACAGAAGCGTATGTGATCCTTTTTATTTTGATCAATGAATCTAAAGAAAGTGCAGTTCAATTTTTCTTTCTTTCTTAGTGTAAAAGTAAACTTGAGAAAAAATTAGGCCTTCCTCTATATGTAACATTCATTTGCAAGGCTAAATTAAAAAAAAAAAAAAAGGCAGCTTAATAGGTTGAATTAGCTGAAGGAGCATCTTAGCTTGAAAATTTAAAAAGGAGCAAATACATTGAACAATTTGACACATACAGAATGTGTCAAATAATTTAGCGCAACCTGAATATATCAAATTGTTTGGCGCATTCAATTTGGCGCATTCAACTCATTAAGACAGAGAGACAACTAATCAGAGAGAGACAGGAGAAAGAAAGCTGATTGGATAGAGAGAGAGACGGGAGAGAGAGAAGTAGAGAGCTGTGTAGAGCCTAATGAGAGGTTAAAATAATAATGATAATTCAACATGGGAGACAAATTTTTTAAAATAAAATTATTAAATTTATAATTACCGAAAAAAATATTGTTATAATTTTTTATAAAAAATTATAATATATTTCATAGATAAATATTCTAATTTATTTAAATATCATCAAATTACTATTTAAAAACTTATTTTAATATAACAATTTTAATTTAACTTTGAGATTGAATTAAACTTTACAAGTTTACATGATTAATTAGTAGATATAATTGTTTTAATATGATTACAAATTAATTAATAATTATAGGTTATATTAATTATTAAATCTTTTCATTTTCAAAATAATCATCTCATATGGAAGATATTATTATTATTATTATTTTCCTATTTATATTTAAATTAATTTAAATATTTTAATTATAAAAGTATATAATTATATAATTAATTAATTGTATTAATTATTTTAGAGAGTGAAATAATTTAAAAAATAAATTAGTTATTAGATATATATAATAGATGTTATTTATTTTCTTAAAAGAAAATAAAAGGTTAAAATTTTACAAATTCATTTGATCAACAAAATTCTGAAAATAATATTCGAACTAGAAAAATTCAAAACCATCCGATCTATAATTTTAACCAACTATTAAATTTTTTATTAAAAATAAATTAAATATTTTTTATAATTTTTATTTAAAACAATTAAGTAAATGATTTAACTATTAATATATTTTAATTAGGAATTAATTTATATTTATCTAAATTTATAGATTTATATATTATTCTTAAAATTTTAAATATTATATTTTAATTTTTAATAAGTAAATTTTTTTATATTAAAAGTTTCTCTGGACTGTTGGATTATTTATTTTTACATGGTTAAAAATTCCTTTAATCTCATTGGCCACTCTCTCTCCAATTTCTCTATGTCGGTATGCGTGAAATATTTTGGCGTATTCAAATCAAATACTTTTTTTTTAAGGCAAACTCACGCATACACAAAGACTCGAACCAAAGACCTCTTAGCTGGAAGCATAAGCTCTCAATCAACAGGCCAAGGTGAGCTGTGTAAAAAATAATTCAGCCAATAATATGCCATACTAATTGAAGTATTTACTCTTCTTTAAATATTTAATCTTCGATGCTCTTTTGTTAATTTTATTTATTAAGCAGTTCCTTTTTAAAATTTAACCCATTTGCTAGCTATTACTAATATTATATATATATATATATATATATATATATATATATATATATATATATATATATATATATATATATATATATATATATATAGGGCTATTACTAATATGCTTAGGCAATCATATGTAAGATTATTATTAGATTGGAAATACATTTGATGATAAAGAGTGTTAATATTGTTATGAATATTAAATTTATTCTTGAAAGATATGTTGAAGCCATAATAATATTATTGTTATTTTATAACCTATTTTTTCTTAAAAAAGATTTATCCTCGCCCTTTTTTTATTTTACTTCAGCCTATGGATACGAGCGAAATATAATTGACAAAATTTTTTTTCTTATTGAGTTTAATATTCATTTAATTTTCATATATTTTGATATTTAAAAAAAGAGTCTTTTTTATTAAATTTAAATGAGAATTTGACTCTTAATAGAATATAATGTAAAAAAAAAAATTCATTTAATTGACCGACCTCATATATAAGGATAAATACATGCTAATGTTGTTTGATATCTAATAAAGAATCATAATATTATTTTTCTAAATCTCTAGCAAATATGTTATTATTGTATTGGAGACAACTTATATTGATATTAAGTTGAATATTATTTTTCTCTCTTTTGTCTTTGTTCTCTCATATCGTTTCTCATTTTTTGCTCTTCCTCTTCATCTCTTTTTCTACTCTTTTTCTATTAAAATAATAATAATAATTATTATATATATATATATATATATATATATATATATATATATTTATATTTACATAAAATCGAAGGAGATGGGCATGAAATTCTTGTAAGGAGAGATTATTACGTACGGAGTTCAGATTGGAGAACCATTCGATTTTTATGAGTGTGAGCAGTAAAAGTATAGTTATTGCTCATCACTATACATTATTGCACACACTCATGAAAATCGAACACGACTTCGATTCGAACTCCACATGTAATCATCTCTCTCGAAGGAGGGCATCTACATTCTTCCTCTTCGTTTAAAATTGTCTTCAAGCATGCAACTTTTCAATTCTAAAACTCTTATTGTCAGAAGTTGACATTGACTGCTACCTTACATGCAATTAATGGCTTCTCACCAATTCATGACAGGAAGGACAAACCATCACTTATTCGTCTCTTCTCCCATGTTAGTGTTCTGAATCATCATCAATAATTAACTATTTAACAGCTCAAATCCTCACAGATTGCAAGGTTTGCCATTAAATCACATGAGAAGGCCAAGAAGATCTCTTCAATGCATTTGCTTTCTTCCCTGCAACATTTATGTCTTTTTTTTTTTAATTGAAGATCTCCATGCTAATAAAATAAAATGATTATGTTATTCACAGCATCACGGGCAATTATATATGTAATAAGATATATTATTAGTCCCCCCCCCCCCCCCCCCCCAAAGATTGATATTAAATATGAGAACATAAATAGAATTTGAATTTGTAAAGTCTTTCAAATTAGTTGGAATTAAGCATATAATTAATAAGTTGATGAATAATTTATACATAGATTTTTTTCACCACATGAAAATCGTCAGTTACCGACAGATTTTTCCGGCGGCTTTTCAGAGGAATGTTTTTGACAGTTTTTCTAACGGTTTTCCAACGGATTACGATTAAATTTTTTTCGATTAAATTTATGGTAGATTTTCCGAAGGCTTTTCAATGACTTTTCCGACGGTTTTTAATGATTATATTTTAAATAAAAAAGGGTGACAATTTTAACATATTTGTCATTCAGGCAAACTAGTTGACTATTTGAAGGTTTTTGGACTTAGTTCAAATTCCACAGCAAGCGGGCAGCAAGGCAGCTCGAAAGGGCAGCAAACAGGCAACCAAGCGGGCGGACTATCATAGATCATGTTGCCCGCTTGCCATGAGATTCGAACTAAGTTCCAAAAAAAATTCAAAGACTCGACTAGTTTGATAGAATGACAAATGTGTTAAAATTGTCACCTTTATTTTTAAATATAATTATTAAAAATCCGCCGGATTTAGTTGAAAAAAAATTCATTGTTATATGTCTGAAAATCGTTGAAAAATAGTCCGCCGGAAAGCCGCCAAACTGACAATTTTCATGTATTGTTTTGGGTTTGATTATTGAGAGGAGATGACCCTCGAAGGACCAGCAATAAGATGATCTTAAGTGGTGGGCATCAGGATATAGCCAAGACAATTCCTCTTTTACAATGAGGGATGATTTGATGGCCTAGAAATGATAGAGCAGTAGAGATTTAAGAACAATAATTGTTAAGTTACCACTTACTTATGCATCATTAATCATCATGATCCTTTACACATGTAATGATACACACACCACCTTTTAGACGCTGACCTCTAACGGTCATCTGACATGCTCAGGGAGAACATTTTACCTTTTTCTCTCTGTTATATACCGAAGGGATGGAATGAATCGTTTAAGCTTTTCCCTTCATTTTACTGTTCATCTTCTCCTCCTCCGATTCTAATATGGTATCAGAGCGCGATTAAGCTTCATAGCTGATCCTCTCTTCTCTAATGACGGATCAAGGAGCATCATCTCAGACGCAGTCCGCTTCCTCTCATCCTGCGAATGCGTCTTCTCTATCTGCTACTATGGCCGACTTCACTGTCCAGCCCCCTCTCAAATTTCTCATGTCGAATCTAAAGCTCTTGGTGCATAACCAGCTGACCGTCGACAACTATGCTTTATGGCGTATGCAGATTCATCAGGCCTTCACTGCCAACGGATTCGAAGGCTATATCTCCGGCCAACTACCGTGTCCTGAATCGGTCAGTGATCAGAAACTTTGGAAGTTAATTGATCAAAACTTGATCTCAGCCCTGTTTTCCACCATTTCTCCATCTGTTCTACCATATATTCTGCATTTGAAAACTTCTCACGAGATCTGGATTACCCTGGAGCGTCGCCTGCAACCATCTAACCGGTCCCTTGTGATTCAACTGAAGAATGAGCTACATAGTGTGCAGATGAGGGATCAAACCATTTCGCAATATCTGTCGCAGATTAAATCTCTGGTTGATAACATTGCAGCTGCCGGATCTCATATTGATGTTGAGGACATTATACTTTATACTTTAAAGGGACTTCCGCCTTCATATAATCCTTTCAAAGCTGCTATTTGCACCTCCCCTCACACCATCACACTTGAGTCCCTCTATTCCCTATTATGCAGCGAAGAGATCAATCTTCAATCGGAGCTTCTGCAAGAAACCACACTGTCCGGTGATGTTCAGGCTCTTTACTCCTCCCGTGGATCAGGACGAACCTCCAATGCCAAGAACAACAGAGGTCGAGGAACTTCTTCTACGACTATCAATCCTTCATCTAAAGCTCCGTCGCCTCCTGCTCGCACTCCCCCTCGGCATGTTTGTCAAATCTGTGGGAAAACTGGTCATTCAGCCTTGGGTTGTTGGCATCGATATAATTCGAATTACTCTGCACCTCCAACGGCTAACACCAGAGCTTATCTATCACAGCCTCAATCTGCACCGAATACCGACTGGATTTTAGACTCTGGAGCTTCTGCTCATCTCACGCCTGACATCCTCAACATCCAGCAACCCAGTTCATACAAAGGAACGGACTCTGTTTCTACAGCAAGCGGTTCATCCCTTCCCATTCATCACAGTAGATCTGGTATTCTCCCATTACCAGACACTAATCGTAAGCTCAAACTTGATCATCTTCTTCATGTTCCAAACATATCTCATAATCTCCTTTTGATATCTAAACTTGTTTCTGATAATCACTGTTCTGTTTCGTTTGATCCCGGTGGATTCATCATCAAGGATCTTCGGGACAACTCAACCATCCACCATGGCCATAATCAAGATGGCATCTATCCACTCAAAGTCTCCTCATCCGCTGATCACAAGGCGCTTCACACCACTTCCTCTCCGGCGATCCTCTGGCACTCCCGTCTTGGCCACCCTCATCCACGGGCGATGGCTGAACTATCTAAAATTATACCTGTTTTAGGAAATTGTTCTCTTTCTTTTACTTGTGTTTCATGTAACATGGATAAAAGCCATAGATTATCCTTTCCTACTTCAAGCACTCATGTATCAACCCCTTTTAGCTTAATACATTCCGATGTTTGGGGTCCATCCCCAGTCTCATCTCTCAATGGCTTTCGGTATTATACTGTTTTTATTGATGATGCTACACGTTACTGTTGGTTGTATTTAATGCATACTAAGAATGAAACCTTCACCAAATTTCAACAATTTCTCAGCATGACTAAAACTCAATTCAATGCTCAAATAAAAACATTCCGAACCGACGCTGGTGGTGAATATACTAGTCAATCTTTTGAAAACTTCCTATCTTCTAACGGGATACATCATGAATTCAGCTGTCCATATACCCCCCAACAAAATGGTGTATCCGAAAGGAAGCACAGACACCTTCTTGAAACCACTCGCACTCTTCTTCACGCCGCTCATCTTCCTTATAAATTCTGGGCTGAGGCTCTTCAAACCGCTAATTATCTGATCAATCGGCTACCCACTTCAGCTCTCAATGCTAAAATTCCTTTCAGCCTTCTACATGGACGAATTCCAAGCTATGATCACCTAAAATCCTTCGGGTGCTTGTGCTTCCCTTGGTTACAACATCAATTTCCTCACAAACTAGCCCCTAAGCTCTACCTTGTATCTTTCTTGGCTACTCATCGCATCACAAAGGTTACAGGTGTTATCATTATCAAACCCAAAAACTCTACATATCTAGACATGTTAAATTCCATGAACAACAACATCCTTACCCTCCCAGCTCTGTTCTAGAACAACCAACTCCACCTTTCACCTTCACTCCTCCAATGCTTCTCACTCCAGTTTCTACTCTACAACCGCTATCTTCTTCTAATACATCACCTCCCCCTACACTTCAAATCAGCAACTCCAATCTGACCTCGTCTCCATTACCTCACATCCCAACTCCTGTTGTCCATCCAACCGAACCTCCACCAACTGTAACCATTCCCGCTACCTCTCATCACATGGATACTCGTTCTAAAACTGGCCATTCCAAACCCAAAAAGGTGTTTGATCTTCTTGCTGTAACAGACGTGTCCACGGTTCCTACCTCCTACCATGTTGCTGCCAAAATCCCACAATGGGCAGATGCTATGTCCGTTGAAATGCAAGCTCTGCATGATCAACAGACTTGGACACTAGTTCCTTTGCTGATCAATGCTCCTATCATAGGCTGCCGGTGGCTGTATAAAATTAAAACTCATGCAGATGGGACAGTGGATAGATATAAGGCGAGATTGGTAGCCCAAGGATACACACAACAGCATGGGATTAACTACAAGGAAACTTTTAGCCCCGTGGCTAAGATGCCTACTGTTAGAATTCTGCTGGTTGTCGCTATTCATCGCAACTGGCCTTTGCTGCAATTTGATATAGCAAATGCTTTTCTCCATGGGGATCTTCACGAGGAGGTCTACATGAAACAGCCTCCTGGCTTCATAAACAAAGATCATCCTACTCATGTCTGTAAGCTCCGGAAAGCCATTTATGGTCTCAAGCAATCCCCTCGACAGTGGTTCCATAAGCTCACCGGTTTTCTTCTCCACTTTGGCTTTCATTTTAGCAAGGCTGACCCTTCATTACTCATTTACAACCGGAACAATGTCCAGCTATATCTTCTCATCTATGTGGATGATCTTCTGTTAACTGGAAATAATCGTCAAGTGCTCGACCAACTCCTACAGGCATTACAGCTCTCTTTTGCGTTAAAACAACTGGGACAACCTCGTCTATTTCTTGGCATTCAAATACATTACACAACCGCAGGTGCTTTTCTACACCAATCTCATTATGCCCGTGACATTCTTCTGGCTTCGGGATTGCAGGACTGTAAGTTAGCTAGCACTCCAATATCTCCCTCTGGATCTCAAAGTGCTCCGGATCTTACACCTTATGACAATCCGACTCATTACCGGCAATTAGCAGGCTCGCTACACTACCTAACAATTACCCGCCCAGATATTTCGTTTGCAACCAACATCATCTGCCAAACTATGCATAATCCCACAATGCATGACTATATGAGACTAAAACGACTTCTTCGTTATCTCCAAGGAACTCAACATCTTGGTCTCCCTATTTCCAAAGGATCCTTGGAACTTACTACCTATTGCGATGCCGATTGGGCGTCAGACACCACTGATCGCAAATCCATCACTGGATTTTGTACCTTCTTGGGCAACAATCTCATTTCTTGGAGTGTGAAGAAGCAAACCACGGTTGCTAAATCATCTACGGAGGCAGAATACAGAGCTCTTGCTTCGGCTCTGTCTGATGTTATTTGGCTACGTCGTCTTCTACTTGATTTTCAGATTCCTCTTGAGCAGCCAACTACAATATTTTGCGACAATATTTCAGCTCTTGCACTCGCTCACAATCCAGTGTTTCACGCGAGAACCAAGCATATAGAAATTGATCATCATTTTATTAGTGATCACTTCCAGAAGAACACCATTGTTGCAGCTCATATCAACTCCGACGAGCAGCCGGCTGACATTTTAACCAAGCCTCTATCCACCTCTCGTTTCCTTACACACCGCAACAAACTAACTATCAGTAAACTAGATAGTTAATTTGAGGGGGGATGTTAAGTTACCACTTACTTATGCATCATTAATCATCATGATCCTTTACACATGTAATGATACACACACCACCTTTTAGACACTGACCTCTAACGGTCATCTGACATGCTCAGGGAGAACTTTTTTCCTTTTTCTCTCTGTTATATACCGAAGGGATGGAATGAATCATTTAAGCTTTTCCCTTCATTTTACTGTTCATCTTCTCCTCCTCCGATTCTAATAATAATATGATCAGTTAGAAGCTCATCTAACGGTAAAATTTTTGAAATTCACTACAAACTAAGGACTTCTCTACGATCTATATTCATCTGTATATATATATAAAGATAAATTTAACTTTCACTGCAATAATAAGACAAATTTTAGAACATGAAAGTGCTCTGACACTAAGAGAGGGGATGGAGTGAATTGATATGTCTTTTAAAATTTTAATTAAGAAGAAGCCTTTATAAATAAAAAATAAAAATAAGAACAAACAAACTAAACTTCCAGTGGTCCTGTTACATCCACTCCCTAAATCATCTATTTGAGAATTCCACTAGCACTTTCTCATTTAGCTACCAGCAATACAGAGAAGCCACTCTTCTGCATGAGGCAGAAAAATTATTGTGTACACAGTCCGAATGTAGAGAACGGTACGCAGTCCAAATGTAGAGAACGGTTTGGATTGTTGCGTATTTACTGTTTATTTTTATGCATATTTTTTGATACAATAAATATGCAAAAAATACGTCGATAAAATTATGTATCAAAAAATACGCAGCAAAATAAACAGTAAATACGCAACATCCGAACCGTTCTCTACGTTCGGAGTGCATACACAATAATTTCTCCTTCTGCATAGGATAATGAAGAAACTCTTACTCTGTTTCTCTCCTCAAAAAGTCTTCAAACCTTAGCCTCCTAGGCTAGGTCAAGAGCCTTTACACCAAGACTTTCTAACACCACGTACTTTTTTTTTTTTTGGGAAAGGCCATTTAAAGCAAACTCACACACACAACACATACACAAAGACTCGAACCCAAGACCTTTTAGTTGGAAGCATGCATAAGCTCTCAACCAACAAGTCAAAGTGAGATGTGTCACCAGACTCACCATGTACTTCTCTTCACAAAAAGCATTCACGCCCTAGCCTTCCAGGTTAGATCAAGACTCTTTACACTAAGAATCCATAGAGCTCTTCCTCACGATCCTTTCCAATAATATAGAGGATTAAAAGATATAAATAATCGTGTTGAACCTCATACTCATATCTTTTGGAAACCTCTTATACTCCAAAAGATTTCTCTCAAGTTTTCTTCAATGTTTTCTATAAAACGCGCATAATTTTTACAAAAGTTCTAAAAGCATTTGGGAAAAAGAAACTCTTTAGGTTTCTTAAGGTTTTTCTATTTATAAGGTGGCTCCAAAAATATCCTAAAAAGGATGTTTAATAAATTTGACGGTTTGATTTTTTTTTTTTTTTTGGGACATTTAGGCCATTTAAGGCAAACTCACACACACAACGCATACACAAAGACTCGAACCCAAGACCTCTTAGTTGGAAGCATAAGCTCTCAACCAACAAGCCAAGGTGAGCTGTGTGTAATTTGACGGTTTGATCGTACAGAACAATCTAAGAACCATATAGTACAACTAGTTCATTTAGTTTGAAATTTTAAAAATTATTCTCTATTAGATCGGATAGTACCATCCAAATTGTTCAGTATGATTAGTTCAACTTGTCAGAACATGATATTGATTTGTCATGCCTGATATGAGATCATATAAACAATCACTCTATTTATTCGGACAATATGATATGTATCATATAGTATGAAATATTATCCTTTCAACTCTCTGATCTCGAGACTTGAAATAAACAAATATCTTAAATATTTGTACAATATGTTTAGTTCAAGTTAAAATCTATGTATTTTTGAAAAATAAAAAGATAATGGTTGGTTTAAATAATTGAAATTGTAGATCGTATATGACTATATATATATCATACAGTCTAATTC
This sequence comes from Dendrobium officinale, assembly GCA_019514585.1. Classification (NCBI taxonomy): domain Eukaryota; kingdom Viridiplantae; phylum Streptophyta; class Magnoliopsida; order Asparagales; family Orchidaceae; genus Dendrobium; species Dendrobium officinale. Next base: position 29,089,179 of record CM033696.1, read on the forward strand.
GTTATATGAAACTTTTGATTTTAATTTTATATTAATCAATAACACTTGATTATCTTATTTGCAAAAATTCTTACTCTTATCATATATAGAGCATGATCCATATTGTTTATTATGATTAATCAAAAACCCAAATATTTTATTTAACTTTTTTTTTTTTTTGCACTGTATGTGTGCTTAGTTGTTTAGTCTCTGTAAATCTATGCAAATATGAGAAGACTCAAGAAACTGAAAAATTACAAATTGACACAACATATTGCTTTTTGAGATCTTTTTTGCCTTTGATGACTTCATATTTTCAATTTAAGTTCAATAAGTCATCTTCCTAATTCTCATCTTTTGTATGTCAGATATTGTTTTATCCTTCATCTTTCTTTAACATATTAGTTTAAAGCGACAACCTGCTCACATAAATATAACTTAAAAACCAGCTTAACATAAATGCTTATTATCATATCTGTTTACAAGCTCATATAGTCCGGTAAAACAGACCCTATATATGCTACATCTCTACAATACAACATGACATACATTGCTAGCAACTGGCATTTTAGTTGCTGTTTTACTAGGCAAAGACTCTAATTTATTCTTTCCTAATTAGATTTTTTCATGAAAAAAATCTTATTAAGGGTGTCAAAAATTGACACAACACAAAAATTCAACCCGAATTTTTTGGGTTAAGGTCCACCCGATTTAAGAACGGGTTAGGTTCGGATCCCGATTTTGACCCATTTCGAATTCTTGGTCGGGTTTGGGTCAACCCGCGTGTGATGCCCCAGAATCAAATAGTGAAAGGATTCGTCTGACATTCTGATCGAACTCCATTTCAGTTGCCTTGCTCGGACCTGAAAATTTAAACCACATATAATGAGCTTACAAAGCCCAGCAGGTCACCAAAGCCTACAACTGAAATCAAAGCACGGCAATGCTATCAATATGCAGGTCAAAGTAAATCAAGTCGATCAATGGTCAATGAGTCTATGCAAGGCAGAAATCCAGTCAATAAAATCAAGTCTGCACAGCGGAAATCAAATCAGTAGCCAATGCAGTACGGAAATCAATAATCAATACAGCGGTAAAAACATCGATAAATCAATACGTCACAGCAATCAAATCAGTAAGTGACTGAAAGCCAATATCTATCCATCGTAGCAGTGTCTATCAATCAATACTATCAGTTCAATCAATCGTGTCATCTAATCAATCCGTTGTATCTATATCATCTATCATATCAGTCAATACTCTTGCAAATCAGTCAGTCCAATTATTCCATACGATCTACTCGATATCAATATACAATATTCAATGACACTACGGTAGATTCAATAATGACGACGTACGATGCTACAGTAGGGAAATCATCTCAATCAATAAAGCACTTTCCAGTCAATTATATCTATCAGCAGGGAAATCCGTCGAACAATCGAATCAACTCAATAAATCAATCTAGCAATTGAAAACAAATCTATACAATGAAATCATCAGGTCAATAGAAATCAAAGAAATCTATTCTACGATACATCAAATCCATACGGCAATATTCCATTCAATCAATCAATCGATAATCGGCACGACAAATCAATGTAGCAGTTTATCAATAACCTATCAGGATCTATCGTATCAATAGTATCCATATGTCCATATCATATCTATATCAATATCTATATCGATCTCTATCAATTGATACAATCTATATCAACGTCTATATCGGTCTCTATCAATCGATACAATCTATAACAATATCAGTGTCAATAGCTATAAATCAATACACAGACTCCATATCCATGTCGGTGCCAGTATCTATGAATCAATCAAGTCGATAATATCAATCGAAAAAGCAATACGATAAATCAATCAAATCAATAAATCCATCAAATCAATCAAACCAGTCTATACTATCAAGTCGATCAAATCAAGCGGAAGGACAATACGATAAATCTACAGTAGCAAGTCGAATCAATGCAAAATCAATGATATCAATGAATCTATAAATCAATACCGTCCATATCCATATCAATGTCGATAATCAATAATCAATAGTAGCCATGCTCAGTGATCAATCAATGAAATCAATCGATGAAATCAATGAATCCAGACGATAAGCAATCAATTCGATAAATCCATCAAATCAATAAATCAATGCATATCAGGAAATCCATATGATGCACATGCAATTCCATACAATGGTCTTACTCGACAAGCACAAACACTAGTCATGATCAATAGTGCTGTTGTAGAATCTATATTGATGTTGTAGATATCCGCACGTTGGTTTCGATCAAGAAGAGTCGTCACTCTTTTTCCCGTCGGCCGCCCGTCGGCATATAAAACTCCTTATAACTCCCAATCGTTATATCGATGATCTATGGTCTATGATTTAAAGGAAAGCCCGTCGGCCCACCATCCTGTACAGGTCAATATCTATCTCCAACCAACGTTCAACCAGGTTCCCACTTGTCTTTCAGTATCAATCAGTTCAATGCAATAATCGATGCAATAATCAATAAGAAAGAAATAAAAAACGATCATATCAATAGTTATATGCGTATCAATTCAATCTATCAATTCCAAAAAATTCGGAAATCATACGAAAATCGGACAGCGTAACGGCAGTCAGTCAAATTTACACAAAAAATCTTGCAAAAAGACACAAATTCCAAATCTTTCCAAATTACAGAAGAATATCGATGACATCAATACAAGACTATTGCCCTATAGAAATCAAATCAAATCAAGTCCCGATAATTTTCTATTCGATTAAAATCGCGTAGAATCAATTCCGATAGGTAAAATCTTCATAGAATACAGTCAAATCGTGTGCAATAATCATATCTATAACATATCAAAAGTTGTGCGGTGAAAGTTGTGCCAAATCCAAATCACGTCGAAAAGTCGACTACGAAAACACAAAACAAATCATAACTCGGTCAAAACTCAATATCTTTGAAAACAGAAATAGGGTTCGGAGTCCTTACCACGAGATCTTCACTTTTCTCAACAACAGCGTCGGACGAAAAGCGCTCCGCGGCCTCCAAAACAAGGTTTTCCTCTTTTTCCCTTTCTCTTTCTCTCTCCTCAAATCAGATATTTTTTGATTTTAAAATATTTTCTCTCTCATCAAAACGACCAGATTTTCTTATATCATTAGTCGGATCGGCCCGGCCGATCGCCACATCGTCCCGGGACGATCAGACCAAAAAGATCGTCCTGGACGGTTCCCAGAACTATCTTCAGGCCGATATTTTCTACAGTGCCGATCGGCCTGGACGATTTCCAATCGTCCTGGACGATCCTGAGAGGAAAAATCCAAATCAGAGAGGAATAGTAAGGGAACGAGGTCTCACACCGCGAACCCGATAATGACCCATCTAATGTTCACGCGTAGTATCCCGCTCACTGTTAGCACTCTGCACCGCGTGCCCGGCTCACCCTCATACCGTTGCCCATCTCGCGCACGCACCACGCGTGCTCATTGTGCAGCTCGTGCGCAAACCATTGCGGTACTTTCATCGCGTTTCTCGCCTTGCCAGCCCACTGCTCTGACTCGTCTCGCCTCGCTCTACAGCCACACCCACATGTTCCGCCCCTGGACGCACCCATGCGTTATGTGGCTCTTTGTTGACCCGGGCTAATCTTGTCAGGTTGGGTCAACCCGTAAACAGGACGGGTCAGGTTCAAGTTGAAATTTTTGACCTGTCTGCAAAAAAAGGGCCAGGTTCAGGTTGTGTCAGATTTGACACGAACCCGACCCGCAATCTAATTTTGACACCCCTAAATCTTATTGTCTCATTTCTTCTCAAATACTTCTATGACATAAGAAAATAATACAAGAGAAATCAATCTTATTCTTCTTGCTCAATTTCCAACATGTAATAAATTCATAGAAGCCTCTTTGATATGCAAGGTACCAATCAAGTTAGTTAAAGATATTTATATTATGCCCAAAAAAAATCAAAATATGAATACCTAATTAATAAGCTAAAAATATTATCCTACATATATTTATACACTTTAAATTTTTATTATTTTAAGCCTATTATTTCCTCATTAAACCTCTCTACAAAATGGACCACATTTCAAACATTATAAACATTTCTTCAAATACAAGTGGGGCATTAATGAGGACATCACCATTTTAATCAGAAACCACATATAGATCAAGTTCAAAGTGGGACCATTCTATTTGCATGTGAACTATAGAGACTATTCATAGGAGCATGTAATGTATGGAGAAAAGCTCATGAAATTGATGCTTACTGTTGACAAATCAAAACCTTTGGTCAAGAAATCATTTTGCATAGTGACAGGGAGCCAACTTCTTATTGATGTGAATGTATTACTCAAGCATTCATGATGTTCATTAATGTTCTTTAGGTAGACAAGTCATGTACTTGTTTATGTAAGCTTTTATATTTACCTAATTATAGGTTAAAAATGTTGGTCTTGGTCCTAAGATGGAAATTTTTTTCTTAGTGGTGATTGTAAGTTTTGTTTGTGATAGATTTTTTACTGTTTTCTAAAGCATTTTTTTTGGTTAAAAAATCTCTTGAAATAAAAAAAAAAAAAGTCAAAACATCAAGCTTCTTAACCCTAGATAAATTTTAGATTCGGCTTTCTATGGTTTTAGAATCTATTTTGTGTGATATCTTAGAATGTTTAATGATCCTCTGTTATATAACTTTTTTACTCTGTATAAATTAATGAAAAATGCGGAGTTATTATTAGGCTCGTAATTGAGGCTAAACACAAAACATAAAGCTTCTTAACCCTAAATTGTCCAATAGACTATACATTAGATGTTGCATGCTAGAAGAATTGTAACAATAGAGGGGTTTTTTTTTTGTCTTCGAGCTGTACAAAAGTTATGCATACACATGGATAAAAAAAGATTGAAACTTACAAGAAGGGAAAGAGTTTTTTAGGTGAAAAATATAGAAAATGGAAACAATCGGGCCTACCTAAACTAAAACAATCCATTACGTAAGTCTAGGTTATAACCGTTTCTAGCTCTCATTTTTTTTTACAATTAGAGAAATTAAAGTTGTTTATAATGTCCACTACAGGAAAATCACCAAAAACCGGCAGTTTGGGTGAAAAAATCGGCGGTTTTGGAATCTACCGGCTGCTTTGCGGCGGGTGATGAACCGCCGGAAAAAATGGCATAGGAAACAATTTTCCGACGGTGTTTACCAACTGCTTAATTCGCCGACGGCGTCCCAGCGGCTTAAACCGCCGGTTATTTTATTGCTTTGTGCGGCGATTTTTCGGCCGATGTACCGCCGGTCAAGATACCGACGGCGTACCGGCGGTCCTTCAACGACGGCTTACCGGCGGTTTCGGCGGCCGGTGTGAGGATACTTAATCGCCGGGTTGCATCGGTAAACCGTCGGTAATACACCGGCGGTTACCGGCGATCAAGACCGACGATAGTAATGGCGGTCTAGACCGCCGGGCTTTCAACGGACACCCGCCGGCTGCCGTCGGGCAACCGCCGGCATTATATCGGCGGTTTAACGAATTTACTGGCGGGAGTGGAAAACCCGTCTGGTATCGTCGTTTCCGGCGGCCAAACTGCCGATTAGCCGCCGGAAACCTGTAGCACCTGCAAAAAAAATTAACAGCCTCCCCTCTATATGAGGGAGGTTTACCCTAGATTCTAAAATATGCACATAAAATAATATATAACAAGATTTTTGGTCAACACGCCGCTATATTCAATCAACAAGATTTGGACAACACGCCGCTATATTCATAATAATATACATAAGCACAACCAATATTGAAGATTACATAAAACATAAGTTCAGAAGTTTACCAATGATAAGCACAACCAATATGTTCAACCATAAAACATAAGTTCACAAGTTCAGAATTTCACAAATTTACAAAGTCACAATAAACATAAGTCACAAGTTCTACTCCTCATATGTATCCTCGCTGTCTCGAGATGTTCGTCGCTGCTCTTCTTCTTGTTTCCTCTGATTTTCAACTCTGTAGGATTGCAGCTATGCTTGCCTTTCACTTTGAACCCTTCTCATTTCTTCAATCTCTCTAGTCAATGCTGCAACCCTCTGACTCACAATTTCTTCAACTCCAGTACTTGGATCATAAAATGCTGAGGTGGATGAACTGCCCTCATACGCATAGCCCGTGAACCCAAGCCATATATCCTCCCCTTCTGTCTTCCACCTACAACATCAGACCAAGTATGATACTCTGAAGTGTGGGCTGATCCTGAAGATGATCCCTCGCTAGTGGAATGACGGCTTTCTCGAGCTCGTACAAAATCATCCTGGGAGAATACAACCATAAAATAAATTGTAATTTGATATTACAATTACTTTTATTAAAATAAATTTTTATTCCAAATTTCCAAAAAAAATTACTCACATGAGCCTTCTTAGTCTTTTCATCAACCCACTGATGATCAGCTTGATGTTGATGAGTTCTTGTATGCAACTCCAGTGGTGTTGTCTCTCGACCAAGAGACTCTTTCTAAAAATTTAAGAAATAGTTATAATAACATAAATATATTTAATAAACTAATTTAAAACTCTTACCAATCGTCGTCTATGTTCCGTATGAGGTACCGATCCACCAGTATGAAAAGAGCTTCCTAAACCTCCACAGTCAGAGGCTCTGTTCTGTTTATTCTGCTCTCTCATAGGGTCTACTCATTTGATCTTCATTATATGTTTCATAAGTTGTAGATGAACCGGCATGATCATCTCTGTGTGGCTCGTACTCGCCATGTGATGTCCAAATCCAGTAGTTTGGAAGAAATCCCCTATGATATAAATCAAGCTTCACATCATCGGGCTTGAAGATATATTTTTATGCTCCGAACATGGACATCTAAACATTTTATCAAACTGAAAGGAAGTCAGTTGAGATGCAACTTGAATGAAAGTTTCAACTCCCTTTATAAATTCAACTATCAATCATTTTCGACCCGGCAACAATCTGTTATATATCAAATATCTCTCTTCTTGGATAGTCATTTGGACGTTGAAGCAAATGTCACCCTACATAGTTATGAAAATATTTATTATAATACATGCATGTACAAACGTGTTATAATTTAGGTGGATGAGTGGATTTACTCATAGTTTAATTTTCAATGAAATTAATCTCCATAGCAAAGGGCATTAACCCAAGAAAGTTGCTATATAATAGCTTGTGTGATCTCATAGGGCTACAAGCGGACCAAACTATCTTATGTGTGATCCCATAAGGCTACAAGCGGACCAAACTATCTTATTCACGCATCTATCTTATATGTGATCTCATAGGGCTACAAGCGGACCAAACTAACCATCTACATCAACTATCAACAACAACAACAATATCAATTCTTTATCCCACCACATGGCATGTATCAAATCAACACAAACTAATCATCTACATCAACTATCAACTACATGAAATTAAACTTGTTTACATCTAAAGAAAAGTTCATTTTGATGCCTATAACTTTCTTAAATGTATCAAATCTAACAATTATGCGACCAAATCAAATAAGACAAGTCTATCTAATTAATCTTATGTACCACAGGAGCTACTCCAAACTTTTCACATATATTCTCGTTTCGCTCTCTCTCTCTCTCTCTCTCTCTCTCTCTCTCTCTCTCTCTCTCTCTCTCTCTCTCTTTTCTCCATATCTCTCCCTTTTCTCTCTCTCTCTCTCTCTCTTTTTCTCTCTCTCTCTCTCTCTCTCTCTCTCTTCTTTCTTCTCTCTCTCTCTCTCTCTCTCTTTCTTTCTACTCGCACTCTTGCTTTCTCTCTATCTATCACTCTCTCTCTCTCTTGTTTCTTTCTCTCTCTCCCTCTCCCTCTCTACTTCTCTCTCTCTCTCTCTCACTCACTCTCTCTCTCTCTCTTCTCTCTCTCTCTCTAACACTCACTATCTCTCTCTCTCTCTTTCTCTCTCTCTCTCCTCTCTCCCTCTCTCTGCACTTACTATCTTCTTCTCTCTCTCTCTCTCTCTCTCTCTCTCTCTCTCTCTCTCTCTCTCTCTCTCTCTCTCTCTCTCTCTCTCTCTCTCTCTCTCTCTCTCTCTCTCTCTCTCTCTCTCTCTCTCTCTCTCTCTCTCTCTCTCTCTCTCTCTCTCTCTCTCTCTCTCTCTCTCTCTCTTGCTCTCTCATATATCTCTATATCTATCTATATCTCTTGTTCTCTCTCTCTCCCTCTCTCTCTCTCTTTTATCTCTCCCTCTCCCTCTCTTTTCTATCTCTCAATCTCTCTTGCTATCTTACTCTAACCCAAAGTCACAATCAATAAATTAGATCTATCATTATTAAATTAATACTTTATAAATAGAAAATTTAGATCTACTCAAATGATTACAACATTACCTCTTGCATATGTCTAAATTTCTACCTAAATCATACATTTTATTTAAAAACTCTTGCAAATGTCTAGTGAGAACAAATAAACAAAGAAAAACGTTAAAGATTACCTTAAATTACTAATTTTTCTTCAACTCACACGAAACCTAGGTTAGCCGGCGTGAGATCCGGAGTGAGATCGACTGTGGCAAGTGACAGCAAAGGTTGACCGAGCGAGAGGCGGCCGGTGTGGGGTCGGCGGTCGAAGTTACTTCGTCGGCGGCGACAAACCGAGCTCGATCCAGCGAGATGCGGGCGGAGGCGACGGGAGAGCGACCGAAGTTAGAGAGAGAAGGAAAGAATAGAAATGAAATGCGAGGTGCGGGTCTGTTCGTTTTAGGGCATTTACCTGCGGTATTCCGGCGGTCTGGACCGCCGGTAACAAAATAATTTATCAACGGCGGATCAAATCGCCGTTAAACCGCCGGACAATATTGATGTCCGACGGTTATGTGACCGTCGCTAGTACCGGCGACTTCACGTAACAAAACCACCAGTTAGGCCGCCGGTAAAAACCGGCGGTCTAACCGCTGGCGAAATCGTCGTTAAAATCGGCGGTCCATAAACCGCCGGTAATCGGCATTTTTCCTGTAGTGGTCTGGACTATCAATTTGGTATCATGTTAGATAACAAAAGATATTAGCGAAACAAGAAGGCAATCAAGTGACATAAGCATTGATGTTGGTCAGTATTTAACAAAGGTAATTAAGTAATGATGCTTGTACAAGTGATGAAAAACATTGGTGGTTATTGATTTTGGTCGACATCAGGCAAGTGATGGTGGTCATTAGTGTAGATTGGTGGCGAATGGTGATTATCGGGAGATGGGGTCCATTGCCATCGATCTGCAGGCAGAGCTCTAGGATTCTTTAAATATGAGAATTCTCTCTACTTTTTTTTTTTTTCATTTAATAGTGGAATGAAGATCTACTTATAGATTTTTTTTGTTAGAAGAATTTTAATTATTTCATTGAAATTATAAACTATCAATGGACAACCCAAAATAATCTTCCTTCAATATTTAATATTTTCAATCATTTGAATGCCAAAATAATATTAGAATTGAGTGCCATCTGGTTTATCTTATGTCTCTTCCAAATGAATGTTTTGACTATGAGTTCTCTGAAAATAAAGTTCAAATTATTCTAAAATTGATTTAGAAGTTTCTACTTTGAAAAGTCAAAGTACTTTGAGAATTCAAAGTTGAATCAAGGTTCATGTTGATTAAATATTTTTTTAGAAGAAAATTGCACATTATCTTTTCGATCCATTCACATTTTAAAAGTTGACTTTTTAATGAAAAGAGTTTCGAGACCTCAAAAATTTTATAGTTCTACGTTTTTTTTTTTTTTTTTTCTCTCTACTATGTCAGGATATTTTCATGTAAAATTTATCATCAGAATGTGTTTCAAATAATTTAATTTATATTAAAATAATTATTGTTTATGGTATCTTAATTTCATTAATCATAATACAAATTGAACAAATTTTATAATTAAATCATGGATTTTTTATATAATTTTTTTTTTATTTTTTGGCTAGTGAAATATTGGTGATATTTATTTTTTAGGGCAATAATCATTTATATTATGTTTTTTGCAGCTCTCATGGAGGAACAATTATTACGTCCTCCGACCGGATGAAGAGGAACATCCGGTTGTAGGCAAAAACGCGCCTATACCAAAAAACTCGGTACACCTCGGTATAGGCGCGTTTTTCCTACAACCGGATATTTCTTGCATTCGGTCAACCCCACCAAATAAAATTCTCTCATGGAGCCAATGAATGCTGGTTTATTTGAATATGAAGCCTTTGTTTTCGGCCCCTTTTTGTGTGTGCAGCTTCTCTTTTGCAGGCTATGACGATTATATTCGCAGAAGATTCTACACAGCTTTCTGATATCAAAGCTCAATTTGCTGATACACACAATGTTTTTTTTTTTTTTTTTTCAATATTATGGAATCAAGTACTGACCATCAGTATTTTCTATTGTCTGACTCTCATTTTGATGTCTTTTACACCGTCAGATTTTTTTTTTTCTCTTAATCAGATTTTTTTCTCTTAATTCTGATGAAATGTAACTTTTTCTTTTTTTTTTCTTTCATATATCCTTTTTATCTACTATCGTACCACAATTGTTATTTTTCTCCATCAATAGGGCATCTCGAACCGAAAAAATTCATTTTTATCTCCAAAATAGAGCAAAATTTTAGAAATGTAGTAATTCATCTCCAATCAAATGGTATTTTATCTCTTCTTTCGCGATCTTGCTGCGAAGGTAACCATTATTTTCTCCTATTTCGTGTGATTCTTCGGCAAATCACATAGCCTAATTTTTTTGCATAGGTGAACAGTAATCCGACGCCAATATTGGCTTCGCACTGTTCACCTATAGAACTTTAGCGTGAGATTTAGAGTTCGAATGGACCGAGTGGCCGACTGCCTATGATGGCATACAGTTCGTTTGGAGATGATCTCAAAACTATGAGTGGTCCTCAATTCTCAAAAAAAAAAAAAAAAAAATTTTTCTAACACGAGGATAGTCATAATGGATAAAAAATATAATTCCTACGAAAATTTAAATGTATGTACCTCATAATAGGGGTGTCAATTTCAGGGTCACGGGTCGGGTTCGGGTCGAACCCGAAACTGACACGGTACTATTCGGGTTCGGGTTAACCCGACCCATTTTTGCAAACGGGTCAATTTTTCGGACCTGAACCTGACCCGCTTTGGGTTCGGGTCAACCCAAACCCGAAATTTTCGGGTCGGATTCGGGTTGGGTTTTCGGGTCGTGTCCAATATTGACAACCCTACCTCATAACATCTAAAATTAGATAAACATGCCTAGCTAGTGTTTTCTTTTTAGGAAAACTTTATCCGAAAGTTTATTTCCCTCAGTGATTATAAAGAAGTTTAAGTTTGAACAACTTCAAATCAATTTTGATTATAATTATAGCAGACTTTTCAATAAGCATTCTGTGTATATAAAAAAGCGGTAATTGTCTTAAATAGTCTATCAGATATATTTTACTAAGAAATATATATATTTTTTTCAATTTGTGAATATTATGGTACATAAAATTAAATATCTCTAATTCAGGTCAAATTATTCTGTGTGGATGTCGAATATCGTCCAAAGACCGACCAAAATGAGCCACGTCACCCCTGCTCGGTATCGTGCTCGGTACTACGCTTGGTATCGTGCTCGGTACTGTTGACGTGACGCATTCTGATTGATCTCCGAATGATGAACTGTGTTCGATGTCCACACAGAATATTTTCTCCTAATTCCGAATTCAGAAGGCATTGAAAGTATCATTTCTGTACGTGTCCTTGCGCTCACCTTGCTGGGTAATTTTATTGGGATGATATGAAAGGATGCATATCCTCCTTATGACTTATGAGTTTGACATAGACCTAACATGCCATAAATTAAATGTTCATATGCACATAAAAAAATGGGCTCCCAACTTTCCATTCCAACAATGCATGCAGAAATGCGAAAAGATTTAAAACAAAGAAATAACATAAGAGTAAGCCTATGTTTGGAATTACTTTTCAGACCGTAATTATAAATTTATTTGATTGTTTTTTTTTTTTCTTTCAAAAAAAAAAAACATCAAGAAGCTATTTTTTATAGCCGCTTTTAAAAAATTATTTTTTTACAATAACTTGACAACCATTTTAAAAAAAGTTGTAGCAATGGAAACTCTATAACTAATTAGGGTGTTAGCTACTATAGGTAGCTTAATAGGTAAGGAATTTGAAAATTAACATTAAAATTTTTAATTTCAATTTCATCAAGAGCTAATGTTATGTTTTTTTTTATCTAAATTAGTATGCAATATAATAAAATAAAGAATATTTTCTATTTATTTATATCAAATTGATAATAATATTGTTATGTTTTACGATATTCATGGCAGTAGAGAAATATAAAATTTATTGTCTTAGATTTGTGCAAAGATCCAGCACTCAAGTAGATAAAAGAGAAGGTGTAGCATGTATAAGAGACACCAGAGTTTTTTTTGTGGAAACCCCTGAAAAGGGGAAAAACTCACGGGGTATTGCTCAGTTTGAATGAATCCACTATTATTTACAGTCAATTATAAATGAGGCCCTTCCTTGGGGGAAGGCCTTGGGTTGATTTAGATAATGTATATCATGTTACATGGTGTGAATTGGAAGAATTAGTATTAAAATGTTCATTTGGCCGGAAGGGCCATAGTCGGTGGGCGACGAAGGTCGGAATGACCTCTTTCTTGCGACAAAGATTAGAAAGATCGTTGTTTGACAATGAAGGTCAGAAAGACCGTAGTAGACGAAGGAGGTCGGAATGACCATAATCGGCGGGCAACGAAGGTTGGAAGGACCGTAGTCAGCAGACGGTCGCAAATCGAAAAGACCATAGTCTGATGACGGTGGTCGGAGGGACTGTATTCAGTGGAGGAGGTTGGAAAGACTGTACTCGACAGAGGTGTTCGGGAGGACCGTACTTGGCGGAGGAGGTTGGAAGGACCGAAGTCGGTGGATGACGAATGTTGGAAGGACTGTAGTCTGATGACGACGGTCGGAGAGATCGCAGTCAGCGGAGGAGGTCAAAAGGATCATAGTCGGTGGAGGAGGTTAGAAGGACCATAGACAACAGAGGAGGTCGGAATGACCGTAGTCGGGGGCGACGAAAGTTAGAAGGACCATAGTCTGGTGACAGTGGTCGGAGGGGCTGTAGTCGGCAGAGGAGTTCGGAAGGAATGCAGTTAATGGAGGAGGTTAGAAGGACCATAGTCATTGGGAGATGAAGGTTGGAAGGACCATAATCTGGTGACGATGGTCGGAGGGACCGTAGCCGGTGAAGGAGGTCAGAAGGACTGTAGTCGGCGAAGGAGATCAGAAGGACCGTAGTTAGCGGAGGAGGTCGGAAGGACCGTAATGGGAGGTGACGAATGTCTTACCTCACTTACCCTAACACATTTTAAAGTTCACCTACCTCCCTTACACAACCAAATTGAGAATACTTAGGATTGGAATCTGACTATGACTCCTAAAGGAGTTGAGGAGAGATACGATTGACTGAACAAACATGAATCTTAAAGATATTTAGGTAACGATAATATTCAAAAAGTTGTGTATGTTATTTTTATATTTATAAGAGCTCTTATTTATAATTGTATCTTCAGTTATCCATTCATCAAATTCTTTTAGTCTATGAGATTTACCAAACAATTAGTCATAAAGTTCTCTTTGATGCCAAACTAGATCCCAATGTCATAAGTCATTGTATAAGCTTGCTTTATTTCGAGGATCTTGGTATTTGAAATTAACTGTGCACATTGGCTTCTTAAGCTTTAGAATTAATCTCCAATATAAATTCAACTCAATCCAAGCACAAATGGGTCCAAATCAAGGTTCAGCCCGAAGCACATTTAGAAGGTTCAAATCATAAATTGGATGATCAAATGATATCCAAATGTCACATGCTTATAGTCGAATTGAGCGGCTCGACGAGAAAAATTCAACGAACCAAAGATCATCGAATTATAGCATCATTAAGGCACTTAAAGAATCAATAAATAGTTTATGATCACAAGAATCGATATCGACCATCCATTTGAAACATTCCTAATATGTCATTGATCTTCTCCTTATTTTTTAGTCATGACACTCCAACAAAATTATAAATAAACCCCTCATTATTCATTGAAGTATGAACGAAGTAAGGAGAAAATAAGAGAGGAATGGAAGAGAAATTTGAAACCTCTCATGCCACCAAGCTCCTCGATCATCGACTAACTAGAATCTTTCCGACCTCCATCACCTGTCGACTACGATCCTCCGACCGCCGTCACCCAACTACGGTCCTTCTGACCACCGTACGTCGTTCAACTACAGAACTTCCGACCACCGTCACTTGACTATGGTCTTTCTAACTTCCATCGCCCCACTACGAACCTTCCAACCTACTTCGTTCGTTGACTATAGTCCTGTCGACCAAACTAACATGTCAACACTGATTCTTTCAACTCCGACCATGTAATGCACTATATATGATATATATTTGCTACATTTAGCCAAGGCTTTCCCCCCTAAGGAAGGGCCTCATTTGTTATAAACCATGAATACTAATGGAATCTTTTCAACTGATCAAAGTTCCATAGTTTTCCCCCTTTTATAGGTTTTAATGTAAAAACTCAAGTGTCTCATATGAACATTGCACCCCTCTCTTTCATCTAATTGTGTGTTGGATCCTCGTACAAAGTTAATGTGTTAAACTTTATATTTATCTACTGTCATGAATATTCTGCGACACAATAAGTATTATGACATGTTCAAATTAAATTTATGGTCATTTTTATGCAATTTTAATAATTTTTATCCCCACATTTCAAAATATCACAATAAAATTAAATAAAACTTGGAATTATAAAAGAATTTCACAAATTAAAAATTTATTCATGTTTTTTTTTTTTAATTATTTATTTAAAAATATTTTTAAATGTGTGCTAGCTAAAAGGCCTAAGTCATCAATTTTAAATGCGCTAGGAATGTTTTAATTTTTTTTATTCTTTCGGTTAAAAGATTAACACATGTTTTTTTTTTTTTTTAATTTGACGATTCTTTTCTTTTCAAGAGAAGTCAAAACTCAAAAGACCAGGTTTAACATATATTTTTTTCAGAAACGAAAATAAATTTAGGTTGCCCTTAAAAAAGCCGAAATGGGTGAAAAGAACGGAATCCTCAGAACAGTCATTTACTTTCTCTCTCTCTCTCTCCCTCTCTCCCTCTCTCCCCAGTGTCATTTTCTCCCTCATACTTCCCAGGAAGAAGCAAGAAGCTGTTTTCACACAATCTCTACCCGCTTCTTTACCCCTCCACCCTTCCTCTCTCTATCATAGAATTCCCATTCCATTCCTCCTCAAATCCTCTCCTCGTCTCTTCGCCCACACAGATCTCTCTCTCTCCCTCTCTCCCTCTCTCTCTCGTCTTCTCCAATCCTTCAACCACAAGAGAAAATTAAATCAGTACAGCACAACCACATCAACAAGTACAAGAAGCATCATGAACAAGTAGCAGAAGAAAACACTAAACAAGAAAGAGAGAGAGAGAGATTAGGAAATTGGAGGTTTCTTTATTCTCCTACTTTTACAAAAAGAAGAGAAAGAATGGAGTTGTTTCCAGCACAGCCAGACCTCTCATTACAGATAAGCCCTCCTAATGCCAACAAACCGAGCTCAAGCTGGAATAACACAGCAGAATCAGAGACCGTGCACTTGGCGTTTTGGAGCAGAGCCCTCGACTCCAACTCCACCGGCACCGTAGCGGCTAAGTCATCCGTCGCCGGCGACGGCTTCGACCTCTCCCTCCCAAACCAAGGTCTCTCCAACCACTATCCTTCGTTCCTCCATGAGCCATACCTCGGCCAAGATCTCGCCTTTCTTCGCCCCATACGTGGCATCCCTGTTTACCATTCCCCTCCTTCCTTTCCTTTCCCTCCTCAGCAAAACCACAGACTCAACTACTTCTTCGATTCCTCAAGGACATCACCGTCGTCGAGGTTTCTCCCTCGGTTTCCCGTGAAGCGCAGCATGAGAGCTCCCCGAATGCGCTGGACTTCTACTCTCCATGCTCGCTTTGTTCATGCTGTTGAGCTCCTCGGCGGCCATGAGAGTAATTAAGAAGATTATTTATTTTTTTCTATTACACAAAGACTGCATTTTTATTTGTTCTATGAACATTTCGGTCGTTTTTGGGTTATAGGAGCAACCCCCAAGTCTGTTCTCGAGCTCATGGATGTGAAAGATCTCACCTTGGCTCATGTGAAATCCCACTTACAGGTACCCTATTCACAAAACTGGTTTTTATTGTATTTTGTAGCTCTCATCTCGCCTTGCATTGTTTTGTTTCTTTTTTGTTACGGGGAAAGCTCGAATGAAAGCTAGTTAGGAGCATAGCTTCTAGCTTTCTTAGTTCTCAGAGATTCAGAGATGAGATTGTGAGATATTTGGCTTGTGACAAGAAAGGGACGACTAAAGCATTTGGAAAGAGTTGCATTTTGTTCCAGGAAAAATTAAGCTTTTGTTTCCATTTCCTTTCCTTTCCTTTCCCGTTGCCATCGCTCCGTACTCACCCTCTCTCTCACTTGCCACATTTTATATTGTTCTTTAGCTACTTTCTTATTGCAACAGTGACTCTCTCTACCCTGGTTTGCTTCTCTCTCGATCTCTCCCCCCGCTTTCTAGAGATTTGTGGGTTCTGAGAGTCAGGAACAGCTTTGCTTCTGAACCAGAAACCATGCCTTTAAAGGTAAAAGGAGAAAGGAAAATACTGTCATAAATCACAGTATAACGATCGAAGAACGGACTTTTAAAGAGAAACCAACTCCATCCCTACCACCACCCAAAATAATGAACCATCATTACTCAATCATTTATCAGCATGCACCAATATGGCTATATATAGAAACACAGCTGATGATACAATTAATGCAGGAAGAGCTATATACAGAAATGGCTTCAATATTACTAGGCTAGTTGTTTTCTTTTTCACTTTAATGTTGTTTAGCTCAGTAAATTTGAACGTCTATCACTCCCAAAAAAAAAAAAAAAAAATTTCAGCACAATTACTTGAACTTTATTTTATTGGTTGATGGATTAAATTTTAGAGAAACTGTACTTTAATTTGCCTGTTCATCTCATTACATGTTTACAAGAAAAGTTTTTTATAATTTTTTCGTGAATATAATAATTTTCAATTGCGCAGTTTATATTCTCTGAAGTTTTGTTGATAAACATTTTTGTAACTATAATGTGCTTTGTCATTGATTGCAGATGTATCGGACTGTCAAGACCACTGATAAACCGCTCACTTCAGGTACCACAGCGAAATTTTGAGCTACATTAGGCTTTTGAAATAGTAGAATGATTAATGGTAGTAAAAATTTTTTTTTTAGTCCCATCGATCTTTATTATATTTAACCACTTTTGTTAAAAAAAAAAGTAAATTTTTATTAATTAAGTGAATAAAAATTGCTTTTTTATCCTATTTTTATAACAAATGTGTTTTAAATAATTGTTCACATAATAAAAAATCACACCTTTCAAAAAAAAGTCATTAAAAATGTTATTTTTAGTCATAATTTAAGAAAAGGTATAATAAAAATTTAATATTTATTTATATTTATTTAATATGATTATTATTTAAATTTTTTTGAGCGTAAAAAAAAATCTTCTTTCAATACAATACCATACATCTAAGAAAAATTTATTTCAAATAAATATCGTAGGTCAAGGTGATCCCATTGAAAACTTTGATGACAACTTGCTCGATTTAAACAATATTGTGCATGGACCCGAATCTTCAGTTGAAAATGGAAAGTCAGCAGGACAAAATAGCACGAATTCTTATGGTTTATGGAGCAATTCCTCCAGGTAAAGCACGCTTTTTTAATTACAGTTTGCAGCAGTACTAAACTGCAAGCAGCGAAATCAATTGAAAATTGCTTAACTTTTTTTTTTATTTGTGGGCTATTTATGCTGAAAATAATTTGCCACCGAATGATTTCTTTCATTATCTATCGATTACTTATTATTTGGTCTCTATCAAGCAAGATGCTGAAAAAAAAAAAAAATTCAGTCTTCCTTGTTCTATAATTTAAAGATGGGTACGTAGTACTATTTGTTTAAAAATTGGTATAAAGTAAACCGTCAAATAAAATTGATAAGGATAGATTAGTACTTTCGATGGCTTTTTTTAATAAATCTGCTGCAAATTGAATACTCTCAATCAAAATAACCTATTTTTTTTACAGCTTCAGTACTTGATCTGGAATACTGAATCAAATGGCTGTTTTTTTTTTTTTTTTTTTCGCTTCAGCTATGATAGAATAGTTATATTCATCTTTGATATGGAGATAAAATAGAATCTAAATTGGGCAATCTAATGTTACAAGTGCGTTGTCTGTTTAGTTGGTGTGCATTGATATGCTGCTTGATTTCATTTCCTCATCTGTTTTAGAATGTAATTGTCTTCGGCTTATTTAAATTATAATACTCATGTTCTTACGAGGGATTCAAATAGTTTAACTAAGATTTCATTTGGATTTAGCTTTTTAGTGCAAAATTATTTAAAAACAACAAAAAAATATAATCAAAAGCTGTCTCAAATGAAGCCTTTAGGGCAATTTCAACCGAACTTCATACTCCTGTTTGGTGTCCATGAACTTCTCCAATCGAATAGCAAAAGGAGCGTCATTCTCTTGTTCATGAATAGTGTGACGTCAATTTTGATGTTGTACTATTCACAAACAGATTTTTGACGGAAACAGAAAAAAGCGTAGGGTAGAAATGTTAGCGCCTGTGGTTGAGAAAGAATACACGGAATTTTTTTTTTCATTAAGAAATAGAGTTCGGTTGGGGAAGAATTATTATATTTGGAGTGGAAAATAATTTTTTCAGTTGGAGATGATCTAAAAATATCATTTTTTTCAGTGATGGTACATTTTTCTTACTTAAATGTTCAATGAATGCCATTGCAAGGACATAAAAGAATTGCTATAGGAGGTGTTTCGTTCGATGCTTTCAAATGCATATGTTTTTAAAATAGAGGGTAAATGAAATTAAATGATTTATTTAATTGAATGCAAGTCAAATAAAGTGAAATATTTTTTCATATATTTATTACAAGGTTATATTTGAAGCAGTACTACTCCAGTTCTCTTTTACGTCCATAATTCAAGACACTCTTAATACTTTAAACCAAACAGCCCCTTGATAGTTCTAAGGACTGAAAATCAAGTACCCCTTGAAATTCCCTTTATTCAGTCAATAAAACAATCATGCAGATCGATCATTTCAGTTCAGTAGGCTATCTTAATTTCTTCTTTTTTTGTAGGTTTGTTCATAGCTATTCCATTAATTTGCGCTATTTAGCTTGTAATAAAAAACCAAATATTTACATTTTACTATTTATTAATAATTAGCTGAGCTATTCAAGCCTTCAAGGTATAGATCAGCTCCGGAAATTATGGAGTTAGTAATCATCGATCAAGCAATCAGATCTTCTAGTCTTCTAAGTTCAAAGATATCAATAAGTATCAAATTCAATTTTAAAGATAAAGTTGATGAAGAAATATAATGATGAAAGAATAATCTATTATTATAAATAACCTGATCTACGTCGTCACCATCATAAACTCAAGGCTTCTTCAGAAAGATAAAGGCATAAAGTTATATTAAATAAATATCATCATGCAACTATTCACAAAAAAATAAAGCAATAAATGTCATGTTCCTTGTTCCTTCTATATATTCAGTAGCAGGTGAGCATTGAACCTGCATGATAGTGCTTGCAATGATCCCTTCTAGTTTGTAGTTTAAAAAGAGCTAGAAGCCTATCGCATATCCCACTTCAAGAAACAAACACATAGGTCGGTCTCCAATACCGAAGACAAATCTCGTCGCAAAGTAGGGGTAAAGGAACTCGCTCTTTCACTTTGGGAAAATTAATCATATCATGAAGGGTTGATCTTGTATTAAGATTTTTGTGTTCATAAGTTTACAGTTGATAGAGATTTAAAATTTAGAAACACAAATCTCTTTACTGAAATTATTGGAGATTAAGGTTTCGTTTGGGAAGGCTTTTTTTACTATTGCTTAAAGTTGCTTTATAATACAAAAGTTAAAATTTTTGTATTAGAAAGCTGCTTTAAGAAGCAACATAAAAGCCGTCCCAAATGAATATTAAGAGCCTATTTGGGACAGCTTTCTGGTTGTTTTCTTTCAGACAACAACCACCATTTCGTTTAGTTATTACTTCTCACTGCTTTTTAGAAATTTTTGTTTTGATAAATTGTTTTCTACAACCATTATAACGAAGTTGTTTTCTCCGCAACAACTTCACTATCAACTTTATAAAATAATGATTTTAGTTGTCCATACAGATCCTAAGTCTTTCTTACTAGAATTTTTGTAAGGAATTCCTAATGATATTTTTTCAGAGATTTTGTGGACCAATTGATACAAAAGTTAGCTAATCCTTTTGATACTTCCCATCTGTTGTCCAATAGGACTCATTTGACTGCATGAATTAGGAAATTATGATTTCATTAGATTTAGTTTTTTTCTTAATGCAGTTCAAAACATTAAGTACTTTAAAGTTTTAAAATATCTTTTTAACATTTTTAGAAAGCAAGGATTTCATTCACATTCAAAATAAGTGAAAATTAACTGATAATTATGAGTTATATTCATCTCTTTTAAAAAAGAATGACTAAAATTCATATCAATACTTTAATTTTTAAGTATTTGCATGTTACCATAGATTACTATTTAGTTGTATTTTCTAATAAATAAGTTGATTAAAATTTTTAATCATATCATTAATAACATATATATATATATATTTTGATGGTGGGGAAATCATACTTTTAGAACATATTTTTCATTTAGAATCAACCAAATGAGCCCTTAAGAAAAAGCTTAAGCTATCCTCAACAAAATAAAGTGGCACTCACATAAATGTTAAAAGATCTATGAAAAAGTGCTCATTTTTTTAGCAAGATGTCACTTCAATTTTCTTTTTTCCTTTTTGTTAATAATGGGTGATCACATGGGAATGTAACTTTATTTCTCTTTCCCACCTCACAAAGCTAAGAATTCACAACTAGCTAATGGTGGAAGATGGCCTTCTTTTCTCCCACAGTAGATATATCTGCTAGTCTTTTTCTTCTTTGATTGCATCAGCTTCCACTCGTTGAAATTAACGCTTTATGAATGATATAAATGATTTCTTCAGCAGGGAAGAGCTGTTTCATGACAAACCAAAGGAATACACCTCATCAGGGAGAGGGAGGATGTCCCCTTTTGATCAGGTACCAACTTCGAACCAATTATTCAAATTTTCTCATGCAAGCTTTATTGATGATTTAGGCTTCGTTCGGGACAGCTTTTTTGCTGCTTCTCAAAGCAATTTTTTATTACAAAAGTTTTCTTTGAGAAGCAATAAGAATGCCGTCCCAAACGAAGCCTTATTGACTTTTAGTGATTTTGTTTTTCTTAATAAAGTTGTAAGTATAGAACGGAAAACATTTCATTGAGAAAAATGTGAACCTTTATTTTGGATTCAATGGTGCAGTGTGAGAGGCAATCCAGAAGCTTTGAAATGATTTCGGATCTTAACTCATCCTGCCTATCAGAGACCAGCTCGAAGAAGCCCATTATCGAGTTCACCTTAGGAAGGCCTTAGCAATCAAAGCTGGAAATTATATAATTATATGTATGTACTGAGCAGATTTTCAAATTCAGACATCTATCGATCTTTTGCATCAGAAGATACTAACCCAGAGTGAGTGAGTGAGAGAGAGATAAAGACAGTGAAGTGTTTACAAAGCATATCAATCTAAAGGGCAAAAAGGCCATGTTCTATAAAGTGTCAATTAGTTTTCTGTTTTTAGATGTAAAATGTGTTAAAAATTATGACCTCAAAATTTCCTCCCATAAAATCTTTTTATGATATGATTGAGGTATCTTATTCATTGCAGATATTCGATTAAGGTGCTCAAAGATATGATTAGATCTTTTTTTGCTTGGTTATGAGATTTTTTTTGTTGATTTTATAGGATATTATAAAACATTGTAACTAATTACCTATCACTAAATTCAAATATTTTTACCACTATAAATAGAGCCTAAGGAAAAGGGGTTTGTGTGGGTCTTTGGAGAGGCCTATAGCGACTCCAAGTGGATATATATCACTACCAAAAAATTAGAAATCACTAAATACCAAGTAAAACTCAAGAAAAATTACTAGGGAATACTATATCTCATATAGTAACAAGAAAGGAAATGTGCACAAAATAACAATCATTAGAGTTCAAAATCAAAACAACATAAGTTCGAAATTACATAAGATATGCATACAACCAACAACATAAGTTCAAAATTACATAAGATATCCATATAACTAGAAGCATCACATCTAATACTACAGCTCTAACTATATAACCATGCCAAGTAAAACTAAGTTTTATTCATGTGCTAAATTTTCAAAAAATAACTTCACCCATGAAACATTAATGGTGCATGTCAAATACTCTTATGAAGATGAATTATCTCCTTGTTATTAGTTACCTGAGACCAAATTTAAACTCCATTATTTCCTATGCATGCACCAACTTATATAACATGAAACATGCAAAATAAAATTACAATTAATAATTAATGAACAAATTAATTTGATCATTAAGATTAAATCAACCACCACAGCATTGTAAATCACTAAAACCATATGAGCACATTATATAATTCATCAGGGTTCAACGTTAATTAAACTACATGGGGCTTATAATAGGATTTTATATATAATTGCATGTACTCTAACCATAAGGTAGAGTACTAGTAAGACTAATCTCATGCTGAAACAAATAGGATTTTATATATAATTGCTTACACATTGTTATCATAGTTATTTTCCACTTGAAATCATTTCCTTAGACATCACAATAAAAGCACATGATATTTCTTCAACCTAATGTACAAGCATTCAAAAAAAATTTAAAAACCCTAGGTTAGGGGACAAACCGATCGCGAGCAGGGAGATCTGGAGTAGCTGGACACGAACGGACGACCGAACTTTGGTCTTCGATGCTGACGAAAGGACGGCCGGACTTCGACCTTTGATGGCGATGACTGATCAAAACGAAATCAGAGAAGAGGGCAAAGGCAAGGAGGAGAAGGGGGCGGAATCGAAAGGAAGAAATGAAATGCCGGATCGAATGCCCAACTAGGTTAAGAAGTTAAAACTGTAACTTTTTTGCATCGGTTATAACCGCTGCAAATAAACGGTTTTGTCAGCGGTTTTCAAACCGCCCATAACAAGTGCTACGAAAGATCCCGTTTTTTGATAGTGATATGTGTCTATTTTTAGTTCTATCAAGAGGCCAGAGAGGCTCTCGATCTTCTTAGGGAGTAGCTCAATTTTAACTTTCATAATTAAGATGAGAAGAAAGTTACTACTGTGAAAACAAGACCATATTTTGTACGTAAAATCTTCAAGGTGTGTATTTTCATTATTTTTCAATAAATATTTAATAATAAACTATTACGTAAATAATTATGACAAAATATTTCTTATTGATGACGAGCCCATAAATATTATGAACTTTAAAGATTTGATAATCAATTCACAAATAAAAATTCTTAGTAATTTGAAACATTAGGGGAACTCTTGCTTGAGGAGAAATTTGTTCTCCATCAGACAACTAATTATCAAAGGATATCAAGCCACTATCAATGTTGTTGCTGGAAAAGTAACAAATTAAATATGCCTTAATGATTGTCGAATGCACAAGTAATCCCTATACCTCCACCGTTTTTGGAAAAATTAACTGTGCAACTAGTACTGTAGAAACATATTTAAATTTAGGGCATTAAAATAAATGGTTATGATATGAGTGACACTACATGAAAATCACTTATTACCGGCGGCTAGTTCCGGCAGTTATCATAAGATTTCTGGCGGTTTCGGAAAACACTGGCGGCTTTGCAGCGGTTTAAAAACCGCCGGTAAAAAAGGCGTAGGAAATCGTTTCTGGAGGTTTGTTTCCGGCGGTTTACCGGTGGCTCGTGCCGCCGGTAGTTTTCTAGCGGTCATTACGTCGGTGACCGCCGGTTATTTACCGGCGGCAAACCGGCTGTTTAACCTCCGGTTTGGTCGAATATTTCCGGCGGCCTAACCGCCGGAATAGCGTCGGTAGATTCTCAATGCTAAAATTTATTTTGTAAATTTAATGTTTTTTATATCTTGAGCAAACAAAATAATTTAAGCAAATCAAAGAGGTTTAGTTTCTCTAAGTTTATGAGAAAACTAAATATTAAAATATTATATTTGGTGTGTACAAACATAGGATCAGAGGTCAACCCTCTTTTTTTTTTTTTTTTTAGAAAATACAAGGATGGACCTATGCATTAATATTCAAAATATGTTACAAGTCCTTAAAAAAATCGAATACTCAAAGAGATACGATCAAAAAGTTAAAAAATTTTAAGATTCAAATATCACTATCTAATTACAATCCAAAAAATAAAAAAAGGAAAAGAAATCTAAGGAAAGTAGACAAGGAGTCAAACCCAAAAATAAGAAGTCCAAAACCAATATATTCAATAATTGCAAACCATCATCAGGTTGAGGAATATGAAGGCGCGAAAGGGCACAGCTAAAAGGACCATCAATTACACTGGATCAAAACAACCAAAAGATGCATGTTAGAGTGAGATTAATTTTCATTGATATGACAATATATGTTGTAAGATATTATATTATTGACTTTAAGATATCTTATAAAATTTTGTAACTAAGTATATATCTTCAAAATCATGCTTTTTTGTTACCATAAAAAGAGCTTTAGAAGAAGGATTTTGCATTCCACCAAAGAAGTAAACAACGAACTAAGAGGAATGCATAGAGGAGGAGATGGGGTTGTCATTCAAGAAAGAAATAGAGTTTTTGGGTGCTTTTATTAGTGTTCATTGGCTTTTTTAAGAGAGAGTTTTCGCTATTAATTTTTATATATTCTAGTAAGAGTATAAGCTCTCATTAATTTGGACTCCTACAATATATATAGATGAGAAAATAGCGACTATATCATCAATAATATATTCTTTTTCAACTCTATAGAGAGGAATCTAAATTGATATGAAATCTTAACATCTTTATATAACCTATTTGAAGTTTAATGAATTATTCAATCTATATATTACTATGAATATATGTAGATCTCACTAACATATATAAAACATTTTGTATTGTGCATGCAAGCTTTATTGTATTTATTCTCTTAATTTTATTTAATTTTTTATCCAAATTTTTATTACTACTATAACAAAATAAAAGATTAGAAGACTTCTACGATTTGAGAGAGAGAGAGAGAGAGAGAGAGAGAGAGAGAGAGAGGAGGATGGAGTGTATATATATAATATCTGTGTCGTATTCATACATTTCAGCTTTTACACAGCTTATGCTGGTGAATCAACTGCTTAGCTAGGGAAAGCAAGTAAAAAGCCCGACTCCTTCTTTGACCTTTTCCCCTTACCATTAAATCTTTCATTAATGCAAGGATGAACCCTCAGCTCTGCGCCCTGCAGCTGCATTTTTTTCTTCCTCCCTCTCTCTCTCTCTCTCTCCTCACCTCCCAAAAAAAAACTTTTTTTCTTTCCCTGACAGCAGCTGATTTATAAATGTAGTCAATGCCAAAACATGAACAGAAGAGAGAGAGAGAGAGTCCTGTAGACTGTATTGTAGAGCACCATGCAGAGAAGGGAGTTCAAATTATTTCAGAATGATTACTCCATGATGGGGAGTGTATGATCTGTCTGTATCATTCAATATGGACCTTGTCTCTCAACCACTTCTTTCTCTCTCTAAATATCATCTTTTCTCTCACTATAAACCATTGATGAGTGATGATGCTACCGATGAAGACAAAGGGTAGGCACCCCCATTGTCAGTCTTCCTCAGGTCATTCATGTCCTCAACAAGTGGACCCGCACATAGATGAGGTTGAAGTTTTTTTTTTTTTTTTTGATTCAGTGTTACAGAAAAAAGAATCCAATCTCAAAATTTTGATAATATTTTTTTAAATTATTATTATTATTATTATTTATGAAGTTAGTGTTGAATAGTTAATTTAGAATTTGTTGAGATAATTTTTCACAATTATAATTTTCTTACTGCAAATATAATCTTACTTAATTAGACCTTTTTGTTTTGAAAAATGATGAGAAATACTTTCTTATAGCTAAATATATTTGAGCATAATAGCTATTATTTAAATATTTGTAATAATATTATATAATAATTATTTCAGGCAATTACAGCTGTCCCAAACAACAATAATATAAAAAAAAATTATAACTTTAATCAATAAAAATCTTCATCCAAAATCAATCAATTTGTTGCATTGAAGCAACTTATCTTCCACTTCCACTTGATCAACTTTTTTTTTTTGAAACATTTATGTCAATTAAACTAAAATCATACACATTAATTTAAGAATATGAAATTAATAGTCAAAGCTTCCAACCGGCAGATTAAGATTAGAGCTTAGATTAAACGGAAAAATTATTCTGTGAGAATGTTGGACGCAGTTTTGAGGCGAATCAAAACGCACTACATCACTTCTTTATTGTGTATTGCGGCTCTGTACCCATTGTGTACTATGTGACATAGCGCGCTTTGATTCGCCTCCGAATAATACAGCCCAAATAATTTCTAGAATTAAGGACGCTATGGCTTTGGTATAGCTGGAGGCATAGGGTAGGCAACAGGGATAAAAAGGAGAATTTAGAAGAAAAAGTCAAATCTAATGGTCAACAAGTCAAGCTGAGGGCTTCGGTAATGGGGCTAAAGATTTGTTCCAAGTTTCGAGATCCGGATGTGATTAGATCAGGTGAGACTTCGAGCCATTGTCAGTTTTGAATGGAGAAAACGCTTAGTTTTTTTTTTTTTTTTTTTTATTAATGAAGGTTTAGCCTAGATAAAAAAATTGTAATGCCCAAGTAAACATTAAAAGCAACCTAATAAAGAACTAAAAATAATTGAGGGGGAGCAATTGCCCCCATAAAAAAAAATTAAAACTTTTAGTACATTAAAACTACTTGTATTGTAGTTTTCACCTTAATTAGAATTTGAAGTTGATAGTTTCTCATTTGTTATTTCGTATGTTCTCATATTTTATATCTTTTTTCAATCTTATTTTGATAAAAATTGAAATCCCCAAACTTTTAATAAAATGAATAACTTAAATAAAAAATTCAAAAGTAAAACTTTAAAATAATATAGGATAATTTATAGTACTTCCGAGCTTCTCATAATTTAATGCTTCATAAACTTATTTTATTATTTGATCTTTGAAAAAGCCTATTCCAAAATTGAACTAAACATATTTAAATTTCAGAATAAACATTCTTCTTTAAACTTTGAAATCATAAAATATTTTCCATTATTTTAATCGAGAATATTCTCATATATTACTTCTCTTATTATATAATTAACTATAAGAGCTTAACTTTGTGGGGGACATATATCCATATAAAAATAAATAATATCTTACTCATATTAGATCAAGAAAATGTCTCTACAAACATATATATTGTAGAATATCATTTATGTATTTTGAGATTATATATTATTCTCTATATCATATTTGATAACAAAAAATAAAAATTTTAAATATCTATTTTATCCATACAACAAATTCAAATCTTATTTGAACCATATTCGAACCTCATATAACAAGAATGTAGATAATAAATTTCAAAATAAAAGAGATTCTTACAAAATTAAACACATTACTATAATATGATCCAATCGAATAAAAGTTAGAGAAAATATAGATTCAAAATAACAAATAACATTAACAAATAATTGAGATTTCATATTTACATTGGAGATTACAAATACCAGGCAAGATATGATATTAGAAAGATTCAAAGGATGAATAAATATATATTAAAATAGAGACTATATATACGCAAGATAAAACCCCTTGGGATTAATAAAAAAGTTTGATTACACGATAGTCATTTTAAAGATGAACTTTATGAGGCAAGTAAACTAATAAGTATTGCAACTTTAAGAGGTTCAATAAAGTTTTAAATATTTTTCACATTCCTAATTGAATGCCCTCATGCATAAGAAAAGTGTAGAACTATTGTCATAAAAACCAAAGATAATAGATACATTACAATGTCTTTCAAATAACTTTTATGGAGATTAATCGCATAGACTTTCAAATCAATTACACTCAAATATATATTTTTTTACAAAGGCAATATTTACATTCAAATGACTTTCACATTACATACTTTCAAATTATCAACTAACATTTAAATAACAAGAATCACTATATATTAAAGCCTTTGCTTTGGCTTTAAATTTAAATAATATTCAATAAGCTTTTTCCTTATTTATGTCTCATAAGCAATGATTGATAAGGTCAATGATCTTTACGTCTAATGTATAGAGTATAAGGGCAACTCCAATGGAACGGCAAACACTTATTTGCCGTTCTTGCTTTGCTCCAACCGACCGCCATTTTTGATGCCATTTGATCGTGTATGAACAGTGTGAAGCCAATATTGGCGTTGCATTGTTCATTTGCGCCATTCTTTTATCTCTACCGAACTTTGGGAAAAAGTCGTGAATGAAGAGAACGACGGTTTACGGGGCAAAATGGCGTTCTGTTGGATATGAATCACGGCATTTTTTTGTTTCACTGCATTTTGGAGTGAGAAATGAGATTTTCTGTTGGAGATTCCTAAGTGTCTTTAAATCTTAAATATATCATATTGTGCCAATTTCATAGCTCACGAACTCTATAAATATTTTTTGAATGTTTGATGGATGCTTCAAATATAATTCCTTAATATTTTCTCCTTAAATTAAATTTTGTTATTACATATACAAGTCTTTTCTTCAAATCATCTTTATTCTTAAATATTTGCCAAACCCTTTCAACAGTTACACGAACCTGATTTGAACCTACTTTTTTAACCTATATATATGATTCTAAGCTCATGTTATAATTAAAATATCATCAATTTTTATATACTGTTCCTCATAACTAATATAAATTAATATATAATTACTTCAATCATATGACCACAACATTATTTAAATATTAAAAATGTTTATTTATAAATAATAATTTTTAGTTAGATTACTTCATATAAATATACTACTATATCATGGTCTTATTATCATCTTGTAAGTAGAAATCTAAAGAAGAAAAATGAAAAAAAAGTTTAGCAATGGCTATAGGACAACACATAAGAATGTGTATGGAGTTAAGAGTGATGCTTTTTTGTGTTTCGATCAAGATATAATTCAACATAAGTATTAAGACTTTAAATATATTTATATCTAAAAAATAACTTTGCATATCTAGCCAAATCAACACAATAAGAGGATTAAGCTAACTAAATATGTATATTACGAGGGATATAAAGTCAAATTTCTCATTTCATCTAACGTATTCCTAATTGGGTTGAATGAGAGGTGGTTACTTTTTTTTTTTTTGGGACGGGGGGACACATCCTTGGCTAATCTAAAAGAGATGCCCACCCAAAAAATCTCCCGACCTGAACTTGATTGAGCCCTACTTAAGAGTCGCTGTCGTTCGAGAGGAATTGTGCACGGGCTGGAGGTTTCCCACACTCACTCGCCCACCAACCAAACTAAACAACGGTGGTGGGTAGACGGTTACATTTTTAAATAATTATGGATGGCCAACACAATTATGAGAGGATCTATTCCTTCAAATCAGTACTGTTATCATGTAGTTGTCTTTAATCTATTTGTTCGTTACCAACAACAATATCCTAAATTCATATCTTATATATATGTGATATATGTGAGTTTAGCATTAAATTTGCTCAAATGTAATTAAAATGAGAAAAAAAAAAATCTCTTTCAACCCTTTTGCGCACTTCTCACTCTTGCTGCAATGGCCGTTGCTATCATGTCTTCCTTCTCCATTTCTCTTCTAAACCTAAGCAAAACCCTAAGCATTTTAATACCAGAAAACCCTCTCCCCAAGAGCTGCAGGCTCCAATCACGGACTTTTGTCTGCCGCCGAAGCAGCTCCATCTTGCACAGATGCGCATCGGTTTCCGGAAGAAATCTCTCCGCTGCTCCCTCGGCAACAAGAAATTACGAGGTTAAATATACAATATAGAGCTATCTTTCAAATTTCCTGCTCAAAATTATTGCTTTCCCCACTTAAGTAACTGTTCTAAATGAGAACTTTTCGTGAATTTGGTGATTCCCTGAATAAAATACATGATTTTGATGTCAATTTTTGTTCGGTTCTATGCCTCTAATTATTTTAAATAAAGCCCTGATGTGGTGCAGTTTTCTGATGGTGGTACGGATGTAGAGCTAAGGCTCGATATATCAGCCCTTGGTGTTGAAAGCTCCAGTGACATATTTGTGGATGTGGACGATTGTTCCCTGCTAATTAGGGTTAAAGCATCCGGTACTCTTAGAACCTTAATGCAAACTGATTGTTTGTTTGAGAGGGTAAAACTATCTGAAACTATATGGTTCGTATTTACTGAGATTAAAAAGTTTTCCATCTAATAGTTTTGTTACCAGAGTCTGAAAAATTCCTCAGGTACATAGATGAGGATCAACTGGTAGTTAACCTAAAGAAGCGTGAGGCAGAACTGAAGTGGCCTGATGTCATGGAATCCTGGGAGTCCCTTATATTGGCCGCTCCGCAGCTCCTTAAAGGAACATCAATCTATGTCATTGGACAATCCACAGAAATTAATCAAGAAGTTGCTAAAGTTCTTGCTGTTGGTATCGGGTATGCAGTTTTACCTTGTAATTTTCTTCTTGATCTTTTGTTTTGACATTTTGAAAATTTTCTTGATATGCATGTTGACCCCTATAACCAGCCCGAATCTTAAATTTGATAAAGAAGGATTCAGTTTGAATATGGATTGCATTAAATTTGATTATGCACTAGTCGAGGAAGCAAATTAAATGACAAAAACCAAGTTTCTATTAGTGGGGGCTGATTTGTACAGAAATATTTCTCTTCTATTTATAATGGGCCATGGTGGTATGTGCAAGACAGTGCTCTTACAACCTGTTTATGAAAATGGAATGACAAAGGAATTTGGCCTTAAAATGTATGTTTGTGTTTCCGACAACTTTGATGTAAAAAAAAGTCATTGCACATATGTTGGAATCTCTTAAGAAGGAGAGACCTCGTTTGGAAACGCTTAAGGCACGTCAGGATAGCCTTTGGATTGAAATCATGTCCAAAAAAGTTCTTGCTTGTGCTGGATGACATTTGGGAGAATGATAAAAATAGGATAAAAGCAAACGGGAGAAGGTGCTCGTCCTTTGGCTTACGGAAGTTTGGGAAGTAAAATTTTGGTAACAATTCGAACGGACTCAGTTACATTAATATTTGCAAAGGTAATTAAAAGAGAGGAGAAAATGATTAAATTATGGGGCTTAGAAGAAGACGAGTATTTACTACTTCTCAACTCTCATGCACTTGCTGATAAGAAGAATCCTAATGATTATAAAAGATTAAGATCCACTACTAGAGAGATGATTAAAATGCTTTTGGATCTCCATTTGTTGCAAAGGCCATCGGTGGTGTCGTGAATTCCTAGGCAATTAAAAAAAAATGATGATATAAAGGCCTGCGTTACGACGGAAAGGAGCCCTCGAAAAATGCTTAGACGACATCTGATTGACAAACGGACAGCGCCATGGCGTCCGGAACGTCGTCGACATTCAGAAAATATATTTTATTTGATAAATTTGGATCATCTGAGATGGTGGTGAATTTTTAGGTGATGCAACTATGATATAAAGGCCTGCGCTACGAGGAAAACGAGGCCTCGATGATGATCAAACGACGTCCGATCGACAAACGGACAACGTTATTGTGTCCAGAATGTCGTCGACATTAAGAATCTACATTTTATTTGATCAAATTCGATCGTTTGAGGTGACGTCGTAAATTTCAAAGGCGGTCCAAATATGATGCGAAAACGCGCATGTCAAGGAATTTTGTCTATTCGGAGACGACATGACGTCCGATTGCCAAACGGAAAGCGACATTGCGTCCGGAACGTCGTCGGGATTAAGAGTCTACATTTTATTTGATCAAATTGAATCGTTTAAGGCAGCGTCGCAAATTTCAAAGACTATTCAAAGATGTTGTGAAGGTATGAATTACGAGGGAAATGAGACCTCGACGATGATCAAACGAAGTCCGATCGACAAACGGACGGTGCCATTGCGTCCGGAACGTCGTCACCATTAAGAATATACATTTTATTCAATTGAATTGGACCATTTAAGGTAGCGTCGTAAATTTCAAAGGTGATTTAAATATGTTGCGAAGGTAAGCGCTACGAAGGAAATGATGCCTCGAACATGCTCGAATAACGTCCGATTGCAAAATAGACTGCGTCATTGGGTCCGGAGCACCGTCATTACTATGAATGCACTACCAATTTATTTGAATGAAGTTTTGCGTGCAAATCGAGACAACACGCACTTCTACGGAATTAAGCCTCGTCGCCGCCCAAACGACGTCCGATGACAAAACGGACTGCGCCATTACGACCGGGACATCAGTAATACCCTAAATGCACTACCAATTTGCCTAATATCTATGTTCGGCAAATTTGACACGTTAAACAAGGTGACTACACGCATTTCGAGGCGACATGCGCACAAATTTCGAGGAAATCTCGTAAATCAAGATTGCTTTAGTGACTGATCCTTCACTATCATCTTTATTTAATGCAATTACTAATTAAGGGAAATCATTATTACTATTGCTCATGGATTTAATAAAAAAAACAGGAAAGTCAGAACAAATTTCAAGTCTAAATTAAATGCCGCTTACCTCGTTTTATCAAAAAAAATCCTGTGCCAAATCCTGTTGAATCCCCGAAAATCTGCTGAACTCTGCTCCAAGGTCGTTTCTGTGTAAGACCCTCTACCTCGTTCGAACGCAACAGCTGGTGGTTAAAAAGAGAATGAACGAGATCTCATTTATTTTTATTCAAACCTCGCGACCTTCCTCCCTCATTCGTTTCCTTACACACGAAGCTCGTAGCAACCCGCCTCCTCTCTATTAGATCACCACAACTCAAAGAGAACCCGTCAAGTTTTTTTTTTTAACCCATTTGAGCTCCGTTTACAAGCAAATCCTTTGACCTCCTCCCGATTTCTGGAAGCTTGCCCAGTTCAGACAAATCTCATAAGCCAAACTGCTACTACCCGCTCCTTTCCTTGCCAAAGACCCACGGCTCCTCCTCTCTACACCTTTAAAAAAAAAAGAAGAAGAAAACTCCACCAAAGGCTCCGTCCAACACTTATCCGTTCCCTGTTCTTAACCCGTCTCCAAGCTTTCCTCACCCAAGTTTTACTTCAGCACTTGGAGATTCAGCTCCTTTTATCCACGTAAAACTCCTGATCTATAGAATCACTAGCACGTGACCGGCTCCTTGCTTTAAGGTAAAAAAAAAAGAGGTTCTCTGATCCTCTAGTCAAGGTAGTACCACCAAGCAGTGGCCTTTTTCTTTCATATGCATGACAAGCCGACATAAAGCCTGCTGCTGTTTTCTTAAAAAAAAATGGGGAAATAAATGTGAAAGCATGAGTTTTTTTTTTTTTTTTTTTAAAAAAAAAACACCAAATGTCACAAACCACCTCTTCCTTCCAATAGCCTGCAACTTTTTTAGCTTCCCTTGTTTTCTTCCTGATTGCCTTAGATTGAACTTGAAAGGTCCATCTTTTCGTACAGAAATTTAAGGTGTGGATTTTCTTCCATTAGTCGTCTTTGCTGCTAGCTAATATAATCATTTTTCTTGTTATCAATCGATATCATTAAGTATTATATTGTACATGCCTGTAAAAAAAAAAAGAGAAAAGAGGAAAGAGGAAAGGAGATGAGATCACTATAGCAGCTTTCATTGCACTTTCTTTTGTTCTTTTCCACATGGGTCACCTATAATTCTACCTTCCTTCTCATATCTGAGCTAGTTAAAACAACCCGTGAAGATATCCAGATATTTTCCACTTTTTTTTCACCTTTCATTTGTTCTGTCATTATTACATGTTTTGTCTTTTCTTTCTTTTGTTATTTTTTTTTATAATAATTATTATAGTTATTAATTAAATAGTGCATGATAAGGATAAACTAAGTATCACTTTATAATACTTGACATAAAGAGTACAGCAAGCCTTAAACTTTTTTTGTTGTTATTATTATTGTTTCATGCATTGGTTGTAATTGATTATATATATATATATATATATATATATAGTTGTAAAAAAAAAGAAGAGAGTTTCAAAAAAAAAAAAGAGAGAAAAAGAGAGATTTCTCTAGAAAAAAAAAAGAAAAGAGAAGATAAAAAAAAGAGAGAGGAAGGCTTTCCAAAAAAAAAAAAAAAGAAGGTTTCTCCAAAAAAAAAGGGGAGAAAGAAAAGAATTTTTTTTTTTGTCTTTTTGTCTCGATTTTCGAACCCTTGTTTGCTCTCTTACCTCGACATGCGTGTCGAGTCGGTGGTCTACCTATGCACGCTTTTCTTAGCGTGGTGGGAGGGGCAACCGGCGCGACACCCTCGACAAGGTAGGCGAGCGATCCTCGGTTCCAAATCTCTTCTTCGGAGTTCGTAGCGCACCGGAAAACCGCCCATGCAAGCTTTTCTTAGCGTGGTGGGATGGGAACCCGTTGCGATGCGTACGACGAAGGAGGGATACTCATAAGTACCCGCTTGCGGGGAAATAACTGTTCTTGCAAAATATTTTCAAAAAAATAAAAATACTTTTTTACAAAAAAAATACCCATGCACGCTTTTCTTAGCGTGGTGGGGGATCGAAAAATTATACGGCCGCGGTGTCCTCGAAAGAGGGCATCTACCATGCACGCTTTTCTTAGCGTGGTGGGAAAGGTCCAGTTTTCCGTAGTTTTTCCCCTAAACGGGGGAGACGCCGGAAGGCTGCCGAAATTTCGGGTGAAAATATTGCTACACTTGGACTTGATTGCACTCGAATGACATGCAAGAACAAAGAACTAGAACTTGGTTGAACTCAAAGGACGATCGAACTTGGACTCGGACTTGTGAACCTTTGAACTTGAGAAGACATTGGACTTGTGGACTGGTTTCAATTGATCTAAATGAACTTGAACCCAATTGAATTCAGTTCTAAATGAATATGAACTTGGACTCTCATTCGAACATGAACAATGACTCATTTTGAGCTCGAACGAACTCAATGGATAACATGGGACATGCACTTGAACAAAGAGCTCACACTTGAACTTGCAAATGAACTACAACAAATACCTGAATTCTACAAGATAGCATGAGACTACTTGAACTTGAATGTGATATGAGCTACATTGACTTGAAATTTAAACTTGGATTAAAGTTTGAATTTGACGAAGAACTCAAAATTGAACTATGTGCAAGAGAACTTGAATCAACAACAACTCAAATGCCATAAGAATGTGTAATCTAAAATTACACTTTAATGAATATTGTAATTCATATGTGAGACGTTTCTCTCACAACTGATTATGTGAGATCCATGAATCAATTGATTTATAAGAGCTCATCCATTGATATGAATAGGAGACTTGTGTTGCACACAATGTCAAACAATTGGTGCAAAAAGTATGTTGAAAATGCCATCCACATTAAAGGTTCATGCAAAATTGTTTGGCTTGAACAAATCTACAAGAAGCATGCAGCAAGTGTGGGGTATTCATACAGTCCACTATAACAGAGGGAAGAACGAATGCTTCTACCGCCTACAAGAGGTTATGACTCACCAAAGTGGATGTAGTAATACCTTGTGGTTCAAATGTAAGTGAGAACTATGAATCTATACATTGAACTCAACAAGCAAAGAAAATCAGAGGGAATATATAGTTTGGTTGCAAATGAATTATACAAAATCCTTGGCAGTTAAATTTCCTACCAATGATGATTGTTGGTGTGCAAATTTATGTTGATCATGCAAGCAAAGGCAGGTGGAATTCAACAAATGCAAATACTTATGAATTACTGTAGGAAGTTTGTTATACACCCAATATCCCGCCTACAAATATGGATGAAGAAGTACAACAAATGTAAACTTCTTCAAGTCATTGTAGAAGTTCCTTCATATACAAAATATATAAGAACTGCGATAAATGTGAAGGCCCTTCTATAACATCAGAAGATCTGCAATCCATACAAACCCTCTACAAAAACAAATATGCATGTCACATGCCACCCCTGTGTAGATGTATAAAAAACTACAGTAAATGCAGTATCCTGTAGTCAACTTCAGTCTAAAGATGAATATATCTACCTCCGGCAGTAGTGGGTGTTTGTAAAGACCAAGTCCACAACAAAAGGCATAAAGATTACAAGTTCCTACGAGCTTCTACAACACAAGGCAGGAGATTAGTTAGTGCACTATGACCCGCCAACAAAATCAACAAATAGTGCACGACAGTCTACCTGTACGAAGCAGCGAATAACTATATTCAGAAGCTGCTACGCCACGCCACCGGATCTGCAATCTCCGTACAAGCAGACAGAAGGCGTCTACAAATATTTTAAAGTACCCCTACACGTGCACTATAAATTGTATACACATAGGTACACTAAAAGGGGTGAAATATATTCTCAACCCGCATGGGCCCCGGCGAGCGTGTTATTGGTACACACGTGACGTCTAGGGATGCTGCGCGGGTTGACAAGTGAATTCTAGTTCGAACCCGATCCTCCTATACGGGTCAATAGAAGTCGACAAGGTTCGAACTCTCAAACAAATATACGGTTGCCACGACCGATATATTTGTCTTAATACATTCATATTAGGCCTTTAAGGCCTACAAAAATGAGAATTCACTATCAAAAGGCTTAGAGCCTACGAAACCCGATCCTCTGTCGACAGCCCGACAGAGTAGACAAGGTTCAGTCCATAAAGAAAAATAACCCCCGTGCCACCCCGATGATGACCGTGTTAAATGCATATCTCAACCGGAGGGGTTTCCAAACATTTTTCAAACATCTCCCAAATATCCAAAGTTCATAGCTCCACCCAAAATACCCATAAAAATCCAAAAATCTAAACTCCACAAAAATCTCAAAATCCCCAAAATCCCAAAAATATTTAAAATTGAAATAAATCCATCAACGCAGTTAAAGCAAAATCCATCCGCCCTCCGCAACAGTTTGCCGAGGCGGACAAATTAAAGGTTACTTCAGCTCACAAAGAGCCAAATGCCTAGTCAAAAATATCACTAGGATCCATTCTCAAACAATATATTGCCAGTAAGGACGTGGTACGAGTCCTCTAACCGGCAGTTTCGCCGCCAAATGGCACTGCAGGTAAACGGTTATGACCCGGGGCCCTCTGAACCGAGTGGTTTTGCCGCCAAATGGCACCACAGATAGCGGTTATGGCCAGAGCCAATACGCTCCTTAATGGCGTTAAATCCTTGAGATATGAATCAATAGGATATGATTGATAGGGCATAAAGCCCTCTGTAAGTTAAGGTGGATTTAAATTTGTCCCCTTAGACAAGCATCAACCCCGGTCTACAAGGTCCCCTTGGACGAAGCAACCCATGGCTGCCGACAAGGATCCTTCTGTCAGGTTGGGTCGACTACCTCCTCTGACTAAGTAGACCAGGGTCCATGATGGCCCGGGATGACGGAACCATGGGATCTTGATCGGGCCCATCATCCATTCCCCCACCATCTGCTTTAAGTGCTAGATGGTGCAATTTCTACTTTAAATATCAAATCCTTCAAAACCTCCAAACCCAATTTCTAAATCCTAAATCCATTGCTGCTACTATATGCCAGATGCACGTATCTCTATACGAATCTAATTGATGACTAGCCTTAATCGAAAGTTCTCTCTCGTAACCGGGAGGGGTAATTAACTATAGGGGCTTGCGCCTATAGGAAACCAGAACTCAGATCATAAAGTCCTCGCAAATGAGGGCGAAATCTCTGGGTAGTGTCTTATCTACAAACCCATCTGCCTTCCAAAATTTACCTCGGAACTTAGTTCGTTAAAACTCCCTCGCGGAATAAGAAAAGCGAGCGGAGGCCGGGGTCGAATTTTCGGAGCCCACAATGCATTTGATGAATGATTTGATCTTGTCCATGGTATGTAGGTCTTAGGTATGCAATTATGCTACTGTTCTAACACTTGGATATTGACAAAGTGGAATTCTAAACTGTTAATGTAATCATTGATCATGTTCTTTCTTTCTTACAACACTAATCTATTTGTCAGGATGTCATTTTATCCATTGGAAATTGATGAAGTGTTACAGATTTGGAAAGGAAAACACTCCTAAGGATTTCAATATATCTAATATGATCCTATTCTTTGACATCTAAATAATTGATTTATATATTTTAAAAAGTAATGCCAATTTTGATTTTAGAAATACAAAATTAAAATTTTCTCGATGTAGAGTTAGTAAATTTATCGCACTTTAATAATTTGGAATGAACAAAAAAATTATACTATTATTTGACCTTTAACTGTGACATATGCAAATTTTCAAAAATAAAGCCCACATTGATGCTTTAAATTTAGGAAACATTCTATGGAGGACTTCCACTCATGCTACCTTTCCCAATTATTCTATGGAGGATTAAATAGGTCCACTTCATCGATGATGTACCAATATAAATAGTTGTAACCTTCATCAAGTGTTAGAGAAACAAGAGATCACCCAACAAACTTGAAAGTGATACATACGAGATTTTATCTTCTTTATCTATATTTATCTAAAATTTACTTTCCGGTGTTGTGATTTTAAGATGGCCAACATGTTTGAGTACAATTGCGAGGCAATCACATTAAGTACTCATTCTAAATATCTTTGGTGGAAAATTGCATATCATATATTCACATTTCATTTTCTTTGTTTACTATAATATTTTTGAAAAAACATAAATTTTCTTTTTCAAATTTTGTATGAATTGAAGTGTCGTGGTTAAAACACATTGATGAACCTGTGGCGCATCCATGGACATTCGATTGAAATTAAGGTTGTTGTGTCATATCGTTGTCTTTCTCTGTGGTCACATTGATTTGTCTCTTGAATAAGTGGTCCTTTTATGTGGACGGATTTAGTATATGGAACCTCTCTAAAAGTTTCTAAACCTTATAGAAGCTATTTGAGTCTTTTAGATAAGCTAATCCTATATTTATTATGGTGTATATAATAAATCCTTGTGGTTGAAACATTATACTAGTGTTGGTTCCTAAGGCTGCAGAGTCTATTGTATCATTATACGCTTAAGAGGTAATTAGAATTTTTAGATTTATCTTCATTCTCTTGAGTTCTTATGACTTATGAGTTAGTATAAGTGAAGCATAACTTGGGATCAAAGAATCCTAAACTTACATATTTATGAGAATACTTGATTTGCAAGCTCGTGATAAGTGTTATCATAGTGAATCCATTTCAAAAGCAATGGTTGTTTCATCAATTATGGATCACAAATAAGATGGCTGCCATCAAGGCAAGAAGGGAAAGCGGTCTAGTTAAAAATTTATTGTTAGCATTGCACGCTCATGTGGAGTAGGTGAAAATTGTCATGGGAAATGTATGATCAAGGTTGAGGAAATGTTCAAACACATGGAAGGGCTTGAATTCAATTGTGAGGAGCTTTGTAGAAAGCTATAAGGACCCTGAATGCTGAAGTTAATGGGTTCATCAAGTGGGCCCTTCAAGCCTTCGCAGATACTATGCACTAGCAGATGGAGGAGTGCAAAGTAGCTTCCTTCACAATGTATGCAGCACATGTATTACATTTGGAGTTCTTGTAAACTCTTTCAAATCATTTAAACATTACAAGCACAACAAAATATAAACACAAACATAGTTGCATTTGATGATATTTTTGACATATATGTTGCGAGATGTGCAAGTAGTGAAGCTTTATGCATAATGATTGATAGGTCTATTACCACAATAGCAAATTTCATTCAAGCACATTAATCATTAATAGAAACAAGAAAATATGATGTTAAAATATAAAATAAAATAAAGAGCAACGAATAGGCTTATCAATTTTAACTTGGTTTAGCACCCATTTCCTCCGTATATGCCCCAAGTTTGTCTCTCGTTGGAAATCAACTATCATTACTTTACTATCATAGTGAAAGTTGTATTTGTGCAATCCTTATTCTCCCACACACTTGGCCAGTGAAATCGTTTCCCCAATCATTAAGGGCTAGCAGAGCCGACTCATTTGTTCTTGGCAAGGGAATTAAGAAAACCTCCCCAAGCTTTGGTGAATACAAAGGAAAGTGGATAAACAAAACAAACACTCTTAACTCTTTATACGATTACTGGAAAACAAATGAGTAAATGGGATTGAGGAAGAGAACATTTGGATCACTAATGCTTGGGAGAACTTTTCATGAACCTATCAATAGCTCTCTAAAGATGAAACAATGAACTGCCATTTCCTTCCCGTCTTAGTAAAATAGCTGCCAAAATCATCCTTTATATATATAATTTAGGGACATTGAATGTGGAAAAGATCATTAACCGTGTACCCAAAAATATATATTTGAGAAGCCCATTTAAAAATTGAGCTATCTTATTATTTTCGAGATTTTGAGAGATTTTTTCTCTTATTGTGGATGATAAAAAAATATTATAATAATTTGAGTGAACAAGCATTATATAATATTTAAAATATTAGCAGCCTTAATAATTCTAGAGATTAGGTGTCGTATTGCATGAGGCTAAATTTAGCAAGATAAAATTGATAATTTTTTTTTTGCTCCTAACAAAGAATAAAATACTTTAAATAATATATTATGATTTTTTTAAAATATTATACTATAGCAATGGTTGACATTATTTTTTCTTTTTTTATAAAACATTTAACTTTAAAATTAATTAATTTATTTTTAATAATTAGAAAGTAGTAAATTAATTTCAAATTGGGTTTTCACATTATTAAAAAAGAGAATGCAATAATTAGAAAAGTATATGATATATGATATTTAGATTAGATTAAATCCTAGATATATTAGATTGATGTGACCTTCCCTTTTCAAGTAAAAATATTTTTTCTTCCACTTAAAAAATTCTAAAAATTTAAAAGAAACCCATTTCAAAATGAAGCGCTCTTATTGTTTTGAAGTGTTGAGTTTTGAGGGAAATTTTTTCTCCTTATAATTGATAATACGTTTATATATATATGTATATATATATATATATAACGGTGAAGGAATTCATCCACATAAATGCTTACATGCTATGTAAAATTTAGTTAAGCATGAAGAGATACTTCATGCATAAAGTATAATTTGTATGTATGGAAATAAGCAAATTTAAAAATAGTTAAAATCAAAAGCCAATCAATCCAAACTCAATCATTTACATGGATACAACCACCTAAACTAAGCTATAACACTTAAAAACACTTTGTTGCTCAAGAGTCTTGATTATTTATCTATTTTAAGCTTGTCATCATGTTGCAAGGACTTCAAGCTTGGTTA
Source organism: Dendrobium officinale (assembly GCA_019514585.1). Taxonomy (NCBI): domain Eukaryota; kingdom Viridiplantae; phylum Streptophyta; class Magnoliopsida; order Asparagales; family Orchidaceae; genus Dendrobium; species Dendrobium officinale. Next base: position 29,130,647 of record CM033696.1, read on the forward strand.
ACTTTTAGTTGATCATCTTCATGGTTTACTATTTAAGGGCTATTTGATTTGAAGCAAAATTGGCATAAAGTATTCAAAGTTTTTATTCATTTAGAGTACATCAATTCCTTAGCATCATTGTCAATGCGTTGCATACCTTAATACACTTATTAAGGTGATCACTAAGACGAATCAACATGGTTAGATTCAAGTTCTTAGCTATTTTACCTAATCATTCATTTTAATTCCATGTGATTTTCTATTCCTTGGCATGAACAGTGAATTAAAACTTGATCAGGGCACTTAAGATCAATTGGGAATTGTATGCAGCAAACCAATTTGTGGGTTCCAGACAACTATTTCAAGTCTATTAAAAATTTCTATCTTTTTTTTTTTTTATTTTCACGTTTATAAGAAATTATTAAAGGCATGGTGGATATTTGAACTGTTTATTAAAATAATTAAAATATTTTGTTATGTAATTAGTCTCCTTTTGGGCATTTAGAATTTCTTTTTTTATGAATTTATAGAATCTTTTTTGAAAATTTAAAGCAATTTTTATGAATATTTGTATTTAAAAGATTTAAAACTCAATTTTTTGCATATTAGTAAACCTCAGGATATATCTTTAAGATAACTTATTTAACTAAAAATGTTTCTTCCTCCACGGGGCTATTGAAAAATTTCAGTTGTTGTTGTAACCATATTATGTCATCCAACTATTCTCACGTGTCAATCTGTAGATCTCACATATAACAACACCACGAACTTGGTCGTTCAAGAACAAGCGGCATGGATGTGGTGTAGCAAATTGATAACTTATACATTCAGGTTTCTCTGATGATTCATGGCACTGATGTAGATGCTCGGAATTTGTTGTCCTTTTTGAGGTTGATCTTAATTTTTTTACTGTATATTTTATGATATAGGAGATGTCACAACCTTTTATTGGAATGTAAGCCCCGATGGAGCTAGCTTTAATTTCTTTAGTTGGCTACTATGATGGGTATGATTTATGTGTATCACATCTGTAGAGTTGTGAATGACTCAAAGATCTCTAGAAAATCAATATTTGGCTTGGATTGAGCTCAAATGGAAGTTAACGACCCGACTAACAAGGCAAGTATGGCTCAGATTAAGCTAGTTCAAAATCGGATTGAATGCATATACACATACATGCTTTTTCCTTGTCACAAGCTCAAATGGAAACCTAACCGCTGCTGTCTAACGTGGTAGCAATGGTGCAATAATTTATCTTTTAGCTAAAGATTAATCATTTTAATTCTGGATTATCCCCTTTAACTTCATAGAATCGTTCTTACTAACATTGCATTGAAATTGACTTAAAATTACATTGCCAAAATGCATGTTGATGTGTGTTACTGGCTAAGGAAATGATGAATAATCAGAATGCTTTGTTCTTCCTGCACTATCTTAGCTTGCATGATGATCTGCGATGTTAAAAAAAATTCAGTTTATTATTTAATTTCCATTCAGACGACTTGCCTGAAACTTTTTCCTCTTTTTCAATATATTTCTAATAAACATAATTTTACAGATATACCCCACTATTTACTAGTGAAGTATTGGAAAAATGTGCCGGGCAATCAGTTGATTCCTGTAAGTTTGCCAATGTACTCTCTTTTTTCATATTGCCCTCATTTAAGAAGTGATATGCAGAGCTTTGTTCATTCTTGACCATACCTAATAACCTCTTGCCTCTTCTTCTGTCTAGGACAATTGCTCATTTCTTTCAAGATACAATTCAGAATGTTTGACTCCAAAAATGAAAAATTTCCCCCTAGTTGACCTAAACATGGAACGCTTCATGTCAACCATTTAGGAAGCACTTTGCACTAATCTTGAAATGCGTTATTAGGAGTCTGGATTACTTGTTATCCTGGGGATTTTTTTTTATACGGCCCACTCATATTCCAACTTGTAGGTTAAATCTTTAGTTTCTAAAAGAGTAGCACCTGATATTACGATAAATTGAATCAAAGCTATGTATAAACAAACCAAAAGATAACTTTCACTTTATTTTGTCGCTTCATCAATGTTTTGAGCTTAAAACAACACTAGATTCTTGGTTTATCTTGAGCGACTACTGGAGTTTAATATATTAAAATGCTATATTGGTCAAAGGGAACAAATGGATTGGTTCATGAATCATGTAAGCTGGTGTGTTATGATTTATGAATATTTGATTTATTGAATTGAGAAACAAAGGTTAATGCACAAAGTTTTAATGTCTAAATGATAAATGAAAGTAAAATAGGTTTAGTAGAATTTCCTGACCAAAAGAGAGTCTTAGGGGGAACAGAGAACCACCATTTTAATTGTTCCACGTAATTAATTGAAGCAAGGGTAATACACTTGACATAATGAAAAGAATGAATAAGAGCTTACACATCCATAGCTCATAATAAAAAATTTGAAAGAAATAGTGGATTCTTTCTTGTCTATGTATTTGATACTACTTAAATAGGTTTGTTGAACATTTGAATTTCATATAGTGCATTGTTATAAACTAGGAAAAATATGGTGAAAATGGTAATATAAGATAATAATGAGATTAGCACCTATTTTAGATTAGACAGTGATGAATACATTAGATGGTTTGGCCATATATCATGTAGGGAAGAAGATAAATCGATTAGATAGCTAGATTGAGTTAATGACAAAGCATTCTAAAGGAAAGGGATATTCTACGGTGACATGGTTAAAAAGCGAATCATGATGCAAGTCGCCAGTACGAGTTTTGATACTTTAGTTGATGTTATATTAGTAGTTTCTTTGTGTATTCATAGAGATTTCACTATATTAAAACTTATTAATTATTTCATATTTTAGTTTTATTTTTGTAATATAAGTTATATATACTTGTATTTTAGGGTATTCTCCTCTTTTTTCCTTGTCTATTTTATCTCTTGTATTTATTATATATAGGCAAATGAATTATAGTGAAATAAATTTAAGTAATTTTTAATTGTCATAATATGGTATCAAAGGCTGACTAGTATTTAGCCATTAATCCTTTATCAACCTTCCCCCCACCATTACTCTCATTCCCTCGTCATTTTCTCATGCTCCTCCCACATATTATAACCGCCTACCTGCATGGGTTCGATGCCTTGCACTCGCATAATGCACGTGCTCGCCTCCATCCTAATCTTATAGCCCTCGTGCACCTATTGTATGAAATATTGTTATGCCTCTGTCTCTCACACTCATCGCAGCCTTCTGACTCACTTGGTCCTTGTGTGTGTTGCCGCTAGCATTCTCTCACTTGCATATGTATCTACTAAATAATCTCATCCTATGATTACTCCTTTGCAACTTTGTTACCCGCGTGACCTCTCGATTTATATGACTAATTAACTCATAGTTGTCTCCTTTTTTTTGTGGTGTTCATTGAGAGTTTTTTGTACTTCTTTTTATAAAATAAAATTCTCCAATATTAGTAACATTATCAAACTCAATAAATATCAACCATCTCTTATAGTCTTTGGCTTTTCATTTCTCTTTTGAATCTCATAAAAGAACTTAATTATAACTTTATTGTCTTAACATGTGACCACTATGATCCTTGGTTTTACTAGTCCTCATTCTGGAATATTTTCTTTACCAAGAAGAATATGATCATATACCACATGAGGTTTACTCTTGAATATTGTCTTAACATGTGACCGCTATGATTCTATTTGACTACATCTCTTCTCATGAGGTTTCCTCTCGATTACAGTTGCCCTGACTCTAGTATATCTTGGGTCTTAGATTATGGTGCCTCTTCACATATGACACATAAAACACAATTCATTTTATCTTTGATCATCATTATATATGGATCTCCCTCTCCTATCATTAGGAAAGATTTTATTTGTCTCTCATCAAAACTATTCAATATTTTGTCTTCCCAATTTACCTTTTATTGTTAAATTATCTTACAAAACCTCATAACTAATCAATGACTTTTTATCATCCCTCCCACTATTTTTTTGGATCTTAAAACAAAGAGTAAAATTAGGGGTGATGTTGAAGTTGGAAGCATTTACTATCTTTTTGATGTTTCATCCACTACCCTCTCTACTATTTTTTCCTTGTGGCATTTAGTCTTAGTCATCATTTTCACCATATTCATGGTTTCACCCATTCTTGATACATTCCAAGGTCCAAGTGGGATTTTGTAATTAATTTTTTTTATTAATGACAACACTTAGGTTTTTTGGGTGTATTTATTAAAATGTCAATCCAAAGCCTTTGTTGCATTTGAGCAATTTTATCAAAAAATAAAGGTTCAATTTTCCACTTCTCTTAAAATCCTTTGTTTTGATGATGCCCCAAAATATATGTAATTTATATTTCAATTATTCTATGTGAAAAAAAAAGTATTATACATTAATCATCGTGTCCTTAAATATTCAAAAGAATGATGTTTCTAAACATCAGCCCGAACATCTTCTTGATGTTTCTCGCACCTTGATATTCTGCATCAATGTTCTGTAACATTTTTTGGAAAATGCCATTTTAACAACCCACTTAATCAACCATGTATCTCTCACTTCCATGGGTAGGGCTGTTCCATTTTGACCTTCTTTATTAACACATCTTTTTCCCCCTCGACTCCTCGAGCTTGTGGTTGTTTTTGTTTCATCTACTCTCTTCATAATGGACGTCACAAACTCTCTCCTCCTATCATTAAATATATATTCTGGATTCATTATCGACGTCATTGCCCGAAATTTGTGCAAGATTCATATTTTTGCTCGCTCGAATGACCCATACAATATAGTTGTCATTCTTAGGTATTTTCGACTTTTCGGGCGCAACGGTGAAGCCTGTTTTGCGAACGGACATCATTCAGGCAACGTTGGACATCATCGCGCATGTAATTTGTTGATTTCAACCACCTTTGTTCAATTCAACAGTGAGTGGTCCTTGGCTAAATTCAACATTTTGATTGCATCAACGTCATATGTTTGGTGATCGGAGGTCGTTTGGATAGTTTAGTAAAGCGCCGTGCTTGTCGATAATTGCGCCCGTCGATCGTCATTTTCGTCACCTTCGCTCCTACTGATTTGGCAAATGTGTGACAGTCAACAATATATAGACTCCTCTAATAGTCTTACAATAGAAATAAATTAAAGGTAATTACCAAAAAAGATAAAATATCCTATTAGATGGAGCACACGGATTGTAATCCTAAGGTCACGAAAGGATTGATCCAATGATTAAAACCATTAATCCATATGCCTCAAGAGTCCCTATTATGATTGGTTGACATGTGAGTCCCGCAAAGGGTGGGCCATCCTTGTGATTGGGGCAGGACCTCTGTATCTTTGCGGTGTAGGTAGTATGATTTTGAAGTTAGGCAGCTCCTGCTGTTAGCATAACACATGCTAAAGTCGTAACAGTTTCAAAAGCTTGATCTTTTAGTTTCAGATTTAGATAAATTTTTTGATTCATTTGCATACCTTTTGACCAACATCAAAGATTATCCCCCCTGAAAAGAACAACAAAAGTTTCTTTCTTTTTCATTCTTTAAATCCTTCCTCTACTGTTTAAATCTCAGATTCTCTACTATTTGCAGTGATTAACAAAGTTCATTCACTGCAGGGGTTGCTGCAGAAGGAGCAGGGCCTGTTGCTGAAGCAGAAGCTCTGGCACTTCAAAGTCTTAGCAGGTATCGTCCCTTTTTCACAATCTATCTGCAATAAAAACTTGGGATATAGTAATCACCAAGGTCCTAACAGCCATGTTCGTGCTGTTGTGGCTACACTTGGAGGCCCCCATGGAGCTGCGGCATGGCATGATAAGTGGCAGCATCTCCATGCCGGATTCACTGTGTGGTTGTCCAAATCCAAAGCAGCTGGTAAACAATCTCTTAAGCTTATTTCCCAAGCTTACAATGGGAAGCAGAACTTACAATGGGAAGCAGAACTCCCTTGAACAATTTCAATGATGCTATTGCTGTAACGCAGCAGATGAGGCAAGCGCAAGGAAGGAAGCCATAAGGAACATGCAAGATGGAGGTGTTGGCTACGCCAATGCTGATGTAGTTGTGAAGCTTGCTAGATGGGACAAAAATCAAGCACAAGAGATTGCTCTTGGTTGTTTGAGAGCACTCAAACAACTTATATTGTCTGATAAGCAGCTAACAGGTGATGTATAAGGTTTCCTGATGCATTTAAGACTTCGTTTGGGATGGCTTTTTTACTGCTTCTTAAAACGGCTTTAATTTTTTATTAGAAAAACTGTTTTAAGAAGCAGTAAGAAAGCCGTCTCAAAATAAAACTTTAATCTGTAAACTTTTTTCTTCTTACTTCGTCGCATCTATTAAGCATTTTCTGAAGCAATCTAAGAACTGAACTTCTCTCTTTGTATGTTTTCATGACAGGGAAGAAGAGTCTCTACATTAGATTAGGATGCCGTGGAGATTGGCCCAATATTAAACCTCCCGGTTGGGACCCATCCAGTGAGCATTGAAGATGTAGTCAGAGCTCTGGAATTCGGTATACTTATAACTTTTTTTAAGAATAAAATTCAGTTTATTCAAAATTGTATGATAATATTCTATATTTTTATTAACATTGAATGCACCATCCCCTACTTAGAAAATGATTAGATGATCCTGTCTTTGAGATGACCTGATTGACTTGGTTCAGTTATGGTCAAGTTGGTCAGTTGATTGGTAGTTGGCAACAATGGTTTAACAGTTCAACACTGAGGCTTGTTTTGGATGGCTTTCTTATCACTTCTTAAAGCAATTTTTTCATAAAAAAATAAAATTTTTTTACTAGAAATATGTTTTAATAAGCAATAAAAAAACCATCCCAAATGAAACCTAATGCAATGATAATTATCATCAATGAAGCTTTTGATTAGTGAACATAATATATCATGTTAAATCTCTCAATATCATAGACCTATCATACGCTCTCATATCACAAACTTAATGGAGTAAAATTAGACCGAGCAAAATAAATTTTAAAAAATCTAAGGATCAAAGTTAAGATCGACAAAGAATCATGATGAAAGTCCACAATTTTAATATTAAAATATTAAAATTGTATAGTGGTCACTCATCTACCTGCACATACTATCTCTACGACACTTAATTTTAATAAGACAAATATTTCTACCAAGTAGAAGCACCTATTTCCCAAATGGTCATATTACCTAATTTAATTTATTTTTTTAAACATTTAATCAGAAACATAAAATAAAACATTCAAAGTCTTAAAATTACTTCCCAAATCGTCAATTTGCCAGATCAAATTGAGCCAATCTAATCGTAATTAGCTCAAGACAATCAAATCGAATGAGGGAGATTGAATCAGATCAATATCATATTGTTTACAATTTCAAACGGCATGGCCTCCCTAGAATGAAAAAAAATGCTCTAGATTGAATCATGGTTTATTTTCAAGTAGCCGCACAATTTCAACAGGCAAAAAAAATACCACCAAAACACCTAAATTGGCTTACCTTCTAAAACCAAAAGGCAACAAAAATATACACACATCAACTCTAATGCAAATCAGCCAGAAACCATCTAAATCCACCCAAACTAAAGACCTTATTTCAACCCAATTTATCCCTGTCATCAATATTACTACAAATCCCACACCGATTCAAAGAGAATTATTCTGTGCAGAGATCAGATCCAGAATGACGTCCGGAGACCAAGCAGAATATGTCACATCAACAGTAACAAGCCGCGGTACCGAGCGAAGGGGTGACAGTACGCATTCTGATTGGTCTTCGGATGACATTCGACATCCACACATAATAATTTATCCAATTTAAGATATCGGTTGATATTGTCCGGCGCAGATCAAACCAACATATTTTAACAACCGCCGGCACAAAAACAAAATCCAGAAATTGGGCAATGGCTCTTTCTTACGATCCACAAATACTGGTAACAGAAGTGAAATAAGGCGCAGATGAAAGGGGTAATGAGCAAACAACACAGCTGCCTGTCACTAAGCACCATAATCAAAGCAAATCACAAAAGACATGTCAAAAGATTCACAAAGGTGTATTTATTCATTTCGACGGATCCCAGAAATTCTTCTGGAGTATAGAAAAGTCCGACAAGTGCTAATCCACCATAAAACTTCAAACATCCTAACCTTTGTGCAAAGGCTACTACTTACGTCAAGGCTTTGTTTGGAGCTTCTTGCTGCTTGGAAATGAAAGTTCCTGTATCGCCGTGGGAGGAAGCTGCAAAAACAAACGGATTTTAGTGAATTTGAAGGTCCAGTAGGTAGTCAAATAAACCAACGAAATACTTTGATACACTAATATGTTCAGCATCTGCAATGCTTGAATAACAAATCCACAATGACTTAATCTTAATTCCAGGATGAGCTTAGAGCCAGTTTATGTTTCCATGGCCAACCAGCATGAACAAGAAAAGGCCACATACATATATATAGGTTCTTTGAATTCAAACTTTCGAGCGTAACATATTTAAACTACATGGCATATTTAAACAGATTATTTTGCAAAGAATACAAATAACGTAATTACAACTATTAGTATAGAAGATAACATATATTTTGAGCGTCTAACATTTTGATCAGAATAAGCACTTAACGTAATTACTAATATTTGTATATAAATTATATATATTCTCAGCATACTAAAATATATCCTATCAACATAGTGATACACACATTTTACATTTATATAAAGCGCCAAAAAGTTCATATAATTCAACGTTTTATTTTAAAGTTATTACTTCAAAAGTTCAAGGGATTAGCTGCTAAAACCAACAAAAGATACCATACATGACTCCATCCATACAACTCACCCTATCTGTTACAAATGGCCGTTAGCATCGTTGTAGCAATGTGTGGCACACACCCCTTTTTACAAAATTGTCATTATATATATATATATGCTCATCCCTTCCAAATTTAATAAGGGCTAAAAGGTTAATATACGGTCATTCCAATCCATCCTATATCCAGGTTTATCAAAATCCACTCTTTATCATTGCAATTCCTTTTTTATTCAAGGAACTCCTATGTATTAAACTTTTTAGAATCATTCTAAGGCTTTAACCAATAATATGTTTGGGTCATAAGAACATACCCATAGGTGGATAAATACAAATTTTGCTTTAAATTAATTTTTAACAAATATTAGAAATCACTTGACTTAATTATTATCAAGGTTTAAGAAGATGAAATCATAAAATGAAACATTTTATTTTTCCGAGACAAAATGTAAGCCTAACTTAAAATTAAAAAAAAAATCTCACAAAATTAACAACAATTCATTAATGTCATAAATCATCAATGAATAGTCAACAAAATTAAAAACACTAAACCTAAAATAAACAAAAACAAGCCAACTAAAATAAAAGGAAAGAAAAATCAATCTAAAAGATAATAAAAAGTATTTAGAAAAAGAAAAAAAAAAACATTAAAAATACTTAAAACCAAATTAAGAAAAATAAAAATAAAATCTGTTTATAAGAAGGTTGAAATAAAAACTTCAAAGAAAAAGAAGAAAAAATTTAATTAAAACAGAGAGAAATTAGCTAAAGAATTAAAAAGTTTTGAAAATAACGGGAAAAATAGACTCTTTTATCCTGAAATTTAGTCTAAACTCCAAGAATCATTAGGGAATCCATAGATTAAAACTTAAGCTTTCTATAATAAAAATCTCATGAGGATGGAATCATGAGTGTAAGTTCCTTATAAAATATAAATAGTACAAATATTCACCAAGTCATTAAAATTTTACTCTTTAACTGCAAAAGCAATAATAAGAAAATGATAAGACGCATATTCTTTATATTTGCATTTTTTAAAACTAGTATATGCCTCTTTTATGCTTCACCAAAAAAATATTGGATTCTAAGCTGCTATTGAAAAAAATTTCCATAATCACTGGCCACAAAGGCTCTACTTTGTAGTCAAATTAATATTGACAATTCAGTTAAATAACCTGTATAATTGAATCCCCTAGGCAGACTTATCTACTCAAAAATATAATTGCCAATATTTTATGCTTCAATAGTAATAAGCAACACGTAGCAACACGTCATTGACATTTTGATTCATGGAGAAAATCCCAACCAAGCAGTAAGTTTGTGAAGGCTTTATGATGGGAAGAAACTAAATAATGCCATATCTAGTTCAACTAAATATACTGATAGAAAAGATAGAAGCAGAAATTCATAAAAAGTAGATTACCCCATTTCAATACTAGCATGTTGCGACTAAAAATTTATGTCAATAACGGATTTTGAATAAAATAAGTAGTGAATTAAAAGTTAAGGATGCCGGACCAAATAGCATTTGTTAAAGCAATAAGCACTTGTCCTATCCTTCCAAACAGATCTGAGTAGACACGACTTGGGGATAAATTTAAGTACCAATGCGTCTTAATCACCATATTGTAAATAAATAAAGTATGGAAAACTATGATGATGAGTAAATCATTAAAAAAACAAAATCTAAGAGGTAGCAATAGTTAATTTTAAATAAATACTTAAATATTATATATGATTTAGCAACTAATTCATAATTTTAATGCCAAATAAGCTTTAAAAATTTTGGTCCCAATAACTATATGCAATGAGGGGCAATCCAAGGGATTTATTTGAGGTGGCAGGAGCAGTTTTAACTTCACTGCAACGTGATGCGACTTCCATGGGCAACACACCTGCGAATGGGTTGGAAAGTTGTTTTATTATGAATTATAATCCTCGCACAGGGGGATGCAAGAAGACTCCTCACATCCCAATGGACCAAAATTTAATATTTTTGCGGAAAAAAAATAGAAATTGACAATGCCAAACATGACTTAAAAAAAGTAATACTTGACTGCACCAACTATGAGATTATTTTACCGCTTGACCTTCTACAAATGACACACGAATTGATAGCAAAAATGAGAGTACTTTACCCCAAAATGTTGAAAAAAAAAATCCTTATGCCAATACAGTCATGAAAGTAAAACATTCGTTAAATCTGGGAAACAAATCTAACAATTAATGACTACAAAATACAACATCGAGCACTTCCTCTATTTTATTGCAATATTGGAATTAAACAAGACTCATATAAGCTTATAGCAGAAGCGCATAGGGAAATGATGGTTCTCATTATACACCCTCGAAGTTATCAACATTATATATAACTCACCTTCTGTTGAAGCCTCATTATAGTAGATATAAGAAGCTTGTCTCCAATGATCTGCCTCAACTTCTTAACAAGTTCAAGCCTATTTATTTTTCTTTTCTGAAGAAAATAGAACGCAAAGAGTCTTAAACAAAGAACAAATACCTCAAGGGTGAGAAAATTAATAGCAATGAAAACTTAAGCTAGATACCTTGAATTCTTCATAATGTGTATTAACAAGATCCATATCCTTGGAAGAAACTTTGGTTGAAATCGCAGCAAACAACATGGAAAAGGGCATCCATGGAGATGTTGGCTTCGGAACTCTGCCAAATGCCTGAGCGTTACCCTGGGGTTTCCCAGCTGTAATGACAGGTGGATCACCATTTTCTTCCTGAGAACAGAAAAGAACATTTTATCCATCTTCATTTATGAATCATATGACCTCAACACATTTTCACACATTGCTAACAGTCAGCAAAACAAAAGCCTACAAATAAGCAGTAAAATGATTATGCTAAGTACTAAAATTCAAGGTACAAGACAGTTCTACTGCATATCTGAAGAAAATTATAAACCAAAAAAAGAAAATAAAAAAGGAGAGAGACACCTTCAGAAGTGGAGCAGGCGAAGAAGTACCATTTGTTACTCCGGATTCATTAGATACATTTTCTTTCCCAAAAAGATGCTCTGCAGCAAAATAAAATACCAAGATCTACCTAGCCATCAAGATTCCAAATATATTAAATTGAACTTCCCAACATATCACAAGAACTACCTCTGGCTTCAGAGCCAAGCTTAAAAGCCAAAACATACTCGGGGTAGATGTGATTATGCATATTCGTGTCCCAAATAACATAATGTTTTGGTGCTTGAAAATCATCCACACCACTGTCAAAATTATCATTGCTAGGCTGAAACTGTTTAGATCCAGGGCAGACGAGTTCCACATTGCCCATGATGACACGACATAGCATCATATAAGATATTCCATTTTCATCCACATCTGAATAGGTGGCACTGTGGATAGCAATTTCTCAGCAACACAAATTTCTTGAAAAAAAATCATTAGCATCTTAGAGTAAGATAACCATGGAAAACTAAAACGAAATAGTCAAGCAGCAACAACATAGAAGCAGCATATATGATAATTTTCACCATGAAGATCCACAGACAAAAAAATTTTAAGCATTTTCTTACCCATAATCTAGCAATTAAGATAAGAATCAAGAGAAGTCAAACCTCACCAGATAATGGGGCAGTTTGCAGGTGCAAGATGAACACCAAGGCCATATGTACTACCACGCACTGGCTTTTCTGCCCTCATAACTCCATGCAACATTATGTCTTCTACAGAAGACTTGGTTGCAGCCAGCCATGCATAGCGCACATTGGCATTACTACGAAGGCTCTTCGTCATCTCAATCTGCTTTTGAAAACTATGAAAGCGGATGTCTCCAAAATCATCTATTATCGGAGTTCTTAGGATCCTAACTATGTCCTTGGCATCAACATAAGGATACATTCCAGAAAGAAAAAATTTCTGGACAGGACTAGAAACAAGCTGACAGTTGTCTGCTCCAATCGCATTTTTTTTCCTCCATTGTTCCAAAACAAGATACCTTGTATGGGATAAGAGAGCATAGTTCATTTTCACCCACTGCTTCACTCACCATGGCCATGCCCTCATTGTCTGAAAAAAGCTTTCCACTCTTAACCTGTTGTTGCTTAACCTTGGCGCATTCTGAATTTGAGCTTTCAGCAGCACTATCAATGGTTTCAATATGGGGAATCCACTTCTTGTGTCCTGTCTAGCACACAAGCAACGCGAACATTTTCTCCCATGAGGAATCCATGGGAGTCGCAATATTCAGGGAATTTTTCTGGAAAGAAGCATTTTCCATGCTCATCAATCCATGCAACTGGCTTGCTGAGACCTGTCATTGCATCAATATGAAGCATGCGCACAAAGTCCAGTAAAAAACTGTTGGTCCTGATAAGTTACCTCAATAATGGCCCTCTTTGCTTGGAAGTCATCGCGGACCAGACCAACAATATCTGCACCAAAATCTATCCATTCACTGTCATGGTAAAACAGCAACCGATTGGGCAAGCCACTTTTTATGAAGTTGTGGTACTTCTTAACAGTAAGCTTTCCAGTTGGAACAGAGCCAGCATTAATCAAATTGCAACAAGTGAGCCGTGAATGTTCGCCATCATATTGATTAACCCGTGCATGATCACCACTGAAATTTGGATCGGATGGGAACTTTTTCCTCTTGATTTTGTTACGAGGAACTCCAGCACTACCCAACGCCTTTGCGTTCATAGCTTCCATTTCTATTCACAAAAGAAAACTGCAACCAAAATCTAACGCTTCTAAAAAAGCCTGTCTCCACTAAGCCTGCTTACTTACAGTTATTTACAGGTTCACGCAACTGTATCCAGAACTCATATTCAAGAATGTCATGAGCTCAATAACCCTAGACGGTATAAGAATTATCAATAATGACTAGAAGAATGTGAATATAACTAAATGAAATAATAATTTTTAAAAACAGGTTCGTGGAATAAAAAAAGATAAAAGAAAAAAAGACTATGGAAAAGCAAGTTTTAGGTATGTAGAAAATGGCCGAAAACATATTAGGCAACAGGAATAAAAAAATATATAACGTTTTCAGGTAAGACAACGGCGGCACATATGCCTATCAAGAGGGGTGCTATAATTTATCCCACTTCAGTCCTGAATACAATGAGGAAGGGCAAGTATAAATTACTTTCATGGAAGCCTGAACAAGTAACAATAAATGGAGCAACATAAATAAGCTACACAGTTAGCCAGAGTAACTATGAAAATGCTTAGCATTCTGTAATTGTGACAAAAAAAAGGTAATATACATGCATTAGAATCTATATGAAATATGCAACAAGAAGAACTTGATCTTCCGTGGATAAATTAATGAATCACACAAATTTTGAACCAAAAAGATGAAATAAACTGATAACAGGATATGCCAGTTTCAGCTTAGCACTTGGAAGACAGTTGACATCACGAGAATAACATATAACAACAAAAACAACAAGAAGCCTTTATCCCCCTACATGAGGTCAGCGACATAATCCTTTTTCTCCATTGTATCCAATTAAGAGTCAAATTCTCATTTAAATCTAATAAAAAAATCATTTCTAATCCTTTCTGACCAAATACTTTTAGGTCTATCTCTACCTTTCTTAACATAGGTCAGATCTAATACATCTACTCTCCTAACAAAATCATCAGAAGGATGATATTTTAACTAAAACTTGAGACTGTTCAATATGCACAAGAAATAAACATTTTGCACCACATGAACTCTAAATAAATCAGAGCAACTAACTTTTACCTAAAATCATCATCATTAGACTTATCCTAAGAAACAAAATACTGCAAAAAATGTTGAAATATGTGACGCTGCTCTTGCCAAAAGAAAGAATAATAAAATATTCTTATCATATACCATAGTTGAAGAAGCCCCAAACAAAAAATTTATGCTAGCCTGTGCACTAGACAGCAGGCAGACATCACTGGAAGGTAATTCCTGCAATGTGGGTCTGGCGGATCCCCAGCTGAAATGCTTGTTGGATTGGAACTTTTATTACATCCAGTGAACGCACGCTCCTCTACGTTCGGTTTTAGATCAAAACAGCGCAATACCGAGTTTTTTGAAAAAACTCGGTACAACTCGGTACTCGGTATTGCGCGTTTTTTTGCCTAGAACCGAACGTAGAGGAGCGTACGTTCACCGGATAAAATAAAAGTTCGTTGGATTGAGCCTGGATGGCAGGAAGACATCCCTGTATAGCAATTCCTGTTTTCCTTTTCCTCTTGCCACCTAGCAGTTTGGATTTTGTATAGGAGGCCACTGATTTGAAACAATCTCGTAGCTGACTTCTAGCGAACAGATCTATTATATTTTGTAGCTTTTCATATCAAAAATAAATTGTATTAATTAGGTTTCCTTTTTGCTAAGAGAGTCTATTTCTTACCTAATTTTCACCCTTGTAAGCCTTCTATATAGCAGGAATGGATTTCGTCCAATGCAAGCATGGAAATATATACCTCTTTCTCTATTATTTATTCTCACCTACCTCTTTATTGTAAGGTATATATATATATATAATAAATAAATAATAAAACATGTTATATCGTAAGCTATGGCCGGCTACAAAAGGGCACTAATCAAGTCTAGCAAAGTTGGAGAGAATATGGGTCCTTCCACCCAACCAAGCCATGAAACTTTGGGAGTTTCCATGAAGCACTAGAGTTTTCAAATCATATCCTGCAAACTAAATGGAAAAAAAAAAAACTTCTTCCAATGCTCTCGTTCAGTTTCAATGGTAACAGGAAAGATTTGATACCTAAATAATACCATTTGTCAACCTGATGTGGTCAACCTTTTCATTCAACACGAGATATCAAAACTGCCTTAGTAATATCTTAACTTATTAATTATATGGAAGAAAATATTGTATCCCTATACTTTGTCTACAACACCACACATACATTAAAACCTCGATTATATGAATTACAAGATCATGCTACTGACCTAAAGCAAGGAAACCCAAGTATTGCCGAATACTTCACCATACTAAAAAAAATTTAGAAAAAAAAAAAAGAGATATTTTCAAGATAAACGATGGATGCAGAAAACGTTTAGGTAAATAAGTTAAACTTGAAGAAAAAATAGGAACATATAATTTTCTTGCATGTCTCAATAAAGACCTGCATGAAGTTCGTAAAAGAATCCTAAGGAATCATCCAATTCCTAAAAGTGAATAAGTATTTGTTTAAGTTTGAAGGGAAGAAAGAAAATAAAGAATAAAGCTAAGAAATACCAAGAACAATCTAATTAATAAAGAATCCGGACATAACATCAAATATTTGGAGCAAAATACAAGACACCACTCAAGAAGTGGAAAAAAAGCCAATCGTTGGAGTTATGTTTGTAAGAAGACCAATCACACTAAAGAATTGTTAGAAGCTTCATGGCAAGCCAACAAATCAGATCAATTTTACACAAAGACACTCATGCTTATCAAACTAAAAACAAAATCTAAAGAAGAAACCCGTTGAAAATCTTAGTAGCATTTCCTTGAACAAAATGAATTTGTTCTGCCATACAAGTTACTCTTAAAAAAATTGTCAACTCTTCTCTTTTAACAAAGAAAGGTGTATTTCCTTTAGCCCTCATATACACTAATAAAGGCAAAAAATTATGGATCATCGACTCGTGAGTTTCAGATCACCTGACGAATTATGGACACATATTCTCAATTCATACTCCCTTGCTTAAAACCTCCAAAAATCAAAATTGCTGATGGATTTCTATCCCTATTACTAGAATTTTAACCTTGGGTTTTATCTCAATTTTATTTTACATGCATAAATCGTCATTGAAACCACTTATCTGTAAGCAATACAGCAAAAGAATGCATCTGTAAAATCACGTTCTTATCAAAATTTTGTGAATTTTAGAGAAAAGGAAAAAAGATTAATAGTGCTAAAATGGATAGATGTTTGTGCTACTCTGATGAGGATTTCAAATTTAGTAATCATACCCTTGCCATCCATCTTTAAAGAGCTTTCCTCTCTTGCAAAAATTGATCAAGTTATCATTCTAGATTAGGTCATCTAATTTTATGTAATGTAAAACTTATTTCTTTGTTTGTTTGGTAAAAAATAATATTTTTTCAACTTGTGAAAAATCAAAGAGCTATATTTAAGCCTAAGTCTCATAAAGCTGCCAAAACTTTTTCTATTATTCATGGCGATATATGAATTCCATCCATATGTCAAAATCTTTATTCCAAAGCGCAGTTCATTAATTTTATTGATGAACATACTCGTGTGTTGCCTATACTTATTGAAAGATAAATCTGATCTAAAAGAAGCTTTCAAAAATTTCCACAATATAGTTTAAACTCGATATTCTGCTGAAATCCAAATCCTTCATTTTAATAGATAGAATGAGTATTTTAACTATATTCTTGGAAGTCAATTAAGCAATAGCATTATTCATCAAAATTCTTGTCCCAACAAGAAGTAAAGACATCATCATGAACATGTTTCCAATCCCATCTATTTCTTCTCAGAGAACCGGAACCAAAATGCATGCCAAGAAAAAAGAAAATTGTAGTACTGCACGCCAACACATCTATTTCTTCTCGGCCTCACAAAGCAGCAATACTAAACAAAAAAAGATAAATGCCAATAAGAAACACCCAATCATACAAGTCAAGTGCAACCATCTACCAATATATTGAATAAAACTAAGAGAAAACAATCAGGTAGGTTTACAGATATATAGCATATAAATATAACAAGGACAATCAGTCATGATATCAAATATCTTTCATGAGTATAACAGCCCAAGCCTTAAGATTCATACCTTTTATTAATATCATGATAACATCACTAGACGTTTCATGGAAAGATGCATATCTAAGAATAGACAAGAAAGAATGAGAAAGAAGATTAAATATTTCACAACTATAATGACATTATCTTGCTCCGATGGACCAAAGATAACTTACTAATTAGGTATAGTCATATAAAATCATTGGCAACAATTGGCAATTTCAAATATCTCGGTATCAGTAGTCAAAATTAAGAGTATGTTTGGGAAACTTTCACATTGCTTTATTTCTCATATTGTTGTCATACTTCTATTTGGCTATAACTTTCTTATTTCTTCCCCAAAATTTTGTGGTGAGAAGTTGCTTTTACAACAAGATCTAATGTTGTGCGCTGGTTATAAAAAGGCAAATGTCAATTTTTTTTCAAAAAAGAAGATATTTATAATACCGACAATAATTTTCAAAAAACAAAGGTTAACTTTGTAATAAAACTACAAGTCTACAACTACCCCAAACAGACTCTAAATTATTCAAATAACATTTATATAAGCAAACCCCATTAAACCCTTCCCCAACCCTAAAAAATCCATCAATAAATAAGAACTTGCTAAGCATGTATAAAAGCACATAAGATGTTATTAGTACTTAATACCGCATCATAATTGATATTTCCAACATCTAATTAAAAGTGTGAGCTTCAACTCCCATCAACAAAAATTTTATGAATACAAGTTATGTTAATAGCTGCTAGTAATTCTGGTGGGCAGGTGTAGGCGTAAGTAGAATTGTTCAGAGTCAAAAAACATGTGAGGATGCAATTGAATTGTTCAGGCCCAACCAAGCTTGTTCGGGTTCAAGCAAGTCACGCAATTCACCATAGGTCATTAATGAAGACAAAAACAAAGATGATGAATATTGAAGCGAGCCTATGGCAAGGGATAAGAGAGAACATGAATGCGATTAATTCAAGCACTCTTGCAAAACTGTAGCATGCAAATTATGATTTTGAACAAACGGGCGGGGGGGGGGGGGGGGGGGGGGGGGGGGGGGTCATGTGAATTTAGAATTTTCAAATAAATTGGAAAAGGGAGGGAAGGGGTTGGCCAAAGAGAGAGGGAAAGGGCATAGGGTGTCCAGGTTCAATGAATTTGGAATTTGAATTGATTCCCAATTAATTTCTGATTTACCCAATCCTTAATTGAAAGGAAGTCTTTTCAAAATTAAACTAAATGATTTAGAAAAGATTTGAAATTTCAAATTCATTTGAATTTGAATTCGAAAACTTACCAAAATTAGAACAACTTTATTTAGGAAAGAACAAATTTTAGAGGGAAAGGGATTTGATTGAGAGCATTAATTGAGGGGAATTAATTAATATGTGAGGGAAAAGGGGGCGGCCAATGGAGGAGGGTGAGAGATGTCCACACGATGTATGTAGCACAAGGCATTAAATGAGATTTGATATTAAATCTGAAATTGATTTCAGATTAAGAGAAATTAGGGGAAGGCTTCCAAAAATAGATTTGTTAATTCAGAAATTATTTGAAATTCAAATATCTTTGAATTCAAATTAGGAACTTTCCAAGTCAACAATAGAGTAATTTATGAAAGTAATATAGAGGCTATTTTGAATTCAAAATTCAAAATTTGTGGAGGGAAGAGGCTAGGGGTGAGTTGGTCGGCCGGCTATGGAGGTGGAGGGGTTGATGTTTGATCCAAAAGAAAAGTTAGCCAAAATCAAACGAAATAAAACAAAAAACGGATGGTGAATGGTGGAGACTAGAGATGAGGGCGGAGAACAAAGAAAAATAAAATAAAAACGATACAAACCACGAGCCCAGACTCTTTCTGCAGCTGTTGGGTACTATATTGCCCTCCCCGAGGGACTTCAATCCACGAGCCCAGATCCATCCTGCGGTTGGTGGAAACAAGGTTGTCCTCCCATAGAACTTTTCCTCTCCATAACTCACATAGAGATCAAGACAAAAACTCTAATTCTTTTTTTATTAATAATCCATCATTACATTACACAAGCAAGGGCCTTTATATATAGGCCAAAGAAACTAAAACAAAATGCATATGCCTCTAGAGCTTACATAGGACTAGGGGTGTCAATATTTGACACGACACGAAAACCAGACCCGGACCCGACCCGGAAAATTCGGGTTGGACCCGACCCGATTTCAAAACGGGTCGGGTTCGGGTTCCAAAAATTGACCCGTTTGAAAAACGGGTCGGGTTCGGGTTGACCCGAAGGGTTGCCGGGTCAACCCGCGAACCCGTTTAATTTAAAATTTTTCATTTTTCAAATCCCGCCCCCTGCCCGAATCTGCGAATCCCGCGTGAGGACCGGTCCGGCTGCCCCACTGCCCGCGGTCCGGCTTCCCCCGCGTGGCCGCGTGGCCGCTGCCAGCGGTCTGGCTGCCCGCGGCGCTGCCACTTCGTGAATCCCGCGACCCGCGTGACCGGCTGACCGCACCGCGAATCCCGATTCGTGAATCCCTCCCGCCCCGGCGCTACCGAATCCGATTGTGAATCCCGCGTGACCGCTGCCCGGACCGCTGCTCCCGTCCTTGCCGTGTCCGCGGGTCGGGTCGGGTTGACCCGAACCCGAAGCGGGTCGGGTTCGGGTCCGGTAAATCGACCCGTTTGTAAAAACGGGTCGGGTTCGGGTTGACTCGATTAGTGCCGGGTCATTTCCGGGTTCGACCCGAACCCGACCCGTGACCCGAAATTGACACCCCTACATATGACGACCCTCTTAAGTGAGAGTAAAAAATGAAAAATCCATAATAAAAATAAAAATTACAAATAAAATTTAAGATAACGTGGAACGATGACGGCCGTCGATCTTAGCTCATCCTCGGATAGGCATGGACAGTTGGATGTCCGCATCATTCTCCCGAGGTGAAAAAGAGCTCGACTCTGTCGAGTTCGTTCCCCGAGTGAGCAACCATGCTCTGATACCAAACTGATGTAGAACGAAGGGGGGGTCATGTGAGTTTAGAATTTTCAAATTAATTGGAAAAGGGAGGGAAGGGGTTGGCCAAAGACAGAGGGAAAGGGGATAGGGTGTCCAGCTTCAATGAATGTGCAATTTGAATTGATTCCCAATTAATTTTTTATTTACCCAATCCTTAATTGAAAGGAAGGCTTTTCAAAATTAAGCTAAATGATTTAGGAAAGAATTTGAAATTTGAAATTTGTTTGAATTTGAATTCAAAAAGTTATCAAAATTAGAACAACTTAATTTAGGAAAGAATAAATTTTAGAGGGAAAGGGATTTGATTGAGAGCATTAATTGAGGGGAATTAATTAATATACGAGGGAAAAGGGGGGCGGCAAAAGGAGGAGGGGGGGAGATGTCCACATACGATGTATGTGGCACAAGGCATTAAATGAGATTTGATATTAAATCTGAAATTGATTTCAAATTTCGAGAAATTAGGGGAAGGCTTCCAAAAATAGATTTGTTAATTCAAAAATGATTTGAAATTCAAATATCTTTGAATTCAAATTAGGAACTTTCCAAGTTAACAATAAAGTAATTTATGAAGTTAATAAATAGGCTATTTTGAATTCAAAATTCAAAATTTGTGGAGGGAAGAGGATAAGGGTGAGGTGGTCGACCGGTTATGGAGGTGGAGGGGTTGATTTTTGATCCAAAAGAAAAGTTAGCCAAAGTCAAACGAAATAAAACAAAAAATGGATGGTGAATGGTGAAGACTAAAGATGAGAGGACAAAGAAAAATAAAATAAAAACGATACAAATCACAAGCCCGGACTCTTCCTACGACTGGTGGGTACTACGTTGCCCTTCCCGAAGGACTTCAATCCACGAGCCCGAATCCATCCTGCAGCTGATGGAAATAAGGTTGTCCTCCCATAAGACTTTTCCTCTCCATAACTCACACAGAGATCAAGCATAACTCACACAGAGATCAAGACAAAAGCACTAATTCTTTTTTTATTAATAATCCATCATTACATTACACAAGGACCTCTATATATATGCCTAAGAAACTAAACAAAACACATATGTCCCTAGGGCTTACATAGGACGACCCTTAAGTGAGGGTAAAAAATGAAAAATTTATAATAAAAATAAAAATTACAAATAAAATTTAAGAAAATGTGGGGCGATGATGGCCGTCGATCTTCATCTCCTCGGATAGGTATGGATGGTTGGATGTCCGCATTAAAAGTTCTCATTCAAATGCAATATATTGTTGTCTCCTATCCAAAAAATAAAGAATTACATAACATACATGCATAAAGGAATAAATATTATACTTAATTATATCTAAATTACTTAATATTTAAAATTGTATCCATCATTTAAATTGATGTTAAATTGAAATAAAGTATAAATTAAGTAATTACATATTATTTAAAGTTCTCGTTTAAAGTATGCTAAAATTGTATATATTGTAACAAGGTCATGAGTTTAATTAATCAAAACAGCACTTTGCAATGCAGGGATAATCTTATGCATAACCCTCCAAAGAACACTCATACATGATGCGTGCAATTGGCATGCACACTTTTGGATATTTAAACCTTGTATTCAAATAATACATAAATGGGCTTATAATCTTTAAAATTTCATGGAAGCATAAGCAAATATAGAGATTGAATTTATCCAAATTGTTAAAACTCCTAAACTAAAGTAATAAGGGACTATTTGCTTTGCTAAAAAAAAGAATGCAAGGTAAAAAGGAATACAGTGCAAATAGAATGTAGTGTATTTGAAATGTTTGAAGTTGTTTGGATATGTCATGAGAATAAAAGGAATGCAGAAGATTTTTTTTTTTTTTGAGGTAAAATGAATGCAATGTAAAGTAAAATGATAGTGGTAGTCGTCATTGGCGATCAGTGGCGAGCAATAACAAGCGACGGTGGTAGCAGTGGTCAATGGTCAGGCAGCAGTGGCAATAGTGGTCGATGGTCAGGTGGAGGAAGACGCCAACAGATATTGGTTAGTCAAATTGGTTAGCAGTGAAGGTGGCGGTCAGAAATGATTGGCGGCCAGTAGGTGGATGCCAATCGACAGCGGTGATCGACAGTCGGCTAACAGTAGTGGCAGTCGTCAACGATGGTGGCAGGCAGCATTGTTTAAAATTGCACAATATGAGGCCCGCCTCAGCGCAATTCCAATAAAAAATGCATCGAAGCTTACGCCTCAAACATTTTTTTTTCTGATGCTTGCTCCTTAACTTGGCTGAGGCCCACCTTGAGGCACACAACGCCTCACTGGCATGAGGCTTACGCCTCGCCGGCGTAAGGCTTACGCCTCACCAGCATGAGTCTTATGCCTTATCGCCGTGAGTCTTACGCCTTACTAACGTGAGTCTAACGCCTCAACCTATTTATATGTATTTTTATCAAAACTTATATAAATCCTAAACAAAAGCCTCGAACAAATCATGTTTTAATGCACCCCCAAGTAACAGTAACTTCCTCTTGGCTGCCTTGATCTCCAGCCCTGTGATTTCTTCATAGTCATCACCGTCGTAGCCATCGCCGGGATCACTTGAAACCAGCATACCATCACCACATCTTCCTCTAAAATTTTTTGAGTATTAATCTCATCTTTATGTTAATGAAAAATATTTTTGAAAGAGAAGGATGACTGAAATAAATGAAGAAACAAATTTGGTGGTATTGAACTTCATAGGATAAGATAGGTAAAGACCAATTTATTATGATAATGACTCAAAAAAAAAAAACCTCTCAATGATGACAGTGCATACGATTTCTCAACTATTTTAACTTTCTTTAGAAATTAAACGTGGATGAGTGGAAAATTGAGAAAAATGGAATTTAGAGCTGAACTTGAAATTATATGATTCTTTTATGCCATTCGTATATTTAATATTATTTTACTCTTATAATATTTGGATTTCAATAATATTTCACACAATTTATCACTTGTCACTATACATCTTGTGTAATTTTTTATTTCGTCAATTAGTTACTTCATAATTTAATAGAAAGTTAACACGTCATCCTTTAATATATTATTTGTATATTATATAAAAATTTTCTTTTAACATTTATTTTGACTTAACACAATTTTGATTTTGAGGCTTACGCCTCGCCTCACGAACAAAAAATGCCTCAATACCCAATTGTGTAATTTTAAACCTTGGTGGGCATTAACAACACAGTCAGTTTGCGGTAAAAAAAATGAATTTGGCCAAAATTGTGCGAGTTTAATACATTAAAATTGAACTAGGTTGTGAAAAGGAATTCACTAGAATTTTATATTGCATTTGTTTTCATCAAACCAAACACTCAAATTGTATTTTAAACCACATTTTTTTACTATGCATTATTTTTTTTAACAAACCAAACAACCTCTTAAAGAATTTTTAGAACTAAGATAGTTTTAAAATTATTATTTATAACTTATATAGAAAAAGAACCAAAAGGATGTAGCCATGTATTAACTATAATAAAACAAAAGTTTGATGAAAAGGTGTTCACCTTACAAATTAGGGCCTTCAAAAAAGGCGCTTGCCTAAGCATGCCTTACGGCCTTAATAATGACATTTTCGCATGAGTTGTGCTAGCACTGGACTTATCTCCTCTCTCCTTAGCACCTACATAAGCATCAGACTCACCTTACACAGCAAGGAATTCCATTGAAGCAAAAAAGATAATAAAGGTATTGTACAAAAATTTGTCCATGGGAAACTTTAGAACCCTACCGACAAGAATGGTTAAGTAACAAAAGAGAAGAATAGAGAGAAAGAGAGATTAATGAGAGAAGCAATGAGATATCACTATATTGCAAAAAAAAATACAAGACATGTGATTATATATGATTTGATGTCTCATAGGCTCGCCCTCAATCCCCTATTTATAGGTAATGATTGAGGCATAGAACTGTAGAAAATATTAAATTTATGAAAAAAACAATAATTTACATGAGGCCTAATAAAGTCTTACTATAAAATGAATATTGCTAGCCCACAACAGTGTAATCACATTAAATGTAAATTTACAAATAAATAACAAGATATAGTGAAGGCTCTAGCCAATTTCACCAAGGCTGGCTAGGTTCTAACAAATAGCAATACCAGAAGGTTGGGACGACTTCCTCCACTCAACCCTAAGGCCTAGTACCTAAGCAAGTTCCGGTGAGTAGCACTAAGGCTTGGCAACTTCTAGTTGACCTTGAGGACAAGAATACGTGTCAAGTTAGTTTTGGCGAGTTCATACTGACAAACTTCAATGTGTTAACTGATAGGAAATACTTGAGTTCGAAAGTAATCCAAAAGGAAATACTTGAGTTTGCAAGCAATCCTAACAAATAATTGGTAAAAACATCGAGAATAATGTGAAAATCTGAATGAAATCAATCCAAAACAATAGATTGCATTAATGGAATCAAAGCAAAGCAAACACAAAGCAAGATACAATTGATCCTCAATTCGAGAAGAGGATCATTTTCTCCCAATCTCTAGACGAGGAGTCTAGAGCCCAAGACGTCAAGGAAACTTCAAGAGAAATAAACTAAAGCATAACCTAACCCTAAAACACCTCATGTTATTTAATACATAACTTTCTAAATCCTTTTAAAAAAATAACTTTCTAAATCCAAACTCCCTCCAAAAACCTAGCGGCCCCCTCCTTTATCTTTTAGATTTAATTTGAATAGTTGGACCGACTATTGTAGGCTGCAAAGAGGGGAAGAGGAAGTACTAGTCTGCCTCCTATAGACCAAAACCGGCCCTAGGTGTGCCAGTTGAAGGTTTGGGGTCGGTTCAGGAGGAACCGACATAATAATACCGCCCTCCCAAAGAATCCCCTTATCCTCAAGGTGAAAACAAGGAAACTGATGTTTCACCATCTTGTATGGCTCCAACGTGGCATCGTAGTTAGGAAGATTTTTCCACTTGATCAGCACTTCCTTAGTTCCATCTTCTTTCTAGTGAACCCCCATCAACTCTAAAGGTTTCAGAATCACCAATAAATTATCAATAAGTGTCACCGGTAACTCTGAGCTGGTTATATAATCTTCAATGTCCCTTCTCAATTGAGATACATGGAAACCGGATGTACAGTCGTCATTGGTAGTAGTTTCAGCCAATATGCTGCCGCTCCAATCTTCTTCATTATTTCATAAGGCCCAAAGTACCTTGGAGCAAGCTTCTCATTCCTCCTGTTGGCGACTATCTTCTGCCTGTATGGTTGGAGCTTCAAGAACACCCTCTCCCCTACTTCGAATTGGATTTCCTTCCTATGTCCATCAGCTTTTTCTTCATAATCTGTTGAGCTCTTCGTAGATGTCTCTTCAATTTCTCTAACACTCTGTCATCCTCCTCCAAATACTCCACTGAAGAAACTGGAGTATTGCTACTCCCAAAGTGCACCAAGTGTGAAGGATTCCTTTCATACAACATGAGAAGCGGAATGATAAGAGGTGTTGTACCAGTACTCAGCCCATGATAGCCACTTGGCCCATAGCCTGGATATCTCCAACACAAAGCATCTCAGGTAGGTCTCTAGGCTCCTGTTGATCACTTCTATTTGGACATTCATCTATGGGTGGTAATGGGTACTCCTCTTCAGAACTGTCCCCTGTAATATGAACAACTCCTTCCAAAAATGGCTGAGGAACATCTTATCTCTATCTAATATTATCGCCTCTAGCACTCCATACAATCTGACCACCCTCTCTGATGAAAGCTAAAGTCACTATCACCACGATGTATGGATGTCGGAGGGGAATGAAATGAGCATACTTGCACAATCTGTCCACCACCACCAAAATCACCCTGAAATCTTCTGAACAGGGCAGCCCATCTATGAAGTCCATGGATATCTCCTCTCATACTCGTCCCGATAAAGCCAACAGTTTTAGTAGTCCTCCTGTCGATATAGCCAGGTATTTGTTCCTCTAACAAACCTCACACCTGGCCGCCATCTCCCCCACATCTCTGTGCATCCCCTTCCAGTATAACTTCGAGACTAACCTCATGTATGTCTTCTGCACCCCTGAATGACCCCCAACAGCACTTCGATGAAACTCTTGGAGTAAGTTTGGAATGTGAATTGAGGTCCGCGGTATCACAAACCTCACCTGATACAGCAGTCTGTCCCTCTCCAATAAGTACCTTGTGTGGCTACCCCATTCCTTCAGTAAATCTGTCATGATTTTTCCCAACTCATCCCTAACACTCTCCTCTCTAATGGCATCCCAATCTAGCATCAAAGGAACCAATACTGCCACTGTCTGCAGCTCCCCATATATCTGAACAAGGCATCTGCTGCCTTGTTCTCCACTCCTGGCTTATACTGGATTTCGAAATCATATCCCAACAATTTGGAAAACCACCTCTGATGCTCCTCAGGTATCATTCGCTGCTCCAACAAGTACTTCAGGCTCCTCTAGTCATTTCTAACAATGAAATGCCTACCTAAAAGGTAGGGTCGCCACTTCTGGATGGCTAATACGATGGTCATGAACTCCCTCTCATAGATTGATTTCAACCTGGCTCTATCTCTCAACACATGGCTGAAGTAGGCAATGGGTAGACAATAATGCATGAGTACTGCCCCCAGTCCGTATCCTGAAGCATCTTTCTCCATTATGAAGGCCTGAGTGAAGTCTGGTAAAGCTAATATTGGTACAGTAGTCATAGAATGGCTAAGTAACAAGAGAAAATAAGAGTGAATAAGAGAGAGAAGCTCTATGATTTCATTATATTACAAGAAAATATAAGAATTTTAATGATGATTCGATGCATCCTAATGTCACCCTGATTGTGCATTTATAACAAAACAATATTGGAAATATTACATTTATGAAAAATAAATGAATAGCATTGCAAGTTGCTATAAAATAAATATTATTATCACGTAACTATCTGATTACATTGAAGCACACGATGACTTCTAAATAAGCAATGAGTTCTTGTGAAATCACTAGCAACCTTCACCAAGTTTTGCCAAGTTCAACCAAGTTCTAATGACTGGATGACTTCATCTAGTCAGCCCTAAGATTGAGTACACAGGAAAGCTGGGATGAGTAGCTCTAACGCTTGTCAACATCCTCGAATTGGCCCTGATGTTAAAGTGGTTTTAAAGAGTTCACTTGGTGACTTAAATGTGTTGATATTTTTTAGTCAATCAACTAGTTTATGACATGATAGAGATAAATCAATAAGATAAGTCCAATTTGGTTAAGGCGAATTTCGATGTACAAAAGGAATAACTACAAGGAAAAGATAGTGTTAAAACCTCATAAAAATAATAACCAAGACTATCTAAATTCAATTCGAACCATTTCTTCTGAGCAAAAGCAATTTGATAGCCTTCAAAAGGGTATAAATGGTAAGAAGTACAAACGTAGTACCAAATAAAAGAATGAATATATAAAGGACCCATTTGACGAATAACATCAATTCATAAAGAATTATAAATAACAGTCATTTCATTTACAAGAGCCATAATTAGCAATCTAAAATACAGCCACTGGGTGGTAAAAAGCAAACCAATTAAAAAGGGGAATATTAAAATTTGTAATAATGCCACCAACATAAATAAAAAAATTGCGCCCTTCCACAATACAATTTAAATATTTCCATATCAGACCAGAGTTATTGCAAGGCCAATCATTCCTAAACTGAGTTCATCATTTTTGCAAGCTCAATTGCACAAGAAGCAAACATATGTCAACAGTTAAAATTTTTGCATGAGGAAGAAGAAGGCTCGTCCTGAACTTGGATGAGAGAGAGGAGAGAGAGCAACTGTTGGAGAAAAACTTTCTAAAGTTTATTTCATTTTCTCCAACCTTTACATCAACCTATAGCATCTATATATAGAAATTGGACACTAATGTGGTGTCTTGCAAAGCAACCTAATATAAAATTGGATCAATTCATAACAATCTCGACCTTTGTCCAAGTTTTACAATAAAAAAACAAAGAAAAGCCTTATGCAGTGCCAGCTCCCTCGCAGTACACCCACTTTCGAACATAGAGCACCCTCCGGCTTGCTTGTCTTCCCTGGGCACCCATGCATGCTCTGTCCAGCAACTTCGCACGAGCCACCCGTTTGATGCCGAGTCTGGTGCCTGCTTCTTGTGCACTCCTGCGAGCATCTGTCTCCAACTTTCCTGAGAAACTCATAAAACTGCTTGAACTCTATGCCAGCTTGTCAATGATTCTTGAACCCACCAAGAATCCTTCACCTACTTTTGTCTTCACCCTGCTCAACCAAGCAACCCAACTAGCTTCAGTGTACAAGATCGTTTGCACAGAATTCATTGTCCGACCAGCTGCCAAATCCCACGGCTTCATCGTCACATCCACCATCAATCTTTGCGACTCTTCTTTGACCTGCTCAACTCGCCCCTGTCTGATCTAATATTTCTCCATCTAAATCGCAAACGACACCTTTGGTTGCTCCGCTTCTCATCGAAAACACGGCCCAGCCCCGTGCTCCCAAGCTAGCCCGACTACTTCCGCTCCTAGTCACACCCGCGGGAAACTGTGCTCGTCCCGCTCTCGTGCGACACCGGCTTGATCCGCCTGGGCCTCTCTGTATGCATGTGCCTGCATCCAATGACCATCACCTTGCGCGCATTTACCTGCTCCTTCTCACCGAGTGTGTGACCAAGTGACGGCCCGCAGCTTCAGTGCGACCTGTCCGGCAGTTCCAACCCAAGGGACCCGCACACGACCTCTCCTTCTTCCTTTCTTGGATAAGAAACTTCCTCCATCTCGAGATTGCCTCAACAAGGCTCTGATACCACTTGTTAGATCTTGGGAGGAAGATGAAGTTCCTCTTAAACTTCTTGGATGTGAGAGAGAGACAGAGAGAGAGAGAGAGAGAGAGAGGAAAGAACAAATCAAAACTAATCTTATTGCTTGGCATGGGGTAAACCAATATTACAATCCTTATGCCTACTTATAGAGGAAAGAGACTACAATGATAACATAAACCTAAGAAACAACCTAACCTAAAATTGAACCAATTCCCAACATCAACCAACCCAACAAAATTTCAGACGAGCAACAGTTTCTTGCTACATTTGATTTTTTGTGGATCCATTGTGTTGTCTCGTAAGAAAAAAAGTCACTGCCACATAACACTTGAGGGACAAGTTGTATGCTGCATGCTGGCCATTGTCGTGAAAGAACATGTGTATGTGCAAATATAATGTACTTCTTCATATCAAACACTTCGCCACTGATTATATTATAATATGACAGATTTTTTCAAAACTACAGCAGTTCAAAAGCTTTTCCAAAGAAATCCTAAAAATAGAAAATAAAGTTAAACATATCGCTTGATCTAAAAAAAGGGGGGATTCAAGCATCCCTAAGTCTGAATTAATTTCCCGCTTCAAAACGCCAATATAGCCCGCGCCTACGAACAGCAAGATGATCATCACCAAGCGAATCAATACTCTCCAAGTAAAAAACGCTGGTACTGACCCTAACCGCGCGACAGTAAACGAAACAAAAAATATCCCTAATCAATAGAACCAGCTCCAAGCGATTATCTCTGCAGGAATAAGGAACAAATGAACAGCACTTCCAGATCTGATTTGCAAACTCGTCCGTAACGTCGCGCAATCACCGTAGACGAAGGCATGAATACCAACAAAAATGTAATAGAAATCGTAGACATAACCCTAAACCTTTGGTCAATCAAGGCAGTCAAAGGAGGAGATGATTTATACCTCGAGCTGATAGAAACATGACAATTCATCGAATCTCTCTCTCTCGCTCGCTCTGCGAACGCTGTCGACGGTGAAGTACCAAACCCCGAGCCTCGACAAGAAAGAGAAGGGCGGAGAGTCGCCGGCCGATGGCAACCGGGTACATATATCGCGAGCCGGTCGGTTCTTCTCTTTCTTTCTTGCGCCTAAAGAAATGAGTCGGCTCGTCGACTCAGTCATCTGACGGCTGATAAGTCGCCACTAGGGATGTTGGTGTTGATCTTGCCCTTCATTGTGATGATATTTTCACGACGAATGTGGGTGGTCGAACTGGGTGCATGATACGGAGGACTGAAACGTGGCGGTGTGAGAGCAGGCTGGGTGGGGACCAGCCGTGCGAGATAGGGGAGGTTCCACTCGGCTCGGTTTGCGACTTTGCTCGGTAGAAAAAGGGAATTTTCTTTAGTCCTTGTTTGGTTTGACTTTTACTTATGCTGATCCGGGAGTTATTTAGAAACTATTAGACCATCTCCAACCCAGAATTTTATTTTTCACTCCAAAATACAGTGAAATCAAAAAATATCATGTTTCATCTCCAATCCAACGTCATTTTGCCGCTAAAACCGTCGCTTTGCTTTCGCGCTTTTCTTCCGAACCTGTTCGGTAGAGATAAAAAAAATGGCGCAGATGAACAGTACAACGCCAATATTGGCGTCGCACTGTTCATCCGCGATCAAATGGCGTCAAAAATGACGATCGGTTGGAGCAAAACAGGAATGGCAAACTAGTGTTTGTCGTTCGGTTGGAGATGCCCTTATGTGCGGAGTGGTTCCGACTTCAATTAAATCCTGATACAGCTACCTGTGCCGATTAGTCTTAATTTTTTTTTAATGATTGTGATAATTCATTTATAATTTTTAATATATTAATTAATCATTAAATATATTGTGAAAATAAAATCAAAGAATTTTATTGTATCAATCAAAATACCTGCTTCAACATATTATTGATTATGTACTCATTCATATTTAATAATTTCAAGCAACTCAATTATAGAAGTGTACATTCTCATGAAAAATTTTTAACGTTTCCCTACTTTTAGTGCCTAACTCAGGTTTCGAGTCCTCTGTGGACTTATACTATTTAATTTTCTTCCAAATCATGCAAATGAAAATGATTTTTTTTTTTAAGATGATAATCTCTAGTTATTATAACTTCTGAATGTTTTCTCATTTTCAATCTCTCATGTAAATCAGATCCATTAAGTGTGGGCGAAAATATTTAGCTTTGGCCTACTTGCTCTTAATTCTTTTAGAATGTAAGGAACGCAATGAAAACAACATTGCATTGGTAGCAATCGTATATATGTTTTGCATGTCGAAGTCATAATGGATGTCTACTCATTCTTTGTTTCATTTCCTTCTGCACTTCCCGTAATATTAACTTCATACATTTACATAGAGGATAAATTTTTGGGAATAAAAATTTTGTAAAGAATATATACTTAAAAAAATCATTAAATTTTCTTTTTAATTAGTGCTATATAGATTCTTTGTATGCAACATTATTGGCAATACAAATATAGGCCTGTCCATCTTGATTTCTTTCGGATACAACAACAACAACAACAACATCAAATCTTTGTCCCACTAAGTGGGGTCAGCTATATGAATCCTTTTTCGCCATTGTGTCCGGTTAAAAGTCAAATTCTCATTTAAATCTAATAAAGAAATATCATTTCTAATATTTTATAATCAAGTCTTTTTAGTTCTACATCTACCTTTCTTAACATAAGTCAAATCTAATACCTCAACTTTCCTAACCGGGTCATCGTAAGGTCTACCTCTACCTTTCTTTCAGAATATTCTGACATAATTCTTTTTTTCATGTAAGATAAGATTTTGGTAGGACTGGCTTTGAAAGGAAGAAGACGAGGTTTATTTTAAGACAAATGTGAGAAAATTTTCTTTTATGCAGCGTGTCTTGGTCTGTGGTTAGTAGTTTTGATTACCAGCTAAGGCTTCATTTGACACGACTCTTTTATTGCTTCTTAAAATAGAGTTTTAATACATATTTTTGTACTAAAATTGTTTTAAGAAGTAATAAAAAAGTAATCTCAAGACCTAAACCCCTCTAAAAAAAAAGAATTTCCTTTTGCAGCTGCTCTAAGAGATGACAGAACTTACCGAAGATCGTTTAGCTGTTGTTAACAAAAGAAACAAGGCCATTGTTTTTGATTGAAGACGTCAGGATATTTAACTTAAATAAATGCCAGTTTATGACGGAACTTACAGAATATTGAAAGATATTGTCAATATTGAAATTTTCACAGTTGGAAAGTTGGAAAGCTGACGCAGATTTCCAGGAAAGAAGATGAGTAACCAATTTCTGTTTTTGATAATGATGTATAGATGACTCCATTTATCCCAGCAGGAGGCTTACAAACGGCCTTCACAATAACGCTTAAAACTATATAAAAGCTTGGTTTGGGACAGCTTTTACATTGTTTTCGAAAATAATTTTTTAGTACAAAATTTTATAACTTTAAAAATTTTTTAACTAAAAACTTATTTTAGAGAGCATTATGAAAGTTGTCCCAAACAAAGTCCAAGATACTTTCAGAAGCTTCATGCAAACATAAAGAGACGAAGGAAACAGCTGAAGCTGTTGGAGCCTTTGGCTTCGTTTGAGATGATTTTTTAATTGATTCTTAAAGTAGCCTTTTAATACAAAAATTAAAAAAAGTATTAAAAAGAGTAAAAAAATCCGTTTTAAGAATTAGTAAAAAAATCATTTCAAATGAAACCTTTGATCGAAAACAGAAGCTGAGTATAGCACTGAGTTGGGCTGAATCCAAAATTCTTAGGGCATCACACATACTATATTGAGAATAGTGAGTTAAAAAAAGATGACATAAAAGTAGATATATAAATCTTAAATAATTATTATAGAGGAAGAAGCTCTAGATATCTATAAAATAACCCTGATTACTAAAAATTGTGTAAATTGAGTGTCACTTGCTAAAATATTGTGCCGTTAAAATGAATGTTTATTATCTTAGTTTTGTACAATTAAAGAATAAACACAAGTTTTGAAATACATGAAAAACTCAAAAATGAAAAAAATCAACGGAATTGACCTTGTTATACTAATCCACTATATCATATTATATACACGAATTATTCCTAACAATTGAGAAATATGAGATTATATATATATAT
Organism: Dendrobium officinale; assembly: GCA_019514585.1. Classification (NCBI taxonomy): domain Eukaryota; kingdom Viridiplantae; phylum Streptophyta; class Magnoliopsida; order Asparagales; family Orchidaceae; genus Dendrobium; species Dendrobium officinale. The sequence continues at coordinate 29,164,066 of CM033696.1, forward strand.
ATATATATATATATATATATATATATATATATATATATATATATATATATATATATATATATATATATATATATATATATATATATATATATATATATATATATATATATATAATAATAATAATGATAAATTGATTACATAAATAACTATAAAAAAATAAGAGAAAAATATACTAATTGTTTAGCTTTATTCAAATGTTCGATCTTATGAAGTCTTCTGCAAAGTTCCTGAAAAGCCATGGGCTTGACTAATCAATAGTTTTTCTTATAGAGGAAGTCATCCCCTTAAGCAGTACCAGGTCTGAATTCATGGATTATACCTCATGATTGGGATGAGTTCTAAGATTGCAGTCATCTGCTTAAGATAAGTTCTCTTATAGACTGGCAATTCTCTTTTGAGTTGAGACCATACAGATCAAGTCAATATAGCTTGAATCGTGTCAAGTTAACTTGAATTTTGGCCTGAATTCAATTTGTTGTATATATAGTTACTAAATTCTTTTATATCATAAAAATTTTGGTGCGGAAATAACAAGAGAGTTTTTTTTTTTCACTTTTCATAGAACTCTAATAAATATTTATTTTAATGTTAAATATAAGTCAATCAATTTGATATTTGTTGCATGCTGGAGTATTCGCGGTGGTAGAGAAAAATAAAGCTTAGGGTCTTAGCATTGTACGAAGATCCAGTACACATACAGATAGAGAGATTGGGTGCAATATTTAAAGGAGACACCAAGATTTTTACGTGGGAAACTCCTGAAAAGGGGGAAAACCCACGGGGCATAGCCCAGTATGAATGAATCAACTAGTATTGTAGTTGATTACAAAGGAGATCCTTCCTCAGAAAAAGACCTTAGCTTGATGTACATCTTATAGAGTACATTACATTGTGAGAATAATGTGAGAATACAAAGCATCATTGTTTATGTGTTTGTTTGGTCTGAATGACTGTAGTCGGTGTGCAACGTAAATCGAAAGGACCGTAGTCAGCAGGCGACTGAGGTCGGAAGGACCGTAGTCGGCGGGAAACTTAAGTCTGAAGGATCGTAGTCGGCGGCGACAGAGGTCGAAAGAACTGTTGTCTGACGACGGAGGTCAGAAAGACGGTGTCTAGTATAAAACCATCAATGGACAGAAATCCAACATCAGATAGATGTCTGGTGAAAGTCCAACAATTGGCAGAAGTCCAGCGTCATGTAGAAATTTGGCAAAAAATGGAGGTCCGACGTCAGGTAGAAGTCCAACGTCCGTTGATAGCCGAGGAGAACTCCAGCGTTATATGGTATTATGGGAGAACTCCGGTGTTACTTGGAGTTTGAGTGAAACTTTGGTGTTACTTGGAGGTCAGGTGGAATCCTGACGTCACTCGGAGATCGGGCGGAATTATGGCGTCACTTGGGCAGAATCTCGACGTCACTTAGAGTTTGGACAGAATTCTGGCATCACTTAGAAGTCGGACGGAAGTCGGTCGGAATTCCGGCGTCACTTGAATGTCGGACAGAATTCCGGCGGTGGTCGAGGAGGAGTTTCTTCCTTCTTATCCTTCTCTTCTTCTTATTTCTTGGGCCCTTCTCCTTGCTTTGGCTCTACCCCCTATCAAGAGAAATGGGAGGCTATTTATAGATTTCTAGAGTAGCATGAACTGTAAATAGGAGGAGGATCCAGGGCAATTGTAAAGTGTTTTGAATGGACGACCGATATTGAATCCCTTGATCATGGACTGTTCGTCAGACATTTGAAGGTCTTAATGATATCGGAATTTAGCGATCTTGGGCTCATTGGATTTGTCTTGTCGAGCCGCTCGATTCGACTATAAGCATGCATGTCACATTTGGAAACCGTTTGGTAACCCAAATTGTGGTTTGAATCTTCCAACAGCTCTTCGGGTCTTCGATTTGACTTCATTTGGGCTCGGATTGTAATATCAAAAATCTGCTCCAGGATCGTCCAGGACGATCTGGGATCGTCCTAGGACGATCTGGGATCGTCCTAGGACGATCAGTTGAGATTTGCTCCAGAATTTGCCCAGATTTGCTCCAGGTATTTTTCTGTAGGCATCGTCCGGGCCGATCGAGGCATCGTCCAGGCCGATTTGCACTGTTCAAACCGGAAAATAGTTCTAGGAACCGTCCAGGACGATCGAAATTGGTCTGATCGTCCCGGGACGATATGGCGATCAGCCGGGCCGATCTGAGTTTTATAAAGCTGAAATCAGCTCATTTTGAAGAGAGAGAAAAATTTTTTAAAATATCTTGAGGAGAGAGAAAGTTGAGAGAAATTTTGGAAAAGTTGATTTTCGGGCGACGCAGAGCTGTTTTCGTCCGACGAGATTGTTCAGGAAATTGTTGTACGCAAGGTAAGGCACATTCCGCCTTTTTCAATTTTCAGAACCGTTGTGTTTGGCGGTATTTTCTGTCCGGATTTTGTTTCTGTTAGTGATTTTCGTCCGTATATTTTGATTGGTTAAGTTTTTACCGCGTAACTTTCTGTATATTGTTGACGTGCCGAGTGTGCACATTTTGGTTATTTTCTGAAGATTTTTGTCCGGGTATTTTTGATTCGACGGTGTTTTTAGTCGACTGGATTTTTCTGTGAAATTGAAAATTGTCTGTGCAGTTGAATAAATGTTCTGAAATGTTGTTATCTATATTATGTGCAAATTTGGTAAATTGTTATTTTCAGGAAAAATTGTGTAAATTCCGTATACTGCCGTTGTGCTGCCCGATTTTTGTCTGATTTCTAATTTGTCCGGATTTCTTCTGAATTAATATGCTATCTGTATATGCTATAAAAAGTGAGTTATAAGGGGCCTAGATCCTATGAGATTCAGTTAGTGTCTGGGGAAAATTTAGATGAGCTCAAGTTGGAGAAATATATGTTCTGTTCCGGATCCGATGAATTCTGTTGTTCTGGTGCCGTGAGCACATTTAGTACATTTAGCTATTAATTACTCAGAGAATTTCTGGTGTCGTGAGCACAAGGGAGACATAAGGGTCAGAATCCGTAGTGATTCTATTTAGTTTAGTTTAGCTATTAATTAAATATATGATATCTGATTTGATATGATTCTGATTTTCGTATATGTTCTGTAAGCAAATCTGATTCTAATTTCCGTACGATATGAATATGATTCTGATCTGTATGATATGATTCTGATATGATTCTGATACGATTCTGTTCTGTTCCGATATGATCTGAATTTCTGATTTATGTACGATTCTATTTCTGATTTGATATGTCTGATCTGTTCTGTTTCTGATTTGATATGACTTCTGTTTCCGTACAGTTCTGTTTGCTTTGATATTTGTTCAGTTCAGTTCTGTTTGATTTGATCTGTCCGTATCTGTTCTGATTTGATCTGTTTCGTTCTAATCTATCCGATTTGATATATGTCCGATTCTGTTCTGATTTCTGTACGGATTTGTCTGATGTGTTGGTTTTGGATTCTGAGAGTTTTGAATGGAGGTTTGTCGCTTTGCTGAGCTGTTGAGCTCACTCTTGTTTTCTGGTGGTTTTCAGGTTCTGGGAAAGGGAAGGAAGTCCAGGAATAGATTTCTGAGTCTGATCAGTATAGGTATTGTTTTGTACTTTTGATTTTTATCCAGTCATGGCTTTTCTGTTCTGTCTTTCTTTCTAGTTAAAAGTCATGTACTGTATTTGTAGATGATTGTTTTGAGGAAAAGAAGAATATAGATGTTTTGTTCCGCTGTGTTTGATGATTCATAGTAGCTCTGTGTTTGTGTGTCTGTTTGAGTTAAAATATTTGGAAAATTCAGTTCCGAATCAAATTCCATAATCAGATCCTGGTCAGTAAGTCAGTCGTTTAGTTCCGTGTCGCGACCCGGTGCGAGCGGGATCCGTCCCGGATCGGGTCAGGTCGTGACACGGATTGAGTCGAATTTGGTGTCGTTTGGGTTTGTATTTCTGAGACGATCAGTTCGACTGTAAGTTTGCTGAAATCGGAGTTCATATGATCCTGGATTTGATTTTTGAAGTCTCTAACTTGATTTTTGCCTTGAGATTCGTGCTCGATCCAGATAATTTTTCGAGGATATATCAATATTGATTTCTAACATTATGATTTCGTCCATGCCATCTAATATTAAGTCTATAAACATGAGATTATTATTTTTTATTCAAGCGTTCCTTCTATATCCCGTCCTTGCCTTAAGCTTTGACGCCCCAAGTTTTAAAGAGGAAAGAATTATATTTTTTATCTGCTAAATATTTATCAGAGCTTACTAATTTTCTCAAAATAATATAAATAGCGGAAAACACAAATACACTACTCTTCATTCAATATCTGCATATTATTTCATATCAAAAAATAAGATATACAATAGTAATGATGTTCAATAAAAAAAAAAAATAATACAGCCCTGCACTGCCCATGCATCATGGCCACAAAACAAAGAATTTGCAGAAACAAAAAGAAACCTAAACTTGTAGCACAGATCAACGTCAATGTCACTCCACTAGTTCCTTACTCTTATATGAAAATATGCACAAATCATATAATGAGCACACAAAAGCCCAACAAGCCATCAAAATCTACAATTGAAATCGTTGTAAAAATTAGAATAATATATGAGAAATCATATCCATATAAACATGCAATAATATATCATACCAATTCTTATCATTTTATATATCAAGTGAACCAATCTTATGAGATATCTCGAATATCATGTGTCTTCAGTCATACATTATTTATTCATATCAATGCAATATCAGTTTTGTTGTACATTAGTCATGTTTCTTGTATCGATCAATTAGTCAATCAATCTTATTAGACAATCAATCATGTCATATGTCAGTATCTCTCATATCTCTTATATATTGTATCATCAGTCATGGGCTCATCCTAATAGGAATTAGTCTGACTAGTTTTGTGGTCAACCCACCAAGAATCATTCTCATCAGTATCTCATATTATCAGTCTGATCAATCATCAATCTTAATTATTAATCATCAGTATCTCATGTCATCAGTCTAATCAATCATCAATCTTAACATTTATTAATCATCAATATCATCAGTCATATATCAAATATTAGTTTTATAGGTTATATATATCAATCATCAGTCTCATTTGTCTCATCTAATATGCCAGTTGCTTCATCTTACTTGATCTTATAACACATTTCATATAATGTATATTGTAATAACATATATTTCGTACACATCATTTGCAATTATCATAACAGGTAAATATATCATGTATGCTCATCAAAATGTATGTATTATGTCAAAGTATGTATTATGTCTGATGGACAATAATCAAATGCATGCCATGTATCTCATATCTACATTTAGTTCATTAACTCATCATTTTGCATACATTCTTAGTCTACACATTTCAGATAAAATATCATATATGCAAAATTAATAGTTAAAATTTTAATGTAAACCAATCAAAATATTCCAAAATAATGATATCTAGCACATATAAAAAATTACACAATAAGAGTGTTAAAATGAAGGATATTGTATTTTTACCAATATCATAAGGGAGAAAATGGACTAAAACAAATATAGAATAAAGATCACTTACTACGATCAGAATAATTATTGTAAAAGAAGCAACACGCGTAGAAGCTGCGAAAGACCTTTCTTCTCTCTCTCCCCCCTGTCCTCTTCTTCTCATTTATTTTCTTCCCCTGCAGGGAAAATTAATTGAGGGGGGAAGGGCTTATATATATATGACACCACGGCACCACATATCATAGCATTGTTGTGTTGCATGCAGAAATCTAGGTTATTGTAAAACAGAGAGCAGGGCGCCGCTGAGCTTTCCAGCTCAACGCCACAGTGTTGTAGCTCATAATTTTCCTATTTTTAAATTAATTTATTTTATAAATTTTCAGGTTATTACGTGGGCTTTACAATCACCTTTCATTGAAAAAGATGAAAGTTTTTAAATATTGAATCTATACTTTTAAAGATGATATATTTATAAGCCTATTTAACATACCAAAGCAAGAAAGAACTAATTCTGATAAAAAGAAGAAGAAGAGAGTAAAAATAAAAGTGGCAGTCGAAAAGTGAAATTAAAGAGTTTGCATCAAGTTAATATGATTCTAAACATCCAATATAAGTGTGCAGGACAAATTCAATTATTAATATCATTACATTATTCAAATCTAATCATCAGGCCAATGCCACCCAATCTCTACTATTGCATTGCCACTGCTAGATCTCATATAATGGATCGGTTCTATTTGACCTCCATAGTCAAACTACTGTCGCTCAACAATAGCCATTGGGCCAGTGCCGCTTGATCTCCTTTGCTAGAGCTCAATCGCCCAATCCCATCATCTGATTGTTGTTGCACGACTACTATCATTAGACCTCCACTCTTAGAAGGCCATCATCATACCACAACTATCTAACCACAACCATTTGAATGTCTCTTTACCATCACAACCTCACTAATATTTTTCCGCCACTCATGGTAGAATAAGCCAACAACTCATACCCATGTAACCCTCCTCTAATTTAGTGAATGTGTAAACCTTTGCAATCTATGTGTACATAGTGGAATCATTTTAATTGGAAACCCTATGACTTTTTCTCTGTTCAAATTTTCAATGTAAAAAAAGGTATCTCCTGCATTTTTATAGTTATATCTATGTGTGTGTATGATTAATTATTTGTTTGATTATTAATTTACTTTCATATGCTTAATGTCTAAATTTGAATTGATAGGCTTTTAGAAGAAAATTTTGAAATAATAGTTACAAATCTAATTTACCCCTCCCTATTTGTCTATAATAGCTTAATTAATTTGGCTAATTAATTATTAATGTAACAAGATAGTCCAATTATTTTTTTTATTAATTTATAAAAAATTAGTTTAAATTCATATATTTATGTATCCTATATATTTGTCGAAATTGCACTAATCTTTCATTTTATAAGCTCTCAATTAACAAATTAGTGTTAATTTAATAGAGTTTAAAGTTTATGATAAAGGTTTTGGTTGGAGAAGTTGTTACTGTTTTCTAAAATAATTTTTTAGTAAAAAAAAATTGTGCTTAAAATTTACTTTCTCTAGTTTTTTATTTTCTCAAAGAAGGCCATTTGATAAGCATTATATAGTATTGTGGCAGACGGTTGTTAATGCTATAAATCAACATGTTAAAAATTTTATTATTTAGTTGCTCGTTCACCAATATTTGAGCTTCAAGTGCCCATTAATAAAATTTTGAATATGGTCATTTGACCATTTTCACCGCTGAAGTTATTGAGAAGGGATGGGCGGGTTCCTTCAAGCCATATGGCACACTATCATTGAAATAAAACTTTATGCTTTCCACAGCATGCTTTTTGTGCTTATTTGTACTTTTATGAAGTGAGCAAAGGCTTCAATTGAATGGGGCTGGTCCTGGTCGGTTGGTTTGGGGGCTTAGGCTGCCAACTAAAAGTTTTTTTGGTTCGAGTATTGCGTATGTGATGTATGTATGAGTCTGTCTTAATTGATCTAAATGATAAAAAAAAAACTTCCAGGCTTGCATCAGCCTTTGCTAAACAAGTATGTTTAAGAGATTTGTTCTTTTAATTTTCAAAATAAATTAAGATATAAGAAAAATGCTCGAAACAACATTTATGTTATCATCATAACTAGCTGCTATTGTCCTTCGTCACCTCTATCATAGGCCGATACTATTGTTGCCACCATTATCGTTGATCACCATCGTCATAGTTAGCAATTACCACCATGGTCTCGTCGACAACTACCAATATTGTCTCGTCATCTATCGTTATTATCTTAACGACTATCACTATTGTCTTACTAGTTTTCGCATATCATAAAAATCAAGTTATTTAAATTTACTAAAATATTAAATAATATATGTTTAAGATATTGACTATATTTAATTGTATGTCAAATAGAAATAAAATAAAATACTTATAAAAAAACATGAAAAGTGACCCTTAAATATTGGTTTTTGTGCAATTTTTGTCTTTTATTTTATTTATTCTAAGAATAACTAATAAACACATTTGATACTTTAGGGCGTATATTTTAAATTTTTTTTTCATTTTGTTTTAATTTTATTTACATTTAAAATAAATATATTTTAATGAGAAAATATTTTTAAAATATTTTAATATAAAATAGATGAAAAAGGAGTTTTAATATCTTTACATTTACATTGTAGTTAATATTTATATGAATTAATATGAAAAACCCAAACTTTAAAATCCATAATGATTATCAATATTTTTTATTTAAACGGTTTAATTATTTTTATATTTGCTTAAGAAGGCCTTTAACAATCAAAAAAGAAAACATAAGAAAAATCTACACATCTTACCTGTTTCTATACCTGAACCACCGGTGCGGTTCTTGAAGCGCCGGCGTGAACCACCTTCCAGTCTTCTTCTCCACCGTGAAGAACTTGTCGTCTTCCAAACCCGCCGCTTCGATAAAACCAATTAAAAAGGACCCATCTTGATGACGTCCATTCCATAGCTATAAACTATCCGGCTCTTGGACCCAGTCTGATCTTTCCAGCTGCACCTCATTAAGCTGTATTTCTCCGTCGCCTCAGAACTCTTTCTCTTGCGATCAAGAGAAGGTACTCTCTTCCTATTCGAAATAGGTCACCTTTCTTAGATATATAGTCCTTCTCTGCTACGATTGATCCCCACGTACGCTCTCCCCATCCCCTGCTTTCACTTCAGAAAGAAATGTATCCTCTGAGAATTCATTCCCATTCTTCTTCCCCAGCGTAATCTTCAAAAAGTTCTGATATTTGCGAATTAGTTAAAAAGAGAATTCGCAAAGACGCAACAGTCTCATCGGTAAGGATGTTTTCCGGCAAGAAGCAGAGGGCACCGCCACCTAGGATGCCGTTCGGCGAAGTGGAGAACGACGTGAGCAGCGTTGACTTTCGAAATTACCGGGTTCAGTTCCCCATGACTCCGGACAACGGGCCCCTATCAGTATCCATGGAGCCAATCCACCCGTTGGTCTCTTCCAAGATTGAGGAGCACTACGTCTCGAGCTCGCTCTTCACCGGAGGCTTCAATAGCGTCACACGCGCCCATCTCATGGACAAGAGAACCGATTCAGACACCGCCGCCACCGACGGCGCAGCCAAGTCGCCAACTTGCTCCGTCGAAGGCTGCGACGGCAAGTTGATGTACGACGAGCGTGGTGAGGAGCTTCTCCCCTGCGAATGCGAGTACAAGATTTGCCGCGAGTGCTTCGACGACGCGGTGAAGAACGGAGGGAGTATGTGTCCCGGATGCAAGGAGCCATACAAGGCGACGGATTTAGCTGAGGTGGCGAGGATCGCGAGGGAGAAGAAGGGGATCGCCGTGCGTCGGTTGCCTGCGCCTCCGCCAAAGGATGAGGCGACGACTGATAGGAGGCTGTCGGTGATAAGATCGGCAAAAAGTTCGGACTTTGATCATAATCGGTGGCTATTTGAGACGAAGGGGACATACGGGTATGGGAATGCAATTTGGCCGGAGGAAGCTGTCGTAAGCGACGAAAGCAGCGGCGGGGGAGGTGGCGGTGATGAAGGAGGCTCGGAGAGAGCGCCGGCCAAGGAGCTCTGGAATAAGGCGTGGCGGCCTCTAACTAGAAAGCTTAGAATTCCAGCTGCCATTCTTAGTCCTTACCGGTGAGATTGTGCTTTGTTTTCAGGTTCTTTGATTCAATTCTCTCTTCAACGTTATTGATTAATTGTTTTCAAAGCTTCAAAATTTACTGCAATTATTCAGAATCTAACTTGTTTAATGATCACCCAGATTGAAATTTTATTTTCTTTCCTAGAGGTCCTCGATCAATTCTCTGGAATTACTCTATTGGCACTTGTAGTGCCTTTTAATAAGATAATAACTATACAAGATAACTTTTTTTTTTTTGGACGGGAGAGATGAGCCGTAGTTATATTATTTTGCGAACGTTTGTGTGTTTTTGTTAATTTGCTTGACGTGGAGAACAAAGTAGAGAGGAAATATAGCATTTGAAGAACTCCAAACGATTCAACGCGCAGAACAATCTAATAAGACAAATGATAGAATCCAACAATTTTGAATATTATACTATATAATTCTTTCGTATCAAATCAACCTTTTAGAAGATGTAATCCTAATTCTTCCGTATTGGTATCTTGATTAGAACTTGCTTAAGATATCTGTTTACACACATTATTTTATGATGAAATAGCTAATTCTATAAAAGAATAATTTATTGAATTTATTATTTTTATGAGTTTGCTTTGTAGATTCATTTAAGACATTATTGTGGTGGTCAGCTTGAATTAAAATTGGACCGCTGGAGTTGGTGTTCGAAGGGTTTCCGATGAGACTGGCGATGTTTGCCAAACATACAATATATCTTATAATAAAGATAATAATTTTACTGTTGCCATTGCTTCTATTAATCGGGAGTTGACTTTTAATTCTTAAATTTATCAGTTTTTACTTAAGCTCGCAAAAAACCAAATGGCTCCTGCTTCTCCACTGCATAAGAACAATCTAAATGAATTAATGTATATTTCTTCTTCTTCTTCCTCCTGAGCCATGCTCTGTTTCAATTGCTTGAATGTATATACGTAAATTTGAAATTTTGCTTACGAACATACAGGCTGTTAATCTTAGTTCGCATGGGGGTCCTCGGCCTGTTCCTCACATGGCGCATCACCCACAAGAATCACGACGCTATCTGGCTATGGGGTATGTCCGTCGTCTGCGAGATATGGTTCGCCTTCTCATGGTTACTAGACCAGCTTCCCAAGCTCTCCCCGGTGAACCGTGTCACAGACCTCAAAGTCCTCAAGGAAAAATTCGAAACCCCCTCCCCTACCAACCCCACCGGGAAATCCGATCTCCCCGGACTCGACGTCTTCGTTTCCACCGCCGACCCTGAAAAAGAACCTCCTCTTGTCACCGCAAACACCATCCTCTCCATCCTCGCCGCCGACTACCCTATCGAAAAGCTCGCTTGCTACCTCTCTGACGACGGCGGCGCGCTTCTCACCTTCGAGGCCATGGCTGAGGCCGCATCCTTCGCCGCAGTGTGGGTTCCGTTCTGTCGAAAGCACGCAATCGAGCCACGCAATCCGGAGAGCTATTTCGGGCTGAAGCGGGACCCTTACAAGAATAAGGTTCGGGCCGATTTTGTGCGTGATCGCCGGCGGATTAAGAGAGAGTATGATGAGTTTAAGGTTCGGATTAACGCTCTTCCTGAAGCCATACGGCGGCGTTCTGATGCTTTCCATGCACGCGAGGAGTTGAAGGCCGCGAGGTTGCAAAGACAGGAAGCTACGGCGGCGGCGGTCGCCGGCGATGAAGCACTACTCGAGCCTATTAAGATACCGAAGGCAACTTGGATGGCTGATGGCACTCACTGGCCTGGCACTTGGATTCACTCTGCCTCTGATCACTCCCGTGGCGACCACGCCGGCATCATTCAGGTTAGCGGTTTATTTTAAGAATTTCTTTTAAATAACTATTATTATTATTATCATGATATTTTCAATTTTTCCGTATAATTAGCCGTAAACAATTTTTTTCAGGTGATGTTGAAACCCCCCGCAGAAGAACCCATCTTCGGCACCAGCGCCGACGACACCAGCAGCAACACTGAAGACGACGGCGGCGGCGGCCCCATCACCACCGTCCTCGACCTCAGCGAGGTGGACATTCGTCTCCCAATGCTTGTGTACATGTCCCGCGAAAAACGGCCAGGGTACGACCACAATAAAAAGGCCGGCGCCATGAACGCCCTCGTCCGCGCCTCCGCTGTCTTGTCCAACGGCCCTTTTATGCTGAACCTCGACTGCGACCACTACATCTACAACTCTCAAGCCCTCCGCGAAGGCATGTGTTTCATGATGGACCGCGGCGGCGACCGCATCTGCTACGTACAATTCCCCCAACGCTTCGAAGGCATCGATCCCTCCGACCGTTACGCCAACCACAATACCGTCTTCTTCGACGTCAACATGCGAGCACTCGACGGCCTGCAGGTTAACGGCCTACTTTTAACAAAATTATGTTTCTTTCTCTAAAAGAATTAAGGAAATTTATATACATAACGTTTTATTTGATGCTATTTAAATATCTAATATTTAAAATATTAATATTATGTGTCTATCATATATATACAATTTTAATATTAAATATACTACTCATATAATTCATTTCTACCATTCATTATATCCTATAAACTTTAATATTTCATTTCATACACCTAAATTTATTTTATGGGTGATAGACATATAATATTAATGTTTTAGGTGTTAGATATATAAATAACATGAAATAAAATGGTATGTATGTAAATCTCTCAATAGGTGGAGAGTCCAGGCATAGAATTATGTTCGGACTCTAATAAAACATGATCCCTGTCCTTATACACGTTGTATATAAATTTTGTATATATTATGTACACAGTGTGTATATTGTATATATAAATTTGTAAATACTTTGTACATAATTTTGAAATTTGTATATAATATGTACAATTATACACACTATGTACAAGGACAAGTGTCATATTTTTATTGGAATCCGAATATAATATATTTGGACATCGCACGTAATAATTTCTCCTTTTCTAAGGGAATGAGTAGGTAAAAGCTACAGCTATTAAAAAAAATTCAAAAATTTTTATTTTTAGTAACGATTTAAAAAATATTAGAATATAAAATTATCATATTAATTGCAAAGTAAATTTTAAATGAATTTGAAACCCATCTTTTATATTGGAGGCTGCTGTAACCTTTAAGAAATTTGGGGATTTACTTACCACAATTTTTTATATTTTTTTTCATATTTAATATCTAAATTTTTTTATTTAATTTTATAAAAACTAAGTCTTCAGATCAAATTAAATATTATTTATATTAACTTAATCTTAAATTTTATAACAAGAACGTTAATGAATTTCACATAGGGAAGCTTATTTGTACTAAAACTTTTCTTTAATAAACGAAGTGAAAATAATTATGAAGCTTAATTTTTTATGACATCTGAACCTGCAGGGGCCTGTCTACGTCGGCACCGGGTGTCTCTTCCGCCGCATCGCCCTCTACGGCTTCGACCCGCCGCGGGCAACGCTGGGCTCGGCTAGAGGATGCTGCAGCTGCTGCTTCCCCCGCCGGCACGGCGTCAGCCATCGCGAGCACGACGTGGAGACGCACGCGCTACGAATGGAGGATGATGATGGAATGAACCTATATTCTTTTCCTAGGAAGTTTGGGAACTCGAGTTATTTGATTGATTCGATTGCGGTGGCGGAGTTTCAAGGGAGGCCGTTGGCGGATCATCCGTCGGTGAAGAATGGGAGGCCGCCGGGTGCGTTGATTATGCCGCGGGAACCGTTGGATGCATCGGCGGTGGCGGAGGCGGTGAGCGTGGTGTCGTGTTGGTATGAGGATAAGACGGAGTGGGGGACACGGGTGGGGTGGATTTATGGGTCGGTGACGGAGGATGTGGTGACGGGATACCGGATGCATAATAGAGGGTGGCGGTCGATTTACTGTGTGACGAAGCGCGACGCCTTCCGGGGGACGGCGCCTATTAATCTGACGGATCGCCTCCACCAGGTAATTAATTGCGGCACTAAAAAAACTGTTTAGAAATCAGTAAAAAAAAATATCTAAAAACAGTAGAAATTATTAGTGACCTATGTGTACAACTGTGTACACAGGGTATGTATAAGAGTAATGTACGGAGACGGAACGTTCGTGTGGATACCAATCATAATGTGTCATGTCAATAGTATCAAGCTGAAGTATGATATCAAGCAATACCGAGCAAAATATGACGTGACACATTTTGATTGATTTTCTGACATAGTTCGACGTCCGCACGTAATAGGATCTATAAAACTATGTGGCTTTATTTTATTAATATCTTGACAAAAAATTAAATCCGGATTTTGCACAGAATAATTACTCATAAAATAATTTTTAATGTTTTTTAAAATAATTTTTAATACCAAATTTTTAGTTCAACAATTTTTTATTAAAAAATTATTTTTAAAATTAATAATAAAACTGTTTTATAAAAAAGTTAATAGTAATGATATGTAAAAAATTTATTGTTATATTAATAAATATAAATTTTTTTATATCTATTAGATATTAAAATTTTTGTGGTATTTATTTAAATTTTTGTGGTATGCATTTAAATGTTGATGTTATGTTAATAAATATAAATTTTTATATCTATTAGATTTTTTTTTTTGGTGATCTGTATTTAAATTTCATTAAATTTAATTAAGAAAATCTTAATCCAATATTTTTCCTTAGATAATGCTCGTTTTGCGTTCACCAGGTGCTGCGTTGGGCAACCGGGTCCGTGGAGATCTTCTTCTCCCGCAACAACGCTCTGTTCGCCGGCCCCAAGTTGAAATTTTTGCAGCGTATGGCCTACCTCAACGTCGGAATCTATCCCTTCACCTCCATCTTCCTCATCGTCTACTGCTTCCTCCCGGCTCTTTCCCTCTTCTCCGGCCAATTCATCGTGCAAACTCTCAACGTCAGTTTCCTGGCCTATCTCCTCATCATTACTTGCACGCTCGTCCTCCTCGCCGTTCTCGAGATAAAGTGGTCCGGCATCCAGCTCGAAGAGTGGTGGCGCAACGAGCAGTTCTGGCTAATCGGCGGCACTTCCGCTCATCTTGCCGCCGTTATCCAAGGCCTCCTTAAAGTCATCGCCGGCATCGAGATCTCCTTCACTCTCACCTCCAAATCCGCCGGCGACGATGAAGATGACGATTTCGCTGATCTCTACATTGTGAAATGGACCTCTCTCATGATCCCGCCTCTTACAATCATCTTTGTGAACATTATTGCCATTGCCGTGGGGGTAAGCAGGACAATTTATGCGACAATCCCACAGTGGAGCAAGCTGCTTGGGGGTGTTTTCTTTAGCTTCTGGGTGCTTGCTCATATGTATCCGTTTGTGAAAGGATTGATGGGGAGGAGGAGAAGGACGCCCACCATTATTTATGTGTGGGCGGGGCTTCTCGCCATCACTATTTCGTTGCTGTGGATTGCAATCAACCCTCCTTCGTCGGCAAATTCACAGATTGGTGGCTCCTTCTCGTTTCCTTAGCTAATCTGTGCATGATATCTCTCCTTCAGCGCCTATCGTGCTTTTTACCCGCATGAATGTTCATAAAATGAATTGCGCGCTAGCCGTTTGTTCTTTTGCTTGTGAAGAAATGTTAGTCGAACAACAAAATTGATGTTGTTGAGAAAGTGTAAAAGAAACTGTTGCAATCATTGTTTACATTTCTTTATGCTGTTTATTGATGGCATAGAATTTCATATAATGAAGAATTTTAATTTGTTATAAAGTTTGAAATTTGTATTTTTTATTTTATTCTTTTTCAACTTTAAGATTAAACTCAATTTGTTGTACATGTTTGAACTTTAGTTGCATGAGAAGACTACTTACCTAAATTGAGAATGGTTGTCTTTGCCTAATCTTGTTAAAGAATTTTCTTTTTTATGAGGATGTTTTTCTTTATCCACTCTTCAATTAATCAAAGGATTTTTTTCTGATTTTTTTTGAAAAAAAAAGGTATAAAATCTTCAACTCTCTTTTGATATTGATGGATTTTTTTAGTCGTTAGATTTATTTTGAAATAAATACAATATAAAAGTTGATTTAATTTGTGTACAAAAATTCTTATAATTTATTTTGTCATTAAATTTATTAGGACATCAAAAGTTGATTGAGATTGTATTCTTTTTAGCTTCAACAAAATTTAAAGATCAATATTTGTTTCTTTTGAATTGAGATTAAATTAAGTTAGCCTATAATTTGATCGTGATATGATCGAATGAATTTGAACGAATGTTGAACTAATATGAGATAGACTTAGGCTTAGTTTGGGGTGCCTTTCTTATTGCTTCTTAAACCAACTTTCTAGTACAAAAATTTTAAATTTTATACTAAAAAACTATTTTAAAAAGCAGTAAGAAAGTCGTTTCAAATGAAACTTTAAAATCAAATTATTAAGAGTTTAATCATCAAGGAAACCAATAAATTTTTTAACCCACCATCCTAGTTATCTTGTTAAGCCAAGGAACATTTTATTGGCAAATAAAATGTCTTTTGTAATAAATCTAATTGTATTTTCTAACAGGTTATAATTTTTATATCATATTTAAAGTTAGTATGTTTATCAATGATTTCGCTTTATACTTATTCTACTCTAGAACATTTGTGATAGTAAAGAGTTCGTTGTCTTAGCATTGTACGTACTAAAATCCCATGCACATTAGGATAATACAAGTCGAGATTAATGCAAAGGAGACAAAAATTTTAAAGTGGTACATAACTCAGAAAATGATTTTTTTTTTTTTTTGGGAAATGTCCTTGTTAAAATAATTTCACTTGAGTAGATTGTAGGCTACATATAACATCTTTCCATAACAATTCGGAAATTTGTTGATAAAATTAATATATTTAACATAAACTATTGATGATATAACACCTCAAAATGAAATTTTGGAAGATATCTCTCTATTTTAATATATTAATTAATCAACCAAAATTTTTATGAATTCATCTACATAAATCAATCCAACAGAAACAACTTAAAATTATATACATCAAAATATAAAATTATGCTCATTCCTCAAAATTCATGTATAAAAGCCAGGGGATCAATCATTTCATTCAATCCAACTTTGTAAAGTCATGACCACAAAAGAAAGAAAATTAAAAATATAAAAATAAAAAGAAACATGAATCCATGATCTGTCATTCTGTCATCACTCCACTAGATCCAACACCTTCCTGAAAATATGTAAAAGAATAGATTTAGCTAACAGCTCAGTAAGTTATCAAAACCTACAACCAAAATCAATACAAATCATTAAAAATAGTATGCATATAAGCATTCAATCACTATATATTAAAAATAAAATTAAAAAAAAGGCATTCAATCACTATCAATGTGAACATATAAATGTAAAAACATGTAACAATCAATGAAGCAGTAATAAGTCATATGATCAGTAAACATCAGTACAACTGTATATCTTAAGAGTTGTGATCAGTAACCAGTAATCATACACAAATGGTCAATAAACTCTATCATTTATATACTCATTAGATATAAAATCAATTTTATCTTTCTCAATTCTGAAAATCTGTATATCTGTCATATTCATAACCATATCATATAGTGTCTATGCTACGCATATATATTATGTAAATAATGTGATTAATATATATCTGTTGCGTCCAGGAATATTCGTGACGAAAGAGACAAATAAAGTTTAGCGACTTAGCATTGTACGAATATCCAGCACGCAAGCAAAAAGATAGATATTAAGACACCCGATCATTTTTACGTGGAAAACCCAAAGAGGAAAAAACCACGGGGCCTCGTCCAGGTGAAAAGATTCCACTAAACTTGAGTAAATTACAAGGGTTGACCCGTCCCTCGATTTAGATGTGGTCAGATTACAGTAATTTGAAGAGCTAGTCAAAGGAATGATGACGGTTGGACGAAAATCCGACTGGTTTTGTACAGAAGTTTGGCTGACAAGGAACGATTCGATGAAGGTCTCACGGTGAACGGCGTCCGGGGGTGGCCCGGCGATGGCCGGGCTGAAGTCTAAAGGAGGTCGGCGGCCGGACAGTGGTTCGGCGATGGTCGGCAGCCGGGTGGTGGTCCGACGAAGGTCGGGCAGAAGTCCGGTGGCAGCCGGGCGGTAGTCCGACGGTGGTCGGCGAACGGGCGGTGGTCCGACGATGGTCGGGCTGAACTCCGGCGGCGGCCGGGCGGTGGTCCGATGGCATTTAGCAGCCGGGAGGTTGTCCGACGAAGGTCAGGCTGAAGTACGGCGGTGGTAGGCGGCCGGGCTAAAGTCCGACGGCAATCGACAACCGGGCGGTGGTCTGACGAAGGTCGGGTTGAAGCCCTGCAGCTGTCGGGGACCGAGCGGTGGTTTGGTGGCGGTCGGCAGCCGGGCGGTGGTCAGACGTAGGTCGGGCTAAAGTCCAGCAGTGGTCGGCGGCCGGGCATTGGTTCGACGAATGTCGGGCAGAAGTCCGGTGGCGGCCGGGCGGTGGTCCGGCATTGGTCGGCGGCCGGGCGGTAGTCCGACGAAGGTCGGGCTGAAGTCCGGCGGCGATCGGCGGCCGGGCGGTGGTCTGACGATGTTTGGATTGAAGTTTGGCGGCGGTCGGCGGCCGGGCGTGGTTCGACGGCGGTCGGCAGCCGGGCGGTGGTCCGACAAAGGTCAAGCTGAAGTCCGGCGGTGGTAGGCGAATAGGCTGAAGTTCGGTAGCCGGGCGGTGGTCCGACGAAGGTCGGGTTGAAGTCCGGTGGCTATCGGCGGCCGTGAGGTGGTCCAGCAGTGGTCGGCAGTTGTGCAGTGGTTCGACGTAGGTCGGGCTAAAGTCCGGCAGCGGTCGACGGCCGGGTAATGGTTCAACGAAGGCGGTTGGCGGCCAAGCGGTGGTGCTAAAGCTCTTGAAGCTTCAGAGCTCTCCCTAATCTCCAGCCAAGGTCCTCTTCATGTAGAGAGTGGTGGTCTATTTATAGATTTTCATGAGTGGCACATCCGTAAATTTAGAGAAGATCCGGGGTTGGTTCGGAGTACTCCATCGGATGGCTCATATTGATTCCCCCGATCGTAGAGAGTTTTTCAACTATTTATATGCCTTAACGATGTCAGAATTCAGAGATCTTGGGCTCGTTGGATTTGTCTCGCCGAGCCGCTCGGTTTGAATATAAGAATGTCATATTTGGATATCATTTTATCATCCAAATAATACTTTGACCCTTCCAAATATGGTCGAGACCCCTGATTCCGACCCATTTGGGCTTGGGTTGGACCAATTTTAGTGTTGTTTTGTTCGTCTCTTTGAGATGTTTAATTTGACTATAAGTTTGCTGAAATTGAAATTCAGATGATCCCAAATTTAATTTTGAAAGTTTCCAACTTGAATATGCCTCGAGATTCGTGCTTGATCAAGGCAATTTTTTAGGACGTTTCAATATCAAATATCGTTGTGTCAACTTTATCGGTCTTATGAGATACTTTTATCAATTATACTAAATATCTATGCAAATCATATCATGTGAGTATCATATATATATATTCCTATCAACATATGCAATTACTATAAGCAAGATAAGACATCCATCTATATGTGATATTTTTCCTATATCCAATCATATGGATATGAATCAATTTTATAAGAACCGATCTCAATCATATCAGTCATATTTCAAATTAAGAATTAATCATATCACAAGTCATTTAGGTCAGAGAAATTTCATATCAGAAGTCATCACTTCATGACCATTGTTGTAACATATCATATCAATTAATCTCATTATGTCTCCATTTTCATATTATTTAGGATTACACTATAAATCTTATTTTAAAGAGAAATATGTTGGCCCACCGTCCTGTACATGATGACATGTCTCCATCTAATATGAATCATCTAATCATTTTTAACCAGCCTCTTACATATACTTATTTCAAAGTATATATATCATAAAAAACAAGTGATATTATGCTCAATGTTCAACTCACTGCACAATTCTAGCATATATAAAATAAACTTATAAATCATGATTAGTGCTATTTATAAGAAAAATCAGTATGCTCGTTTTCATATGCATATGACCCTAACAAATGAATTGTAGTAAGTATTAAAAGATCATATAAAATTTAAGTTTTAGGTATTGATATAAGCTCCGTTTGATATAGTTTTTGAACAAAATAATCTTAAGAAATCAAAATTCATTATATTTAATTTACAAAATATTCTTAAAATACATAAATCTTAAGTACTTACAATTGAATAATCCCAAATATTTTTTTTTTTTAAGAACAAAATTTTATATATTAAAAGACAACCAAAAGAATACAACATCAAAAAGAAAAATAAAACAGACAAAAGACAACAATAAGGAAAAAATAAGCTAAAAGTGAGCTCATAATTTGGTCAAGGCTCCCAACGTCCCAGTCATCCCGCACGGACCCTCCAGTAAAGTGTAAGCAAAGAACCATCGAAACATCCCGAACAACACACCAACGGTTGCCACGAGCAAAAAAGCCGGAACGTGAGCCCCGACCCCATCATTGCTCATAGCCACACACATCATCAGAACGATCAATAAAGCCAACAAAAACCCCATAGCATCAACAAGCAGAAACAAAACCAACACAAAAAATCACCTTCTGCGTCTACCTCTCCCCCAAAACTTTCCGCGAGTGGCAATATTAGACGAACGCACAAGCGCAAAATCAAGATCGGATTCTAACTGTTCGAAATCATCCTCAGACGAGTCAACCAACCAATCACTTTGTTTCCTAATCTCCAATCCAGAAGAATTACCCACAAAGTTAGCCAGCACTTGTGAATCAATCTCACTAACAGGCACCTCTACTAATTTGTTTGAGATAGAAATAACTTCATTTGTACCAAGAGAGTGAGATTTCGCTTCAGTACCAGCCGGAACCACATCTACACCATCAACAACCTTTAAAACTTGCTCAACTTCATTTGAGTTCACAACACCCATGACAGGTGATCCAACGGCATTCAACATATTCATCACACCAGAAGACACCTCCGACACCAAATCTCAAATATAATAAACGAACTCTATCTGAAATCAAATGTTAAAAATTGATCAGTTTGCACGTAAATATTTTTTTATATATGAAACTTTCGATCAATTAAAAGAAAATTTATTACTCTGCAAGTAATAATTTCTCCAATTAAACAACTAAATACATAAATGAAATATTTAAAAATTGTCAGTCTTTTCAAGACAGGACAATAAAAAAAAAGATTCTTTATTATTATTATTATTATTTTCTTATTAGACAAATAAAAAAAAAATATCGTTCGCCCAAACATATAAAGATGCTTTGCTTTCTCAGTTTCTCTGAGGTTTTGAGGAACATCTGTAGCTTCAGAAATTCAGATCCCAATATAAAATTGGGCCAAATTTTTCTTAGCAGAAGAGCAATTTTAAGCTATGTTTGGAGCGATTTTTTTTCCTGATTTATAAAGTTGTTGTAGAGAAATTAATTTTTTGATGTGGTTAAAGAAAATAGATTTTTAAAACATTTTTTTTAAATAATGAAAAAAGAATGATCAAATAAAAATTATAGTTGAAATCTGAAAATCAAAACAGTAAGAAAGCTTTCCCGAATAAAGCCTTAGGTTTCGTTTGGTACGGCTTTCTTACTACTTCTTAAAACAGCTTTCTAGAGTAAAAAAATTAATTTTTTTTGCTAAAAATTTGATATAAGAAGCAATAAAAAAACTGTTCCAAACAAAGCCTTGGGATAACTTTCTTATTGCTTCTTAAAGTAGCTTTTTAATATAAAAATTAAAAAGTTTGTACTAAAAATTTATTTTAAAAAGTAGTAAGAAATCTGTCCCAAACAAAGACTTAGGCTTCGTTTGGGACGGCTTTCTTACTGCTTCTTAAAGCGACTTTCTAGTATAAAAATTTTAATTCTTGTACTAGGAAGCCGCTTTAAGAAGAGCGAAGAAAGCCGTCCCAAACGAAGCCTTAGTTTCATACTTTCATATGAAAACCTAAATTAAACGCGTGAGAACTAATCAATTCTGCTCATTTTTGTAATTGTCAGACAGACATGAAAATATTTTGATAGAATTCACATTAGAACGGGCTTTAATGTTGTTGAAGTTACACTGAAATTATTGAATGTGTTGAATATAATGCATAACACTAATCTCGGGGTAGATCCATGGGTAATGAGGCCTTTCACAATAAAACAATGTGCCCTCTAAGATTTTTTTTTCTTATTTACTACTATCTTTTTATTAGAAATTCAGCCCAATTTCAAGAATAGGTTATGAGATGTAATTATTGTTAAAATTGTGGACTTGGGTGTAAGTTTCACTGGCTGCCACGTGTAGAGGATTATAGGCTTCCCACACTTCTATCATTTGACAAGAGCTTAAATTAAGAAGAATTTAGTAACCCAAAGAACAAAATGTTAACTTACTCTCTGTTTCTTTTTTGTATAAAATCAAATCCTAAAGAGTAAAGACCTTAAAGAAATAATTTAGAGCCCATTCTTTGGCTCACTGTAACTTGATTATGATGCGCAGTACATTCCTATTAGATGCTTATAACAAAATAAACTAAAAATAAAATAGTTAATTCCAATGCTTAAATTGAATTTTCTTTTAAATATTTTATTATATATCAAACTTTAATTTAATCAATCAACAATTTTTTTAATGATTGAAGCTTTCAAAAAAAGGAAAATTATAAGGACAAGAAAAATGATTTTTTTTAATACCTTAATTACAGAGTATCCAATTATTCTGCAGATGAAACAAATAGAGAGAAATATATATTGATGAAGACAGTATGTTGATCATAGAACTGGGAACAATTTGGCTGAGCAAAAATTATATTTTTGAGAGATCTAAACACAATTATGCATTTTATGTTTTATGATCCGTATTGTTCAGGAGAGATTATTAGTTGCGGAGTGCGGACGGAGAGAACCGTCCGCACAAGTCTTATTCCGCACTAGGTACCGGCATTCGGTACCGTTTGGTACCATTGGGTACGGCTAGGTATCCATATTTGTGCGGACGGTGCACACTCCGCACCTAATAATTTTTCATTGTTCAGAGCTTTGATAATTGTTTTACCTTACAGTAATGATAGTTAAAGCTGATATTTTTTAAGCAGGCTAATTATATTTTTGATTTGACAGAAATCAGTAAGTGTCTCTGTTTTACAATTGCTGGATATATCAATATTCTTTCTTTGTTGTCCATGTAATGCCAGTAGGTTTTTCAGCTCTCAACAATCACTTCTTTGTAAAATGTACATAGAAGTCCTTAGTCTCTCTCTATAGAAAAATTATTATGTGCATAGTCCTGACAGAAAGAATCATTCAGATATGTGAGTGTATACACTGTGTATAAATTTATACAATATTTATCAAAATTTTGTACACAATGTGTACACTCACAGCCTGGACAGGAAGACAAAATAATTTCTCCTCTCTCCAAGGATGAAACAACTGAGTAACCCTCTCTCTCTCTCACTTTCTCTCTCTAAACGATATGTGATTGAGAAGTTTTTTTAATAACTTTTTGTAAACTTAATTAAACAAATTATAGAGCAATTCAGAGAAAAGATGGGTGGAAATACCCAATGATTGAGAAGTATTCTTTTGATGACTTTGAATTTCTACACTTGTTTCGTTTGGGACAATATTTTACTATTTTTTAAAATTGTTTTTTAGAATAAAAATCTTTTAAAAATAAAAAATTAGTGATTTAAAATTATCCCAAATGAAGCTTAATTCAATAAAACGATTATGATCCATTATGATAGAGAATTAAAAAATAAAGAATGAAAAAGAGTCCCGAACGAAGCCTTAATGACGAACTTTTATTTGGTCAGGACACCTGACGAAGCTCTACATCTGGACGTCAATAACATGTCTCCACGTGCTCTTACTCTTTACCGTGCGGCCCGACGACGCGACCCGGATCGGAACCCGGTATTGGTATGTTAGTGTATTGCTACGTATTACTTGACAATAACGAGAAATACCGATCTTTCAAGACCAATACCGAGCAAAACATAGCAATACGGAGCAATACCTAGTACAACCGGGGAATTGCTCAGTAATGCTAGGTATTGCTAGATATTGGTATTGACAAAATGTTATTTCTCGTTACCGAGCAATACCCCGGTCTGCACAAATCAGCCAATACATAGCAATACCGGGTCCGGGACGGGTCGTCGGGCCGCGCGGTAAAGAGTAAGAGCACGTGACGACACCATTTTACTGGTGTCCGAACGTAAAGCTACAGAAGGACACCGGACCTAATAAAAATTCCCCGAACGAAGCCTTAATGACACATTAGGGATGTGCAGTCCAGACTTCATTAGCTGATATTATGTTAAATTATTTAGCATGTGATAAAAGTAAATTCATTTTGGTATACATAGACAAATTACACCTATCCTGTAGTTCTTTTGAAACCTTTTTAAACCAAAATAAAACATAAAAAGTATGATATAGCAAAGTTTTTAAAAGAGTAACTTAATTAACTCACCATCAGTAAACGATGTCAACTATCATCCTGCAAGTCACTTTTTGCCGTCCAACAAAAATTCAGTTTAAAATTAATATTTTGTTTGGAACAGCTTTTTAACTGCTTTTTAAAGCAGTTTTTAAATACAAAAATTTTTATACTAGAAAATTGTTTCAAAAAACAGTAAAAAAGTCAACCCAAACGAAGCCTAAAACAACGATAAAAGTTTTATAAAACTAAACTATGTTTTGTCAACACAACGAAAGATGTTATTCAAGTTTTAACAACCTACTAATGTTAATGACATCTTATGAAATGCTAATTAGTTTCAGAGAATGGTGTTTTCCTTCCAAGTGTCAAGTGTCACAAATACTCTTTCTTTTAACCTGATCAACAAATTATTTTCTACTAGTTTTTTGAAAGTCTATAGAACAATATTTTAGCTTCTTACTATGTTATTAATTTCTTCGGAGAATACTTCAATCTATTTTAACTGATTTTTTAGACAATAAGAAAATTATGGCTATGATTGGGGACAGAAGCTTTGAAATCAACTGATTTTAATAGAAATTTCCAGGCTAATCATATTTGGTTGATATATTGACTTTTTTTTTTCTTTTTATTATCAGACTAAGGCAGATTTCACTCCACTTCCAAAACAAGCCAGTGGACTCCATTTGGCGCTGAATAAGCATCCAGGCTTATATTTTATAACACCATAAAAATATTCAAGCAATTCAAAATTTTCAGTATTATATTCATAAGAAACCCAACATTTTTTTTTTTTTTTTGAAAATTCACATTTGGCATCATGGACCATGTCGTGCCACATGCATAGCTTACAGAACTATTGGATTCTCTGTCAGTTTAGTTGCCAAATGCAAGTTAAGTAAAGTGCAGCACATATGTCCTGTAGCCCCGACCTCTTCCATTTCTGGAACCCCAGAGATTTCTTCTTCTAGCCTTGATGCATTTGCAACTTTCACCTCTCAATCTAACTACTACCGACACGGAACAATGACCACTGTAAGAATATTTAAGTATCAAATATCCACCACTTGAAACCTAATCATCTCCAAGCTTGTCAAGTGGAACGCGACCAATGATGTGCCGAATATTATCGATCATGGTCCACACATCATCATCCACCTCAACACCACCTCAAGCTGGAGAAATTATTCTATGCGGAGGGTCATACGTAGCTCTACGTCCGGAGGCAAATCAAGTGCAGCCACGTCAGCGGCACCGAGCCATGGTACAAAGCAGTACCGAGCCGCGGTACACAGCACAGGGGTAATGTGACGCATTCTGATTGGTCTCCTGATGACGTTCATCCTCCGCACAGAATAGTTAATAATCCTCAAGCTGTGATGCTAATTATAAATATATCATCCTTGCCTTCTGGAGGATATTTTCAGACAAGTGAGATAGAACTCATATTTATGATTGTGTAGCTTGGGTGAAAGTAAGAGCTTGGTGATGTCCTATCTCAACTATTTTTCTTTTCTCAATAATGCTAGGTTTCCCCTCTTCCCCATAGTGGAAGTAATAATATGGTATCCCCAAAGTGTTGACTCACTTAAAATATAAGTATGGCATCTCCTCCTCTCTCTTAGTTATCTTCTCCTTCAATGATCAAAGCACCTCTCCATTAGGAACCAAAGTAGCTTAACACACAACCCTCATTTACATTTTCCTCAATGAACCAACCAAAACTTGGGTAAACCTGGTAAACTTCATTCAAATCTTTATTCAATCCATGATGAAAAACTAAGAAAACATATGTTTTAAAAATTTATAAATATTCTCAAAATTCAGATCCTCTGAAAGTAGATTATATTCAGAAGCATATAAAAGTAACAGCCATCAAAACTATTCTGCAGACTGACCACATGATTACCATGGATTAAATAAGGCTTTAACAACGAAATTCTGCAGGTAGCACTTCAGATTTTAAAAGCTTAAGCAATTCCCAACGGTTGCTGAATTAACTATAATTGAAACTTTAAATAACGGATGTTAGATTCAGAGCAGAGCTCAACAATTGTTGCTATCAACCTTGGTAATTTATAAAAAAAAACAAAGTTCTTAAATTTGCTATTTAGATACCCAAGGCTAAAAAACCCAAATGCCACATACCACATGGAAACAAGTTTTTTTCTCAATTTCAAAAAATGCTTTGGTACTACATATTAAAGCAACATCTAGATCACTTGTTTGAGGAATTGTGGGTTTGGATAAAGTTCGTTTCATAGGGTTTCAGGTCATTTGATACTAGGATTAAGGTTTCGTTTGAGACGGCTTTCTTACTGCTTCATAAAGCAGCTTTTTAATAAAAAATTAAAATTTTTTAATAGAAAACTGTTTTAAGAAACAGTTAGAAAGTCACCCCAAATGAAACCTTAGGGTGCAGCAGAGTTGAGGTCTGTATCATCAGATGTGGAGTACCACTGCTGCAGCCGCTCTGCAACTGGCTTGTTGTTGAGAGGCCTGTTGCATTGAGACTCTCAGATTTTCGTCGTAGAGATGCAGGAACTTAGAGTTAGGAGATATGGAAGTTGATTTAGGAGGCTAAATAAAAAGGAAAAGCTTGGTGCTCAGACGCCTCATTTACAAAAGAAAGAAATGAAGGCAGAGAACCGAAGGGAGAAAGAGAGAATATGAACGAAACACAGCCCATAGTTATTTCTTCAAAATCATAAATTTGAATAACATACTCTGTAATTTGTCTTTCACCATTCCAACAAAAAATGAGAGAACGAAGATACCACAATGCTAACACCAGCAAAGTTTAAGATATGAACGAGTACTAAAAGCAAATTAATATTTTTCTTCTATCTCTTTTCAACATTCAGTCAAAAAGAGGATGAATCTTTTTTTCTTTAAGCACAGAACTCCCGATTAGGAATAAAGAATCAACATGACTTCTTTTCTTTTTCTCTCCTCCCAAAGTCCTAATTTTATTCCCAAAACTCCTACTTAGAGTGTCGGAAAGTGAAGCCAAATAAATGTGTGACGAGCCTCAGTAGCTATAAGGCAATTTTACAATATCAAGAGAAATCCATTCGTTTTGTTTAGCCATTACCTTAAAACACACCAAATGGAGGACTTTTAAAACTTAACAAAAATGAGATGGCTAAAATTTCGAAGAGTTGGACAAAAAGAGTTACCTTTCAATTAAAAGGATTATATAACAGAATACACTGGACTTCATAAGATTTAGACGCACCATGTTGGCATGCACAAAAGAGCCACAAACTGGGGAAGATTGAGAATAACCTTAGAATAGCATAGAAACTTCTAACATTATCATATGCATATAACAAAAAATAAAAAATCTTCACCTTTGCATAAATGGTATCGTGTTAACATTATAAAGACCCAAATGCGTCTTCTTTGCACTTGTAGTATGAACAACAAACTTATGCTGTGCAAGATCTAACATCACGTGGTGACATGGCATGGAAGGCCGAGATCTTCATGGATAAAGACCACGAGCGTGAGCCGGTATAATTCCATAGGAGATGGAATGTTGTGCTGCTATGAGCAAGACAAAGCGCTTCGATTCTCCAAGCTTTGATGTGCTGCGAGCGAGGCGACATGTTATCATTTTAGTATAATCCCATGGGGATGAACATTGGGAGATGTGCTGCTGCGGCAACCGCGAGCAACCATAATGCTCTTAAACATCTAGAGATGGCGATGTTGAGCAAGGTGTGACATCCACAAGGAGACAGAGTTAATGATAGATTTGCTTATCTTCCTAATATCCCCATTCATATGATTTTGATCTTTTTATTCTTAGGAATTATTTGTTTAGCAAGATAAAAATAAGTTGTAATGTTAGGAACCATTTGCTTGTTTAAAAAATATAATTTTTTACTAGTTATTCATTTTTATTATTTAGTAGATTAACTTTCATTCAAATATTTATATGAATTATAATTTATTAAATGATAAAATATAGCAAAATAAACAATATAATCTCACATACACTTACACTACCTTAAATACCCTCATATTTAACTTTGGAGTTAAATTTAACTCATATTTTAGGCCATGAGATTAAATTGGATCAATTTTCAATAGTTGAGGGATTAAATTAGGACTATGTGAAACTATGGAACAAAATTAGGCATTTATTAATAGTAAGAGTACTATTTTGAGCTTTTACTCTTAATATATTCAAAGAGAATATAAATAGAGGTATAATGCTACTGCTAAAGATGTGATAGCCTTAGAAGATCGGTCGACAGAATGTACAATCAAGGTATCAATTATAGATATTTCTCTTTCTTCGTAGTGCCAAAGATCGATCGGACCCAAGATGATTGGTGGATACACGAGTGAAAATTAGTAAGGAAATAAAGAGTTTGAAAACTATTAAAGCGAAGATAGATACTCATGAGGAGAAAAAATAAGCTGAGCTATCAAAGGAAACTTTATTAGAGGCTAAGGTTAAAGCTAGATTATTGCACTTAAAGACAAAAAAATTATAAGAAAAAAAGGCCGGTAAGAGCATGATTCAATATCACTTCAAAAGGCTTGTGAACATATATAGAATGTGGAGATGAAGTGTTTAAAACATCAATGCCTTGAAGAAGGTTTCTTTCAAGGTTTTTTAAAAGGAACTCGATTGGTGTATAGTAGGACAGGAACAAACATTGAAGATCACCAAGTCAAGCATCTGAGGAAACTTTTTAAATATAGAAGATGATGCGAAAAATGCTTATGAAAGTATTTTATTTATTTATATATAAATAAAAAATGACATTTTATGTTCAGCTCATGAATATTATAATTTTAATAAATTTACTCCTATATGCAATGTTGCTATAAACCTTAACCTATGATGGAAGATGTTGAAAGAAATTTAACAATAATTATTTACCAATCCAAGGTTGCTTGTCAGAATATTATTCGATGATAGTAATATGTAGAAGATGTTGAATTGAATCCCTCAGGAATCGATTGTACTTTGCTTCGGGTGAGCCGAATACCAAGCATATCCCAAATCAAAGTTGAAGTTTGATCAATCTTTAGACTCTTAATGCTCTTTCGGGACTAACATGACCTTACTAATGTTGTAGAAATCTAACAAGGAACTGTATATGATGGTTACTAGGGGTTATTGATAATACCTCTGAATTTGAGCATTCCAAGTTTGAGGTAGAATATTCCCATTTGAATCATTAAGTTTGAATGTTCTAGGCTTGACAATGGCAACCACCAACCACCACATAAGTTCCCTCCCAAAAAGGTTGATTATGTTGAGATACCTCCCAATAACTTCAAGGCTTTGCAAGATTATGACTTCGTTTGGGATGACTTTCTTACTGCTCCTTAAAGCAACTTTCTAGTACAAAAATTTTAATTTTTATACTATAAAGCTACTTTAAGAAGCAATAAAAAAATCTTCACAAATGAAGCATACATCTCCAACATATATAGATAGGGGTTTACCCTTTGATTAAAGTGACAAGCTACTTGTTGGTGGACAGGAAGAACTTTTGAATGAAGTTGCATCAGGTGTTTTAGAAGAAGTTAAGATAATAACAGAGATTGTCCTCATTATTGGCCACATCAAAAGTTTAGATACTGTCTGTGCCAAAATATAGATTATAAGGTACTTCTTCTATTTTGGTTCTGATAGTCATGGTATAAGCCGGAAGTGTATTGAAAAGCTCTTCAACCTAGGGGTGTCAATATTAGACCCGACCCGAAAACCCAACCCGAAAACCCGACTCAAAAATTTCGGGTTTGGGTTGACCCGAACCCGAAGCGGGTAGGGTTCAGGTTCGGAAAATCGACCGGTTTGCAAAATCGGGTCGGGTTCGAGTTGACCCAGAAACCCGGAAATGACCCGAAAACTGCCCTGAATGCCCCACTTTGCCTGCCCGAGACGGAGTCACGGTCGCCTGCCCGCGTGACCGCGCGTAGCCTGCCTGAGACGGAGTCGCGTCGCGATCACCTGCCCGCGTGACGCGCGTTGCCTGCCTAACAACACTAGTCACGTCGCCGCTTGCGCGAGTCGCGTTGCCGTCTGGCGCCTGCCCCGCGTTTCCTGCACCCCCGGCAGCCGCTGCCCTCTCCAGCGAGTCGCCGCCTGTGCGGAAAATGCCGAATGACCGAACCCAAATTGGGTCGGGTTGACCCGAACCCGAATAGTGCCGGGTCAATTCCGGGTTCGACCTGAACCCGACCTGTGACCCGAAATTGACACCCCTACTTCAGCCCTTTGGCTCTCAGCCTTTTCAAGGCGTGTCTCTAATCCTTTGAGAATGATTCAAAGTTACTCCTATTTGTCTATATATTTCAGAATGTGTGACAGTTGTGTTAACCAATTTACTATGAAAATCTTTGCAAAAGATGTAAACATATTTCCAGTGCATTGGATTTCAACATTGATAATTTTTGTGGGAAGGCTTAAGCAATAAATTATATTCTTCTATACAAACTGCTTCACATTTGCTTAATTTTTTTTTGCGAGTGGCACAGCTTTCACCCAATTTGTGAAGTATCCAACAATCAGAATAATGAACTTCCATTATCCAAGGGCTATGAGAAAAAGTAAGACGATGTCAATCCCTCCCTGAGCAAAGGGGCAAGGGCCTTGGAGAGAGAAAACTTATATTAGTGGAACATGAGTGAGATTATAATTCATTTGACAGTTCTTGTATTTTTGAAGAAAATCTAATACATTGTGTTTTATTGTAAGCAAGTAGAATCCATATCCTAAGGTTTTATGAGTGGATGCACTGCCGCCCAATGGTACTGTACAATTTCCTAAATGGGCTTCTCAAAGAGCATAATTGGCCTCCAATAGTGGAAGACACTTCAAAAATATTTCCATAAATAGTCTTTTATACTATTTATCTCCAATAATTAAGAAGTTTGTAGCTTGTCAAATATGGATGGAAACTATCAAACCTTTGAGTAGGGCCCATCACATAAAAAAGAGATTAAGTCCATTCAATAGGTCAATAACAAGCAGCTTGAACCCCACTGAAATGGGATGCCAAAGAATTTCATTTATTATAAGGACTCCAATAAACTAGGTATCCTTTATAAATTTGTTTTTTAAATAAGACATTATAATTTATCTCGTATAATAGCACAAGAAGTATCCATAAGGCGATATCACGTAAAGTCCACTAAGGCTAGTGGAGGATTCCACATTGGTTGAGCTAACACGAGAAGAATGAGTTGAACTAACAGTATCAATAAGTTCTAGGTTAGAGATTGTGGTGGAGGAGAAACTACAATATGACGACAAGGGTATCCTCCTTGGGCATCTTAAAATTGTCCATCTCTTTATAATGTTGATTTTGTGGCTGGCAAGTTCCAATATATCGCAGTCTATTGGCCAGCCACCTCCAACAATTGAAGGATTTAGATTTTTTCCTCCTACACATTGCATATTCGATCCTCTAGGGATGGGTTTTCGGAGCCCATTCTTGGCTTATTACAATGTCCATGGTTGTCAAGCAGATTCTTGGCCTAAGGAGTGTTAAAAAAACAAAATTACTACAACTAGTATTACTCATATCAGTTATTGAAATAATCTTATAAGGATATTGGAATATACTTTCCACAAATACCACAAACTATTATGTGCTAGAAAATTGAAGGTGATATGAAAAGTATTTAATATATTAACTTTGTATAAAAATTCAGCACATGCAAAAATAGAAATTGCAAGAGACATATTTTTTACATGAAAAATCCAAAAAAAGGAAAATATCATAAGGCATGACCCAATTAAAATAGTTAATTATATAATTAAAGATATAAGAGTTTGCTCTTTCCCTCAATTGTACGCACTATTTGTGTCATGCGCCATTGCGCAAACACAGAGCAAATAGCGCGCAAACTTTTTAAACCCATTGTCGAACCATACAGATCGAGCCGTGGCTACACCCCGCCGCGTCGTGCCATGTGCGTGCTATTTTGCGACATTAACATTTATGCACAAGAGCTCTTGACATCTCTCAACTTCATAACCTCCTTCATGTAGAAAATAAGGATCTTATACATGAGGGGTGTTTTAATATATTTGGTTAGAATAAAAAACTGTCCATAAAACGGCCCAATAATTTCCCATAGCTATAGATCATTTACTCAGCAATTGAGTGCCTTAATAACATCATACTTGAATGATCTTGGGCTTATTGAATTCGACTAGTCAAAACGCTCAATTTGACTATAAACTTGTAATATTCATATATCATTTAATTCATCAATAAGTTTATTAAAATTGGAGAGTATATGGCCTTGAATTTAATTCCAAAAAAGTATAATTCAAATATTACCTCGAGATTCATGCCTATCAAATAAATTTTCTAGAGATGTAGCATTTGCCCCTTATATTCGAATGTTGAAACCAATATCATCTAAAAGTATCATTTCAATCTTAGAAAAACTCAGCGGAGTTAATTAACAATTTAAAAAAAAAAAATAAATAAAACGACTCCTTAGTTGTCAACGTGGTCCTTCCCACAAAGCGTAAAAGAAGTAAATTATCTTAAATCACAATTTCTACATTCCTTGATTTTGGCACATCAATTGGAATCAAAATTGTTGGAAAAATTTGCTCTAAAATGTTTAAATTTATTTGAATTTGATCATAAAGTCTTTGTTGGGCATCAAAACTATCGAAATCGAGTCCAAAACATAAAAACATAATCCCACATACAAAAATACGTTCGATTTAACCTATTTCTGCCTGAAAAAACACGTCGGATTGGACAGTCAGCCACCATTGGACCCATCAAGCACCTGGGTCCACATCTCTTCGCATAGGACGCCCACAAGGTGCCTCCATTGCCTCCTACAAATCAATATATATATATATATATATATATATATATATATATATATATATATATATATATATATATATATATATATATATATATATATATTCAATCTTCCAATCTCTTCTTTAAGGATAAATATCACCTCAGAGAGAAAAGTTCACACCTCTCAATTCTCTCCCTGTATGCTTCAACTTTTTTTCTTGAAAAATTTTCCCACCATCTTGTATAGGTCATATATAATTCTCCCTTCGAAGGTTCCAATATAATATTTTCATGAATGTACGGTGTGTATAATTCTAATGCTGAAAGAAACCCGTATAGGTCATATATAATTCTCCCTTCGAAGGTTCCAATATAATATTTTCATGAATGTACGGTGTGTATAATTCTAATGCTGAAAGAAACCCAACTGATTCTTATACAAAAAGATGATCCAAGGAGATTAGATGAAGCGTCATTGGCTGATGATGTGAAATATATCATTATTGGCAATACTTTGATAATCTTCAGCAAACAAATTTATTTTCTGAATTATTTGATGCTTTTACCTCTTAGAAGCACTATAGTAAAAAAGGAATTCTCAGCAATTTTTCCGGCGGAATACTCCTCGTCGGAAGCAGCGACAGAATTACTGGATAAAAATTCGTCGAAAATTTATGATAGAATTTATGGCAAAGATTTTCGCCGGAAATATGTCGGTAAGAGCCCTTAACTCACCGCTTCGTTCTTCCATCAGCTCATTCACACAAAGTCATGTTTTCTTGCTCGAAACAATTCCTGTAGTGAAGATCTAATTTGGCCCAATCTCCACTAGGGGTGTAAGTGAGCCGAGCCGGCTCGCGAGTCGGCTTGAACTCGATTGGTTTATGGGCTCGCGAGCCAAGATTATCGCACGAGCTCGTTTAGTAAGCGAGTTTGAGTTCGAGCTTTATAAGGCTTGGCTCGTGAGCTCATGAGCCGACTCGAACTACTGTTTAATTTTTTTATTATTAATATTTTTATTACATTTAAAAAGTTTTAAAAAATTCAAGACTTCACTAGCTAGGCGAGGTAAACAAAAACTAGGCAGGAATATCAATGATATTAAATGATGCTGCTTTAATCATTACTAGAACAATAAAATTTTCATATATATATATATATATATATATATATATATATATATATATATATATATATATATATATATATATATATATATATATATATATATATATATATATATATATATATATATATATATATATATATATATATATATATATATATATAAATTTAAAAGATCTATCATAAAACGGCAGTATATATCATGTTAGAGGAGATCTACATGGTTTTTCATCTTTTCCAAAGCCGCACCTTCAAAATCGAGCGAAAAAAACATAACCGGGCGGGAAACTAGAAAATTGAGCGACTCAATGAGCTCGTTATACTGTCGCGAGTTGAGCTCGAGCTCGACTCGAGTTTGAGCTCGATATTCAACTTGCAAGTCGAGCTCAAACACTCTCTAACTCGAGCTCGACTCGACTCGTTTACACCCCTAATCTCCACCATTGGGACATCTTATAATTTTTCAGATAGGTTTCTATACAAGTTTACAAGTTCCACAACTCCTAAATTAACCAATGTTTCGACAACAAGCAAGGTTAGCCTAACCCAATTTTCATGCATGGCTATGAAAATTGTTATTGGATTGATTGTCTTCAAAAAATTGTGATGTGATGCTGACACTAAAATATTTTGCAAAAATAGGTAGATTTACATGTGACACTCAAGGTGCGTCACTTGAGAGTAAATGGCAGGACATTCAAATGAGAAATCACTTGAATAACTGGTCGAATATATTTTTTCTTGACAAATGATTGGGGTCTTGTTGAAAAATTGGGAAGATTAAAATAGCCGCTATTAAACTTCATGTTGGAGAAGCAGACATATTGAGGATTATCAATATTTTCAATATTAAGAATTTTCAATATGAGATACATTACCTAGATAGATATGTGAACGAGAACTTTTATTCAAAGATGGTCTTTCTATTCCTACAGAAATATCTCAGTCTCTACTGTTAAAAATGTGAGATAATCACTCAAATTTCAAAAGCTTTATCCAAACAACCTTTACAAAATAATGATGAAATATCCCATTCAGAGAAGAAAATGGATGAAGCTTTGGCAGTATCAACCGATGGTAAAAGCAGCAAGAATTCTTCTTTATTAAATTCATTTGAAATTATATATTCCAAAGAAGGTGATGAACTATATATGCAACTGATAAATTAGTGAGTTATTTTTTGCTCTTTCTTCTTTTTCTTTTTACATTTTGCTCGCACAAATATGTGCTTGTTTCAAATGCTGAAAAGAATGTATATTGGCGTTGAACATAGAATTTGTGAAGATTAAATATCTTGAAGACAAATATAAATGGTGGTAAAATACTAATACAAAAGATATGTTAGCTTTTGAAGATTAGCTAGCAAAATATAGAAACAAGCCAACTACGGCTATATACCTTTCTTTGCAGAGCCAAGAGATCAATCTAGGTGGTAAAACTATCATCTACAGGGAATTAAATGATTCAAGGCCCTGACTGGAGATCGACAATGGCATCAAGGAATTGGTCGCACCTTATTTTCCTGAGATTGTGATTTTGCATCTAAAAATTTTCAAAACCCAATTTATTTTTAAACAGGCCAATTTGGATCTTTAAAAATATGGGCAATTATTATGTCACCAAAAAATGCATCTTATCAAACACAAATCTCGACACTATTTATGATCATTAAAGCATATGAACATTTAAGCTCAAAGACTTTGAGAATTGATTTGATCATCCAAACTCTATTTTCAACAAATTTCTATTCAAATTAAGTCGCTCAACCAAACAAACCTAACAATACGAAGGATGTTTTGATCCGAGTCCCACATAAGCCAAAATCAAACACTTATTAGTAATTTAGTATAATTCAAAACTTTGCGAGATCATTTAATCATCACTGATTTTCACATGCTAATAGTAGGAGCTAGCATTTCGACAAGACGAATCCTAAGATCGTTCAATTCCTAGATTATTAAAGCACTAGTGATTGAAAAAAATATAATGAACAATAGAAATCTTCCCATGCTAACTAGGAGTATCAAAGATTATTATAAAATTGACCATGATGTCCTCTTGAGAATCTATAATTAGGTCATGCTTATACACTTTAACGAATATTCCAAAGAAGAAAATTATACGACTTAGAGATTTCCACAGCTCTGCATGCAAACAAGCAACATTCATTATCAACTGCAATTGATGTCCCTCATCAATGCCAACCATCGACTATAGACAAACTACATCGAAATTCATTTTCCATCATTGTCTTCCATCAAACTATGCTAAAATACGACATTTTCATCATTAATCGTTAACTGACGCCAGCGTTCAATACAATGGATTGTAATGCCGCTTTCTCCAATGGTAAAGAAAGGTGAACTTTTGTGAGTATGCTAACTGTTTTAGTAATATTAAGGCCATAAACTCACATTCTGGCACCACAAATATTCAAGCATGCAACATATAGGATGAACCAAAAATCTAACAATTTGGAAAGAAATTTATGAACAGAAGAGTTGATGCATGGCAGCAAAAACACTTCCCACAATTAACAAGAAACTGTCCTTTACTTGTGAAGTGGACAAGAATACGACATACCTGGAACCACGGTCGTATACACACACAACAGGACAGTTCCATAGCATTTTCTTCAACAAATAAATGAGCAACAAATACGATAATGAACTTTACCGGACAATTTGAAGCAAGTCAGCAGGAAGTGAAGCTGGATCAAGTTCCCAGCAATCTCCAGGAAGATTCAACCCATCAGTTTCTGCAAGTTTCCGTGCTGGAATTTGATGGGAAAACAGCATAATATCATCCTTTTCAAGCCATCTAACAGCATGGGGACCAATCTGCGTCCTCTTGAATATCGTCTTGTACCCTTCAACCTTCTCAAGATATCCCATGCTCAAACCAAACATCTCGCTATAAGAAGTAAGGAAAACTGCGATATCATAGGACCTCTGCTCTCTCCCATAATTCATCTCGCCATAAAGTGCCCAAACCGAACCTTTCTTCGGATAAATCCTGAAAAGTTCCTTGGCCGCCTTTTCACTTTCCACTATATGTGAGAACAAGTTTACTGAATCCATTTCAACCTTTCTCCCAGTCTTAAACCTCCCAAAAGAAATGTGACGTCCAGACTTCTCCCAAAGCAACAGCGATTCATCCCCATCAACCAGTGCATCTAACCAGCACATCTTCACTCTAAATGGGCTGGAAGAAATAACTTCATCAATCAGTCCATAATGCCTCGGCATCCCATCGTCGTCGTCATAAATTGCCCAAATTTGACCGTTGGCGAAACACTTCTCAGTCCTGTCATTGTCAAAATCATAAAAGTCAGAATCCTCCACGGCCATCAGGCTTAAGTCCTCTTCCACCTTCGTTTTTCCTTTATCCTTGATCCTGATGAGTTCCATTTGCATTTCCGCCAATGTTTCCTCCTTATTCTGCTTACAACTCTGTAAATCGGGGAAGGAAGAAACAACCGGCCTTTTCTTTTTATCAGAGGTCTCCCACCCGGCCGGAACCCTAGGTCTTGACTTCGTCCTCGACCGAGCAGCCGTAACTCTAGGCCTGACCATAGCCTCCATTTCTTCCTTGTCCCCGCCATTGCCATCCGATGGCACCTCCACAGCACGAAAGCTTTTGCGACAATTAGGGCAAACCAGGCGGTAACCAATGTACCTTCGATCGAACTCATGCAAGAGGCGGCAAGTCAAGCACGCAGTCCAGAACGTCTCTACCGCTGGGCGACTACTGGCGTCGGCAAGTGCAAGGCGGAGGCTGGTGTCATAATCCCGTTTGCGGGAGCGATCGGATAGAAAGCGAAAGGAGTCGGCGACGCGCTTGAAAGCGTCTTCGGCTGCGGGGATGGGGTATCCTGCCTTGTCAGGATGGAGGACGAGGGCGAGAGCTTTGTATTGCTTCTTGATGGCGTTGATATGGGAAAAGGGTTCGACGCGGAGAATCTTGTAGTGATCGGTGGGGAATGCGCGGAGGACCTTAATGGCCATGACCATGGTCGATATTCCGTCCAGTTCAGGCCATAAATGTTGGGCTCGTCTGGCATACTTGAGAGCAGATTTGAGGGACGAAGACTTGAGCTTTTGCTCTGCTAGGGATTTGAGTCGGCGAGCCTCAGCTTCCGGCTTCTCTTCTGCTTCTGTTTCATCCCAGGCCTTCGTCGGCGACGAAGGTTGGTGCGCTTTCGCACGCGCAGCAGTGTCTTCCATGTTGCCAGAGGATTATGCGGCGCTGTATGGTGGAATGGTGCGATTCTTTGGGAAATCGGAACTGGGTAGCAGAACCCGAAACAGACAGTTCGCGTGCTAACATGGATGCAAGGGTTAAATGAGAGATGGCGACACAGACATAATTCGTAGAAAAATCGAAAACGCTTTGGCTTTTCAGGATTTATTTACAGAACTAAACTTTAAATGAAACTTTAACGTTTATATTTTTTTTATTTAATAATTTATGTCTGAAAATTAAGATTATTGTCCAAAAAAAAACAATTATATAAATTATGATCATTATTTCAAAATAATTCATAGCATAACATATCTAAAAAAAAGGCCAAATCATAATTAGTATACATTTTATCATAAAAAATACTATGTTGTCTAATTCTTGAACATAGGCTAGCTCCCATTAATAGCCTTGTTATTTTCCAGCTTGCAAGTGTTGTTCAAAGAGATGAGATGTAATTTTATTTCTTAGCCGCCATGAACAAATTTTAAATAAAGACTCTTTATTTCCTAATGATATTGGTGAAAAAAATAAGGATCTAACCTATAATTAGAGCTCAAATAGAGCAACTAGTAAGTATAATCTACCTTCAATATGACAGAATGCGAACCAATGAGAATTTAAATGTTATCAACTACTTTTTAAAGCAGCTTTCTAGCACAAAAAATTTTGTTCAAGAAATTTTTGTATTTAAATTTTGCTTTAGAAAACAGTAAGAAAATAATCCCAAATAAAACAGAAGTATATATAAGTAAATGAAAGACAAATATATTAAAATCTAGATCAATAGCCAAAGCATTGATAAACTTTGTGCTTCTAAGAAAAAAAGATGGAGCACTTGGAATTATTAAAGTTTAGGCCTATTAGTTCATAAAATTCATGCAAACAATTCCTAAGAGGGGGCGATTTTTCTGCCATCTTAGCAATAAAAACTTGTTGACAGCCACATCTTAGTAAGAAGATAAATTTTTGGCAGGAAAGTTATTAAGGCCATGGGAAAAAGCACAGTAACTATGCTAGTTGGTCATTAGACCAGTAAAAAAGTTCTTGAAAGTTTGCTTTAAGGGTGCCAATTGGAAATTGCTAGAGAAGGATCAATGATTAGTGATGTACAGATCAAGCAGTAATTAGTGATTATATTATCTAGATCAGAAGGAGAAGCTAAGGCTTCATCAAGAGTTTGCAGGTCTCTGCTTAAGTTATCTAGGAATTTGGGATCAACTATACCATTAGCAAGCCATTTTGCTTTAGCCTTTGGGATGACTTAACTATCCTTAAGGTTGAAGGAATGAGAAAAAAAATTTGTTAATATTATGAGACTTAGAATTGAGGACGGCATGAAAAATATTTCCTTCTAGCATAGGGAGAATCTAAATTTGTTTCTCATGAAAAAATTAATGGGACTAGAGGGGTGAAGTCCCATGAGATATACTTGATGGGCTCTCTAAACATTTTTCAACATCTAATAAAGGAGAAAGTTATGGTCAATAGAGTCATACCCCGAGATCTAATGAAAGGATTAAATCTCTAAACCTAATTTTTTCCTCAACCATTAGCCTAAACACCATTTGATTTCATTTCTCAAAATTTATGTACAATAATCCTACTTACATGAGATCTATTCATCAAAAGAAATAATATAGGAAAATAAAATAATATCTCATTAAGTCTGAATCCACTTACGCCCTTATCAACTCTTATCTAGATGGGCATTTTTCCTTTTCCTGAAAAATCAGAAAACTCAAAGAGTGAGCACAACAAGTTTAGTAAACTCCTTTCACACTCCCATCATAGATATCAACATCTGTTAAGATATTAAAAGCAAATTATTCAAACATTCAGTTGATCAATAAAGCTTAAATGATAATAGAAAGTGAAATTAAAGTCATTCTAAATGTACGTGGTTTAGGAGTCATTACTTTTGCAATGTAGAGATACAATATTATATATAAATGCATGCTGAAATATTTGAAGGTCATGCACTGTGAAACTTCCAGTGTGTGGTCAACGACTCTAAGATGTCGAGTTAACATTAGGAGGTTGAAAGATCCAAATTCCATTAAACTAATCTAGAGAGCATGGAGAGTTTGATTTGAGGAAATTTAACCAGACTGAGGATATGTGAAGTCAACTCTGGTGTATGCTAATTAAGCTCGCACAATAAGTGAATGAAGTTAGCATTGACCAACAGAAATATATGAAAACATAATAGAAGTGACAAAGGAAAGAAAAGTTGGGATTAAAGAGAATGATTTAGGACAAAGCAAGGATGGTCCAATGTTTGAGGAGCGAGTAGGGAGGTGAGGAAATAGCAAGAAGAAAGAATAATATCGCATTAGATAGTCTAGGAGAGTTTTAAGGCATTTCAAGGATTTTAAAAAGGAGGGCTTATGGAGAAGAGAAGTTTGAAACATTAAGAAGCATTGATATAGGATTTGACAAGGAGATTTTCTCATGACCAAAAAGCAAAGTGTTCAAGGGTGGGAATGGGTGCTGGAGGGAGAGGGCGGAGCTTTCAACCAAAGTCAAAGGCAAAGGATGAAGAGAAGGGAACCTTTCAAAAAGAGTTGGAGCAGAAATAGGGCTCAATATTTCAGAAGATTCACAACCAAGACAAAAGGAGAGATGCCGTGATAATTTAGGGTAATTTGAGGCAGTTTTTTGGTAGCTTTGCTCATAGATAATTATAACAGTTCTATTTGACAACAAATTTCTTGTTGCTTCTTATAAATTCTATTGTGGGAATAAGTTATCTTCAATTAGATTTGTAAAAATGTGTTAACATTAAGAAAGTTATTGTCAGATTTTTTTAAAGAAAAGGAAAAAAATCTAATACCCAAATGACATTCAAAAATCTATTTTCTCACAACATTTCAACAATTACTTTAACGAACCCTCAACATACTATCACCTTAAACGAACCCTCACTTTCTCTCGAAGGTTCAAATTTATATATAATTCAAGAGTTCATGCCATACCCGAAGTCTAATTCACATGTAACATCATACTCATGCCTAATTCCATTTTAAATTCCTCTTAAAGTATAAGTTTTTTTTTTATTTAATTATTTAACTAAAGATTCTTAAAGTATAAGTTAAATTTATAGTCACATCTAATATAGGTATAGATTTATATTCAAGACAATCAAATGCAAATTCATATTACAATGGTAAATCTTTTTTTACATCTCATTTATCATAGATAGAGTGCTTATGAACCATAATTTATCAGATGGGATCATATGTCATCACACATGATTCTTTTGTCGTTGCATGCTTGATATAAGGGCATTCATTGATGATCTTATTTTGTTTGAATTCTTTGCAATTAAAACCTCTACCCTTTGGTGATATATTAATTGACCATGATATACTTCTACTCAATAGATATCATGCTCAAGAGAAAAGATAATTATT
The DNA here is from genome assembly GCA_019514585.1 of Dendrobium officinale. Taxonomy (NCBI): domain Eukaryota; kingdom Viridiplantae; phylum Streptophyta; class Magnoliopsida; order Asparagales; family Orchidaceae; genus Dendrobium; species Dendrobium officinale. Next base: position 29,205,721 of record CM033696.1, read on the forward strand.
TCTCTTCAAGATCTTTAATTATGTGTTGAAGCCCTAACATAACTCTCATAATATGCCTTGACATTCAAATGTGTGGTTTTAACCTAGTTTAGTATTTTTGAAAAATTATAGCTTAGTTCACTCATAATCTGATAAAATCTTTACTGAAAATAATCTCAAGCCAAATAAGTTGTAACTACAAGACTCATAAAAATTTGTAATAATATTCATCCAAGTTATATTCACTTTGACTACAACACTCGTTCATATAATGATCTATATAATCATCAAATAACATACATCATTCCTTAAGTTTATACCTTCGGTCAGCCCACATGCCTTTTAATTCACTTTAATACTTTATGAAAAGACTAAGTGTGATCCACTAATTTAGATACATTTTTTTTTTTTAATTTTGATAGTAATACCCAATGAAGTGTACTAAATCAATGATTATTTAGAAATTTCCTATAGATTATGCTTCCTGTTAATGTATGAATGTAATTTCGATCATAATAGATACAAAGTGTTTGTTTAAAACAACTTATCAAATTTTATTTAGATTTCATCTTTTATTATTTTTCTAATTGACCCACTTATCGTGTCATGCTTTTAATTGACATGACAATGCAACCATAAACTCTTATATCAACTTGATACATGATGCTTAGGAGTCCAGGCATCACTAATACAAATATAAGATTTAATCCACAAAGGAAAAAAAAAAAAAACAATTCGATGATTACCAACTTTAAATTCAAGCAAACAGTAGTTACTTTTGATACAAAAATCAACAAAAAAAAATTACTGGAGCTACTCCAATATTTTCATGCATGAACTCATTTCATATTTAGTCTCTAAGTGAAGATAAAAATTAACCAATTGATGATCCAGATCTCATGCCAGTCTAAGTAGACTTGCTCAAATAGTAATCGAAAATGAATCAATGACTTCGTAGGATAGCTATGCATTCTAAATCTCTAATTATAGAAAAAGAAACTGATACAACATTGTGAGACGGATGAAAGGTAGCTATCACTTTCCAATACTATATTGTGTGCATGTGCAGTGATATAACACTTTCCCCTATAAAAAAAGTCTTCCTTCAACACCTCCAATTACCTCACACTAGCCCCGAGCTGCCATGCATCACCAAACAACATGCTTACGCCACAAGAAGCAAAATCACGAACCATTACAGTCTTCCATAAGTTTGACAAAAAAAGTTACAACATAAACCAACAAAACTAAAAAATATAATACACCTTATAAAGAAATGCACCCAAAAATTAGTGCAACACCAACTAAAGCCAATAAACAAACTATTATCGTTTCCCTAATATGTTATGCAAGCCTTCCATTAGTAAAATCATCTTGATATCTATAAAGCAAAATTTTAAAAATTAGGTAAACTAGACAATTCTTCTATAGAAATGCTTGGTAAAAAGTAAAAACGTCTAGTTTATAGGGTGCATAATGTCATTTGCACTAATAGACTGTTTTACAAGCAACACCATTTTTACCTCAGGAAATAATACTCGGAAAATGCAATCCCTTATTTAATAATAAAAACTTTGACCACTTCATTACCAATCTAATACATAAATCTCACAACATTAACAAAGGTTCAAATTTAAAAGAGTAGACCATCACTTAATTAACATAAAATAAAAAATAAAACTTCGGAGCAATTTTGAAAAATGCACATAGCAGGTCACTTTTTATCAGACTCCAAGTTGACTATATTCTCTATAAACAGTCAAAATATTTAAAGTACCAACGAGCTTCTTATAAAAAAGGCCTACCTTTTTGTGAGCAAGGAAGTCTTTGTTCACTCATATAAGCAGGAGATGTAAGCCGATTGTTTACAAGTAGAAATGGAGAGAGCAAAACTGCCAATGGAAAATGAGATGAAACAGTGATCTTCATAAAAACTCTAAGTGCTAAATTGAAGTCTTGTATAGAGAAGGCCTACAGCACTGTTTAACTAAATAGAAGAATCGGTTATAACTGAAAGGTCAAGATTACAGCTACAGTCACAGATTTTAGGCCTACATGAAATCAGTATTAGAGAAATAAAACTATATTTGTGCTCAAACTATGTACTGCCTTATATGTTGCCATATATGTTTCGGCCTTATTAAATTCTATAAATACTTTACCTGTAACGATCTAAAGGGTTAACAAAGATACTTCTTTCTGACTAATGTTCTGGTTCTTGTTTCTCATCTATGCGATATCTGCATTGCTTTGATTTCAACATGGTATCAGATAGTCCGTGAAGATCACTGGGCTTCCATGGCGTCAACAACGACATCGGTGATCGGCGACCAGCCCGAATCATCCGTTCCCATCACCCCGGTTCTTTCTACTTCGCTTAAATTCGTTCTATCAAATCTCAAGAACACTGTTCAAAACCCTCTTTCTCCGGATAATTATCCGCTCTGGAGCTCGCAAATTCTCAAAATTTGTCGTGCAAATGGCTTGGAATCGCTTCTTGATCCACTGTCTAAGCCACCCTCTCAAACTCTCCAGCGAAGCGACGGTCTGCCTGCGCCAAATCCAGCTTACGCACAATGGGTTCTAAACGATCAAAATCTTGTTGCGGCTCTATGCTCTACCATATCCGCTTCAATTCTGCCCTACGTACTCAATCTTGACACAACGTCAGCTATCTGGGCAAATCTTCAAACCCGGTTTCAATCCACGAACAGGTCAAAAGTCATTCAATTAAAGAATGCACTGCACAATGTGTCTCTCAAGAACCTGACTATGGTTCAATACCTAAACGAAGTGAAGTCACTGGTAGATCAAATTTCGGCTGCCGGTGGCCGCATCGACGAGGAAGACATAATTCTTTATATTCTTCGCGGTCTTCCTCCAAGCTATCAATCCTTCAAGACGTCTATCAGAACAATGACGCAACCTCTAAATCTTGATCAGCTATAGGCCTTCCTCATTACCGAAGAGATACACATGACGTCTGAACCAGCAAACATTGCGGTGCCAGATTCCTCTACAATGGCTCTGTTCTCCAACAGAGGAAGAGGTCGAAGAACTAGAGGACGTTCTTATGGTCCAGCAAACGTCAATAAAGAACCTTCCACTCAGGTTCCAACGTGTCAAATCTGTCTAAAGAAAGGTCACACGGCGACCGATTGCTGGCACAGGATGAATGCTCAATTCGTTCCAAAATCAAGAACGCCAACCAAAGCTCTGATGGCTGATCAGTCACCTGACTACACTGATTGGTACCTCGACTCAGGGGCGTCCTCACATCTGACTAAATCGCTGGACAATCTAGCCATATCCAATCCTTACACTGGAACTGACAGTATTACCCTAGGTGATGGGAGCTCGGTAGGCATAGCACACTCCGGTAAAGGCTTGCTACCAACTCCCTCTCGTAAGCTAAACCTATCTAAAATTTTTCATTCTCCATCTATTCATTACAACTTGCTTTCAATATCACAACTAACAAAGGATAATAACATTGCTATTATCTTTGACCCTTTTGGTTTTGTGTTTAAGGATCTGAAGACGCAACAAGTCTGTTAGAAAGGTCCATTGAACCAGTCCAGCCGGTCCAGGCGGGACCGGTTCACGGGCGAATATCACGAAACAGGCGATTTGTTCGCCTGGGCGGAGGCCGCGCGCACCGCGTGCCTTGCGGGAGCCGAATAGGAAGCTTTTTTGGGGAAATTAAGAGGGGAATTTGAATGTAGGGACTGTTTAGGGATTTCCTTTGTTTTGTATGCATTAAATAGTAGATTTTCCTAGGGTTTGATCATCTTGAATTTGGCTGAAATTTGAGATCGCTTAGATTTAGGTTTTCTTTGGGCTCTTGGTGTTGCCAGAGATTTGGGAGAGAACGATCCTCCTCTCGAATTGAGGATCAATTGTATCCTTACTGTTTTATTCATCGACGAGTGGAATACAAGTTTTTCTTTGAGTTTTCTCTCAGATTTCCTTGTGGTGTTGCTCTTTTTCTGCTGCGGACAGCAGTTTTGCTGTTGAATGTTCGCCGATTTTGGTTAGGTTACTTGCGAACGCAAGTGTTTCCTATCAAATTGGTATCAGAACGTCGTTTTTTGGGACCTTAGGCGGCTGAAATTCTGATTTTTCAGCGAGCTTTCGGTTTCCGGAAGTGAAATTGTTGAGATCTGTTGGGAAGAAAGATGGCCGGAAAAAAGGTGGAAGTATTGGAAGGCGAGTTCGGACAACTAAAGACAGATCTGGAGGGAAAGTTCCTGGAAATCTCCACCAACAATGACAGGTTGGAAGGGAGGTTCGCGGCGATGAAAGAAATGATGAAGAAACTACTAGAAATGAACACCCATCCGGCGGCATCGGAAGTAAGAGAGACCACCGACGGCCATGGCGTAGGAGGAAATCCAAACCCGGTCCGGGGGAGGAGGAATCCGGAGGTGGAGATCCTTGAGGGGGAAGACGATATGCCTCCTCTAGAACCGCTTTCTAGAGAGGAGATGAGTCTGGGGTACGATCGAAGACGTGCTGATTTTGGCAGTAGAAGAGAGGAATTCCAGCGTCGAGGTGCTGAATTTCAGCGTCGAGGTGCGGAATTTGAAGGCAGGAGAGGGGAATATGAGGGAAGTGCATATTTTCGCAGTAGAAGAGAGGAATTCCAGCGTCGAGGTGCTGAATTTCAGCGTCGAGGTGCGGAATTTGAAGGCAGGAGAGGCCGAGAGGGGAATATGAGGGAAGTGCATATTTTGGCGAAAGAAGAGAAGAATATCAGCGTCGAGGTGCTGATTTTGAAAGGGGAAGAGGGGAATATGATGACAGATTCGGATACCAACGCATGAGGGAGGACCGGGACACTTGGGGAGCACTTCCTCATCGAGGAATGGGAGGTTATGGAGAGTACTGGGGTAACGGAAGGGATCCGAAGGTGAGGAAGTTAAAGATGCCCATCTTTGAGGGTGAAGATGGCCATGGTTGGATATACAAGGTGGAGCGTTACTTTGCAGTCAACGGGTTGACAGATGATGAGAAGCTGACGGCGGCGGGATTGTGTCTGGAAGGGAAGGCGTTGGCATGGTATCAGTGGCGTGACAGGAGGGAGCCCATCCGGAACTGGAGAGAGTTCAAGGATTGCTTATTAGAGCGTTTCCAATCCGACGGGGAAGAAGACTTCTATGAGCAATTCTTTGACTTGACTCAAGAAGGGACTGTGGCAGATTATCGGGATCGGTTTGAGTACTTGGCTAGTAGATTGGATCACATTTCAGAGTCAGCCTTAGAAGGGAACTTCATGAAGGGGCTAAAACCAGAGATCCGAACAGCAGTCAGGGTACTGGAGCCGAGGAACCTGGGAAAGGCTATGGAGCTGGCGCAGTTGGTAGAAGATCAGAAGAAAGCAGAAAGAGGGGCTCGAGGAAACTGCTCAGGAGGCTCTTACAGGACGACGACCACTCTTCTAGCACCTAAGGGGTCTACATCAGGCAACAGTAATGAGACCACCCGGGAGAAGCCAGTGGAAGGAGGGAGTGGGGAAAATTTCAAGAGGTTGACAGAGAAGGTGATGCAGGATAAGAGGACAAAGGGGTTTGTACTTCAGATGTGATGAGAAGTACATGCCAGGGCATAGGTGCAAGGACCGAACTCTTCAGGTTCTCATTGTCTGTGAAGACGAGGAAGACGAGGAGGGAGGTGGGAGCAGATTTGGAGAGGAGGAGGAGAAGTTGCACCTGGATGTGGCAGAAGTCTCTCTGAACTCTGTAGTGGGATTCACTCCAAGTCACACTATGAAAGTGAAAGGAGAGATAGGAAGCACTGATGTCATCCTGGGGATGAAGTGGTTGCAAACCTTGGGGGAAACCAAGGACAATTGGGGAGCACTCACGATGGAGTTAATGGTGGATGGGAGAAGGGTGGTCATAAGGGGAGATGCAGGGCTATCCAAAGCTATCACATCACTTAAGACCATGGTTAGGGACATACAAGAGGTGGGGGAAGATTATGTGGTGGGACTACACAGGGTGGAGGCGATCAGTTTGGAGGAGGGAGAGGATGTTTCTTGTTCTGTGCAGCCCTTGGTTCCGCAATACATTAAGGATTTTCAGTCACCTCAAGGATGGCCACCTCCACCGGAACACGAGCATATCTCCACCTTGAGGACAAGGTGGATTTTCGGGAGGGGAGTATTGTTAGACCGGTCCACTGGACCGGTCCAGCCGGTCCAGGCGGGACCGGTTCACGGGCGAATATCACGAAACAGGCGATTTGTTCGCCTGGGCGGAGGCCGCTCGCACCGCGTGCCTTGCGGGAGCCGAATAGGAAGCTTTTTTGGGGAAATTAAAAGGGGAATTTGAATGTAGGGAGTGTTTAGGGATTTCCTTTTGTTTTGTATGCATTAAATAGTAGATTTTCCTAGGGTTTGATCATCTTGAATTTTGCTGAAATTTGAGATCGCTTAGATTTAGGTTTTCTTTGGGCTCTTGGCATTGCCAGAGATTTGGGAGAGAACGATCCTCCTCTCGAATTGAGGATCAATTGTATCCTTGCTGTTTTATTCATCGACGAGTGGAATACAAGTTTTTCTTTGAGTTTTCTCTCAGATTTCCTTGTGGTGTTGCTATTTTTCTGCTGCGGACAGCAGTTTTGCTGTTGAATGTTCGCCGATTTTGGTTAGGTTACTTGCGAACGCAAGTGTTTCCTATCAAAGTCATTTTTCAAGGCCCATGTCGTGAAGGGCTGTATCCGCTAAGGACGCCTCCGGCATCTCAGCAACGCGCTCTTCATGCGAACAGCACAGCCCCCACCTTATGGCATAACCGAACGGGACATCCCAGTAGACATACATTGCATAAAATTGCTTCTTCTCAACCTCACTTGCATATAGATTCTCATTCAAATTCTTGTCATTCTTGTAATAAAGCTAAGATTCACAAATTAGTTTTTGAACCTTCTAAACACAGATCTAAAAAGATTCTTGAATTGATTCACTCCGATGTGTGGGGTCCTGCCCCCGTAAAATCAAACTCTGGTTATCTTTATTATGTACTATTCATTGACGACTCTACCCGCTTTACTTGGTTATTTCCTATGCAGCACAAATTAGAAGTTTCTAACATTTTTATTACGTTTAAATCGTATATAGAAAACTTCACATCGTGTAAAATAAAGAGCATTAGGACAGATGGAGGAGGTGAATATGTAAACCATGCCTTTACCAGATTTCTTCAGCAGCATGGAATCTCTCATCAGATTTCTTGTCCTTATACGCCCGAACAAAATGGCGTATCAGAACGCAAGCACAGGCATCTCATCAAGACCACCAGGACGCTCATGCACACCGCGTCTGTTCCATACTCTTACTGGCCGGATGCCGTGCTAACAGCCACCTACCTAGTAAACCGGATGCCATCTCCAAACACTAACGACAAGTCACCGTTTGAACTATTTTACCATCGTGTACCTGACTCCGACCATCTTAGGACATTTGGGTGTGCATGCTTTCCACTTACACCTGCATCTCTTCGCAACAAACTGCAACCAAAATCTCAGCTCTGCGTGTTTTTGGGTTATGCGGAACAGTACAAAGGCTATAAGTGTTTTGATCTCAAAACTCATAAAATTATTGTTTCTCGTCATGTTATATTTGATGAAAATTACTTTCCATTTTTAACAAATTCATCTACTGTTGATCACACACCAAATGATAGCGTCTCGTCCAATTTTCTTACACCAGTTTCAGTGGTTCAAAAGAAAAACATAGCCATCAATACAAATTCGGGACCAACAGACAGCCTGCATACAGACACTTATTCAGCACCTATTCAAGATCAACTCACCATCTCCGATCCGCCTTCTCAGACCATTCCTGCTACTAATGCCAGCATACCAAATGTCCAGCATCCAATGCTAACTAGATATAAGACAGGATCTCTTAAACCAACAAATCGTTTAAACTTATTTCATCACCAACACACTCAGGAATGTCCGACATATCCATCCACATACACTGAAGCAAGCAAGTTCTTGGAATGGAGACAAGCAATGGCGGCCGAATTTCTCGCACTGCAGACTCAAGGCACATGGATGTTGGTTCCTCGGCCAACAAATTCATCTATTCTAGGATGTAAGTGGACTTACCGTACAAAGACGCATTCAGATGGATCTATCGCCAAATACAAAGCCCGCCTGGTGGCGCAAGGCAATCATCAAGAATATGGACTAGACTACACAGAGACATTCAGTCCTGTTGCAAAACTACCTACGATCCGTATTCTTCTAGCTATAGCACTACAGCATGATTGGCATGTTCATCAAATGGACGTTGCAAACGCATTTCTTCATGGATCACTCAAGGAAACGGTCTATATGTCTCAACCAAAAGGTTTTGAAGACAACAACAATCCAGATTACGTATGCCGTCTTAACAAAGCTATTTATGGCCTCAAACAGGCTCCGCGCCAATGGTACAACACTTTCACTTCGTTTCTTCTTTCCATAGGCTTTGTTCATAGCAAATCAGATCCTTCTTTGCTTATCTTTAGAAAACAAAATATCACTTTATTTCTTCTTGTGTACGTGGATGACATTCTCTTTACGGGTAACGATGCCACTGCAATTAGCAAGATCATTCATCAGCTACATGGAAAGTTTGCAATGAAACAACTTGGTAACGCCAACTCGTTTCTCGGGATAAAAATTCAAAAAGATACTGAGAAATACTTTCTTTCACAAGCGTCCTATGCCAGTTCAATTCTCCAAGTGGCGCAACTCACAAGGTGTAATCCTTTATCAAACCCGACATGCACAAAATTACCGAAAGAAATTGAGCCCGATCCAATCCTGGGAGATCCAACTACGTACAGGAAGATAACGGGTGCCCTTCAGTATCTTTGCCTCACCCGACCTGACATTGCTTACAGCGTCAACCTGCTCTCCCAACATATGCATCAACCATTGCCAGAGCATGCCTATCTCTTAAAAAGTCTACTTCGCTACATTAAAGGTACGCTTCAATATGGCATACCGATTACAAAATCTAACTTGTCTCTTACCTCTTTTTCATATGCCGATTGGGCAAGCGATCCTATCTCAAGGAAATCTACGACCGGCTACTGCTCATTTCTGGGAGACTCGCTAATCTCATGGACGGTAAAGAAGCAAACAACGGTTGCTCGGTCATCCACTAAATCAGAGTATCGAGCACTCGCTGCTCTAACGGCGGACATCATGTGGCTTCGTCGTCTTCTCATAGACTTCGGCATTTCGCAGGACAAACCAACAGAACTATTCTGCGACAATACCTCAGCTATAGCACTGACGAATAATCTGGTGTTTCATGACAGGACAAAACACATTGAGATCGATCACAGATTTGTCCGGGATCACATTCAGCAACAAAACATCAAAATTCTACCTATCAGCACAATTGATCAGATCGCAGACATACTAACAAAATCTCTTTCAACACCAAGGTTTCATTTACTTCAAGACAAATTGACGGTTCAGAAAGCACCTTCAACTTGCGGGGGAGTATTAGAGAAATAAAACTATATTTGTGCTCAAACTATGTACTGCCTTATATGTTGCCATATATGTTTCGACCTTATTAAATTCTATAAATACTTTACCTGTAACGATCTAAAGGGTTAACAAAGATACTTCTTTCTGTCTAATGTTCTGGTTCTTGTTACTCATCTATGCGATATCTGCATTGCTTTGATTTCAACAATCAGGACAAGTAGTGGAGATATGTTGTATCAGCTTTTGAGATTGCTTTAGCTATAATAATTATGACTGCTATCACAGATCATATGTTACTCATACGCTTCAAATATAAGAATCCAAAATAATTGTCTAGATGGATGGTCATGAGGAAAATAAATATCCTATATGCAAAGGATTCTCTCTTCTTAAAATTTACCAGATATCCTATATCCAAAATTAAATTTTACCTCTCATGCTCGGTTCCAATGGTAATTTTATGCATAATCACATCCCTCTACAGAAATGAATGTTAACACTGCGCATAATTCAAGCAATGGAAACCCCCCCAACCGTGCAACAAAAGCTTGCAAAAATATTGAATGGAAGAAGAGAATTAATAAGATGTTACTTACCAGGAGGAAATCAATAGGTAGGAGGCCCACATTCTGAAGCGGCGCTGAGCCAGTGGCCTTGTCTTCATCTCCAACATCAAAATTCTGATTGCTGACATCTATGCTAAGCCAGGTTAAGGAGGAATAGCAGTAGGAAGAGGAGATAGGCTGTTCTGAAATCATAGCAGAAATGAGTGAGATGATGAACAGCGAGTGGAGAGAAAAAAAGGGAAGATGAAGGCCTCTCCCAATATTTTATGCCATGTTTAAAGGTTACGAAAAGAAAAATATAAGTACCGTATATGAGAAACAAATGAATTAGATTAATTTTATGAAATGAATGATAAAAAAATTGTTCTTTAGTGAAACATCAAGCCACTTTTTAGTAGTGGTATAGAAGTGGTTAAACATGCAAGCTGTCACACAAGGAAGAAGCTGAAACTCCACTAAATATTGCTAAACTAAAATTCAAATGCCAAAAAACAACAAGTCATTAATATCATGACCATTAAAGATTCCTCCTGTGGTGAATCACCGGTATACCATATTTTACACAAATAGTACACATGCAAGTTTTGTTTTCTACCTAAGATTGTATGTTATTTGAATGGCTCGTAAAGGTGCATTATTCGATCATTTTGAAGGCAGTGCATAATTGCATCGCAGCGCACTTTTGATCTTCCTTCACCACCATCATATGCCATTTAAGAATATAACTTTGCCATTAATTCTTTGAAAGTTGCATATTGCATTAATATAAAAAGCAAAAAAAGAGAAAGTGTGAAGCCTCCCATATGAATTCTCCCTCAACAAAATAAAAAAAGAAAGAGGGAAGAGCAATGTTCACTGTATCTTTCAATAGAACTTTGCCAATAATTAAGTTCAGAGTTGCAGTTGGTTTTAATATGACAATTATGATACAATTCTATTCCAACATATTGACCTTATACTTAGCCTCAATACTTAGAAGTTAGGGACAAGTAAAAACAGTTAGAAATTTCTCAATTACAGGTCTAAAATATTAAAGTCAAGCGAGTCCATCTATAAATCTTCATAATAAATACTGCACTTAGAGAGGCCTGATTTCCCCAGCATAGATGCTTTTCTCTTTTCAAATTTTCTTTGACTCACGCATTAGAAATTTCTAGTCCCAGAAGATGATCACTACAACATGATAAAAAACACGAGGTATAATCTAAAATATGATGATGGAGAGTACCTTGCCAGCAGAAAATGGCAAAAAAGTATCGAGAGCATCAAAACATCAAATCTATTACGTAAGCTAGCGCACTGAGACCATTTAAATTCTGGAAATTCAGATGAACATTAGGCAATAACTAAATGATCATCTAATGATGTAAATTGTATCGATTGTTTAAGCAAAATCAATTCAAACTTAATGTACTTAATTAGTAGCAGAAAATGAATGCATAATATAACTGACGAAGAAAATTACCACGCTCGTGAAGGTCTGCATCCTCCATGATATGCAAACCACACTTAAAAAAAGGGTTGTAGTTGAAGTTATATAATGCTCAGCATTCTATCCAAAATGTAACAGATGATGTAAACTCCTCTTCTTCAACAATAACCCATCTTACAAAATGCCTTGATAAACTAATGATATATGCACAAATCCAACAATACCCTGTTCCAATATTTGTTCAATTAAACACAGTACAAATCTAACTCTCCCCCCTATACCAGCTAACAAATTAGTCGTGCAAAAAGATTTATGATTCATTTGGGACGGCTTTCTTGCTGCTTCTTAAAGCAGCTTTTTTGTACATAAATTTTAATTTTTGTACTACGAAGCTACTTTAAGAAGCAGTAAGAAAGCCGTCCCAAACAAAGCCTTAGTGATGACTGCTGTCCAAGAGATCTGAGGAAACAATAGATAGCTTCCCAATAGTTTCCTTCTTGAAAAAAACAGTCAATCATACTACTGTATGCGGAAAATTTTGGGGCAATGTTAGCCTTCACCATCTTAGAAAACAAAAGTGAAACTTCATGGACCTTCCCTGCTGAATAGAAGTAATGAATTAGAGTGGCATATGTTACTACATTAGCAACTAAACCTTCACTATCTAATAGGCATTGTGCCTCATGAGGCTTTCCAGCTTTGCAAAGACTATGAATCACAATGCTCAACGTCCAAGCATTTGCAGTAATACCCTTCTTTAGCATATCAGTGAAGAGCTTGAGAACAGCCCTGTAACTACCCTCATCACAAAGTCGGCTCATGACGGTATTATAATTAATAACATCGGCATCCCAGTCTAATTCGGCACTCCTCTCCAACAAGCATTTGGCCTCCCAAGCCATAGAACCACTACAAAGACAATCAAGAAGGATATTCACTGTAACTGCATTAGGAACTAACCCATTATCAAGCATAATTTCTAGTAATTGGAATGTACAATCCACCTTGCCCCACTTGCAGAGACCATTCATGTAAGTGCTATAAGTTGCCACATCTGGCTTCCAACCATTTAGTCCACTTTTTTCTAAAATCTTATCAACCTCATCAAATGCTCCAATCTTACAAAAGGCTTTGATCAATACGTTATAGGTCACACTGTTAGGTAAGCAACCTGTGTTCTCCATAGTCTTCACCAAATTCTTGGCCTCATTAAGTTTTCCCATAGAGCAATAAGCATTAACAATTGGCGTGTAAGTATACACATTCGGTGGACATTCATCATCTAGCATGTAATCCAACACCCCAAATGCCTCCTCCACTCTCTCATCCCAGCAAAGACCAGCGATCAACGTCGAGTAGGTGAAGGTATCCGGACTACAACCAAATTTCTTCATCCACAAGATGACTTCAAAAGCAGAATCAAACTGTTTTAAACAAAAAGAATACAACTTCACGAGTACAGTGCAACAAGCTGTGTCGGGAGCTAAACCAGCAGTGATCATCTCTTGAAAAATAGCCAATGCCTGTTCAGGGCGATTCTCCATCACCAAACTGTCCATAACGATGGTGTAGCAGACCATGTCTGGCCACAAGTTGAAGTATTTCATCTCCTGAAAAAGCCTAAGAACTTGATCAACCTGGCCTGCCTGTTTAAATTCCTTCATGAGCTTGCTATACTCGAACCAGTGGGGATGACGAGGCCTGGCGTCAATCACTGGAGAACAGACAGGTTTTCGCTTGGAGAACTGTTTAAGAATCTCAGAAAACCGAAGAACGAGTAGTTTCCCAGCACTACCCAACTCCGGGCCGCGAAGCGATTTCCCCGCATATTTCCTGGGTATCCGCGATGGACACAAACGCACGCAAACTGTCGGATGCTTGAACCTCATATCATCAAGTGACCAAAAGTGCCGTGCCAGTGCCTTCCATTGAATCGAGGAGTGAAACGCTGGCAAGCATTTTATCGAACACCTTACGGACACCCACCGTTCTCTTAGCCGGGAACGGAGAATCGATGAGGATATTGCAATTGACGACGTGGAACAACGCCGACCTTTCCTTCTTCGGGATCTCGTCGCTCGAAAAGTACCTTGCCATTACCAAACAGCAGCAGTGGAGTTACTGAACTTGGTTGTTTTGGAGAAGGGGCAGCAGTCATGAGCATAGTATTAAGAGTTGCTTGCCGCGTGAGACCGAGCAAGAAGGACGACGAGGACCGTAAGCTTGCCGGCAGTCAGGTCACCGAGGCAGCTGGAAATGGTGACCGGCATGAGAAGAAACATGCGAGTTGGAAGCTGGGAATCAGGCCGGAGGCGGCCATTCATCTTTGTATTTTGATCGAGGCGTAGATTTGTCTTTATTATTTCTTAAGATATCTGTATTTGTGGGTTAATTTTTCTAGAAGTAATGAACTTTCTGATAAACTATGTCACATTCACAAAATATTTTGTTCGTTCTCAAAATTATAACCAAATACTCCTTAATTGAGGCCCTTCCACTGGTTAACAGCCAATTTTTAGAAAAATAATTATAATTCAGTTCCGCTATTATATATATAATATATTTTTTGGGGAAGCAATTATATCTTTTTGTTTCAAAAAATTTTTTATGATGAAATTAATCAGATGTAATAATTATAAAAAAAAATTATGTCTAATTATTAAAAAAAAGTTGTACTAAATTTTTTATGATGAAATTTATTAGATGTAATAATTATAAAAAATTTATGTATAGTTATTAACAAAAAGTTGTACTAAAAATTTTAAATAGATTTAGATGTAATAATTATAAATATACTCTAACATGCCTATGAATCATCCTTGACATATTTTAAACATATTTAGACTTCATTTGTGATGATTTTCTTAAAGTTTTATGAAGCAGTAGAAAAATCGTTCCAAACGAAATCTTAATCTTAACCTTAATGCAACAACAACAACAACATCAAGCCTTTATCCCACTACGTGGGGTCGGCTACATGAATCCTTTTTCTCCATTGTGTCCTATTAAAAGTCAAATTCTCGTTTAAATCTAATAAAGAAAGGTCATTCCTAATATTTTCTAACCAAGTCTTTTTAGGTATACCCCTACCTTTCTTAACATAAGTCAAATCTAATACCTCTACTCTCCTAACCGGGTCATCGCAAGGCCGCCATTTTATGTGACCAAACCATCTAAGGCGACTTTCTCTAATCTTATCTTCTAATGGAGCTACTCCAACCTTTTCACGTATATGCTCATTTCGTATCCTATCTCTAAGGGTAAAGCCACTCATCCACCTGAGCATCCTCATCTCTGTCACACTTAACTTAGTATTATGCTTCTCTTTTAAAGGCCAACATTCGGCACCATAAAGCATTGCAGGCCTCACTACCATCTTATAGAATTTTCCCTTAAGTTTGAGGGGTACATTTCTATCACATAACAAGCCCGATGCATTCCTCCACTTCAACCATCCAACTTGAATTCTGCTGATAATATCCCCATCTATTTCACCATCACTCTGAACAATAGATCCAAGATATCTAAAACGTGTACTCTTATTAATGACTTGATCGCCCAAAGTCACAATCCCCTCACTAGGTCTATTACTACTAAAATTGCACTTCATATATTCCATTTTAGATCTACTCAAGCGAAAACCTTTAGACTCTAAAGTTGACCTCCATAATTCAAGTTTACCTTCAACTCCCTCTCTAGTCTTATCAACAAGAAGAATATCATCAGCAAAAAGCATACACCAAGGTACATCCTCTTGCAAATGTCTAGTGAGAACATCCATGACTAAAGCAAAAAGATATGGGCTTAAGGCTGATCCTTGATGTAACCCAACCGAAATAGGGAAATACTTGGTCAATCCACCTTGTGTTTGAACACAAGTAATAGCTCCTGCATATATATCTTTAATGATTTGAATATAAGCATTATTGACTCATTTCTTTTCAAGAACTCTCCTTAACCTTAATGCAACGCCATATTTATTTCATCACATTTATAAAATTCCATTTTTGGAACCCTTTATACTTTATGATCCCAAAATGGAAGGAAATAATAATAATAAATTTGGAGTACTCTTGCCAAAATGAAAGGAAGAGGCGCTTATTGTAACATCAACAGTTACAATGTTCTATATTAGTCTGAGCATGGCCTGGTAAGTTATGTATAATTGAATTCCCTGCATTTTCATTCTACATGTGCCTATGAACAACACGTATGTGTATGAATGCATGAGTTCTATTTTTGAGCATGTCTCAAGGGTTTGTATGTATGAAATCTAAAGTCTAGAATTTTTCCTTGGAAGCGCCATGACGTTGGGGGTTGCCAGTGCTACGGCATTGAGCTCACTGCCATTTTGGGCATTTATTGCGACACTCGTTTGGGGTGTTGCTGCACAATGTTGTTTGTTTGGCTGAAGTTTTAAGAAAGTGATGTTGCGCTAGGTCTGAGAGCTGGGGCGCTGATATCAAACATTTTATAAATATAAAAATTTATTTAAACTTTAGTTCTCAAATCATTTTTCTTCTCTTAGGCAGCCAACTACAGGGAGTCGGGAGATGGTGTTTTTTAAAGTGAGAAAGTCCATTTTGGGCTGTTTCAAGTCATTTTTTTTCGTCAGTTCAATTCGAAAAAAAATTAAGTCAATGTAAGTTATGTTTTGTCAATTTTAATTTTTAATAATTTGAAGTTTTCTGAATTTTACTAACGTTTTAATTGAAATTTTAATGCAATATTAGGTTTATATGTTTATTGGGCAAAATTTCACTGTATAATTTTTGATATGTCATTGCTAGCAATATTATGCACATTCTAGTATTTTATTTTTGAACTTTAATTGAGCAATTTTTAAAATACTTCATTTTAATGATTTGAAATTGATACGCCATGTA
Organism: Dendrobium officinale; assembly: GCA_019514585.1. Classification (NCBI taxonomy): domain Eukaryota; kingdom Viridiplantae; phylum Streptophyta; class Magnoliopsida; order Asparagales; family Orchidaceae; genus Dendrobium; species Dendrobium officinale. Next base: position 29,222,085 of record CM033696.1, read on the forward strand.
AAAATTATCTTGATCGGACGCGAATCTCGAGACAAAAAGCTAGTTGGAAACTTCAAAATTTAATTTCGGGAGCATCCGAACTCCGATTTCAGCGGGCTTACAGTCAAACTGAGCGTCTCGGAAATACGAACCCAACGACACCAAGATCGACCCAATCCGAGCCCAAATGAGTCCGAATCAAGGGTTCAAAGCACTGTCGGAAGGTTCAAACCGCAATTTGAGTTACCAAACGGTCTCCGATTTTGACGAGCTTATACTCGAATCGAACGACTTGACGAGACGAATCCAACGAGCCCAAGATCATTAAATTCCGACATCATTAAGGTCTCCAAATGGCCAACGAACGGTGTATGGTCGTAGGATTCAATATCGGCCGTCCATTTGACCACTCCCTATTCGCCCCTGATCTCACGCCTATTTACGGGCCATACCACTCCAGAAAATCTATAAATAGAGCCCTCATTCTTCACAAGAGAAGATCCAAGCAAGAAGAGAAGAGGAGAAGAGGGGGAAGAGGAGGAAGAAGCTCCTCCTCGACCACCGCCGGAACCTCACCGGACCACCGCAGGAGCCTCGCCGGACCACCGTCGGAGCCTCGTCGGACCACCGTCGGAGCCTCGCCGGACCACCGCCGGAGCCTCGCCGGACCACCATCTCAAGGCCCGACGTTCAGTCCCAACGTCCTGCTGAAGACCCGACGTCCTGCTTAAGGCCCGACGTTCAGTCCCTACGTCCTGTTGAAGACCCGACGTCCTGCTTAAGGCCCGACCTTCAGTCCCTACGTCCTGCTGAAGACCCGACGTCCTGCTTAAGGCCCGACGTTCAGTCCCAACGTCCTGCTGAAGACCCGACGTCCTGCTTAAGGCCCGACGTTCAGTCCCTACGTCCTGCTGAAGACCCGACGTCCTGCTTAAGGCCCGACCTTCAGTCCCTACGTCCTGCTGAAGACCCGACATCCTGCTTAAAGCCCGACATTCAGACCCCGGTCTCCTGCCTACTACGGTCTTCTGACCTATGTCGCCTACTACGGTCCTTCCGACCTTCATCAACAGACAACGGTCTTTCTGACCCCGGTCTCCTGCCGACTACGGTCTCCTGCCGACTACGGTCTCATGCCAACTACGGTCCTTCAGGCCAAACAAACTTGTATATGTAACTCTTACCATGTAATGCAATCTATATGATGTACATTTGCTACATCAATCCAAAGCCTTCTCCTAAGGAAGGGCCTCCTTTATAATCGACTACAAATACTAGTGGATTCGTTCAAACTGGGCCAGGCCCCGTGGTTTTTCCCCCTTTTCAGGGGTTTTCCACGTAAAAACTCTGGTGTCTCTTATGAATGTTTCACCCTCTCATTTATCTGCTTGTGTGCTGGATCTTCGTACAATGCTAAGACGTTAAACCATATATTTCTTTACCGCCGCGAATATTTCAGGACACAACAGAAATATTATTCTAACAATTATAAATAGTATTGTAGTGCAATAAAAGTTACGAAATATAGCTATGAACAATGTGTGATTATCTGATAAATTTTTTTAAAATTGTTATATTTAACACATGACTTTCCCCCAAATTTCTAATTGTTTGATTGTTAGTAGAATGCTACATGAAGCTCTGTGATAACTCTAAGTCTGTGTACTATATTTGAAAATATATTTATTTTGTATTTTTATTATTGAAATCTGTAAATCGGGATGAATTTTGATGGTTTGATGAAACTCTGACATAATATTTGTTGGGAGTTATAAGGGTCTGGAATTTCTAAATATCCATGGTGCAATGCATTTGTGAGTAATAAGGGCATGCTATCAGATATGCTAACACATTGAGTCATAAGGGCCTAAATTTTTTATTTATGATATATGTTGGCAGGGATAAGGGTTTGAAGAAAAATGTGTATATTCTGATATATGAATATGAAGTGCTTACTATTATATTTCCTTAGTATTTTGTTATTTTTATTAATACTTTTAGAGATGCTACTTACTGCTATGCAGACATCTATTTATTTTGAGCAATATGGTTGGACCTCTTCATGGATGAATTTATTTTACATGAATATTTATATTTTATTATTGGTGGCAACTATTAAAGTCTTGAGTAGGTTGATTATGGTCTACTGAGTTATGATTGCTTGTACCTATTTTTGTATTTGTTTCAGGTCATGATAAGAAGAAGATGTAATAGTTCGTATTTTGATGATGTTAAATAATATTTTTCAAAAGTCATTATATGTCCAAATAACAAACCGTCTCTTAAGTAGTGTATATAATTTTTGGAAAATGAATATATATATATATATATATATATATATATATATATATATATATATATATATATATATATATATATATATATATATATATATATATATATATATATATATATATATATATATATATATATATATATCTATATATATTGATGTTTTGATCAATAGTTTTATTTTCACTGATATTTATATTGAAAAAAAAAATTAGATAACTCTAATTATTGGTTATTAAAAGTTAAAAAAATAGTTCTTCCAAATTAGATTCCGGGACATCATAAAAGGGTTAGGATGAGTAGAGGACATGTAACAAATTTTTGAGATATGAGTTTTCTAGGTACATTAGTCAAATTTTGACTATCATGACTTTTTCCCTTTGATATATATTGTTTATGTCATGCACTGTTTGTATATAATTATTGTGATTGTAAGTATTTATTAGATGTGATGTATTCTCAAAAAATTATTTTGATCAAGCACGAATCTCGAGGCAAAATCTAACCAGAAACATCAAAAATTAAAATCAAAAGCATTCAAACTACGATTTCAGCGAGCTTATAGTCAAATTGAGCGTCTCGGAAATACGAACCCAACGACACCAAATTCGACCTGATCCGAGCCCAAATGGGTCCAAATAAAGAACCCGAAGTGCCGTTGGAAGGTTCAAATCACAATTTGAGTTATCAAACGGTCTCCGATTTTAACGAGCTTATACTCGAATCGAGCGGCTCGACGAGAAAAATCCAACGAGCCCAAGATTGCTGAATTCCAACATCATTAAGGCCTCCAAATGTCCAACGAACGGTGCACGATCGAAGGGTTCAATATCGGCCGTTCATTCAAACCACTCCCTATTCGCCCCTGATCTCACACCTATTTACAAGCCATGCCACTCCAGAAAAATTATAAATAGAGCCCTCATTCTTCACAAAAGGGACTCAAGTGAAGAGAGAGAAGAAGAAGAGAAGAAGAGGAGAAAGGGGAAAAGTAGAATCCTCTCCTCCCTGACCACCGTCGGAGCTCTTCCCGCCGCCTGAATACGCCGGAACTCTGCAGGATTTTCGGGAAACGACGGGATTCTACAAAACTTTGTAAATTTGCTTCAAGTTGTAATCTGATCGTCCCAATTTGTGGGATGAATCAGTTTCTTGTAATTTACAAAAATACTAGTGGAACTTTTCAGCTGGGCGTGGCCCCGTGGCTTTTTCCCTCTTTTGGGCTTCCACGTAAAAATCCTGTTATTTATTTTCTTTTATGTTTGCGTGCTGAATATTTGTGCAACGCTCGGACGTGAATTTCTAAACTCTACCGCCCCGTATATTCTAGCCCGCAACAAGATGAATAAAAAAACATTTGACATTCAGCTTTTTTTTTAATTGAAATATTAGTGTCTCTCACTCTCTATGGTCTATAAATTATTTAAAATTTCATAATTCTCTCCAATTAGATCCTTGAGAATTTGACATGTCACCATCCGACACGATATGACTCATTTTGTCTATGGGTTATATCGGGTCGAGTTGTCACTTGTACTTTAATTTTGTTGAGATGTGGAATCTGACTCGCTTTCTTGGTTGCTATGATTTTTTTCTTAATGAATGAATACATTTTTAACGGTCGTGTGCTTCTTTCCTTCATATGGATAAGGTGCCACTTATTCTTAAAGCATGCCACTACGCTCGTAACTAATTGAAGCATTTCATCTTTAACGATGGCAAAATATTGGAATTCTACCCTTTTCGATGAATTGTAGACATTTGTACATAACTAGCAATCATGCACATGTCCTCAATGAGAACTCATATTATAAACACCCAAGTGTTTATCCTTTTTATATTAATTATGTAGAAACGATGCAAGATCTTTTATGCCTATAGAATACATTCATAGAACTCAACCACAATGAATAAGAGTAGAGAAAGAGAAGATGGAAACCCTAGAAGAAGTAGATAGAAGTCCAAATCTAAAGAACATAGAAATGAGTAGTTAGGAGTATAGACTCACGAAAAAGGCGAGTTACTCTTCTTTTCATAATAATTTATACACAACTCAGAAAAAACCCTCATCAACGTCGACACCTTGATCACAAATGTTCCTCAACATCCACACCATCATCATCTTGGAGATTATGCACATAACTCATTGTCACAATTGTTTTTCTTGTTCTAGCCTGTAAGATTTGATGAGTTTAATTTACGGCCACTCAAATATCAAAAAGAGGATTTACTAAATTTTATTTTACAGCAAATCAAATATCCTATTTGTTTTCCAGTGCAAAGTATACTATATTAGTGCAAAGTATACTATATGAAAGTGTTTTAAAATTTAAAGAGTATGATTGAAAGAAAAATAAATGACCAGTATTTTATTGAGGAATTTGGAGCACATCCTTGAATTCAATTTTATTATATTTCAAATTCAACAAAATTGAGTAAATTCAAAATACACTATGTTACCTTGTTGCTTTTCAACCCTCACATGTGTGAACATGCAACATTACATGACTATGCGACACTCACAATCAAAGATGAATACCTTGATTATGTGAACCTTTCACTTGCAAATGGTGATGTGGTGACCTTCCATTATATGTGATGATGATGACATCGATTATGTGAACCCTCATACATGTTAATGGAAACACCATGATGTACTATTGTGTAATGTTTAAATGTGGTTCAATAATGGTTGATGCAATTTTAAGATAAGGTTTGAGCATGGTTTGAATATGGCTAAATAATGGCTTTAACATGATTCTATTATGATTTGGTCATGATTCAAGCCATTTTATTTTACCCTCATTATGTTTTTATAAAATTGAATCATTTGAATCATTTTAAAATATTTTTAGATATTTACTCTAATCATATTGGCAAAGTATTGTATTGCTTAATTCACATACATAACTCAAGATTTGATAGAAACAAGTGGCTCGATAATTTGAGTACAATAATCTCATTATCAAGGTTGAGAGACCCCTCTTTATTCAATTCATTAAATTTCATGAATTGTAGTTCTCTAGGGCCATCATCCATCAATTATTACTAATGGCTAATGATGTAGAGGATGAGAGATACTTCATTACATTTAACATTGAAAGAAATAGCGCAAAATTTAAAATTGTTGATTTTTCTCTAATAATTTGCTGTGAGCTTTGAGAATTTATATATGAAAAGTAATTTGGGAAGACGAGCACAAGCTTTATGATAATAGTTAACTATTCGAACATCAACAATGTTGACATGGAGAAAACATTCACGTAGTGCACTGCGAGGAATGATATGTGGAGACTAAGTTTATGTTATTTTGTAAATAGTTCCCTCTTCAATCATGATAAACATAATAAATTTTTATTATAATATAGCTCTCTCTCTACACACACAACAAGTTAAAAAAAGAAGGGCTCTTAGTGATTTGTAGAAATCCTAATGTTTGTCATCTGAGAGAAGAAAAATTTCCCAAAAAGGGGTGATGAAGAGCTTATACATTTTTCAATGAACTTGAACAAATATATTGAATTATATGTAAGATCTTACTACTTACAAATCATGGTAATATATAACTATGACTCCTATTGCACCCCAACATTGGTCTCATAGGCAATAATGGATTAATTTTTTCAAATGCTTCCGTGGAGGGTTAGCATGGATGCGGTTCCCAAGTTAGCTATATGGTAAACTATTTGAAAACTCAACAAAAAATAAAAATAAAAATAAAATATTATCAAGCTAATGCGTGTAATTTGTTGTATTTTCAGTGGAGTCTGTGGCGGGCCAGCGATATAAGACATAATAGAGCTGATCGTAATAAAAAATAAAAATTTATTTAAGTACAATTTTTTTTAATAAGGTTCAAAGCTAATTCAAAACAGGTTCATAAATTGTCCAAGTTCTAATATTTGAATGAAAATTGTTCACTTATGATTTTAAATAAATAAATTATGATAAGAATTAAAAATATTGATTATTTTGATCGCGCATAAAATTTTGGATATATTTACATAAAAGATAAATAGCATATGTATTTAATTAATTATAGATTATAGATACATAAAATCAATGCCCTTGGAAAAAAAAAAAAAAACTTAAGCGATTTTCCTATAAATATCTTTGTTTAGTTTTACGATGGAAGATCGAAAAAGTACATCGGTTGGCCCGACCTTCTTTCGCTCGCTCTTGTGGTAGTTGTATCATGGCCGCCAGGAGACTCACCGGCCTCCTCAAAACGCTGGGCCCCATCATCTCCCCCACGAAGTGCAGTGCCAGAAGCCTCAACACTCTCGTTAGCGAACACACGGTCAAATGGATGCAGGTATTGTTCGTAACATCACTCCTCACCTACGCCTATAGGGTTTCCTTATGACTTAGACACCCTTTTCTTATCTTGATTTTGCTTCAAAAAGGCCAATAATCTGGTGCGTAGATGCCTTCTTTTTAAAGGGTGTGTTGGTTTCCTAGGGGAATTTAGGTTTGTTTGAGATCTATGTGTTCGTCTTATGGCAGTTTTTTAAGGTTAAAAGGTAGAATATAATGGTTTGTGGGTGCCAGCTAATTTGTAAGAAGACCTATATCGTATTCGATTATGTTTGTTACTTTCTGGAATTGTTCTCTCTTGGGCTGTTTGGTAGCGGAGTTTAAGCAAGATTTACGCCAGATTTGTTGTAAAATCTTTCCAAACGGTTTGCGCGGGCGTAAATCCCGTCGTTCGGCGGAAATCCGGGATTTACGGATTTTGCGAAGTTCTCCCTCGGCGAGCGAGCGAGCTCCCGTCTTGAAGGAGGAGGAGGTGACGATGGTTACCTTCGCAGCGAGCGAGCTCCCGACGTGACTTCCGATCCGACGTCGTCGAAGGAGGATGCCAAGAGAAGCTTCTTTAGCGTCTATTTCAACACACTGCTTCACGCGAAGCTGGTGAGGCCGAAGCAGCAACGAAGAAATGGCAACAGGCTAACAGCTGAAAAGCAAACCCTAGAGGGCCTCCATCTAATAATCTAATTTAACATAATTAATATAAATTAATTAAATAATTAGTAATGCAATTAAATATATATATATATAAAGTTTGATTTGCTATATTTTGGGTTGCTTCACATTTGAGTAGAGAGATTATCAGGCCAAACTGATTTTTGATGTGATTTTGAGTCAGTCTTAGAATAGATAGAGCCTGCTCATGATGTGCCCAATGTATATATATATGAAAGAGGAAGAAATAATACTGCCTTTGTGTTGGCTCGATTCAATTTTGAGCCGGCCCAAAATCGAGCTGATTCAAGTTGAGTCGGCTAGAGATCGAATCGATTCAAGCTATGTTCGAGCTGGACTTGAATCAGCTTGAAACTAGATCATTCTTGCCCCCACTTCATTTTGGTGCATAAGCTTGCTTATTTAGTGATGTTGCATTTAGATTTCTTTTACCTCTTATTCTTTTTTATTTAATCTTGAAGGATGGTACATCATTGAAAAACTTCTCTTTCTTTCTCTCCCTCAACACACCCACATTGGTGCTTGCAGAGAGCAGCAAGTATGATGCATACTCATATTTGAAATGTGACATTTGAAAATTTAAAAATTTTAAAAGAATCTGTTGTAGCGGGAAAGAACTTCTGGCGGATCATTGTATACTAAAGATTTACCAACCTAATAGTATATTGTTGTTTATAATCAGTAAGCAAGTCTCAATGCAGCGTTCCATATGATTCATGAGCTTCACTTTGTAAAAAAGGTGGGGTGGCATGGGTGGGGTTTTGCATTCATGAAGTTCATATCTATTTAGATAACAGTCAAAACTCAGTGTAATTCCTCATACCATCAATTTCCTTTAAATGCATCGAAGGTAATTACTTTGCTAACCTCATGTACTGTCACGTTACTGTATGGTTCGGTTTAATGTGACAAACAAAATGCTCTTCACCTTTGCTCCAAGCTGAATTCCCTGTTATTAAATCATAGGATTGTGATTTAAGAAGAGTCGCATGAGGATAAAAATAACATGGTGAAATAACTTGAGCTAAAGAACTTAGTGAACTTGGATGCCTAATCTAAAATAGTGTTCCTTTTGGAACAATATGAGGGTTTTGGTAAAACAGGCAGGAACAGTTGAAGGACAATTAATATTTGTGATGGTGCTATACAGAATAGAGAATAAGAAAAAAATGAAAAGAGCATATAAAAATGAACAAGAAGAACATTTTAGGGTTGTCCTATTTAAAAATTGTAACTAAAAAAAAGGAGCATTAGCAGGAAAACAAAATTGTTTTGTAAAATTACCAAGGGCATTGATTGACGAAGAAGGGATCACCAGGAACATGTGATGATCTCATGGGATGCTATTGTTTTGGAGAAAATATCATGATGGACATATGTCAAATCGAGGGGGATGCTAGGAACAATGAAACTCATTGGTCATCTAGCATTTTTAGAGAGGGATTCACATGCGTAAGGGTTAATGTTGGAGAAGGCAGAGTGGTTACTTATATTAGTCAAGATGGTAATTTGCTGACATAAAAGTTTGGGATAATGTTAATGATGATGATGAGTGAGGGTGATCATTTTGAGGCATTTTTGGTGGTATGCGAGGAAATAAGAAGTTTTTGAATGTTAGATATATAGATAGGCATGAATTCTATTGTATTTATGTAAATCACTGTCAGGAAACATATACACTTTTTGTAAAATTAGCGGACAACACACAAGAAGTTTGGAAGAAGAACACTCACAAAATATTTTTATTAAAATAAGATGCAAAGAAAAATAAGATAAAATATGGTCCTCAATTGGAGAGGAGGATCTGGCTCTCCCAAATATCTAGCGTCAACTTTTAGTGCATGTCTCTTCTTTTCATATTCTTGATTTTTCATCTTTTATTGTTCATGCATTGAAAATGTTGTTTCATCATCTTCTCATATTAAAGGGTTGAATTAACGAGTCTTGACGAAGGAACAACTTCACGTTTGCACCAATTTTTCTTGGAAAAGCTAAATCAAGTAAACTTCAAATTCTCTTGAAGAAGCTACTTAAAGTCCACTCTAAATCTTTAACAATAGTTTTATTTTTTATGAAATACATTTCCTCATAAGATAAAGTACGAGTATATTTGAATAACATGAGGTATCTTGTATCAGGTTGTGAACATGATGAATCTGGAGACTTTCTAAGGGTGATAATTTTTTCTTTCAGCTCTGTCATTTTATTGTGAAGCATTGAAACAAGGCTTTGAGAAATAATGCCATTTTGATTTAAGCAACTTCCTAAAATTTGGTAGAAATATCATGTGCCTCTAGAAGAGTGCAGATTTTGGTTATTGGCAGAGTGTTGAGTATTAACTATATTGTGGAAGTTTTTGAAAGTTAATTTGGCAACATTTTTGTCTTTTAATATGTTTATCCAACACTAATGGGTATGATCATCAATGAAAGTGGAATCTTAGGTGGCCTCAAGTGTCACTATGTACTAAAGACTTAATTTTATAAGGTTTAGATTTAAAAATAGGTGTTTGAAAGTTGATTGACTTTACATTAAAATGCACCTTTATTTTGTTGTTGGCAATTTGAGATATGAAAAGCTAGGGTGACCCAACCTAAAATGCCACTATATTATTATTCGTCTTCTTTTAAGAGTTGATAATTCCCCTTTCATAATGAAGGTGATAGGAAACACTTGGATTCACAAGTGTTCCTAGCCAAACTGAAGTAGATCCAGTAGAAAATTTCTGTCCACAGCAGAAAAACAGCAAAAAAAAACAAGGAAAACTGAGAGGAAACGTAGGAGAACTCGTAGGAAAACGAAGCTAACACTTTTATTTCAATTAACGATGAAAAGCACTTGCAAGATACAACTTTCCTTCAATTCGAGAGGAAGAAAAACTCTCCAAACATCTCTGGCGAAGCCAAGAGCCCAAGAGCACCAAACCCTAGATCTCAAAACAATTCAAATTCCACATAATCCTAATTCCCCCCAAAACCTCCTAATTAACAATGATGGATTTCTCCAAAATACCTAAAGAGCCCTTACATTCAAAATTTCCCCCCAAAAGATTGCATTAAACCCCCCATGGGGCCCACCTTACTTGCGCCCCCCTTCCCTGTTTCGTCCGCCGCGAGTAGACCTGGACCTGTCCGGACTGGATCGGTCCAGCCAGCCCCTCCTGGGCCGGCACATGCGTATCATTACTCCCCTCCCAAAAACTCTCACATTGTCCTCAAGGTGAAAAGAGGGGAATTGCTCTTTCATTCTTTCAAACGACTCCCAAGTAGCATCAAATTCGGGGAGGCCTTTTCATCCAATCAGCACTTCTTTTTCTCCCTTTTCATCTGACCTGACACCTCGGAGCTCCAGTGGTTCCAATATCACCTGCAAATCCTCCGTTAGTGTCTTTGGTAACTCCGTACTAACTGTATGCTCCCCCATAACTCTCCTCAACTGTGGTAACGCCGTACTAACTGTATGCTCCCCCATAGCTCTCCTCAATTGTGACACGTGGAAAACTGGGTGTATGATAGCTGATGGGGGAAGCTTCAGTCGATACGCCACTGCCCCAATTTTGTCCAACACTTCATAGGGCCCGAAGTACCTTGGAGCTAATTTCTCATTTCTCCTTCTCGCCATTGTCTTCTGCCTGTAAGGTCGTAATTTTAGAAAAACCTTTTCCCTCACTTCAAATTGCATGTCCCTCCTGTGTGAGTCCGCCTGTTTCTTCATGATTTGTTGTGCGCTCAGTAGATGTTTCTTTAAATCTTCTAGTACCCGATCTCTTTCCCCCAAGTACTCCTCCACTGAAGAAACTGGAGTACTACTATTCCCAAAGTGCACTAGGTGAGGGGGCTCCCTTCCATACAGTACTTTGAATGGCGTCAATTGTGAAGCTGAGTGAAAAGAGGTGTTGTACCAGTATTCTGCCCAGGATAGCCATTTGGCCCAAAGCTTAGGTGTCTCCGACACAAAACATCTCAAGTAGGTTTCCAAGCTCCTGTTAACCACCCCCGTTTGACCATCTGTTTGTGGGTGATAAGCGGTGTTCCTTTTCAAAACTGTTCCTTGTAACCTGAACAACTCCCTCGGTCCCTCCAAAAGTGACTGAGGAACACCTTGTCTCTATCTGACACTATTGCCTCTGGTACCCCATGCAACCTGACCACCTCTCTGATGAAGGCTGAAGCCACTGTTACTGCAGTGTAAGGATGTCGGAGGGGAATAAAATGAGCATACTTGCTCAGTCTATCCACCACCACCAGGATCACTGTGAAGCCTTTTGAACGGGGCATCCCATCTATGAAGTCCATGGATATCTCCTCCCATACTCGCCCTGGTAACGCCAACAGCTGTAGTAGCCCCCCCTGGTGACATAGCCATGTATTTGTTCCTCTGACAAATCTCACATCTGGCCACCATCTCCTCTACATCTCTATGTATTCCCTTCTAGTAAAGCTCAGCAGCAATCCTCCTGTAGGTCTTCTGCACACCAGAATGACCCCCAACCGCGCTCCCATGAAATTCCTGGAGTATGTTTGGGATGTGGATAGAAGTCCTAGGCATCACGAACCTCCCTCGATACAGCAATCTGTCCCCCTCTACTGAGTACCCTGGGTGGCTATCACCTTCCCTTAATAAATCAGCGCTGATCTTTCCCAACTCCTCATCCTTCGAGCTCTCTACTTTGATTGCCTCCCAATCTAACATCAAAGGAATAGACACAACCACTGTCTGTAGTTCACCAAAACATCTGGACAAGGCATCAGCCGCCTTGTTTTCCCCGCCTGGTCTGTACTGAATTTCAAAGTCATACCCCAACAATTTTGAAAGCCATTGCTGATGCTCTTTAGTTACCATCCGCTGCTCCAACAAGTACTTCAGACTTCTCTGATCTGTTCTGACAATGAAATGCCTACCTAATAGGTAGGGTCGCCACTTCTGGATGGCTAATACAATAGCCATTAATTCTCTCTCATAGACTGACTTCATCCTGGCCCTGGCTGCTAATACCTGGCTGAAGTAGGCAATGGGTCGCCGATTCTGCATGAGCACTGCCCCCAATCCGTATCCTGAAGCATCAGTCTCCACTATGAAGGTCTGAGTGAAGTCAGATAGAGTTAGGACTGGTACCGTGGTCATAGCCTTCTTTAGTGTCTCAAATGCTGCTGTGGCTGCCTCTCCCCATAGGAATCCATCTTTCTTTAGCTGCTTTGTTAGTGGCCAGGCTATAGTACTGTACCCTTTAACAAATCTCCTATAGTATCCTGTCAGCCCTAAGAATCCTCTCAATTCCTTCAGATTCTTAGGTAATGGCCATCTCAACATTACCTCCACCTTTGACTGATCAGCTGCCACCCCTTCCCTGGATACTACATGGCCCAAGTATTCCACCCTAGACTGGCCAAAACAACACTTCTTTAGATTGGCTCTCAGTTGATGCTCCTGTAGAACTTCCAATACCAACTTCAAATGCTTTAGATGCTCCTCCTCAGTTCTACTGTACACCAAGATGTCATCAAAAAACACAAGCACAAACTTCCTGAGATACGGTCTGAACACCCTATTCGCAGGGGCATTGGTAAGCCCAAACGGCATAACCAGAAACTCATAATGTCCCTCATGTGTCCTGAACGCCGTCTTAGAGATGTCTTCCTCCCTCATCCGGATCTGATGGTATCCTGACTTCAAATCCAGTTTGGAGAATATCACTGCTATATACTGTTCATCCAAAAGTTCATCAATCACAGGAATGGGAAATTTATCTGGAATAGTCTCCTTATTCAAAGCCCTATAGTCCACACAAAATCTCTGGCTTCCATCTTTCTTTTTGACCAGTAATACGGGACTAGAGAAAGGACTCCCACTAGGTTTGATGATTCTTGCCTCCAACATTTCACTAATCAACCTTTCAATTTCATCTTTCTGAATCTGGGGATAGCGGTAGGGTCGTACACTACTCGGTGACACCCCTTCCCTTAGAATAATTGCATGCTCCTGTTCTCTGACCGGTGGTAACCCTTTAGGTGGCTGGAACACCTCCCTGAACTGCTGTATGACTGGTTGAACTACAAGAGGAATGTCTCCCTCTTCTCCCACACTGACTCTCTCCAATCGTTGCAGCTCCACCAAATATCCACCCCCAACCTCCTGGATGGTTCGGATCATGGACTTGAGAGACACCCCCGTCCTAGACAGGCCGACATCTCCCTGTATCACCATTCTCCTCCCCCCCACTATTAGTTCCATCCGCAGTTCTCCCCAGTTCATCTTGGTTTCCCCCAAAGTTTGCAACCACTTCATCCCCAAAATCACATATGTACTTCCCAATTCTAAGGGAAGAAAATCCTCTCTCACCTCTATCCCTTGAATGGTCAACACCACTCCCCCTACAAAACTCCTCTACCCCATTTCTACCTTCCCTGTGCCCATCATCACCCCATAGCCTCCTGTATCTACTAATTTCATTCCAAGCAACTCAACAAGCTGGGTGGAAATGAAATTGTGGGTTGCCCCACTATCTATCAGAACCACCACCTCGTGGTTAGCTATCACCCCTTTCACTTTCATAATGTGACTCGAAGTGAATCCCACTACGGAGTTCAGAGAGACTTCTGCCACATCCAGGTGCAACTTCTCATCTTCCTCCACTTCGGACCTGCTCCCACCTCCCTCTTCGTCTTCCTCGTCTTCGCAAACAAGGAGAACCTGAAGAGTCCGGTCCTTGCACCTATGTCCCGACATGTACTTCTCATCATATCTAAAGCATAATCCCTTGGCCCTCTTCTCCTGCATCTCCTTATCAGTAAGCTTTTTAAAATTTCCCCCAGGCCCTCTTCCTCCAGTCCTCTCCTTTGGTACTTCTCGTGTACCCCCCGGTGCAGCTCCCTTGGAAGCTAAAAAAGTGATTGTCATCCTGTAGGATCCCTCAGAGCTGCTGCCTCGAGCCCCCCTCTCCAGATGCTTTTGTTCCTCGACCAACTATGCCAACTCCATGGCCTCCCCCAGGTCGTGTGGTCTCATCACTCTAACAGCTGCCCTGATTTCTGGTTTGAGCCCCTTCATGAAGTTCCCCTCAAGCACGGTCTCAGAAAGACGATCCAACCTCCTAGTTAGGTACTCAAACCGGTCCCGGAACTCTGCTACTGTCCCTTCCTGTGTCAACGCAAAGAACTGCTCGTAGAAGTCTCCTCCCCTACTAGTTCGGAAACGCTCTAGCAGACAATCCTTGAACTCCCTCCAGCTTCGAATGGGTTGTCTCATGTCCCGCCACTGGTACCATGCCAGTGCCTTCCCTTCCAAACATAGTCCTGCCGCTGTCAGTTTCTCCTCCTTTGTCAACCCGTTGACTGCAAAATACCGTTCCACCTTGTAGATCCAGCCATGTCCATCCTCGCCCTCAAAGATGGACATCTTCAGTTTCCTCACCTTTGGATCTCCTCTTTACCCTCGGTATCCTCCATAACCTCCCATTCCTCGAAGGGGAGGTGCTCCCCAAGTGTCCCGATCGTCCCTCCGACGATTATATTCGAATCCGTCATTATATTCCCTTCTTCCCCTTTCAAAATCAGCACCTCGACGCTGAAATTCTTCTCTTTTTCCGCCAATATCTGCACTTTCATCATATTCCCCTCTCCTACCTTCAAAATTCCGCTCCTCGACGCTGGATTCCTCTCTTATACCGCCAAAATCAGCACCTCTTCGATCATTTCCCATGCTCATCTCCTCCCTAGAAAGTGGCTCTAGAGGTGGCATGTCGTCCTCTCCCTCAAGGATCTCTACTGCCGGATTCCTCCTCCCCCGAAGCGGGTTCGGATTTCCTCCTACGCCATGGTCGCCGATAGTCTCTCTTGCTTCCGACGCTGTTGGATTAGTCTTTATCTCAAGTAATTTCTTCATCATCTCATCTCTTCCATGACCGTGAACTTCCCATCCAACCTTTCATTATTGGCGGTGATTTCAATAAAATTTTCCTCCAAATCTGATTTTAATTGGCCAAAATTCGCCTTCTTGGACTTCGATATTCTTTCCGGCCATTTTTCTTTCTACGAGTCACAAGAAATCTTTCTCTGAATGCCAAAAAACCCGCTGAAATTTCAGGATTTCAGCCGCCGATGGTCCCAAAACGATGCTCTGAAACCAATTTGATAGGAAACACTTGGATTCACAAGTGTTCCTAGCCAAACTGAAGTAGATCCAGTAGAAAATTTCTGTCCACAGCAGAAAAAACAACAAAATAAAAAAAAAACAAGGAAAACTGAGAGGAAACGTAGGAGAACTCGTAGGAAAACGAAGCAAACACTTTTATTTCAATTAACGATGAAAAGCACTTGCAAGATACAACTTTCCTTCAATTCGAGAGGAAGGAAAAAAAACTCTCCAAAGATCTCCGGCAAAGCCAAGAGCCCAAGAACACCAAACCCTAGATCTCAAAACAATTCAAATTCCACATAATCCTAATTCCCCCCAAAACCTCCTAATTAACAATGATGGATTTCTCCAAAATACCTAAACAGCCCTTACATTCAAAATTTCCCCCCAAAAGATTGCATTAAACCCCCCATGGGGCCCACCTTGCTTCCGCCCCCCTTCCCTGTTTCGTCCGCCGCGAGTAGACCTGGACCGGTCCAGCCTGGGCCGGCACATGCGTATCAGAAGGCTTGTTTGCTCTCTTTGGGTTTTTCCTCAAATTAGTAGTCATCCAAAAATCACTAGCATTGCCAATCCTCTCGCCAAATTTTGTTTCTAAAATTTACCATTATTTGGTGAGAAAATAACTCTAAATTCACAATCTATAAATATTTTGCTTACAATTATTAGATTGCAAGGAAGTTTGGGAATATATAAGATGAATTTTTGGACATGTCCATACTTAATTTTAATTGTGCCCACTCCAGCAATGGGAGATCAGGATCCATCTATAGTTCAAACTTTAACATGACTAGTTGTTGGAGTTTATGAAGACATTGAGCAAAAATTGTCAAGTGATTTGAAGCTCCTAAGCTAATGATCCAGAATTCCTTCCCTTCCTTTGTACATGTTAGAGCTGTTAGATAATTACCTTTTTAGGTAATTAGAGAGTTGCTAGCTGTTTTCTTTGGTGTGAGTAAGAGAATGTCAGGTGGTTTTTTCCCTAGAGAATGCGTCCTATAGGTTGTCTCTTGCTTTTAGATTAAGGCATCAGCTTTTTCTTGGTAGGCACATGTATCTTTGTGTTGGTTTCCATATTGAATTGAGTTGTCTGGTGTGTGAGTCTGCAATGTAGTTCCTAGCAGGTCTCTTTTGTATGATTGATTTGTTTATTGACATCACACCACATATTGCCTTTGTTTGCATGGCTTGAGTCCTTGAGATGATTGATTCCTTAAGCTAACTTTAGATTCCTAGTAGGAAGAGCCGATATGAAAGGTGCAATTCTTAAAAAAAAATAACACATTTCAATGACAAAATTAACTCAAATATACAAAAATTGTAACTACAAAAGTAAAATGAATCACAACCTTAAACTAATGACATGATTTATACGCAATTCAGCCCTCAATATGAAGTAGGAAAACATCAACAAGTTGATGGACAATAGGGTTTAATAAATATTTTGTTGTCATGCAAGCTTATAGATTTCCTTATAATCATACATGCAAACTTTTCTTTATTGTTGGTATTGTATGCTATGAGGTGTTCTATAAAATTGGACATTGCTTCAATGAGATGATAATATAGGAGGTTTTGCGGGTGATGAGTATAGTGCTTCATTTTGTTTATGATAAGCTTTACACCAAGGCTGTTGTAAATTACTCTAGAGTTGAATACATTTTTTAGATTATTTGCTCTTTTTGCAATTTGTTGGTTTTCTTGATATTTAGATTCTTTGCTCTTGTCTTGATTTTAATCAATTCTTTTGACAAGCTTGATGGGGCCATCAACTATATTTTGAATGTGGTCTTTATATACCTCAACATCGTGGTTACTAGCATGCTTACGTGCTCAGGAAGAATGATGATTTTTTCTTTTTAAAATCTAAATTTTGAGCAATTAAAGTGTATTGCTCATTGTGTGCTTACTATTATTAGAAAGGCAGCAGCATACGAGAAGATATTAGTGGTTTCAGATGTCATAGTTAATTTTATTCAGTAATTGCTTTATGATTTCTATATTAAATAAGGTCCTTAATTTAGGATGATGAACTGGATTATAGAAAAGCTAAGCTTTTATAAGAGAAAACATTTCTCATTAGTATGAGTAGCTTTAAATTTATATCTTATGGATGCTTATGTGAGCATTAGTAACCCAGGAGTAAGATGGCCATTACTTATGATGTGCAAAAAAAAATTATCATTTGAGGAATTCAACAAATAGACATACCTTTTTGCTCTCCTGCAAATAATAACTTATTGGTTATGCTATGTGAACATTAGTTTGACTTTTAGAGAGGGGTTGTCACTTGATTAATAAGTTATAGTATGACACATTGTCATAAAGATTTCCTTTCGTTGGAAGCTAGAGTCTTTACTTCTCTTGCATCCTCAACAAGAAGAGATGAACGTAAAGAAAAGAAGATCATGAGCAAAGAGAAAAAGTTCATAGATAAAAAGCTTGAAAGTACCTAACTACCTATTAAATTATATGGTACATGGTGTTAATGTGACTAGAGATGATGTTTACATAAGAGTAGCGAATCTGACATTCTAGAAAGCTTTTGATAATATGATTTGATTAATAGATAAGAGTGGAGATGGTCATTACTTATTGATGCCAAATTCAAAAATTAACGTGTGTAGGAAGATGATGGCTACTTCATTAGAGTGGACAAATGATATTTATTTGCTTGTTATAGCATGAGTGCTTGCTTATGTGATGCTTGTTATTAGGGAGGAAGAGAGATATCATATCATGATTACAATATAAGTGGAGTTCCTAATGAAAATGCGAGGAATTTAAGGGAAAAGATGTATATGAAGAAATAAATAGAGAAAGCGAGCTTCTGACAAGCACATAATGATATGGTGTATTTAATGTTGTAGTTGACATAACAGGTGATTAGATTGAGGAGGCTGCATATTTTTTATCTGAGATTGAACTTTACTTATACTAGTATAATTCATGTTGGCTTTAATTAAATAAATAATAGAATTTATTTTAATTAATAAATAATTATGATATTAAAATAATATATTATGCTTTTTAAAAAGTTTAGATATCAACTAATTAAAATCAAATATAATAAAAAATAATAAATTAAGATGGTTGATACACATCAATATTGATCTACTTATTCAAGTGAAGTTCATTCTTAGATAAGAGATGTGCGATTGCTTTGATCTTACCACCGGTCATATCAACTATAACATTAAATACATCTTATGCCCTCACATGCTTGCTGGAAAGCTATATGCAAGTTAGGAGCTTGCATCCCCTACTTAGTTGGTTCACATGTGTGTTTGCCCTTGAATTTTTTATCCTTTCATCAGAAGCTCCATCTTTATTGTGGTTATGAATTACCATTTTCCTTCTTCCTCTATAACAAGTTTCAGATGAATAAGCACTCACGTAATCACAAACAAGGATATATCATTAATATGCTCTAATGGAGTAGCCATTATCTCTTTACATACCTCCTTAACTTTGACTTTTTGTACACCAAGTGACAACTATCACCACTCCTACAAATGAATTGAATTATATCATCAAAAGCTTTTCAGAATGACACCAAGCTTTCTATTCTCATACAAATATCATCTCTGGTTGCATCAGCACCATGTGCACCCCGTAGTTTGATAAGTATTTAAAAGCTTCAATCTCTAATCTCTTTATCTTTGCTCATCCTAATTTGTTTTCCTTTATTTCCATCTCTATTTGATTAGGATATTGAAAATATAAAGATTTTATTTTCTAGTGGAAGCAAAGTTTGGTGGTGATGTGTCTTATTAGAACTTGTTGATCAAGTGATAAATCCTCAAAAAGTTGAATTTCTGTCAGGATAATAACTGTGGCTCTTACTTATCAAAGAGGTTACCCGCTTATTTATTGAATTCCTTTTTTGATGAATATCTTTACCGATAAGAAGTAATGATATCCATAAACTCTTGTTTTATCAGTTCTAATTGCATCATCCATAAGATGGAAGTTTGAAGATCTCTTGTACATAAATTGTCTCATATACTAAGCTAAGCTTTTTTGGAACCTAGTTCCGTATCATTTGTCTAGGAGCTTCTTTGGTGCATAAATCTTAAGTAATTATTGAGTAGATTCAGCTATGACATCTCTACCGATAAATACCGATAAATACATTCGCTTATGCCACACCTATTTATTTTTTACAATGCACTTAATAAGAAACACCCTCCAATTATTTAGATTCTCTATATTGAGGGAGGATATCACCATTCTTTTTGAGAATATGAGTATATTGATATCTATAATATTGAGGCATATAGAAGCCACAAGCAAATATATGTGTTGGTCACGTCAAGTTTGTCAAAACTATTATTTGGTACTAAGATAAAGAACAAAAAAGCCAATAAAATGCAAATGAAGCAAAGAACTTGGAGAGCATAACCAACTCTAGAGTGATTTATAATAGACTTGGTGTAAAATTTATTTTAATTATAATTATGTTCCACACTTATCACCCTCAAAGCCTCCTATGGAATCATTTTTTTGACTAAATTTTCAATTTGCTAATTCATAACATAGAGTAGCATATATGAAAAAAAGCTTGTTTCTGTGATTATAAGGAGTTCTGTAAGCTTGCATGTCGAGCAAAGACGATGAAAAGTTTGTTGTCTACTTGCCATTGCCCGCCTAATTTATATGGAGAGAGAGGTGGGGGGGGGGGGGTGTTAATTGTATTAAAATCATGTATCAATTGCTACATATTTTTCTTGATCATGTGTTCTAATTTAGCATGTTTTGGTTGTCTTTTAATTCATTCATATAGTAAGTTTGAGTTATTTCTCTCAAAGAATTATAAAATATAAATATTTAATGTGTATATGATGAGGACATCGGAGATCAACGGCTACAATCTTGAGTTATTTATTTATATGTTTTATGTGCTAGTTTATTTTATATTGTTGTTTTTTCCTTTATATCCTTACGGGTGGTCATGTAGTTTTGTAGCCTGAAGGGCAGTTTAGTCTTTTATTTCTTTTCTTTTTATGAGGCCTATTTATAGGCTTGTTGTTTTATATTTTGGGATGATGATTTGATAATGAAATTTCATGTGTTTTTTCTGCTTCTTCTTCTTCTTCTTGTGAGTGCACTAGAGAGAAGCGAGAGAGAGCTCAAGGTGAGCAAGTGCAATACCCACCAGTCGTTGGAAGAGTCCACAGCTCGTGGTTATTTACTTTTATCTTATTTGTATTTTCTTTCATCTCCTTTCTCCAAGTCAATCGCCGGCCACTTTCAACCTCCCCCACCCAATTCATCTTCTAGCTCCACCACCTAAATCTCACCCACCAACCTAGCCACAACCCGCCACCTAGCCGCCCCTTCCCCCTTTGCCGTCGGCCCTCATAATTTCCCCCTCATTATGCTGATTTCAATCACCATAATGACTTCCTAATTTAGCTCAAGCATGAGAGAGAAAAATTAAATTCATTTGAAATTCAAATTCGAATTTCAAATTCTTTCCATATAGGGAATTCCAAATTAGGAAAGTATCAATCATGAATTCAATTTCAAAATAAGTCAAATTGGATTTATTATTCCCTTTCCTAATCTTCATCGCCTATTTGGAAACTCCCATATTTTCCTCCCCTCATGATGCCGCCGGCCCATGACGGGCTTCCCCCCATTAAATGCTCATTTAATCCCTCAACTTTATTTGAAATTTGAATTTAATTTCAAAACATTTTCCCTCCAAATCAACTTAAGCTGAAATTAATTTCAGTTTTCCAATTCCACCTCCTCTCTCTCCTCTCATTAATTCCCCTTCCAATTCTCAGCCTTAGCTGCCTCCTCCCAAAACTCTTCTCACGTTTTCCTCCCTCCCCAGAGATTTCTGCTGGTTGTCCCCATATTCCAGCCATATTGGTTTGATGTTATGCACTGCTGAAGGCCAGAGATTGCTGTCTAAAGGCTCCCAACACCCTGTCAAAGCTGTCCAAATTTATGTCGAACACAGGGAGCTGCTGTCCAGATTTTCTGGGCATTGTTTGGAGGCTTTCCAGACTATTCCTTCTTGTCTCCTTGCTGTCCAGCAGAATTCCGGAGCCAGAGTTGTTGTCCAGTTGACCAAGATCTCTTCTTGCGGCCCAAAGAACCAGCCCAGTTTGCTGTCCAGATTCTTGGACAGGCGCCATATGTTATCCTGAGTATTGGAGCCTTGAAAGCTGCTATCCAGAAGCTTACAAGTTGCTGTCCAGAACTTCCAAGACCCAAAACCTGCTGTCCAGACTTTCTGTGGGGTGCTGTCCAGAGATTTTGGCTTGCAATCTAGAACATTTCAACAAAGTATTGTGCTGTCCAGCCCACCCGAGAAGGGTCGGCTGCTATCTAATAGCAATCAAGAGGTCCATGTTGTCTTCCCATTGGGTAAACTCTCCCTCCAAATCTCTTATTTTCCTAGTCCACTTCTCGCTTGTGATTATTTTGGATTCATGAAGATCATGTTAATTATCCTCCGCTTAAACTTAGTAAGCTTGAGAGTTAAGTGATGGATCCTTGCATTGTGGCTATTCTTATTGTTAATCTAGGGATCTCTTGTTGAAAATCATCCATGTATGCAACGTTGGATTAATTGGTTATTTTACGGTCTTAACTCCTATGCATGTGATTTAGCCTAAGCTTGTTTTACCGCTCTTTGTGTTTTATCTCGTCATTCAAATCATTATAAAGAGATATAATTATTGTGGTCTCTAAAATTAAGCGTGTAAATTCCTTAAGCAATTCATCCATTCAATTATGTTTCACATCAGTATATCCTTCCTTAAGAATATTGTAAACAAGCTATATAAATACCCTATTATTCAATAGGGCTAAGTCAGAATTGAATTAATATTTTCTTTTTTGTTTCTTCTACCTTCTTGTATGATATTAAAGTTCAATTATTGTTAATGAAATATGGTCGATGGGTATAAGAAGGCCCTGATTGGGTTAATCAAAGACAAGGAGAAGTTTGGATCTTCCTCCTTACTAATCCTCACCAAGTTACTTCATACAAATTAACTAATAATAATTTTTTTTTTCAGTGATCTGCTTTTTTTAATGGTTATTTACTTATTTAGATAAGGAGAAAAATTATATACCATTATTACACCAGTACACAACTTGAGCCAAATGATCATTTTTTCTAAACTTAGTTTTACTAATAATACCCTATTAATATTTCAACTTATTAACACTATGGAAGAGCACTCTTATTGTAACATTAGTTCGATCATGATGGCATTATCAACTGCACCGATGGAAACTTGATTATCACAATATATATTCAGAGAATTATTGATAGTATTATGTGTTGCAATTCGGGAGCTCGACCTTGTATTTTGATAATTACAAATTTTATTGAATGTTTATTTTATTTTCTCCTGCTTTATATTACATATATGTTTCTTGTGCACTACTTATATTTCATGTTTAATATGCATAAATTATCGTCAAAAAAATCATAGCTCAAGAAAGTGTGTGAGTCAACCTGTCTCAAAGAGTCTCTAATTTTTATTTTTTCTTGAGTCAATATTTGTAATAGGTGCATGTTGGGTTAATAACCGTGCACACACACACAAGAGGAGTGTAATCAATAAATTTTTTTAAAGATTGTACCAGACGTTCTTGATCATACTATATGATCCGTGCTAGAAAAAATAATTAAAATATTTAATTACAACAACAACAACATCAAGCTTTTATCTCACTATGTGGGGTCAGCAATTAAAATATTTAATTAAATGAGATTAATTTGTTAAAAGCTATAACTAATCGTACTATACGACCACATCATACATGATGATCAGCTATATTTGGTATCCCTCACCGTGATCTAAATGAGGGAATAATTTGAATTTTGAAATTGTTTCGATTGTACTATATGAATTTGTTCGTAATGTACAATTTTTAAAATATTATCTAATTTAATCCTTATGATTAAACAATCGAATCATGATTAATTAATATTGATGATCGTATGATACAATTTGGAACATACTGGTCGATCGACATAATGATCCTCTGTATGATAACTAATCGTCTCGGGTTTGTCCTTTATGAATTGCATTCGATTGAACTAATCGTATTGGATGATCTTCGGATCGTACAACTGAGGATGAACTAATTGTACTATACGATACGAGTATCATACTATACGAACAGAAGTTACATAATTGAAAAATTAGAATTTTTTTTAAGTCCTCTATTTAAACTCATGTTATAACTTTGAGAGAGTCTTTTGACAGTCAAATGTCTGTTTCTTCTGTGAGAGTGTTGAAGAGAGAGCATTAAGCGAATGAGATAAATGGTGTGGATGCGTGAGAGTGAGAAGAGCCTAGTGGGATTCGAGGGAGTATGAGAGGAGCTTTCACACAGTTGCTTTAGCCAACTTGCACCTGAGTTCCTCCGGGTGTGTCTGTGTTTGTCTTGAGGGAAGCTCTATAAAGAAGCCTTTGGTATCAAAGGCTGACGGCTCCGCCGCATCGAAGAGGTGAACAGGATTTCAGCTACTCCGTAACATTGAGAAAATGCAAGGGATTTCAGCTACTCCGCCACAACGAGGAGGTGAAAGGGATTTCGGCTATTCCACCACACCGAGGATGTGAAAAAGATTTCGGTGTCTCCGCCTGATGGAGGAGGTAAAATGTGACATTTGCACTAGTTGAATATTACGAGACATTTGCACTAGTTGCATATTGAATACAATTCAAGTGCTTATATTCATAGCTGCAAATATTGACTAGCCACTACAACAAAATGCCAAGGCTGTATTTCTTAATGGAGATTAAATTAGAAATTTATATGGAACTTTCTGGAGGCCTGCGAATTCAGGAAAAGTATACAAATAAAAAATTTATTTATAGCCTTAAATAGTCTACCAGAGCTTGGTTCAAAAGCTTTGCCAAGTCTCTGTGTTAACAAGGATTCAGACAAGCCCAATCAGGCCATACTTTATTCTACAAATAAAAAAGATGATTCAAAAGTAGCAATAATCTATGTTGATATCATCCTATCTGATCAGCAAGATTCAAAATAAGCTCCTTATAGAAAAAACTTGCTAGTGATTTTAAAATTAATGATTTTGATCCCCTGAGATACTTTCTTGATATGGAAGTGCCAAAAATAAATCTATTTTTATCACATCCCAAAAGGGCCAAAGAAAATATATTATTGATCTCTTAAAGGAAATGGATTTACTTTGATGCAAACCTTTTAATACTCTTGTTGATCCTAATATTGAGTTGAGTAATCAAAACATTGGCACTCCTCTTGACAAAGATATTATCTCACACTAGGCCAGACAATGCGTTTGTTATTAGTCTGGCAAATCAGTTCATGCATTCACCCTATGAAAATCACCTTAATGTTGGTATATATATCATTGACTAGGTATAATGAAGAAGAGAAATTAGTCTAAGGAAAAGTCTTACCAAAGAATTCGATATCAAAAAATTTGGTAGACTAAAATACTTTCTCAGAATCGAAGTAGCCCACTCCAGCAAAGTAAGCTTCATTTCACAGCAAAAATACATTAAAAAAATCTTCTAAAAGTAACATGCAAACTAGATTGTAAACGAGCATAAACACTTGTTGAACCAAATCTTAAACTGGTGGAAGCCAAGGAAGATCTAGATGTAGATAAATGGACTTACCAAAGTTAGTAGGGAAATTAATTTACCTCTCTGACACCAGACCAAATATTGCATTTGCTGTAAGTATGGTCAATCAATTTATGCAGAATCCAAAACATGCTTATATGCAAGCTGTAGACAGAATGCTGCACTACCTGAAGGAAAATCCAGGGAAATGGATTCTCTTTAGAAGAGACCACAAAATAACTCTAGAAGCATATGCGGATTATGCAGGATGACTAGTAAGCAGAAGATCTACCTGTGGATACTGCACATTTCTAGGAGGAAACCTAGTTACATGTAGAAGCAAGAAAAATAATGTGGTGGCAAGATCTAGTGAAGCAGAGTATAGAACTATGACTTTGGGAATATGTGAGTTACTATGGATAAAGATGATTCTAGAAGACATAAGGAACAAGTGGGATGAACCCATGAAACTACATTGTGACAATAAATAAGCAATCAAACATAGCGCGCAATCTAGTCCAGCATGATAGGATTAAGCACGTAGAGGTGAACAAACATTTTATTAAAGAAAAAATAGACAATGGTCTAATATGTATCAACCATGTATCATCAAAGGATCAACTTGCATATATCCTTACCAAAGGATTGGATAGCTCCGCCTTTCTCAAAATGATTGCCAAACTGGGAATGACAGATCCATATCTGGAAGAAAGGAACTTTGGGGAGTAGACGTTGGTCAAGTTGATTCAACCAGTATGAAAATCAGTTTACGTTCTTTTTATTTTCGTATTTACTTTATGCAGTTTTACTTCCTAGCATATTTATTTGTTTGCAATCTGAGTTGAGTTAAAATTGATTTTACAGTTAACTATTGAACTTTCATTATGTTCTTATGTAAGTTATTTAATTAAATCAAATCTCTAATCCCATTTATCAGATATTTGAGTTCAACTTCAGCATTACTCTTAGCAACAATATTTTGCTTTTTTGACTGTCCAAGTCAGAAGGTTGCCCTATAAATAAAGGCAATACCCATATGTAGATTCTGTATCAATCATACAGCTAGCCTAGTTTGCACCAGAAAAAAGCTTCAATTTCTTGAGATTCTCCCTTTCTAATAATAGTCCCATTCACGAGCTTTCCTTTATGTACTTTTTCTATTACAAGGGCATTTATAGAAGCACAAAGTTTAGAATTTTAAGAGACAAGACAGGGCCTCTTAATATGATACATAAAGTGATGATTTCTGTATGTCTCTTTTATGGTTTATGAATTAAAATGATATTTCATCATCTGCACGTATTAAAGGATTGAATTAAGAATTGTTTATGGAGAACCTACGTCAAGTTCACTTGAAATCTTCTTAGAAAAGCTATCCAAATACACTCCAGATCTTCATAAAAACTACTTTCTACCGCAAATCTTCAAAAATACTTTTGTTTTTCTTGAAAATACATTCTCCCAAGATAAAGCACAAATATATTAGAGTATCATGAGTTTTTCTTGCATAAGATTGTGAATATGATGAATCTGGACTCTTTCTAAAGGTGTCAATTTTTCTTTCAGTTACGTCATTTTGTTGTAGCTGTTGGAACAAGGGCTCTTGATTCTAGTAGTTTTCTAAAATTTGGTTCCCATGCTTTCATAAAAGTGTAGGTTTTGGATATTGGCAGAGTATGTGGAAGTTTTGAAAGTTAATTTGGCATCATTTTTGTCTTTCAGTATATAGATCCAATATAAACGGGTATGATTATTGTTAAATCCTAGCCTCTCATTCTCATATTAATCCTACAGCTACGAATAGAGATCCATGGGATGATATGCTCACATTGGGTACCTGAGTTAGGCAATATATTTAGGAAGGATTTTTTTGCTTATTATTATGTAATTATTTGTTTCTTTATTAAAGCTCTTGTATAGATCTATAAATAGGGAGTATGATGTATAAGATTAGAGAGAGTCGCCTTAGATGGTTTGGTCACATAAAGCGGCGGCCTTTTTTGATAACCTAGGAAAGTAGAGGTATTAGATTTGACTTGTGTTAAGAAAGGTAGAGGTAAACCTAAAAAGACTTGGTTAGAAAAATATTAGAAATGATATTTCTTTATTAGATTTAAACAAGAATTTGACTTTTAACATGACATAATGGAGAAAAATGATTCATGTTGAAGAAAGCCAATGAGAAATAATGTTAGAGCCAAAGGTTGTTGAAAGTAAAATGGTGATGACCAGAGATGTACAATGGAAGAAAAAAAAGGTAAAGACTCCCTAAAATTTAAAGATAAAGACTCTCTTTGGTGCAATTATTGTAAGGAGTGGAATCAAAGAAATGAAAAAAGGAGCACATCAAAGGCCAACAATAAAACAAGTCAGTCTAACCCAGAAACACAGTCCAGCTTCCGAGAACTCAATAAAGATGATATTGATGAACTAAAACAACTTATGGTATCCCTTAAAAAATCAAAAACATCTTCCTCTCTTGCACTTTCAGGTAAGTTTCCTCTTTTCATTGGTTTAAGTGCATCTAGAAATCACTTAAAATGATTATGGATCATTGACTCAGGAGCCACAGATCACACGGCAAATTTTCCTACCCACTTCATCAACTATACTCATTGACCAAGTAACAAGAAAATTATCACTACCGATGGTTCTCTTACCACAGTAGCAAGTCAAGGTAACATACCCTTATCTCCCTCTCTCATCCTAAGAAATGTGCTCCACATACCTCAATTATCCACAAACCTAATATCTATACAAAAACTTACCAATGACCATCATTGTCAAGTAATATTTAACCCTACTTATTGCTTATTTTAGGACTAGAGATCGGGGAAGAAGATTGGACTTGCCAAGGAGAGAGCTGGACTGTATTACCTAGAAGAGCTGAACAAATCTAAAAATAGCTACTCTATATTATTCCTAGTTGATAGGAAATCCATTATCTGACTTCATTATTATAGATTATGACATCCCTCTTTTGATATCTTAAAACATGTGTATCCAAAACTTTTGCAGAAGTTAGAAACTGAACATTTTCATTGTGAAACTTGTGAGTTAGCCAAACATAAAAGAGCTTCGTTCCAAAATAAAAATGCAAGTTGTGATACTCCTTTCTATCTTATTCATAACGATATATGGGGACCCTAAAAAATCCACATCTCTGGGGCATGATAGTTTGTATCGTTCATTGATGATTGTACTCGAGTCTCTTGGATCTATCTCCTATAAAATAAATCCCCGATGTAAGCACCATTCTTCCCATTTTTCATACAATGATCTAGAATCAATTCGAGGTAAAAATAAGGAAATTTCGTTCCGACAACACTAAAGACTATTTCAACCAAACCATATTCTCCTACTTCCAAAGTGAAGGTATTATCCATGAGTCATGCGTTCACACCCCACAACAAAATGGGGTTGCGGAAAGGAAAAATTGCACCTTCTAACCTCCACTCGTTCTTTCCTAGTTCACCACAATACACCCAAATCCTATTGGAGGGAAGCCCTCCTAACTGCCACTTACCTCATGAACCTTCTGCCTTCTACAGCCCTCGGTCTAAGAACTCTAATGGATATCCTTTCCTGCTTTTAACCCGAGTTTCGGGCCCATAATAACCTTACACTCAAAATCTTCAGGTGCACTGCCTATGTTCATATTAACAGCCAAAATAGAGAAAAATTAGATCCAAAATCACTCAAATACATCTTTGTTGGATATTTAACCACCCAAAAAGGTTACAAGTGTTATCATCCCTCCACAAAAAACATTTTCTCTGTTGATGTTACATTTAATGAGCAAAATTCATATTTTACTAAATCTCATCTTCAGGGGGAGACTGAAATTGAGGAAGATAAGGAAATCAAGCTTGTCCCTCTTGACCTTCCTCCACGCCTTAAATCAATCCTCCTGAAATAAAAAAAATAAGGAAACTGAGGATAAAGCTGTTAGTAGATTTGGGAATGTATGCTTCAGGCGTATAAGTTCAAATTATGCTCCGAAGCAGATCCAAGAATCTGAACCATCTCATGAAATTAAGATAAATACAACCTCACCATCTCATTTGTACCCTATAACTAACTCCAATTCCTTCAATAATTTTTCATCCTCACACAAAAACTTTATGGTTACACTAGAAGATATTTATATTCCTAATAATATTTATGAGGCCTTATCTAATGAAAATTGGAAATATGCCATGAAAGATGAAATGCAGTCCTTAGAGGAGAACAAAACGTGGGACATCTCTAAAGTAAAAAAAAAAAAAACTAGTCGGCTGCAAATGGGTGTTCTCTGTAAAGAACAAAGCTTATGGTACACTAGAAAGGTACAAAGCAAGACTAGTGGCGAAAGGGTATACTCAAACATATGACATTGACTACCATAAAACCTTTGCAACTGTAGACAAAATGAACACTATCAAGATCTAAATCTAACTAGTAGCTAATAAGTGCAAATAGCATCTAGAACAACTAGATGTAAAAAATGCATTCCTATATGGGGACTTGGATGAAGAGATATTTATGGAGATACCTCCAGGATTTATGGAAAAATCCAGAAGTGACAAGGTGTGCAGGTTAAGAAAGGCCCTATATGGGCTAAAACAATCATCCAGGGTTTGGTTTGAAAGATTCTCAAAATTCATGCTTTTTAGTGGGTATCGACAGAGTAAAGGGGACTATACACTATTCTTTAAACACTCAAACTCAGGGGGAGTCACAATATTATTAGTGTATGTGGATGATATTATCTTGATTGGGAATAATGAAGAAGAGAAAGTTAGTCTAAGGAAAAGTATTACCAAAGACTTTGACATCGAAGAACTTGGTAGACTAAAATACTTTCTCGGAATTGAAGTAGCCCACTCAAGCAAAGGAATATTCATTTCACATCAGCAATACATTAAAAATCTTATGAAAAACATAGGTAAATTAGCACCAACACCTGTAGAACCAAATCATAAACTGGGGGAAGCCAGAGAAGATCTAGATGTAGATAAAGTGGCTTACTAGAGACTCGTAGGGAAATTAATCTACCTCTCCTACATCAGACCAGATAGCGCATTTGCTGTAAGTATGGTTAGTCAGTTTATGCAGAATCCAAAACATGCTCATATGCAAGCGATAGACAGAATACTGCACTATCTTAAGGGAAATCCAGGGAAAGGGATTCTCTTTAGAAGAGACCACAAAATAACCCTAGAAACCTACACTAATGCTGATTATGCAGGATCACCAGTAGATAGAAGATCTATCGCTGGATACTGCACATTCCTAGGAGGAAATCTAGTTACATGGAGAAGCAAGAAATAGAATGTGGTGGCAAGATCTAATGCAGAAGCAGAGTATAAAGCTATGGCTTTGTGATTATGTGAGTTACTATGGTTCAAGATAATTCTAGAAGACCTAAGGATCAAGTGAGATGATCCCGTGAAGCTATATTGTGACAATAAATCAGCAATCAGCATAGCCCATAATCCAGTCTAGCATGACAGGACTAAGCAAATATAAGTGGATATGCATTTTATTAAAGAAAAATTAGACAATGGTCTAGTATGTATCAACCATATATCATCAAAGGATCAACTTACATATATCCTTACCAAATGATTGGACAGTTTCGCCTTTCTCAAAATGATTGCCAAGCTGGGAATTACAGATCTATATTCCCCAGCTTGAGGGGGAGTGTTATATCCTAGCCTCTCATTCCCATATTAATCCTACGGCTACGAATAAAGATCCGTGGGAAGCCCACCTCACATTGAGTACCTTCATTGGTTAGGCAGTAGATTTAGAAAGGATTATATTGCTCATTATTCTATAGTTATTCGTTTCTTTATTAAAGCTCTTGTATAGATCTATAATTATGATTATGTTGCATATTAAAAATTAAGGCTTTTTCCCCTCAACTCCTGATTTCAACATCTATTAAGGGTAATGGCAAAATCCAAGTATCCTTCTATTAACTTCATCAAAATCTTTATTGAGGACAACAAGAAAAATTTTAGTTATTATTTTCTAACTAGTTTAACATATTTCCTAGTATATTTCTGACATAATTGTTAGCCTCAAATGTGACCAATTATTGCAGGATTTTGTCTAGAGTTGTAACTACTCGATAACTTTTTAAACTATCTTTTTTGAGAATCCAAGTTTTATCCCAAAGCTAGTGGCGGAACTAGGATTTAAAGTGAGAGTGTGGAATGATCTACCTAAAATTTAGGAGGATTAGGCTCCTAAGATAATTCAAGGGCAAAGCATTTATATTATACATAACTATATAGTGACCCTCGCCTCATGGTTCCACCACTACCCACAACCGTACATTGTGTTGAATTCTAATATTGACCTTGACCTTCTCCTAAATAACTTTTGCTATGTTGTGAACTAAATATTATGTTACAAACGTGCTCTTTTATAGAGTAAATTAGGCAAGAAATGACTAGGGAATTATTGGTATTCTAAGTTGAGAAAAAAAAGTATTATTTAGCTTGACTTTTCTAATGATATCATAAAGGTATAAAATTTTTTTCCTTCTCCGAGGAATCATTGAAGCATAATAGGACCAATAAAATTTAGTTTTTACAATTTAATTTTTTAGAAGTAATTTGAAGAGCTAAATGCTCCATGGAGGTTCCTTCGAATTTAGTGGTGAGGCTTGGTGAGGAGTAGAGGAAGATTCAATCATCTCCCTATTTTTTTCCCCATTCAGGGCATTTTTATACATATATTGGCCATCTGTTTACAGTAGTAAAGGAGCTCTAATGCCATGTTAGAAGATAGAAGTGAAAGAAGAAAAAATTAGGAAAAATCTTTTCTTTTTTTCTTCTTTACCCTAGTCAAATAATAAGGTGTTTATACAGTGTAATTAGTTATCATAAAAGGATGAATTATCTATTATAGCATAGAATTCTGCTGTATAAATTAGGGTGTAAAACTCTCAATGAAATATACTATAATTCAAACAATCTCTCTTTAATTATTATCCTCCAAATTTAATTTTTGCATTTTTTGCAAGACAATCTTGAAACTCAAGGCCACTGTTAATTTTATTCTTCAACATGACACTTACTTGTGAATCAAGTTTTTTTATTTTGATAATGATTTTATCATCTTCAATCATGTGAAAAATAAGAATGATCAGACAACATATTTATCATCTTAAAGTCTACTTTGTTTTCATGCATTTCAACTTTTAAAACTATCAAACAAACAAAATTCCATTGAGCTACCTCTTGTTCATATTTGGCTTTTTAAAAATGAGCTTATGCATTGTGTTTGGTTTGCTTAATATGCTTAACATTCATAACTCAATGCATTTGCGCAAATCTAGCTTCATTGAGCACTTAGTTTCATCATGTATTCTAGTAATTTGATGGTTACTTTTAAAATGCATTCTATGTAATGAAAACGAGTGTCACACCTCAGGTCTGAAAGAAAAAAAAAATCTACAATATCATGTATAATAATGTACATATCTATGTATGACTCGATAATAGTTTATTTTTACCTGATTATGCGTGCACACACAGTCAATTTACTATGAGTCCTTGAAACAATGAAAGTCAGGCGCCAATTTCATGAAAATCTAATCATTTTTTCTAACGGCCTGTCGATCCTACTAGCCAATAACAAAAGGGAATACCGACATATATATCACTTCACACGAGCATACAGTTTCTATATATTAACATATATTGTATAGTCAACATGACAATTATTAGTTTCATAATAAGAGATGATTTGAAGAAATAAATTATTTTTATGTTAGTTAGTAGAGGCAACATGCATGGAAGTAAATCTTTTTATTGTAGGAATCATTTTGATACTTAAGAATTTATGCAACAATAATCTGAGTAAACTATTTCTACCAAATATTACTTTCATTATGAAGAAGATTAATAAGATCTGTTAAAGCATAACATATGTAGCAGTAATTGAATATTGAAAGTAGGACTTAACAAACAACAATATCTAAAAATTTAATACAAATTACAAGAATAACACCCCAAACAAAGAATGATAGGTCTATCCTTTAATAAAGGACTGTTATTTAATTCAAGATGATCAGTACGAGAATGCATGTTACTTGAGATCCCCTCAAATCACACCATGTGGAAATCAACTCTTAGGTCCTACACAATATACCTCTTCATCGACCTAGTTTAAGTATGATGATTATAAAAATAAAACTTGCAATTGTAAACTAATTATAATGTACCATATTTATGATTAAAAGAATTAAACATACAAAATACTAATAACTAAATACCATTTTGACTAATCTAATCAAATTTAAATAATAAATCAAATATAATAATTGTTAGTCACATCTCATAATAAACAGTTTAGAAGCAGCATAAGTATACATAATGAGTTAGAAGAAGAGAATGAAGAAGAATAAAGTGAAAGAGCAGAGGGACACTCGCAGTCATCTTACGATTGATGGTGATGGAGAGGTGAGGATTTCTTTGTCTTCTTGACTGAAGTAAAAAAGAAAAGGAAGAGTGGAAGGAGGGGGAAAGAAAACTTACAGTTGAAGGAAGAATAAAAGGGTGATGGCTTTCGTTTGGTGGCTTAAAGGGTGGATGAACAAGAGGCGGGCTTATGGCGCTCCTTGCCAAAGACAGTTGTTGCGCTAGAGAGGAATGAATGGAAGGGTTGGTGGGTTCAGCGGCTGCAAGAGAAAAAGATATGTGATGCCCAAAATCTTTGCTGCTTTAAATTGATCTGTGGGCGGTGGCGAGCACAAGATTTTGTTGTGGAGAAGGGGGACTGAGGGCGTCTTCAATCGAACTCCAAACACATGAATGTAGTCGCTGGCGAGCTCTAGATGAACGACAAAACTTTCAGTATTTGGTTGCGGGTGAACATGGCGTCGCACTGTTCACCCGCGTTATTTTTCTGTCTCTACCGGATTTGCCGAAGAAACGCGTGAAGGAGAAAGACGGTTAACTGGGCGCAAAATAGAGTTTGATTGGAGATGAATCACGATATTTTTTTGTCACACTGCATTTTGGAGTGAAAACTGAGATTTTCGGTTGGAGATGCCCTGAGGTGTGCTAATTGCGTGAGGCCAAGGCGGCAATTTGGGCAAGACATGCTCGTAGAAGTGAATTCACATGTAGAGGAGTTCAGGGTTGCATACAAAAATATTTGGCCAGTTCTGTTCACTAAACAAGGGTTTAGTTATTACAAAGAATAGATTGGATTTGCGAAACTTCAGGCTTTATTCGATCTTATCTAGCAGAGAATGCGATGACGACTTAATATATTTGTTGCAGGACATCAGCAAGAAATCTCCAATGGAGCTGATTAATGAAGTCCCACCAATCAAAGTTGAAGGTCGAATCGTGGCTTGCGAAGGAGGTATCAAAAATCGAATTCCTGTGATTTTAAAATAGAAACAAAGAAAGTTTTAGATATCCTGATAAAATTTTTATAAGGTTGGAGTTAAAAATTATTAAATCTATTTATAATCTTAACAAATTTAATGATTTTAAGTTTTTGTTTTAGGAAGTATAGCCTCTTTGAAGCTTTACTTTGTGCTTTCTTGATGCAGATTCAGATCCTGCCCTTGGGCACCCCATTGAGTTCATATGCCTTGATCTGAAAGATCCGGCTGTTTGCAAGTACTGTGGCCTCCGTTACGTTCAGGATCATCATCATTAAGGCTCCCTTTGGAATGGTTTTCTTATTGTTTCTTAAAATAATTTTTTAATAAAAAAATTACTTTAAGAAATAATAAGAGAGCGTCTCAAAGTAAATTTAAGTTACGGGGCAGGTTGTATTTTCTGAAACTCGACGCATATCTTAATTTACTGATGGAGTATTTTCATTTTTAAATATCTTACAATCGTGCAATTGGTTGATTTGTAAAGCAATGTCGTGGTAACTAGTGCTGCAAACGAACCGAGCCGAGTCGAGTATGTGAGTTTTCATGTTTGTGTTCATTTAATATCAGCTTGTTCAAGTTTGGTTCATGTTTGTTCGAGCTTTATTATTTGTGCTCATGTTTGGTTCATTTAAATTAATGAGTGTTATTGTTTGGTTCATGTTCGTTCGTTTAGTGCTTATCGAGCTTTAAACAAACAAACATGAACGAGCTATAAACGAGCTCTACTTTTAGATGTTCATTAACTTAACAAACAAGCTTTATCGAGCTTTCTAACAAACGATTACATCGAGCATGTTCACGAACATATTTAATGAATTTTTTTAACTATCAAACAAACATGTTCATAAACATATATATGAACAAACATATTTATAATATTTATTTACTTTAAATTTTATTATTTAACAATAATTATATCATTGTATTATAATAGATATAAAATGTTTATATTATTTATATTTATTAATTCTATAATCAAGTATTAATTATTTTTATCAAGCTTATTCACGAGTTCAAAATTGAACACGAATCGAGCTTCTTATCGAGCTTAATGTCGAGCTTGTTCACAAACTTCAAATGATGTTGTTCGCGAATACAAATGAGTCGAATACATTAGTGTTCAAGTTTGTTTATTTAAGAATCGAGTATTTAAAATATTGTTCAAGTTTGTTTGATTAATTAATAAACGATCACAAACAAGCTCTAATCGAACCGAACAACGAGTAGCTCGTCGAACGTTTGGTTCGCTTGCAGCCCTAGTGGTAACAGTGCTGAAATTGATGCCTTACAAAAAAATAATCTTTTTAAAATAATTCTTCTGAATTTAATTTTATTTTATTTGATCAGTTTTTGTTTTATTTATTCCACTATTTTTTTTTTTTAAGTATGATTTTTAATTTCAACCAACCAAATGAGGCCCTGTATGTAAAACAATCTTCCCCATCTGATCTCTTAGAAAAGTTTTTATAAAAATATATATATAAACTTTACGGTGCAGATCTATACGGCGCAGCATTTTTTTATTTTGAAATTTCAAATTAATTTTATTCAGATAAAACAGTTTTGTTTATCAAATTTTTATTTGAAACTTTTACTTCTATAATATCAGAAAGAATGGCAGGAAAGTTGAATTTAATTACTCGAGGAGCTGATTGGCATTATTCATCGACGCATTTGCATGGTGCGTAGCAGTTGAAGCCACCCGCTTTTAGCCTAATT
This sequence comes from Dendrobium officinale, assembly GCA_019514585.1. Taxonomy (NCBI): domain Eukaryota; kingdom Viridiplantae; phylum Streptophyta; class Magnoliopsida; order Asparagales; family Orchidaceae; genus Dendrobium; species Dendrobium officinale. The sequence continues at coordinate 29,258,187 of CM033696.1, forward strand.
GGCTTAGAATTTGGCATTTGGATGAAAATAATATTAATAACTCAAATAACATTGAATAAACTTTTATATCAACATTAATTTTCAACATCATAATTCTTATGAAAAATAGTTTTTTTATAATTAAACATCATTTGGAATATATTAATTTTTTTTCTCAGCTACACTAAAATATATTAAAAAAACAGTTTTTTTAATTATGAACATTTAAAAAATTATCTTTCATAAATAATATATTGCTAATTATTATTTTTAATCACGAAAATAATCAAAGAAAATCTTGAAATGAGCAAAACAAAAAATTTTCTTTCTAAAAATATATATTCTTTCTATTAGCAAGCACAAATGAGCCACTAAATATAATTTAAAATTGCATTTATTAAAGGTTTTCAAACAAACATCGCGACAAGTAAAGAGAGACGCCACCACAATTCATTACGACTAGACGTATTCATCTATATTTAATTGACGATACCAGTCTTTAAAGTTTCAAAACCATATAGCAAAACCTTACTGGCTGTCTAAATTAAATTTATCATCAGTGCCCACTTGCTGCCGGTTTTCGAATACCCCTTTGCTACCAATAAAATACATTAAAAAAATTAAAATAATAATCATATTCTCTCTCTCTCTCTCTTTCTTTCTCTCTCTATGCATATGCAACTTAAAATATAAAAAAAACATATTCATACATATCAAACGTAAATCCAACATTATTTGTTTTTTGTCAAATCACAGTAAAATTTTAAAAAATAATAACAAAAACAGTCAATATTTGATTAGATTCGGTTTTGGGATACCCAAAAATTAAAAATAAATCCTTGCGGATTAGTTAATATAATGATTTAAATATCAAATTCAATACTAATATTCGAGCAAATAATCGAATATTCAGGGGAATTGGATAAGCTATAGATAATGAAAGAATAATCGTCATCCCTACAATTATTAATCGGTGGCTGTGAACGAGCTTTAACAATAAACAATTAATCGTTTTCACAATCTTTTTTTTTTTTTTTTTTGTTGGCAACCAATCCAAATTCTAAAGTTTCCACCTTTCCCTTTTCTTTGCTGCTTCTATATATTCACAGTTTCTTATGATCTTTGCCTCGATTTCTACTATCGGACGGGTTGATCGATCTGTAGGATTGTTCAACTTGGTCGAGAAATCGGGCTACTTTGCTTTGAAGTTTAGGATTTATCCCATGAATCAAATAAATTTTTGACTTTGGGAGGTCAGATTTGAAAAAGCTACCATCTTCTAGCTCCACAGCTCAAGGTTTTAACTTCTTTTGTTTTTTTCAACAAATTTCTGTTTGGAAGAACCCTAATCTTCCAATCGGTAAGCCTTCCCCTTTGTTACTTTTCATCTCTTTTAATATCGCTTCAACGTGGGCTGCTGGAGCTACCATCCCTTCTTAATTTCTGCTTTATTATCTTTCTCCTGGGTTGAATCCAGCTTCTTCAGCTTGTTTACTTCTATAATCAGATCTTCTGGGTTTCAAGTAGCCCTTTACTGACTCATCAAATGGCACCGGAAAGCTGCAACCTTGGCAAAGACGAAGCGGAGATCCTTAACTCCTCTTCCCCGCAGCCATCAAGCACTTCTCTCTCATCAGCTTCGTCGCAAACAATACCACAACAATCTCCATCTTGTTTATTATTGGAACCCCTTGATGTTGTTCAAGTTCAAAGGACGGAGAGGCTGGAAACTTCAGAAGCTATTGCCATCAACGTAGCTTCCCTGCCAAAGCCAGAGGGACAATCTCAGCCTCCAGCTCAATTTGGTAACCGGTGCTCGACTTGCCGAAAAAGGATCACCCTCTCTGGTTTCCGGTGCCGGTGCGGCGACCTATTTTGCTCGCGCCATCGATATTCTGACACGCATGATTGTTCTTTTGATTACAAGGCTGCAGGGAGGGAGGAGATCTCGAAGGCCAACCCCCTCATAAGAGCTGCTAAGATCATCAAGATCTAAGGTATTTGTCTATTGACTTCGTTTTCTTGTTCTTCACTGATTTGGGCTTTTATGAATCTGTCAATAGCTAGCGGTAATAGTTTGTTCCTGCATAGTTATCTTCGAAATCCTGTACGTTCATGTGGTTTGATGGTCTGTTAGCTCTTAGGGGCTGTTTGATTGTGCTTTGTAGATGATTTAGATAATTGCGCCATTACGAAGTCAATATTTTCTGCAAATAAGGTGTGGTTGTTTCATGTAGAAATAGCCTAAATTTTAGATATTGCTCGGCTTGAGCAGCACCCAGATGAAATCAAACTAGAACTAAGGAGGGCTTACTACCTTATAAATCTTGAGAGGATTAAACTCAAGCATCTTAAAGCTAGGATCTAAACTGAGTTAGGATTTGGTAAATCTTAAGATGATTAAAACTTGAACTGTTTGGTATAAATATTGCTAAATTCTGATAGTAGTTTGATTATTTGTTTCTGAATTCAAGATTTATGAGAGGATAAATCATTAAATCTCTTAAACTCTATGCATGGTGGGATTTAATAAATCCTGAATTTAATCCATAATGGGGCTGAAACAGGATTTATTAAATCAATTTCATGATGAACGATCCAGTCAACGTTGATTCAAACTTTCCATCATTTTTACGACGGGCTAAAATAGGTCTATGAAGAATTAAAAGCATGTCTCATACATGGAAAGTTCTAGGGTGAAATAATTTCTCACGACCTTGAATCTTTAGTGACTTACGTAATTTCAAATTTTGTTGAGCTTGTGAGTGAGTATCTTCGAGGCCTTTGTGCTCCTCCAATCAGAGTCAGGCACTATACTCAGTTTAGTAATAGTTAAGCTAAATCTTGCTTATATCCTGCCTAAACTAGGATACAAAGCAACCCCTAGGAGTCTGTTTGGTTTACTATAATGTGGATATCAGTATTATCTAAATAGCAACCCCATCCAGCTATTTAGTATTTCATTACATGTAATGTGCTTGATTCAGTGCTATGTAGAGTGATCGACAGCAGTATAGCTTCCCTCTTCTTAATTGTTTATTTTTTTTCTACTTTTTGTGTGACTATAAATATTGTAGTAATCTGGTTACGCCACTATCTATATTTCCTCATTCTAACTCATGAAGAACACTTCAAAGTTTGAAGTCACTAATTTATAAGTTACATTATTTTATAGTTTAGTTCTATCTAAATTTTACTACTTAGGATCATGCACATTCTATATATATAGAGAGAGATTTTTTGTTTTGCTTGAATGCATATTCTCCCTTATTCAGCTTTATTTCTCATAAATTTATCTTTCATCGTGTAAAGACTAAATGAATCTGCCTCTAATGGAGAAGTTATTGATTTCTTTCTATTTTTTTTTTCTGCTCTCTTTTATTCTTTTCCACACTTGAGAGGTAGGTATTAACAAGCAGTTTTAGCTGTTATCTATCTATTATTGCTCCCTTTTTAGTGTTATGAGCTATAGAATTACTCATTTTATGTGTAGATCTGAACTAAATTCATTTCAAGAAAATCATTTGAACTGGACATCTCATTTCTAACAAGTGATTCATTTTAATGAAGATACTTAGATGTTTCCTCAAAGAATAAAGCGCATTCAGCATAGTTTACTGAGAGTCTGGCAGAAGAACAATCCTATTAGTGCTATTAGTGCTGCTAAGGTTTCGTTTTGGATGACTTTTTTAATGCTTTCTAAAATAGCTTTTGTTGCTAAAAACTTTCTTGAATTATAAATTTTTGTACTAAAAAGCTGTTTTAGAAATCAATGAAAAAGTTGTCCGCCTAAATTGTTCTGTGATACAAAATGCATAATGTTCATAATTTATTTGAGTTATTTTAATTATTTTATGTCTACTTTCACCACAAAAGTTTCTTGTCATCCGAAAAATGTGAGCAAGACATTTATAGGAGAAATTATTCTGTGCGGAAATCGGACGCCGAACGACATCTGGAGACCAACCAGAATGCGCCACTTCAGTGGTACCAAGCCGTGGCACTGAGCGGTACCAAGCCACAATACTGAGCACATAGGTGACGTGGCATATTCTGGTTGGTCTCCAGATAGCATTCGGTGTCCGCACATAATACTTAATCCATTTATAGGGGATGATCATTTCAAATAGTTTAACTAATGAAGTAAACTTTGAAGTACATCGACTACCTGTATTACTCAGTTCTTGCTTCTCACTGTACTGTTATGATTCTCCTTTGATGGCATGTAAACCATGTTTTATTTAGAGGTGAATGAATCTTTATGTAGCTTTCTTCTTCCTTTTATATATATATATATAAACAATTTTATATGTTATCTAAAGTAATTTTTTTTTCTAATTCTGGCATTTGACAGCCATATTTTCATAGCTTGAATTTGAAGAACAGCCAGCAAGGAAGTGATATTATATTGTTCAAATCATGTAAAGTTACAATTCCAGCTAAAGAACAGACGGATTTGCAAGTGCAAAGCTTCAAAGCTGCATCAGGAGATTGCGACTATTTTATGATTGAGTTGGATTCTTCACCTTATTGGATGCTTGATTGCTCTACTCCCATCTATATATTTAAACTCATCTCTCTGTGTTTTAGCTTGTTATTCTTTAGTAATTGTTGTGTCTGAAGATCAGCTGTGGATCTTCTTGATTGATGGCCTTCCTCATGTTTTCAATCGGATATTATTATCTATACTATGCAAGTGTGCTTGCCTTCTTGATCTTGTGTGTGTGGAAGACTATTATGAAGTTGCTAATCATTATACACCAAATATTTTATAGTTATTGAGACTCACTAACAATTATGAATAGTTAAAATTTGAAGCCTTGATAGATTGGATTTTCCTCATAAATATAACATTTAATTTGCGCAGAATAATACTCATATTTACTCTGCATGCTCTGGAAAAGCATCAATAGACAACAAAATGATTGAATTCTTTTTCTCCAAGACAAATTTAATAAAAAAGTAGTTTCTAATATTTTCTAATCAAATTTATTTAGGTCTATTTCTATTTTTTTTATCATAAATCAAATCTAATACATCTATTTTCTTAGCTTGATTATTAAATCAAGCTATCATTTTATATGACCTAAATCATCTAAGATGATTCTCTATAATCTTTTTTATTCTTTCGTAAGAAAAAAAAAATCATTCATCTACTACAATTAACATAATAAGTAAAAAAAATGCATTTAATATTATTTTTGTGTAAAAGTTAAGAAACATTAAAAAGATTATGGTGAACCGATTTTTTAAAGAAAAGAATCAATATTTTGTGAGTTAATAAATTGTTCGTATTTTTTCCCTTTTTTTAGTTAATTTATGCATTAATATTCCAATTTTAGGACCTATTAATTGCAAGTATTAGGAGCGTATAATAAATTAAATTCAAAGGCTTTGAAATTTAAGGATTTATAACAAAATAAATTAAAAAAATTATTGGGGCATTTAAAATTCCCCTATTGGTTCATTTTTTTATTTAAAATTTATTTAAATCGTGCCAATTTTTCGCAAGTAAAAAAAAAAAAAAAACAGGTGTATTCTACATACAAAGTAATATGAAAAAAAATGTATTTAAAAATTATGTGATTTTTTTCAATGTTTAGTTAAATAAATATAATTGAGAAATAAAGATAAGGAAAAAAAAAAAAAACTAGCTTTGCAACACTACAATAACTTGATAGGGAGGAGAACAATGGCGATTATTTGGTGCTGAGTCTGAACGTAGAATTATGTTCGGACTCCAATTAAATTTGTACATGTGTAATACCAACACGTAGAGACTTAATTGGATTTTATTTTTTTAAGTCATTTTATTTTTCGTCAACCAGCAAAAACACAACAAAGTGAAAGCGCAGCAAAAACGTAAGGGCAACAAAAGTGCAGCAAAAGTGAAAAAACAACAAAAGTGCAACAAAAGCGTAGCAAATTACACGTTTTAAATTTTTAAAAAAATTTCCTTACAAAAAGCATAGTAAATATCCATATGTCCGTATTACATGTGTACAAATTTAATTGGATTCCAGACGTAATGCTACGTGCGGACTCTGCACCAAATAATTTGCCACGGTTTCGAGACAGCACACCAAGAGCTCATTGGGTTTCAATAGAGGTACATGAACGAGGAATTTGAAATTCGTCCAAAAGAACTACAAATCGCTCAAAGAAGATCAAAATATATGAATTGAATTTATTTTACTATGCATCAAATACTCCAAAAGAAAACTCTGATGGAAGAACATTGCTTAGGCTTCGATTGAGACGAGTTTTTAATTTCTTCTTAAAGCAGCTTTTAGCTTAAAAAAATTAATTTTTTAACTAAAAAAAATGTTTTAAAAAGCAGTAAGAAAACCATCCCAAACAAAACCTTAATTCCGTTCGTTTAACTACAACAACTGAATACATAGAGAAGACATGTAGATCATCTTGATCTGTTGGTTGAGAGCTTTGACTACCAACTAAAAGATCTTGGATTCGAGTCTTCCGTATATGCTGTATGTATGAATTTTTCTTAATTAATCTAAATATCTCAACAAACATAATACGAAGAGAAGATAGTGGTTTCAACTTCCACAAGAGACTTATGAAAATGCCGATTACATGCCCACCACATTAATAATTAATACAAAATACAAAACATCTTCGAGTATAAAAACAAAATTTCAGCATTGACTTGCTCAAAAAAATCAAATAATACGTTGCAACTTTCAGTCCTAAGAATAATTAATGTACACAAAACCCTTACAACGATGCCATCACAACATAATAAGTTGATGAAGAAACAAATGGAAAAACGTACTAGGAATATGTGTGTAGCTTACCATTCTGTTGCTTTCTTTTCCCTCTTGAAAGGAACATTTTTTTTTTATGTGATGAGAACTCAAGCACTAGCTTTCAGCCAGAAGAGATTTCAATTTTTGACGGAACTTTGGAATAACACTAGCATTTATGACCATGACTAACCCCATTGCTCTGTAATTCTTCAGCTGCAGGAAATGACAAAAGTTCAGTTATTATCACTTTCAAATACAGAAGTCCTCTGAAACAGAGCTGTTTCAGTCCTTTCTGAAAGAAATAATCAGTGAGAGTCCATTTGGTTGCTTTAAATTAGAAAAAATGTTTTAACAAATGATAGAATTTTATCATTTCTATCATTTGAATGTAAATAGTTGGACATGAATATGATATCAAATACTGCACACTTTCTCAAAATCCCCTAAAAAATAGGGGATAGTTTGTATTATTTGATGAAAGGGAAACGGAAAATAGCAAGATAGAATTGATCCTCTATTCGAGAGGAGGATCGATCTCTCCCAAATCTCTAGACGCCAGTAAAGCCCAAAAACCTAAAGCTAAAAGATCTCAAATTCAACAAAATTCAAGATACCCTAACCCTATGAAAACAAACTATTTAATGCATAGAAATCAAAAGGAAATCTCTAAACAGTCCCTACATTCAAATTTCCCTCTTAATTCCCCAAAAATCCTTCCTATTCGGCTCCCCTGGAACTGGTGGAGTGTGCAGCTCTTCTTGGAGGCTGAAGAGTTCCATCTCAAATTGCACGGGCTGGTCCCGTAGGACCGGTCCACCTAACAAAATGCTCTCAATTTACACAATCAAATCAGCACTTATCACCAAATTCATTCGTTCCAACATTCGAATGGAACGGTCTAACAAAATGCTCTCAATTTACACAACCAAATCAGCACTTATCTCCGCATTCATTCGAATAGGTATTTCTTGGAAGCCACATCTCTATCAAAATATAAGAAATCAGCGATGTTTATAATTAATTGAGCGGATCAGAGCAGACGGGTAGGACCTGGCCTATGGTTCTTAGTAACCATAGTAGTGAGAGAGCTGAATGACGCAAATTGATTTTGAATTGGAGTTTTGTTATGCAACTAGAACAATATCATGCATGTGAATCATACAATATCATGCTTTTTTGAAATCCAAATAGCACATTCAAGAATGAAAACAAAACAAAAATACAATGACAAATAAAATAAAAGAAATCAATTAAATATTCAGACCATATAAATTCAGCATAACATTGTAATTTATTGACCACAATTAGAATTTTAACTGTGTCAAATTTGAACAAAATTAAGAACAGTTGCAAGCAAACGACAAGTTTTGTAAAAGATCAGTATAAAAATTATCAAAATGAGAAATCCATGATTCTTGTCAATAAAAGGAGATCGAATTAAATAATTATACTTATAATATATGCTCGAAGCAATCACACATCAAATTTGCACCCATAAAATTGCAAAGTAAAAGAAAAAAATGATTCAACAAAAATTGTGAAATTATATACCTCAAGTAATTCTATTTTAAGGCTACTCATCTTCTTTGTTTAATCTCTAAGTCAATATTATGATGAAGTATGACAGTTTATACCAATAAAGTGCAGAACATGTGATGTAATACCGCATGCGCAGGAGCTTCGTCAGAAAGTTAAAATTGATTGACAATGGAATTACAATTATGAAATTATTGAGATAACAAGAAAATCATTAAAGCTTCGTAGTCGTTAACTAGCTTAGGTGAAGAAGTACACATAGATTGACCTAACACTTATGGATAACCAATGATAGTAGCAATACCAAAAGCTATTAATCAACAATCCGCAATTTAATAACGAGAATTTCACCTTGGGGATTGATCACTCAACTACACTAGGCTTAGCGGGAGAAGATCTTCAGCACACCAAAAACGATGCCATGAGGAAGGTTGCAACGCCGATAGTCTTGAGCCACGGGAAGGTCGCCGATGGTGGAGAAGACACGGATGGATAGCTTTCAATGGTCCTCGAATAATCTTCGAATTGTTCGTCACTGACGTCGATGAGTGTAGGAAGAAAGCGGTTCAAGTAATCCTCAAACCGTTTCGCCGGGCCCAAATCCAACGTCAAAGAAAGGAGATCGGGTGACGTGGGTGTGGCCGTAGATGTCGAGCAACAATCCGCTATCACGCTTCGGATCCGCCATACATGCTTGGCGTAGAGAATTCTTCAAGTGGAGGAGAGCTAGGGGAAGGTAGTAGAGACTCCTTGCTTTGGAAGAAGGAGGGAGGCGAGAAGTGAGAGAGCTGGCGGGATGTCACAGGGGAAGGGGGCGGCGGGTTCCAAGAGGAGAGGATTAGGGTTTGGGAAATTCAATCCTAGTTAATTCCTCAATAAATCTGAAATAAATTATAGAATTAATGGTGTTTGGAGGGAATTAATTTAGGATTTGAATTTGATTTCATAATGGATTGGGGCTAGAATAGGAAACAACAAGGGGAAAGCCAATGAGAGGGGGCCGACGGGTTGAGAGAGGGAGAGGTGAGGGAGTAAAACAAAACCTGAAGTTTATTTCAGGTTTTGAGGGAATTAAGAGGGAAAATTATTAGGATTTGAATTCAAATGAGGTGCCATCAATGGGGCACTAATTGTGGATTCACCTGGGTGAGGCCGGCGACATGCTAAGGGGGAGAATTGGGGAAATCAAATAGTAGAGTTTCCAATTTTGGGTGATGACATGGAGGTAGGTTGTGAGGATTCCAATTTACTTTAATTTGAAATTGAAATTGATCAAATAAACTTTCATAAATTGGATTTCCCAATTAGGAAAGAATTTGAAATTCAAAATTCAAATTTCAAATTTGGGAGCATGCGGAAGGCGGGATTAGCCGGTTGGGGAGTTGCCAATGAAGTGGTCGGCCCAAACCTTGAGGTTGGCCGGGGTGGACTTCCAAGGGGAGGGGTGGCGGCAATGAAGGGGTTGGGCTGATTTTCTTGTGGAGGGGGAAGGAGATCGAGAAAATACTACGAGATAAAATGATAATTTAACCACGAGCCGCGGACGCTTCCAACGACTGGTGGGCCTTGCGATTTGCTCCCCTTGAGCTCTCTCTCTCTCTCTCTCTCTCTCTTCAAGCTCTCATGCAAGAAAAGAAGAAGAAACAAAGAAACAAAAGCTAGATTTTCATTCAAATAGTAATTAACCTCATACAATAGAGATGACCCCTATATATAGGTCTCAAAGTACAAGTAAAATAAAGAGCGGAAATAACGACTAAATCGCCCTCAGGGCCCCAACATGACTCAACTCACACACAAGAGTATAATAGGAATACAAGAAATTGAAATGCAGAAACAACTAAAAATATAAGCTCTGAATCGTGGCCATCGATCTGCGATGTTTCCGGCGATACACATGTTTGAACCTTTGATCGATGACCTCATCAGCATGCATACGAGTTCATCATCCCATAAGCCACAAAATTATTGATAGATAAGGAATAGGTAGAAGACAATAGAATTTTGTGTCTGTTGTCAAACACCCTCGAAATTAGCCATAGTGTACCTCTAATTCAACTAAAAATGGAACAAACGAACACACATGATTGCCACACCCGATAATCCCTGATATCCAATAATCTATCAATATTCAAAATTTCAAATAACTGAATATTCATTTTTTAAGTTATGCCTCAAACACTAACCTCACAAATCATAAAGCCAACAAGTCATCTGATAGGAAGTACTTGAGTTCGCAAGTAACCCTAAGGAAAATACTTGAGTTCGCAAGCAAACCTAGCAGAAATTGGTGAAAACAGTGGGAAATCTTGCTGATTTCAGAGAGATTTCAGCAATATTAAGCATAAATTTCAAGAAAAATTGGAAAGAAACACAAGGAAATTTCTTCTATTCAACCCACGAACCAGAAAAGCAATACAAGATACAAGTTTCTTCAATTCGAGAGGAAGAAACAACTCTCCAAATCTCTAACAACGCCTAGAGCCCAAGAAGAAGAAATACAAAATCCCTAAACAACCCCTCATTAAAAAATTTCCCTCCAAAGTAATTATTAACATGACCTTCAGCCACCCTTCCACTTATAAAATATTAAGATCAATGCCAATAAGTACTTTCTCATTATAATTATCCATTTCGTTACTTCCCCGATTTCATTTGTCTAAAGTGTCTCTTCATACCTAGAACTATAATATGAAATGATCTAGTAGGTATCCCTTTCTGAGACTCATTGGAGCATTTGGATAAAGTTCTCTCTTTTATCCTGCATTTTAAAGCAAAATGATCATTCTGGCAACATATGAAACAAATGTTCTTATAAGATTTTCCTATAAAATTTCTTCTCTCTATATGTATTTAGATGTGTGATGGCTATGAGAACCACTTTTCTTTCTAATGGAACCAAAAGAAATCCGGATTATCTTTGCATTTCACAACTATCTTGTTTGCTCTGCATTAATTTATAATACTTGTCCCTGGTCTCTGCACCCCAAAAAATAAGTAAATTCAGAATTTTCATGTTTACAATTCAGACTTCAAAACTTAACCTTCAATTTGCTTGGGGGTCAAGCTTTTTTGCTTTTCGTTTTTTGAGTGCTAGCCATTAATCATAACTTAAATAAATTAATTTCATTTAGAGAAATTCATAACACTTCTCTGACTATATGTGTCAAACGCAAATAACAAACAAAGCCAAATTAAACCAGGTCTGCTTTGCAGTTAGCAAACTCTATACAATATGCTAATGTAGCTTTGCACTGGTGTAAACAATATAGACTAACAGAGAAATCATATCAAAAGGAGGTAAACAAAGTATCAAATACAATGCATTATAACAACCACCCAACCAGGTCATGGCTTGAAGAACCTTTTTTAGTTTAAAAGCTGCACACTCAAAATTTCATGCAAGAAACACTGATTATGTTTTATATGATCACACTTGCATCTTTCATGATTTTATTCAACCATGATTGAATACTCTAAAGGCCACCTAATTACCCAAAAAAAAACTGAGAGGTAAAATCTGCAATATAAACGTACCTCATGTGGAACAAATGGTGAAGAATGAAGATGAAATGTATAAGAAAATGAACTCATCTGAAATAAGATAAGTTCACTGATAAGTTCATAAATGATTGGAAAGAAATTTTATACTAAAAATAATTGATCAGGCTAATACCTCGTGAAAAAGTTCATCTTCAGCTTTGAGGTAAATTATGGGTTCATCAGAATCATTTCCTGCTTTTGCATTGTATTGGTTGGCATGTTTATTCTACATTTATAATTGATAGAAAGGTGTTCATCAGTATAAAGAAAATATTAGTCTTCACAAATAAAGGATAAGGTTTCTGCCCTCCTTCATTTCATGAACAATCTATACATTATTATTTCCCTCAATAGTCAAGGTAGATGATTGATAGCAGATAAAATACCCCATATATTCTGGTAATCAGCAAGTAGAACTTGAAGCAGAATGAGTCTCTTAGTTCTTTTGTTGGCTTTAAAAATATATAAAAACAGAGAGAGAGAGAGAATAGTCATTAAACCATTTATCATTGGAAAATTGGCATCAAAATACGAGAGACGGAACAAGATAGAATATCACCATCCAACCTCATCTTCTATTGCCCAAGAGACCTCGTCAAACAGAGCATCATATAGTGGGGGTACCAATTGGTGTGGGCAGTTCACAAATCTCTGAGAAACCAAAAGACCAACATCACTTGCCTGCTGCTCCAACAGCACTTTCAGCTTTGTTTTCACGCTCTCATCACCACAAACACCAACTAGAAACTCTTTCAGCTCCCCAATGCATTGATGACCCTGAAAAAGACTTCGCATTCAAAACACTCTAAGAACATAAACAACAGAAACTTCGCCTAGGCAAAGAAACAGCTTTGCTCTTACTCCATATCGCCCAAAGTTAAGTGCGCTAATGACAGCATACAAATCCTCTTCGTCACCATCTTCTTCGACTTCATCATTCCCATCCAATTTCACGACAGTCCCTACGGTTGTCTGCCCGAGAATCAGGTCCACGAAGCCACTGAGATCCCACGGCTTTTCATCAAGGTAATTTTGGAGTAGAAGCTTCACACCATGGAAATCCCCCGGCTTGGGGTCAAAGAACCCGAAATCCGCTTGAACTATTGCTCCCTTCTTACCAAAATGGAGAGGAATAAGGACAAAGCTTATAAAGAATCCACAAAAAAAAAAGCATAAAAAATGTATTATGTCGCTTTAAAGCTAACTTCCAGCAGATGTTCTTCTTCATCGTTATTGTCCGAGGAAAAGGATGAATCCACCCGTTTGATCTTCGTGGGGTGTTTGAGACCAGCATCATCACTCTGTGCTGCAAAGTAGAATGAAAAAAAAAGAATCCTTAGGCTAGATGCTGTAGATAGATGAAAATTAACATAGCATACCTGCAGCTTTGGAAGCAAGGGAATTCTCGTAAACCCTAGCTCTGGCGGCGGAGGTCAAGCGAGTAAGGTGGAGGGCGCGGGAGAAGGAAGAAAATAACGGGAGGTTAGGGAGGCGGCGTCGCTTCGCTGATCGCCCCATGGCTCTTAGGTCCGGAGGCGGTTGAATTCGCGGGCGTCGGGGTCTGTCGGGAGAAATTATTACGCGTGGAGTCGGGACTGGGACTGTGACTGGGACTGGGATTTTGTAAATATTCAGTCAGCAAGTATTTAGTTATGAATATTATTGAGTATTTTATAAATATTTATTAAATATTTTATGAGTATTTATTAAATATTTTATGAATATTTATTAATTTATTATGTATTTATTGAATATTTATAAATACTTAATAAATACACAATAAATATGCAGCAATGTGCACAACTCTTTTCGTCCAAACTTCACACAGAATAATTTCTCGTATGTCGGAAGTTTTGCGGGTAATTTTTTTTAAGGGGATTTGCATGAAAGTTTTATCAGTTTATGAATAGTTGTTTAAGTTGGTGATGTTATATATTTGAGCATCTAGATTTGAAAATGATATTCATATTTTAGACTAGAACTCTACAAGAATATTAGACATCTGATTATCAGCTTTGAACATTGATTGAAACTTATTCTAGCTTTAAACAAAATAGATTTTATCCATGATTAAATAATGATGGAAGCTTTTTTCAATATTGTTTGTATTTCTGAACATTGTTCAAAAGATTTGATCAAGGTTAAAATAAAGTTCAAGCATGAATTAAATCAAAGTTTGAATATTGTTTGAACATAATATGAACATAGTTTGAATTTATTATTTCGCTCTTGCCATCTCTTTTGAAATTAAATCATTTTAGTTGCCTTTGTTATCTATGTAGATGTTTACTTTAATCATACTTAGATGGAGACATTATACTACTCTGATCACATGCAGAGTTCGGAGTATAATGAAAAAAATTATTAGATAATTTGAAGCTAATGATATCATTATGTTAAATATTAAATATTGACATGATATTGTTAATGCTGAATTTTATTGATTAACATTTGAATGTGCTCGTAAATAATAATGCAAATGTATGCATTTTGATTATATAATTTGGTTTAGCATTATTTTAAAATAATTTAAATTACTCTTTTGATTTTTTGTTTGATGGTTTGAACTCATGATTATAATTTAGAAATACACTTCCTTATTTAGGGCAATTAAGCAATTTATAGAGAAGTGCATGAGTATCTTAAGCACTATACTTAGGGGTGTTAATTTCAGGTCATGGGTCGGGTTCGGGTTGAACCCGAAATTGACACGGCGCTATTCGGGTCAACCCGAACCCGACTTGTTTTTGAAAATATGTGAGTTTTTTAGAATTGAACCTGACCCGCTTCGGCTCCGGGTCAACCCGACACGCCCCAAATGACCTTATGCCAACAAAAATTGCTAGTTTTCGGGGTCAAAAAATGGGTAAATATCTCTTTTCGTGTCCAAAACGGGTCATTCTCGGGTTGTTGGGTCAAAAATGAATTTTCGGGTAAAAAAGTGTCAGTTTAGGGTCAATTTTGGGTCAAAAAATCCGAACCCGATCTAATTTTTGAAACGGGTCAAATTGTTGAACCCGACTGTTTCGAGTTCGTGTTGACCCTAATCCAAAATTTTTGGGTTGGATTCGAGTCGAATTTTCGGGACATGTCAAATATGTACACCCCTAACTATACTATACTAAATATAAAGAGGCTGGTTTCATCAATATTCAATTGTGACACACTTTTTTGAGACATAAGAGCAAGCAGTCCAATTATGTTGTGTTAATGGATTTTGTGATTGTATTCAATCATATCAAAGCTTTTGCATGTTGTGTTATAGTTGTGATCATACTCACTTTGTTGTGGTAAGAACATTGTAATTAATTTGATTTAATGTAATGCGGTATTAGTATTATGCAACGATGTAATGTAGCTCATTGTGATGTGTTATAGCTTTTGGATTATACTATATTATGTTTATCTTATAATATGTTGTCTTATAGTTATTGCATTGGCACTATTTGAAACTTATTCAAATCATTTTAAGCATTGTTTAACTCAATATAATCATGTTCTAAACTTATGCTTATAAATGTTATTCAAACCATATCGAAATAGTATTCAAATTTAGTATAAATTCTTTTTAATAATGTTTGAACTTATCTTTAAAATAGAACGTATGGTTTAAATATAGTTCGAATAAGACTCAAATTTTCTCACAGATGATATCAACCTTGACCAAGTATTATTTGAATCTTATATAAATTATTTTTGAATCAATTTTAGTCAGTACAGACTTAAAATACGTACTCTACGGTTAAAAGAAAAGTATTTTAATTTGGTATAGAGAAAATTTTCATGTATATTTTCTCAAGAAATGAAACATATGACATTTTTTTCTCCAACTTTTGCTATTATTAGGCATTTAATGTCAAGTTTCCCTAAAAAATTAATGTGGCATGTAAAATTTTAGATATTTCAAAATGTGATGAAACTTGTTAAATGTAACTTGTATATTGAAAATCAAAATTACTAATATAATATTTAGGCTAACAATTATTTGAATTATCAGATATAAATTCAAATTGAAAAAAAAAAAAAGTTATACTTCTCTAAAAAGAAAAAAAAATCAAGTGCACGCACATAGCGTGTGTAAGGGGAAGAGAGAAAGAATTATAGGACAATTTTTTTTTAGAAGAATATGATATATTATCCTAAAAAATGTTATATTCTTTATCATATCGTCGGTATCTTAAATAGCTTACTCTTTTTTAACTCCCAATATTGTATTTAATTTTTTGAGATTTACTTTAAATCAGAACCAATTATGCTTATTCATGAATTATATAAAATCTTAACCTTCCTTTTTAACTCACACTTGAATCTTAACCATTTAAGTGTAAGCACAATCAAACTAATATATGCATGCATAGATATAAATTATACTTTACATAATAAAATCATATCAAATTATTTAAATGGATCAAATATATAGCAAATCAAAAGTTACATAGTAAAAACTTACAAAATTAGAAAAAAATATATTTTTTATAGGTCTAGCATAGATAAAATTCATAGAAATCAAAATCATCAAACACAAAAGTAAGAGAATTGTCACATAAAATGACAAGGACATTTTTTATAAAAAAGTAACATAATCCCAACTCGGCCGCCCACTAGCACCGATACACATTATAACACTTCACATCTTACTTTTCAATGCATTTCATTAATTAAAACATAATTGGATTGAATTCAAAAATTACTAAAATGTTGTAATGGTAGACAAAAAAAAATTACTGAGCAAAAATTTATAATTTTAAAATATAACCAAATTATTAGAGATTGTATAAAACATCATTTTGAAGTTTTAACTCAATTAAAATACTATTTTTAGATACAGTTTAAACTAATATGTTGCAATTATCAGAGGTGTTCGATCACAAATTAGTAATAATTGCGAATATAATGAACAACCAACTTGCAAATCCAGTCACAAATAAATAGTGATCAAACAGTGTATATATATATATATATATATTAAGCACTGAGGCTATATAACATGATGTAGGAGAAAAATGATCATATTGTGATATTGATCTTCTAATTTTCTCTACAACAACAACAACATCAAGTCTTTAATTATCCCACTACGTGTGGTCGGCTACATGAATTCTTTTTCTCCATTGTGTCCTAATTTTCTCTCAGTTATAAAAATATTTTTCAACTATACAAAAGTACCAATTTAGTCCCGTAACTCTTTAAATGGGGATCAAAACAATCATTTTGTCATATCATTTAAGTTTCTATTTAAAAATTTAATGGATTAAAATAAGAGTTTTATATAGTCGGGGATTATTTTGATCCTTAACTCTATGATATAATGATCTATTTTCAGGCAAATGTCCTTAGGTCAATATTATTTTCAGAAGGCATTTATGAAAAGCAAAGAAATAGATCAATGGTCTGATTTCTTAAGTTTGGTTTTTCCCAAGTGACATTTCTTCATTTAATTGTGTTTTTCTTTAACAGGGGTTTATTCTGTTTGTGCAGGTTTAGATCCTTCCAAGGCTGCTTCAAGATTGTTGTCTATCGGCAAGTTAATCAATCAGGCAGTAAAGGATGCTTGCTCTGTGTGGTTTGACTTCCGTGGAGATTGCATTACACTATATGGGTCGGTCAATGCATAACTGGATTGAACTCATTGATCATCTTCTAAGTCGACAGTTAAAGTTCAAATTAGGGCCTTTTTGGATTCCAAGAAGGATTTAGTAAATCCTATTAATCTGGATTTGCTGTATCCTGAGGATATTAAAATGTCATTGGTGAAATAGATGGGGATATTATTAGTAGAATTCAAGTTGGATGTTTGAAGTTGAGGAATGCAATGGGCTTGTTGTGTGATAGAAAAGTTCCCTTTAAACTTAAGAGAAAATTCTATAAGATAGTGCTGAGACCTGCAATGCTTTATGGAGCAGAATGTTTGTCATTAAAAGATAAGCATAAAGCTAAGTGTTGTAGAGATGAGAATGGTAAGGTGGATGAGTGGCTTTACTCTAAGAGACATGATACGAAATATGCATATTCATGAAAAGACTAGAGTAGCTCTAGTGGAAGACAAGATTAGAGAGAGCCGCCTTAGATGATTTGGTCACATAAAATGGCGGCCTTCCAATCATCCAGTTAGGGGAGTAGATGTATTAGTTTTGTCTTGTGTTAAGAAAGGTAGAGGCATACCTAAAATGACTTGATTAGAAAATAGTAGAAATGATCCTTCTTTATAAATTTAAATGAGAATTTGACTTTTCACATGACATAATGAAGAAAAAAGATTCTTGTAGCCGACGGATAAAGGCTTAAAGTTGTTGTGGTAGTAGTATTATCAAAAAGCTGGTTCTCTTTCCCACGAGATGTACTATTACTGTAACCTTTCCCACTGCTTGGCACCAATTGCCCAATTCCTGGACTGCTTTTCCAGCCAATACAGTGTGGGGTATACTTGAATGCCCGTTCCAACAAGATCAGTGAAGCGTACATTTTTTGTCTCCTTAATCATGAAACTGTTCCAAGCGAGAGATTAACCCTTGAAAAGGCAAATAAACCATGAATTTCATGGTACAGTTATGGGCTTATAGTCAATACAAATACATGCCTGAACACTGGCATTTCCATGAGAGAAAATTGATAGTTTTTAATTGTTTTACAACTGCTGAGTAAATAAGCCATACCACCAACCTAAATCATAGCTTCTGCTGGTTTATCTTTACCATTTGTAGCTGACATAATTTTGTTTTGGAGACTTAGAACTATTTGCCTAATTTATGAATCACTTTGTGATTTCCACCATGGTTATGCGAAAATCTTCCATTTTCATAAGATTTTCTTGACTGTGACTCAGGAGGTCTAATAATGTATGTATATTGGACCTTTTGAGATAATTATAGATCTTGGAAGACAATTCTAATTGGTCAATAAAAATACATGTCAATGAAATTCTTTTTTTGTTTTTTTTTTAATTAGTGAATCTGTCTTGAAAGGAAAAAAAGGGGTAGATTCCATTTGTTTTCATTTTTCTTGAAATTCATGCCCTCTTCCTCTGCATGTAGAAAATGAATTCCTCTGCATGTAGAAAAGGAATCAATAAATCAACCAAATTAAGAGTTCTGCAGAAATTTGAGACCGAAACTAGTAAGAAGTTTATATATTTCTCAAAGTCAATGGCTTTTATGTACGGTTTATATGCTTCTCAACATAGCTTATGAGGAGAATGAATACTTTATTTAGACAAACTTGTAAGATAAAACATGTAACAATTGTTTTTCCAATATGTTCTTTTTTCTGCCATACTTCCTGCAGAAAATTTCAACAAGAGTGTGTTTTGTCCTACCATTTGAGGTAGAAGATGTCATTTATGTGTTGCAGAGGCATTTTCACAGGAAGCAGCTTACTCTTTTGCTTGGTCTGGTACGTGGGTGGTATTCTTGGAATTGGAATCAAAACCATCAATTTTAATTAATTTTCAATGCCACTTCTACTACCTAGATGAGATTATATATGCAAAATAAAACTTTGAGTATAAATTCAAGCCTTCATTTGTATATGAAGAAGCCGAATGTATTGCTAACTGAGAACTGTTTGGTAATGTGAAGTTACCACTATGGTTGCATGAAAACCATATATCTTCATCTGAAACATCTGAAACACATTTAACATCAGAAATAACCTGAAAATTTGGGTAAATATGGTGTATCTGTCATAGTAAGTTGTGAATACTTTCATTAAACTTGGCTAATCTAGAAGAAAATTTGGTATTCCAGATCTGTTAATTCTGTTTAAATAATTCAAAACCAGAGTAATATAAAGTACATAATCATATTCCTGTGAGACTAACAGCGACTGTAACAACTAAAGTTTCATGGTGGTTTCCTTTATCTCCAGGCTTGAAGATTCCGCTTACTATTGCATCCTTCTTCACCTTCTCAATCTCTTCAAAAGCATAGCATACATGAGCTCATTCCATGCGTCAGGGACCCCGGGAAGGCACCAGTGGCTACAATCCTGGCTCTTCACTACCCTCTGCTTCGTCTCTGGGAAGCGGTACATGGAAGGATGCGCTTCCTTCCTGTAATCTGTCATTCTTGTTATGTTAAGATAGAGAACAGGTGTCTTCATCTTCGACATGACCAACTCGAGTATGTTCAAGAGGTTTGGGTATTTTGCCAGATGCTTGTCGTCGAGGATCGGTAAAGTCTCTCCATCACAGCTGCCACCAGAGTTCCATTGCCCACCTCTGGAAGATGAACCAACAGTGAATTTATCAGACTCTTAGCAGAATTTCAGAGAGACAGAAATAAATATATATATATATATATCCCAAGACGCTGGCAAAGGAGGAGTGACGCGGTGATGACAGATACAACACACGAGCTGCAAAAACTAGCAGCCCACGCATAACCCAAGAACTCCTTGGGAGGGGGATCACTACCTAAAATTATTTCAGGATACAGAAATCCAAACAACTAAGTAAAAGAACTCAAATATTATTCCTCTTCTATTCTCCCCTATTACATGTATTGACTTTATAGACAAATGTAGCAACATAATAGACTACACCAAACATAATGAACAACCATATAGAATTAAACTAGTTTGAAGTTTAACAGGATTAAGCAGCTCATCTCCAGCCTCATTCTGCCTAGGGAGGAGGAACTTCAGACTAGTAGTAAGATGTTCGGTCGGCCACCATAAGAAGGCGGATATGATTGGCTAAACCGGTCTGGATAAATCCACCTGGTGTCATTGAGTTTGCCTCAAAATCTAAAAACAGGTGAGGGTAGAAGAGAATGGAAATCAAAAGGATGCCAAATATTATTTGGGGGAAGCCATAGCTAAATTCCTTCTCCATAGGCTCTAATGACTCGTTAAAACACCTAAGAACAAGTTGATAAACCTAGTCTCTAATACCCACATAGAGACTAAAATTAACAGATTTTAACGTCTTTTGGTGTAGTTACCTGAAGTGAGACCATGAGTAACCCCTAAAGAAGACTGTGGTGCGGTTAGAGTCAATATGCTCATCCAGCCACCGACCCCAGGTCGTCAAGGCTTTGTGATAAGCGTCATCAGCACTGAGCTTTCTATGAACATAGTCACCTTCCTGGTAGAAGTCCTCCCTGCAATTCTCAATATTCTTCATCAACTAATAAAATTTACATAGAGGTAATTAGGGAGGAGATTTAGGTTTCATTTGGAACGGCTTTCTTACTGCTTCTTAAAACAATTTTTTAGTACAAAAATTATATTTTTTGTACTAAAAAACTGCTTTAAGCAGTAAAAAAGCCGTCCCAAACGAAGTCTTAGATTTAGACATGATTTACCCTTTAGAAGTCTTCTCATGCGTCCACCAGTGAGCTGTGTTGAATATAATCACATCTGCTGTTTTATACATGGAAGAAGTTTTGCCCATTATATCAAGCCGAAGGGTCTCCTTTCGAGTGCCATCTGAGCTCCAAATCTCCCATTCTTGAACTAGAAATGGTGCTCGAAAGAATTCAATTGTGCAATTGTATTCCTGTCAGAATATGCTATATTCAGTTAAAATTTCGCTAACTGGAAGAGCTAATAAAGCAATTTTAGTGCTGACAGTGAATCTGTAAGCATAGTAGTTCTCATTTCTGAATTCATTCTTGCCCGTTATGTCATATACTCCATTTTTGTTGTTCAAAGAATTTCTCAGGATGCAGACCAGTGATTCCCACATGTTTCGGTTCAGCGAGTCGCCAACGAAAGCAAGTCTCTTCCCTCTCAGTATCTCAAGCAGGTTTCTTCCTTCCAACCTGAAAAACAGACGACTTTTTCTAAAAATAAATATGCAATGTTAAAAAATTGTCTTACAAAGATTATTTCTAGCTGCGCTGAGAAAGGAAATGAAGGAAATATTTTACAGAAATTATCGATTCATTTATCTTAACCGTTAAAATTCTCAAGCTCAGTAATTCCTGATCAGTCAGGCATCAATATATATAACGGCGTAAAAATCTGCGGCTTTGAGTTCATTAATTTCTGACTGTTTTAGCCGCCGGAAAATGACCGTCGATTTGCCTTTCCTGCACGGTTTATTCAAGCGGTTTATAAACCGCCCAAAAACATATCTAAACTTTCGGTAATAGTGATACAGCATTGGATGGATTTGATAGCAAATAAATTACTAATTTTTGAATTTCTCAAAATATATTCTTTCTTGTTGTTTCTCTTTCACTTATCAGTTCATCATTATGATTAACTTTTTATAGACCTGGAGCATTTTTATGCTAATATCAACTTCGCATTGTAAAAGCATTTGTTACCATTGATAAATATAAATAGTATGAAGTAATGAGTGCTTTAAAGCTGTACTTTTTAAAATGTTTATATTAAGCCTTTAGTTAATGAATCATGATTCTTGGAACCAACTCAGCTAAGCATATTTAACTAAAAAATCTTAAACAGAAAAAAAAATTAAAGAGAAACTACTAATCTGGTGCACTGCACGCAAAGGATTTCTTATAGAAATAAGAAACCAAAAGGAATAACATTATTATCAGTCATTTTTACATTGATATCCATGTTTAGAAATGCTATCATTTTTAGAGAATTACAACAAATAAAGGAATTTTTTCATAATAATTTGTTTAATGAATTCCATATAGGATATCAGTACAGTTGCCAAAGCCTGACTTTTGCTAACAGGAAACGCATTAATCTGGAAGAAGAAGAAGAAGAAGAAGACGAAGAAGCAGCGCTTCAATCATCAATGTTGACAAAAATCCAATCAGAAAATTCTTATAAATAATATGTTTATATTATAGTTTCCGTTTATGAATTATAAGAATAAAGTTTTAATAATTGAAGATTTGCTTGTTCTTTTTTGCGATTAATTCATGATGATCAATATTCATGCAAATCAAAGAGGAGAGAGAGGATTAAAATCTGGAACCTGGGCATGGAACAAGCCTTAGGCTGCCACCGTAGCCTGGTGTAGTTTAAATCCGGTCGTCCATTCTTAAAGCAGTTAAAAGCCTCTTCAACAAACGGGCAAGACCCTGCCTCATACAAAGGCATCGTCTCTCCATCCTCCACCCATCTCCCATCAAACAGATCACAATGATACTTATCATTACTGCTTCTCCTCCTTCTTTCTCCCCATCCCTTCTTCATCTTCCCCTTATTCTTAGCCGACCTTCGAAGCTCTTCGTCACTGGTCAGCGTCGGGGAAGAAGAAGATGAGACCATGAGGTTGGCGTTGAGATCAATGGAAGTGGAAGTAGTAATACATGAAGAGGAGGAGAAGTTGGTCATGAGAGGGAGAGGAGTTTGTTGGAGAACAATTATCTTAGTGGAAGGGTAACGGGCGGTGCATATGAAGAAGAAAGTGGTGAGGACTGTGATGAACGTTAGAGATATTTGGAAGTAGGTGACTCCTTGCAACATGCAGTTCTTGCTCAGTTTCTTAACTTCATTTGAAGACGCCATGGGAGAGGGAGAGAGAGAGAGAGAGAGGGAGGGTCTGTGGGAACCGCTTCTATATGAACACAAATGTGAGGGGCATGAACATGAAAGAGCACGTCATTTCCAATTTTTTGGTTAAGTTCTGTGAAAAACTCCGGATTGGTGTGATATTACTGAGGAGAAGTCTTTATTGGAGGAATTGTTTACCCCAAATTAGTCGTGTCACGAGAAAATTCATATTAAACATAAAATTAGTTTAAATTGAAAATGTATATAATTAAATTTAGAAAAATTTAGAGTTAAACTGAACATTTTGATAAGAGATATTTAATAATATAAAAAGTGATTCGGTTAACCCAAATAAATTACTCGATGCAAAATTGAAATTTCATGATATTAATTGAATGATCAAATGATCTTCAAATCTTATATTCTTATAATCAAAATGAGATACTCGAATAGAAGAATTCATTAAACCTAAAATCACTCAACTAACTCTGATATCATTGAAGTATTTAAGGATTAAATAAATGATAAAAAAATAAAGCACTTGAGTAGTAATATGATTGAGGAAAGTAACACATGAGACATCTTATTATTATTATTATTATTTTGGAATTTTGATATATTTATCAAAATGTTACTCGAAAAATTTATAAATGGATATCATTCTTGATTGGATTGTCAATTCGAGTCGACGGGGCAGGTTTAGTTCTGACTAGTCGAACATGTTTGATCTAAATCCAACTCATTTATTATGTGAACCAAATATTTGACTTGAGCTAGCCCTTTTCATAAAAAAAAAAAAATTCCTAGCTTGATCTTGATCCATTCAACCTCAATATATGTATTATGCAATTTTTTTTTATTAACACACCCCAATTAATTTGGGCATGACCCATTTTACCCAATTACAAACCGTTTAATTTAAATACAACCAATATAACCCAAACCAAAAACGATTAGCTTGAACTAAAAAATTAATCAGGTTAATCTCAAGTTTTTGCGTAAACCTAAACCAAATAAAAATTTAATCAAGTTAGGGTTTTGGGCCTAATTAATCTGACTCAAAATTTAATCATGTGAACTCATACATATATATTTTGAGCTAGGTCCTTATCAAGTTATCGTGATGGGCATTACTAACACTCGTAATCATTCATATGAAAGGAGAGCACTTCTTACTAAACCCGGAATTGACATTAGAGAGTGCATTGCCCGACGATCAAAATTGGTGATTATCGCAAATAAGTGTCGTCACCTAATCACAGTCATCCAACTAGACTCACCTGATTATAATCTTCTAACTGCCATTGATCACCATTTATAATCTTCCAACAATCATTGCCAGACTATTATAGCTCTCTTATGTTATCTTAACTATCGTCACCCATAATCTCTTTAGGACTATCACCTAAAAGCAGATGTTCATCGATTTTATCACTTGTTATGGTTAACAATACCAACACACATCATCACATATAAGGTCCATTTACTCCAACGACATAAAACACAATTATACTCACTGACTTTATTACTCGCCATTGTCAATAATGTCGACACACACACAATCTCTTTTATAAGATTGATGCACATCATTAACACAATCATCGAAGAAGCTGGATGACTTTATTACATGCCTTTGCTAACACCATTGATGCATGCCATCACAAAGAAGGTGTATCACCATCGACATCAACTTTGAATCCCAACGTTGACAAAATTACTTATAGGACTTCTTGGGTTATGATCTCATTTCCTTAAAAGAGAACGGCAAAATTGATTTTAAGTGACATATTGAAGACAACTCTAATACCTAAAAGCTCTTCCAGCTTCCATCGTGGAATCCATTAATCATAGTTCATACATAATACATTATATCATTACCATCATAAATCATAGAAAAAGATATCTTTTGTAACAAATGATTAACATTAGTGTAATTATTTCAACTAAGCTAAATTCCGTAATTTTTTTTTTACTCTTTTTCAGTTTTCTACATAAATTAAAATATATTCAAAATGAATCTTTATTTTTACTCTACACAAATTCTTACTTAAATTAAAATTGAAATGTTTGACTTTTGAGTTCCTACCGGTTCAAGCCAAGGTATTGCTCTTAAGTCTTATCAATAACAGTGCTTCTATTATCTTTCAAACTCAACAATATTTTTGCTACCATTTTTGAACATATAAATGTATGAAAAAGAAGAAAGCAGCGAGTCGAATTAAATTTTATTAGATATTATAAAAATATTGAAAATATTTCGATTTGTGGCTCAAAATATATTTTTTTAAATAGCTATTATATATTAATCTAAATAGTGGGTGAATGCCAAATTTAATTTAATTTAAAAAAAAAAAACGCCAATCTTAGTTAGTAAAATATTATATATAATATCCAATAGCCACACAAATCTAAACTAAAATGGCAAAGTTTATCATGCAGCTTAGTAGTTATATAATATTTTGGGAGTTTTTGTTATTTTGAGACCGCTACAAAATTGATATAATGTAGCATGTGAATATAGAGGTACGTTAAAATAATTGAATTTACTTTGAAATTAATATTATGCATAAAAAATTATTTCACACTTATCTCAAAGCTAATAAACAAATGAGTCAATTGTTGGCTTTGTGTGAAATCTGATTGTATTGATCAATTAAGTTGTTATGTTGTTTCGAACCTCAATTCAATATTTCATGCTCATTGGGAGATTACAGAGGGTCCTCCCCCAGCTTTAGGTTCGGGTGATATGCATCTAGAAATTTTTTTTCGTATAGCGCTACAGT
The DNA here is from genome assembly GCA_019514585.1 of Dendrobium officinale. Taxonomy (NCBI): domain Eukaryota; kingdom Viridiplantae; phylum Streptophyta; class Magnoliopsida; order Asparagales; family Orchidaceae; genus Dendrobium; species Dendrobium officinale. The sequence goes on from CM033696.1 coordinate 29,284,219, forward strand.
GCTATATACACGAGCACCCCAGTACAGTGTACTCGAGCTCCCTGAAATTGCATAGTTTGGTGGAAAAAAAAAAACAAAGAAGTGGAGTGTTATGACGCTGCTAGAGAACGTTCTGGGGCTCCAATCCCAATGCTACGATGATGTCATACATGTTGAAATCAAAGAGTGTGAGTGTTTTGGCGCTACCACTTGGCGCCACAGTGTTGCGAGGCCAGTTGGGCAATTTTTTCCTGGTTTTTCTTTAGGCCGGGTTGTGTTCCTGGGTGGTTTCAATTGTATCTCTTTTATATATTCTAATGTGATAGCGATACAATGATGAAGAGAAGTGAGGAGAGAGTGAAAGTTGAAAGCTGAATATAACAGCTTTGAGGCTCAGAAGATTCACTAACTTAAATCCAAGATTTGAACAGCATTGTCATACCATAATTCCTTTTTGAACTTTCGAAGCCTCATTAAAGAATCAATAAATGACCGCTTGCATAGTTTAAGCCATTGCAACGTTACAACGTCGAGCATTTCCAAGAATGTTCGTCAAGATGGCTTTTACAGTTTTAGTTAGTTAGCAGCCCATCATGATAATAAGAATAAGACAAGTGACTTTTCCCTATAATGAACATTATAGCTCGTGCAGATCGCGTTCCTTTCTTCCAGATTTAGGCCCTGAAAGCGAACAAAAGTCTTTTGTCAGGATATCCTTAACTATTGCTTATGAATAAATTATTCTTAAAATAAAACTAATCATCTATTTGTAATTAAAAAATATCATATCCTCAACTTTGTAACCACCGTAATATTTATTTTTAGCATAAATATTTTTTTCTTTAATAATTAATGTAATACATTAATAACATCAAGACTTTAACACACCACGTGAGATCGATAACATAAATTAATTTTCTTCATTATGTGTTATTAAGATTCAAACTATTATCTAAGCATCATTTTGAACAGCTTCTTTATTGCTTCTTAAAAAATAGTTTTAGTACAAAAATTTTAAGCCTAGTTTGAGATGGCTTAACTTTGACTTTTCAATTTCAAAACGGCAAAAATTTTTTTGGCTAATGTTTGTATGTGTTATTTTTTGCAAAAATACTTTTTAGAGAACTGTATTTTTATAATGTTTTCAAAAACTTTATGATATTAATTTATCTATTAGAAAACTCCGTTCTCTCAAACAACAATTTTAAAAAGTATAACCAAATGAAGCCTTAATTTTTGTACTAAAACTCTGTAATAAATAAAAACACAATAAACATGTCATCCCAAATGAAACCTTAAATCAAATAAAAAGAAGCAATTCCTAATACTTTCTAACCAATTTTTTTTAGATCTATCTATACCTTTCTCAACATAAACCGGAACTAATATATTACTCATCAAGTCATTGAAAAGCCAAAGTTTTATATGGTCAAATCATCTATGGCAACTCTATATAATCTCATTAACCATTAGAGCTATTCCAACATTTTCACATATATACTCATTTCACATTATGTTCTTAAGAATCATCCATCTAAGCATCCTTATCTCCATAATATTTAATTTTATGCTTCTCTTTTAATGGCCAACTTTCTATGCCTTGAGGTTTCTTTTAATGTAAAATAAACAATTTATGAGCCCAAGTATCTTAAAAATTTGATGAATCTTTAAATTTAATATTTATTTTCAGAATAAGTACAAATATTTGTTTTTTCTTATACAAATTCTAAATTTAATCTATTAATCAAATATTTCACTTAATTTTTTTTTTAAAATCACATGTTGTAACTCATAATTTTAAAACTGTACTGAAAGGAAACGGATTAGGACCCCAATGAGACCACATTTGATAATATTATAGTATTCTCCTATAGCTCTATTTAGCAAAAATAATATCATTACTCTCACAGAGGCACAATTTACTCTACATGTATATTTCTCATAGGTGTCGTAAAGTTATGGATGAGGCGCACGTGCAATGCAGTGCATTCTATCTAGGGCATTCTATCTAGGGCTGCAAACGAACCGAAGCGAGTCGAGTATGTGAGTGTTCATGTTTGTGTTCATTTAATATCAGCTTGTTCAAGTTTGGTTCATGTTTGTTCGGGATTTATTGTGTGTTCATGTTTGGTTCATTTAAATTTATGAGTGGTCATGTTCGATTCATGTTCAGTTCATGTTCGTTCGTTTAATGCTTATCGAGCTTATTCGCGAAACATATTTAATGAAATTTTTTTAACTATCAAACAAACACGTTCATGAATATATCTATGAACAAACATATTTATAATAAAAACAATTGTCTATGTAACAAAGGCAATGATTATTTATATTTATTAATTTTATAGTCAAATATTAATTATTTTTATCGAGCTTATTCATGAGTTCAAAATCGAACACGAGTCGAACTTTTATCGAGCTTAATATCGAGCTTGTTCACGAACTTCAAATGATGTTGTTCGTGAACATAAATAAGCTGAACACATTAATGTTCAAGTTTGTTTATTTAAGAATTGAGTATTTATAATATTGTTCAAGTTTGTTTGTTTAGTTAATTAAACGATCACAAACGAGCTTTAATCGAACCGAACAATGAGTACCTCGTCGAACGTTTGGTTCGCTTGCTTGCAGCCCTAGTTCTATCTTACCATTTTTGTAAAAGCTGAATCATGACATCACGGTTTAATTTTCGACAGCTTTCATTTGACTTTTTTACTGATTTCTAAAATAAAATTTTAGCACAAGAGTTGTTTTAAACTAAAAAATTTTGCATTAAAATTTATTTTAAAAAGCAACAAAAAAGCTATCCCAAACTAAGGCTTCATTTGGAATGACTTTTTTATTGCTTTTTAAAACAACTTTTTAGTTTAAAAATTAAATTTTTTATACTATAAAGCTGCTTTAAGAAGCAGTAAAAAAGCCGTACCAAATAGCCTAAGGCTTCCTTTGGGACGGCTTTTTTTCAAATTCTTAAAGCAGCTTTCTAGTATAAAAATTTTTAATTTTGTACTAAAAACCTGCTTTAAGAAGCATAAAGAAAGCAGTCCCAAACGAAGCCTAAGACTTCATTTGGAACGGCTTTCTTAATACTTTCTAAAACAACTTTCTAGTACAAAAAAATTTTATGCTAAAAAACTGCTTAAGAAAATAGTAAAAAAACAGCCCCAAGCGAAACCTAAGCCTAAGTCTTTGACAAATCAAAAAGCATCACATAAGGCCTGCACGTTTAGCCAGTTCTTGTACAGTGACAAACAATACAACAACAGTATTAATTACAAGCAACACCAAAAAAAATAAAAGGTCTCCTCAAAAGAAAAACAAGAAGAGAAAACTGGGTTAAGGCAAACCTCCTTGCAGGGCATTCATCCTTCTTATACTCAAGAAGTACTTGAATTATCTTCTTTTAAGGACATCAACAAGCCAATATTTGATGATGCATTATGATTAAGGTAGTAAGACATTTGGATTGAAGGTCTAAGCAATAGGAGCCTCCAATGAAATAATTTGAATATTGTTGCATGCCTTTACCTGTGTTTGTTGCCACTGAAAAGAGTATTTTCCAAGGGAGGATATATTGTCAATCTAATATACTTTGATGTAATCTTGACACTCATATGAACTAGTTGATAGCATAAAGAATGTGGATTGTGTAAGCATATCCTATTGCAAGTAAAATAAGAACAAAAAACTTCATGTAGATTGCACATATTGTTAGTCATCTCATTTGATATATCTTCATATCCTTTTCATAACATATAACTAGAACTATAATATAACACCCTTAGTGATAGATTTTACAAGAAATATTGAAAGATGGTGAACATATTAAATCCTTAAAAATAGGATATGAAAAATAAATATATTAAGATTCATATTTTGATAATGGCTATATTGATATGTGTTAAAATCCAGTCGTTCAACATAGATAAGATCCAATAGCTACAGTGCATGATCTGTGGGACGCATGACTCACATCAGAATTCTTTCCATGTTCGGGTAGCTGATTTAGGAAGGATTCTATTAAAGTTATTATGTAATTGTTTGTTTTTGTATTAAGATTTATTGTATAGATTATAAATAGGGAAGAAATCATGGAATAAAGCATGCTTTTCTTCTCAAACCTCTTGTTTTTGACAAATGATATATATATTTTTATTTTTAAATATTTTATCATGCATAGGTCTAAGTATAGAAACCTCCCCTAAATAATTTGAATCTTATTGCATATGTTTAACTGCATTTATTTCCACCAAAAAGAAGAATATCTTCGCAAAGTAAATAGGCTGCCAACCCTACGATATAACTAAAAGATTTCATTGACTTTGATGTGACCGTGACACTCATATTAACTTAATTGATGGTAGATAAAATTTCAATTGTGTACATGAGTATATCCTATTGTCAACAAAATAACTTAAATGTATTCATATAGGATTTCATTTGGACAACTTTCTTACTACTTTCTAAAATAATTTTTTTGTGCAAAAATATCTTAAACTAAAAATTTTTGTACAAAAAAGTTGATTTTAAAAGCAGTAAGAAAGTTGTCTCAAATGAAGCAAAAATTGTAGATCTTGTCAGTCATCTTAGTTGGGATATCTTCATATCATGTCGGTAGAACTATAATATCATCATGGCCAATGAATATTTAATAAAAGGTTTAGCACCAAAGTTAGTGATAATTTTACCGGAAATATTGAAAAGATGTCAATAGTTGATTCAAGCTCTAACAAAAGATATCAAAAAAAGAATATCCACAATTTTGCCATCTAATAATTTTTATATTTATCTGGCTTATATCTCCACTTTTAATCGTCAGCAAAATTCTAATGCTTTATTAACATGTTTAGACGATGAAGACAATACTTTCACTAAATACCACATGACAAATTAATGAAAGATGCAGAGATTTATTTATGCTAAATTGACAAGTTCTGCTCAATTATTTTAGCAGAAAATTCATAATGATGATATGTTTTCAATCCAACCTAAAATGATATGTTTTCGTGCATTTTACCAGCATAAAAATTGTAGTTTTTTTTAAGAATTTGAAGCTAAACGTGATTACTAATCTGACATTGAATCTTAAATCACTACTTGTTCAACTTATTTTAGTGTATGTTCTTAATTTTCCACCTCTATTTCACTACCTAATATATTTTAATGAACATGCTGAACCACAATAGCAATAAATCTTATCCAATGCAGCTAAAATATGATCAAAAATTTTCTTTAAGAAAGTAACTTACTTGATTAAAAAATATCCAGAAATACCTTCCTTACCTTGTTACACCATCATTGATTACATACAAGAGTACATGTAGATTATATTAACAGAATTTACATATAAAATTAAAGTTTGTATACCATGAATGTTCATCTCACTGCTTGGGAATAAAATAAAGGATATTGCAACTTCGTATAATCTATCCTATACACAACTTGCACTCCACTACTTCATATCACCTATAAAAGCCTTTGAGCAATATTGTACTATTAGCAAGCTAGTAGTATGCCAGTTTCTTAATACTTTGCTAGCATGATAACAACTGTGGGTTCCGAAAATTCGGCCCCGGCCTCCGCCCGCTTTACTTTTCTTTCTTCGGGGGAGTTTTAACGGATTAAGTTCCGGGGTAAATTTTGGGAAGGCATATGTGTTTGTAGATAAGACACCACCCAGAGATTTCGCCCTCATTTTGTGAGGACTTTATGATCTGAGTTCTGGTTTCCTATAGGCGCAAGCCCCTATAGTGAATTACCCCTCCCGAACTTTCGATTAAGGCTAGTCGTCAATAAGATACGTAAAGAATATGTGTTATCTGACATAGAGAAGCAGCATGAGTATTTGGAATTTGAGAATTTGGAAAGTTTGGATGTTGGAGGTTCAATGTTTGATATTTAAAATAGAAATTTTTACCATCTTGCACTTAAAGCGGATGGTGGGAGAATGGATGATGGACCCAATCAAGATCCCATGGTTCTGTCGTCCCGGGCCATCGTGGTCGTTGGTCTACTTAGTCAAAGGAGGTACTCGACCTTGAATCAAGGCGCACCTCGAGGCGTATCAAGGCGTATGACACAAAAGCCTTTTTAAACCATAGATTTTCTACATCAACTATCCCACTAACTTAAAGGGATGAATGCTTAGAAAGTCAAAAATCCAAGATCGTCTAACAACAGTGCATGAGAGAAAATCGTTTCTCATACTTGTTATATTAAACTTACTTCATATAAGTTAACTTCTTTTTTCTTCTAAAATTTATAATTTACATATATTTATTTTGGGTAAAAATATTCTATCTATGATTCTTAAGATTGGTTAGAAACACAACATATTTAAAGTTTGTCAGTGTTATTAATTATACTATTAAAAATATAATAATTTATAACATTTATGATGAATAGAAAGAAATTTTTATCTTATGGTTTTCTTAGGCTTACATAAATTATTTGCTAATGTTCCTTTTTAATCACCACGGTCAACATTTCTACCTAGTCCTTTTCGCATAAAGAATTCAGCGTGATTTTAAAATGTACAATGCACATCTAACAAGTATCATATGTATTTTTATAAAGAGAGCTGTGCTTGTATAGTAAGTTAGTAACAGGTTGAGCTTAGTTAAATTAACCTTTCCTAAAGGAATTACAGAACAAATGCCCATGTACATTGAAATCAAATCATCCGTCTGCTTGACTAATAATAACTATTGTTGAAGAAGGGGCTGATCGGAAGAGAGTGAGAGTGAATGACTAGTGTAGATCCAAAGCTCAATGAGGTGAAATGGTGGAAACCAAGAAAAAAAATTTTTTTCCTCTCAAAGAGAACAAAATACAATATCATTTCTTCTCTGCCATAACAAATATATCCTAAGCTAAATGAAAAATAACAAGTTAAAGGTCAACAAGACTACTTAAAGCAACACAAGACTACTAAGAAATAACAACTTCATTACCAAAATGAGAAAACAATAGAGTTAGTGGGTAACATGGCACAGGAGTCGCTTGATGCAGTTGAAAGACAGACGGTGTCAAGACACTGCGGTAGATACCACAACATAAGCGATGAAGAGTTACACAAGAAGAAACAATGGAGTTGGCAAAGAGAATGGTGCCTTAGTGCAGATGATAGGCGTAGAGATGCCGTGAACGAAGAGATAGGCGAGACAAAATAACAAATGACATCATGGAGATGAGCTCCAATGCTTTGATGCTGACGGGGCAGCATTAATCTTGTTGGTCTTCAGAAGAACTCAACTCCGAGTTCATTTCGACAATCTCAGCCTTATTTGGAGGGTGGCACTCAAAGATATCTTTGACATTAAATTTTTTTGAGAATTTAATTTGTCAGGCAAGCCAATTATATAAGCACTGTCACTGAGTTTTCTTTTGATTGCAAATGAACAAATCTTCCTGGTATAGAGCTAGTCAAATGTTCCCACAGTTGCCGTAGCTTGTTTATATGGATTATTAAAGGGTAATCTTCTTTGAACACTCTATGACACTGGTGACAATATGATGTGGTATACGAAGGAAGAAGCAGGTTCACAAGTAGTTTAGCTAAGGAAGGCAATGAAACAGTAATGGCACTAGCCAAAGTTTGTATATCATCAACTAGTTCATCCATCTTCTCGGTAGAGAAGAAATACAGAGAAGAGAAAACAAAAATAGCACTAAAGAAAAGAGGCGCAGGTTGGCACAGACCTGCACTCGGCTATTTGAGGAAATAAACTTAGTGGAGCAGCCACTACTAACTAATCCTGCAATTACTTTAGTTAAGCTAATATAATAAAAGCTAAATTTAAATGATACTTGAAATGGCGCCTAAAGACTGATGCACCGCATCATTCTCCTCCACCATCAGAAGAATCCGACTCGGATGACTCCATAATGGCTTCAGCTGTGTCTGGAGGGTGATATGCAGCGAGATCTCCAATGTTGAAGGTTGATGAAATATTGTAATGCTTAGGCAAATCCACAACATAAGCATTTGGATTGATTTGCCTGATTACTGCATAGGGACCGATTTTGCGGGCACTTAATTTTGAATACGTCCCGGGCGGGAACCGTTCTCGCCGAATTTTAATCATCACGAGATCTCCTGGAGCGAAAGACCTCTGTCTTCTTTGCTTATCAAAATGCTGCTTGTATTTGGTACTGGATTCCTTCAGCTTATCCCGAACTTCTTCAAGCATCTTGGTGAAATGTTCTGCGAACTCAGCTGCTGGTCGGCTGTTACATTTAGGAAGCACCGCGATATCGACAGTGTGATTTGGGTGTTTAGTGTAAACAATCCCAAACGGACTTCGCCCTGTAGATCGGTTAGTCATGCTGTTGTAGGCAAATTCAGCTTGCCCCAATACTTCGTCCCATTGTTTTGGCTTATCTTGCACGATGCAACGCAGTAAATTTCCTAATGTTCTGTTGATGACTTCGGTCTGCCCATCCGTTTGCGGATGATAAGCTGAACTCAACTTGATGTCGGTGTGTAGTCGTTTCCACAGCTCCTTCCAAAAACTGCTGACGAATTTTGCATCGCGGTCCGATGTTAAACTCCTGGGCAACCCGTGCAACCGAACGATCTCCGCAAAGAAAATGCGTGCCACGTTTAATGCATCAAACGTTTTTTTACAAGGCACGAAATGTGCCATCTTAGAGAATCGATCGACCACCACCATGATCGAATCATGTCCCCGTTTAGTCCGAGGTAGACCCAGTACGAAGTCTAAACTTAAATCTTCCCAGATCGTCTCTGGCGTGGGTAGCGGCAGATATAAGCCGCCAAGTTGTCCGCCGGTCTTGTAACTTTGGCAAATGGGACATCGCTCCACAAACCTCATCACATCTCGATGTAAATGTGGCCAGTAAAAACGAGACTGGAGCTGTAGATACGTATTTGTCCGACCGACGTGTGCTGCAAGACCCCCACTGTGCACTTCTTTTATCAGTTGCGGTCGCCAGGACGAGTCTGGAATGCAGAGCTGGTTGCGATGGAATAGATAGCCATGCCGAATAGCAAACTCAGAATTCGGTTTATCCTGTTGGCAATCTTCCCAGGCTGCCTTAAATTCAGGGTCAGTAGAATATAACTCCTTCAGACATTCCAGCCCAATGATCTCTGTCTGAAGTTGTGTAATCAATAAATGACGGCGGCTAAGTGCATCTGCCACCACGTTCTGCGGTCCCGACTTGTGCTTTAACACGAATGAGAAGCGTTGTAAGAACAGGATCCACCTCGCGTGCATTCTATTAATGTGCTTCTGCTTGTTGATGAACTGCAGCGCGCGATGGTCACTGCATAGAACAAACTCATGCTGTAGAAGATATGGCTCCCACTGTTTGAGAGCTCGTACCACCGCGTATAATTCCTGCTCGTATACACTCCAGTTCTGACGAGAAGGACAAAGCTTCTCGCTAAAGAATTCCACTGGACGGTTCTCCTGGCTCAACACCGCCCCAATTCCAACTCCTGACGCGTCGGTGTCAACATGAAATGGTTTCTCGAAGTTGGGTAACGCCAGCACTGGAGCCGACGATAAGGCCACTTTGATTTCCTCAAAACTGGAAGATTGATCCGCGCCCCATTGGAAGTGTTTCAGCTTGAGACAGTCGGTGATCGGTGCCATGATCGTACTAAAGTTTTTGATGAACCGACGGTAGAAGTTCGCAAGCCCATGGAAGCTACGGATTTCGGTGAATGATTTCGGAATTGGCCAATTCGTAATTGCTTCCACCTTTCGCTGATCCACGCGAACACCTGCAGCCGAGATAACAAATCCAAGGAAGTAAACTGTAGAAGCAGCAAATTCGCACTTACTCGAGTTCAGGAAGAGTTGGTTTTGTCGTAGAACAGAGAAAATTTCGCCTAAATGCACCAGGTGGTCAGCTACAGATGCGCTGAAAACAAGGATATCATCAAAATATACTACGCAGCTGATGTTTAAAAATGGCTTGAGCACCTCAGTCATCAGCCGCATAAACGTTGAGGGGGCATTGCACAGCCCAAAGGGCATGACACGCCATTCGTAAAGACCATGGCGCGTTTTAAATGCGGTTTTCCATTCATCACCAGGTCGAATTCTGATCTGGTGATAACCGCTACGCAGGTCAAGTTTCGAAAATACCGTAGCTCCCGCCAGTTTTTCCAACAGTTCTTCAATCCTCGGCACCGGGAAGCGGAACTTGACCGTGATTTTGTTGATGGCGCGGCTGTCCATACACATTCGCCAACTTCCATCTTTCTTTGGGACAAGAAGAGCTGGCACCGCGCAAGGGCTGAGGCTTGGCTGAATTAGCTTGTTCTTCAGCAAATCATCTACAAGTTGTTGCAAAATTTCGTGCTCCCTCGGGCTCAGCCGGTGATGAGGTAAGTTGGGCAGTGTGGATCCTGGCACAAAATCAATTTGATGCTGTAACGAACGAAGAGGAGGTAACGTACTTACATTGCCATCTAGTATCTCTTCGAATTGTTTGAGTAATGGTTCAACCAACCGTCTGCTTTCAGCGTCCTGGCTGGGTGTGGCTTCCCGTATGATTAGAGCAAAGATTTGCTTATCCTTCTCGCAAGCGGCTAACAGACCGTTGCCCGTGACTATGTGAAGTGCTGGTCGGACGGAATTAGTTTTGCTGTCTCCCACCGCGGAATGTGGCAATAGTCGTAGCCGTCTTCCTTTCCATTCCAGTGAGTAAGTGTTTGCTCTCCCGTCATAAATGGCGCTAACATCAAATTGCCACGGTCGGCCGAGGATCAAGTGACAGACATCCATTTCGACGACGTCGCAGACCACCTCACAAGTATAATGTTTTCCAATTGAAAATTGAACGCGGCAGGTTTCGGTGACTGCAATTTCCATCCCTCTTTTAACCCAGCTGATCTTGTAAGGCTGTGGGTGTTTCGCCGTCTTGAGTTGTAGAGCTTGCACGACCGCCTTTGACACCACGTTCTCAGTGCACCCGCTGTCAATTAGTACATCACAGACTTTTCCCGCGATGGTACATTTTGTTTTAAATATGGCATGCCGCTGCGACTCCATTGCCTTTCGAGGAGCCAAGAGAAGTTTCTCCAGCACACAAACTAATGGTTCTCCTTCATCACCGAGGACGTCCTCTACTTCTTCTTCTTCTTCTCGCTGTTCAAATGCCTCCTCATCTTCTCCCTCAATGATTTGCAATTGCTGGCGGTTGGGACACTCATTGGACTTGTGTCCAGGCTGAAAACATCGAAAGCATTTGAGTCCTTGAGGTCGTGGATACGGGTTATCTTTGGCGGGAAATCTGGGCTTCAAAGGTGCTTTAGGATCAGAATTAGGCTTAGGCGATTGAGACGAACCACTATTATCTGGTAATAAAGGAGTTTTGCGCACTCCTGGGCTTGGCTGTTTAGTTAAGTCGACGGTCTCCACCGTCTGTCGGCGATGCGAACCTCCTCGCATATGACGGCTCAGCTGAATTTCCGCCTTAAGGGCAAAATTTACAGCCTGTGAGAGTGACCAAACGGAATTCAATTCCAGTTTGTCTTGAATGCTTTCCCTCAGTCCGCCAATATATCTTGCTACCAGTTGGTTGGAAGTTTCATTCAAATCATTCCTCGCCGACAAGCTATAGAATTCTTCTGTATATTCACTTACCGTGCGGTTGCCTTGAGTGCAGTGTTGATATTTCAAATACAACATTTGTTCGTAGTCAGTTGGAAGAAAATGCCCACGCAACAGCTGCTTCATCCTCACCCAACTGCGAACAGGTCCGCGTCCCTCTCGCCGGCGGCATTGCAATAGCTGCGACCACCAAGCACTAGCTCCCCCCTTAAGTCGACACGCCACATACTTGACCTGTTTTTCCGGCTCGATCTCCATATAATCAAAAAAATTTTCTACTGACCTCTCCCAATCGAGATAATCCTCGATGTGTAGCCTTCCGTCAAAGAACGGGATGTCCAACTTCACCCGAAATTCTCCATGGTGTCGGTCACGCGCATTGTACCGCCGGGGCCGACGGTCTCCAGGTTCCGCCTCTGAATCTGAAAAACCATCTGGCAGCAGACTTCCTCGATCCTCCTCCGAGTCTGAGAACTCCGGAGGCAATGTAGGTCGTCGTCGACCACGGGTCTGAAATCCCCTGTTATCTTCAGTCGGAGTAATGACCGGTGGTACAGGCCTTCCCATTCGCAACGGTATTTCTCCCATTCGCGCCACAGGTGGTTCACGACGAAACGCAGCCGTGAGACGCTCCACCGCCGCTGCTATTTCATCCAACCGTTTCTCAACTCCAGCGTGCGCAGCCCAAAGCGCCTCCAGACTTCGGTTGTCTTCGCTTGTCGCACGCTTGCTGGACTCTGCCATCTCTCCAAGCCGCTGGCTCTGATACCAAACTGATGTGGTATACGAAGGAAGAAGCAGGTTCACAAGTAGTTTAGCTAAGGAAGGCAATGAAACAGTAATGGCACTAGCCAAAGTTTGTATATCATCAACTAGTTCATCCATCTTCTCGGTAGAGAAGAAATACAGAGAAGAGAAAACAAAAATAGCACTAAAGAAAAGAGGCGCAGGTTGGCACAGACCTGCACTCGGCTATTTGAGGAAATAAACTTAGTGGAGCAGCCACTACTAACTAATCCTGCAATTACTTTAGTTAAGCTAATATAATAAAAGCTAAATTTAAATGATACTTGAAATGGCGCCTAAAGACTGATGCACCGCATCACAATATTCAGTCTCCTTAAAAATAATTTGGATTGTCCCAGCTTTTGCTTCACTTCCTCAGAGATACTGTGAACTTGTTCTGCAAGTTGCTCGACTGATTTTTACATTGCAAAAGTTGGAAGTTCAACTAAGTAAACTGCTAATGATGGCACTTTGGTGCAAACAAAGGATAAGGGAAACCTACCAGTGAATCAATTAATCATATTGTTGAAGGAAAATTTGACTTAAGTGAGAACTTGATCCCATTGCTCTAGTTTGTCATCAGTGAGGCTTCTGACCATGGAGCCAAGCATGCTATTGATGACCTCTATTTGCCCAACCATCTAGGAACGATAAGCATTGCTAAGAGTTTGGTTGTGTCGAACTTCTCACTACGCCAAAAGTGACTCATAAATTTCATCATGATTGGGTGTGGTAGACTTTGAAATGCCATAAAGTCGAACAACTTCCAAAGAAAATATATTTGCCACATTGATAGCATCCACAGTCTTCCAATATACTTAAAAAAAAATACCATTTTGGAGAAACAATCGATGCCCACAAACACATAATTTTTCTATCGTTGCACCATTGACAAGCCTAGTACAAATCATACTAAAGCCTTTCCAAATATCGTTGGGCATGAGCAGAGGGTGTAGAATCTAATTTTTTGAGCATGAACATGGGTATTTTGAAGGAAAAGTACAGGTACAACCTAGAGTATCTTTGTGCAATTCAAAGATTGAGAAGACTCTTTAGCAAAGCAGTATCTCAAATGAATTGCATTCATCCTTGACAATTGAGATGAAAGTTCTTAACAAATGCCCAAATTAAATCAAAACGGTATTTTTGACTGGAGCCATTAATTAGCACAACCAACACAAGAATAACGCATGAAACAATAGAGGCCAATAAACTATATATTCCATAAAAAGCAGAATAAAAAAAGCCACATTTTATCTACCTTACAGAAATGGATGGCAACCAAACCCTTTCAATCATCACCATAGGCGCGGAAGCGGTACCGCTCCTCGTAGGGTCCGTCGAAGAAGAGGTCGGCCTCGAACCATTTAGGGTAGCGGACGAGATCTCCGGCAACGAAGCGCATGTAGCGTTCGCCGGACTTGGCTCCCACAGGCACCACTCGTACCTCACCGGAGACGACGTAGACCTGCTGATCAACGTGCCAGTCCCAAGGAAACCGGCACTTCCCAGTCTTCCACGTTGACCAACGTTCCACGCCCAGGTTAGCCAGCATTTCCTTCGACACCCCGCGCTCAACTCGCACGTTATAGATCTCTTCCAGTGGCCGCTCGAACCTCGCATAGATTCCTGTTCCGCGGGAGACGGCGATGGTGGACCCGTACCGGCGGTTTGACGGCTGGGATGCGACGGATGGTGCCCGCAGCAAGGAGACGAAGCCAAGAGATCCGCTGGCTGATGCCATTGCGCCTTCTCTAGCGTAGCCGAGCGCTCCTTCTAGGTAGAAGTTAGAACTCTCACCGCTCTGAAGGCAATCCCCCTATTATCATCTTATCCGGTTATTGAACATTTGAACGATGATTGATAACCCAACGAATATAAAAAGGACAAGAATTGTACCGCCATATTCATTCTGATATAAATTATTTTAAAGTAAATTTGCAATTTATTAAATTTGATTTGAAATTAATATTATATAAAATTTAGATTATACTAATTTTATGTATTTAACATCAAGCTATTTTGATATCATTTTTATTAACATAAATAATAGGGAAGCTTCTATCAAATATCTAAATTTGTAAAAAAAATGTTTTTATTGCACTTAAAATCAAATGACATAAAATATAGAAATTTTTTAGTTTGCTAAACTTTTTAATATTATTTTGAGAACTAAAAAAGATGTCAGATGAGTGAATGATGAGTGTGTTGATTCTTATTTTTAAGAAAATAAATATGATACACAAGATCGTGCGAATTATAGAAAAACTAAGTTAATATATCATACTTTAAAATTATGAGAGAGAATTATGGAGCATAGGTTGCAACATGATATTAAAGTTCACTTTGGATTCAGGTCGGGTAGGTCTACTATGAAAGCTATACATTTATTAAGAAAATAAAAAGGATTTTCATATGATATTTAGATATTTATATAAAGTATATGATAAAGTTGTTACTTGTGTTCAAACACAAGGTGGTTTGACTAAGTATTTTCCTATTTCAGTTGGATTACATCAAGGAGTAGCCTTAAGCCCATATCATACTACTTTAGTCATTGATGTTCTCACTAGACATTTGCAAAAGGTTGTATTATGGTGTATGTTCTCACTAGACATTTGCAAAAGGTTGTACTTGGGTGTATGCTTTTTGTAAATAATATTCTTCTTGTTGATAAGACTATAGAGGGAGTTAAAGATAACCTTGAATTATGAATGTCAATTTTAGAGTTTATAAGTTTTTGTTTGAGTAGATTTAAAACTGAATATATTGAGCATAATTTTAATTGTAATAGATCTAGTGGATGCATTGTGACTTTGGGTGATCAACTCCTTAATAAGTACACATTTTAAATATTTTTAGTTTATGGTTTAGAGTGACGGTGAAATCCATGGGGATATGATTAGTAGAATTTAAGCTGGATAGTTGAAGTGGAGGAATGCATCAGGCTTGTTGTGTGATAGAAAAGTCTTCCTCAAAGTTGAGAGAAAATTCTAAAAAATGGTGGTGATACATGCAATGCTTTATGGTGTAGAATGTTGGCCATTAAAAGAGAAGCATAATATTAAGTTAAAGGTTATACAGTTGAGGATGCCCAGTTGAATGAGTGGCTTTACTCTTAGAGACACGATACAAAACGAGCATATATGTGAAAATGTTGGAGTAGATCCAGTGGAAGATATGATTAGAAAAAGTCATCTTAGATTGTTTGGTCACATCAAATGCTAGTCTTCCAAAGACCCAATTCAAAAAGTAGATGTATTAGATTCGGCTTATGTTAAAAAAAGGTAGACATATACCTAAAAAGGCTTAGTTATAAAATAATAGAAATGATCTTTTTTATTAGATTTAAAAGAGAATTTGACTCTTATGAACAAGACAATGGAGAAAAATGACTCATGGAACTAACCCCACATAATAAGATAAAGGCTTGAAGTTATTGTTTGTTGTCGTTGCAAACTAAAATATCATCTTGTGTAACTATATTATTAAATGTTTAGACATACAACCTACTTTGACTTAGTGGTTAACTATTTTAGCTCAAATAAAAAAATAATCGGGTTTAAGGAATCACACTTCGAATGCAAAAGTTTATACACCACTCTGGCACAATAACAATCAACATAATGAAAGGATATAAAAACATTTGGTACTCGTTATAACATGCACACACATTCTAATAACTTAAGCATTCAATAAGTTTTGTTTAGTTAACATGATAATTGCTAATCTCATCATAAGATATAATTTTTATGTTGTTTAATAGAGTCAACGATTATTAAAGTAAATCCTGTTATTATAGAAATCATTTTGATACTCAAGAATTTATGCAAATATCTAATCGGTAGAAGGAATATAATGCCCCTAACAAAGAATGGAGAAGGCGAAGAGGAAGAGATTTTTTCAGTAGCTTTGATAGAAGGAATAAAAAGTTTCAATATTTTATAAATACATTTTACATATAAATATTTATAATCATTTCATATTTTATTATGAAGAAACAGAGAAATAAAAACTATTGAACATCATAATAAGCGAGAATCATTAATATATGTTAATTCTAAGAATATATTTAATTATGCTTATAGATATATGATTAGCCCTCACATTGTTAGTTTTCCTTTGTGTTAATCTTAAAGCAATGATGCCTAAGAGCTTCCGAGCATGCAAACAAAATTACACCAAAAACCTGTAAAATGTATGTACAGAAACTCGCCTTCATCAAAGTTAGCTCCAACACAACTAAAAACTAAAAAAAAAACAAATTGCATTTACTTGTGGGCGTTCTCACAAAAATCTCATCAATCTGTCATGGTATACATACGGCCACACAGTTCCTGCATTGTCCCAAAATAAATAGCATTATTTCAGTGTTATCTGGAGTCAGATCTCAAGCAGCATCAAGAGGAGAGATTCCTGAACCTTTAGGGATCAGAATGTAGAAGTTCCGATGGAGGTTGCTCGTCCTGTAGCTTGTACTTCCTTCAGTGTACTTGCCAACCAGTCCAAACCTTCATATAGGCCATCACCTTTAAGAGCACAGGTTCCTTGAATATGCCATATATTCGATTCTTAAGGTCATATAGACCAAAGCCCCTCGCAGACCTCCATTGGAGTCATTGCTCCTTTCTGGACATACGAGGTGAAAATGGAAATGAGAAAGTTTTAACAAAAGATGACCAATGCCGTAACTTTACCTTTCTGTTTCCTTAAAATTTATTAACACATGAATGGGGATTCTATTTAAGCATAAACAAATCAGCTGAATTCAAATGCAGGCAACGTAGCAACTTTGTAACTAAGCCATCCTTAGAGCATCGCCAACCGAAAATCCTATTTTTCACTCCAAAATGCAATGAAACTAAAAAATGCAATGATTCATCTCCAATTGAACTCCATTTTGCGGGCTTCTACGAAGGTAACCGTCTTTCTCCTCTTTAGCGCGTTTCTTCGGAGACAGAAAAATCGCGTTGGTGAACAGTGCAAGGCCAATATTGGCGTCGCATTGTTCACCGGCAAGCAAATAGCGGAAGACTTGGCGTTCCGCTGGAGCGACCGAACGACGCCATACACATGTTTGACGTTCGGTTGGAGATGCTCTTAAAAGAGATGATAACGCATTCCTTCAGCCATTGAATTCAGCTATGCTGTTTTTGTTTAAATTGAATTTTCCATGCATGAATGGTTATAGATAGCCACTGGTATTTAGTTTCTTTAGTGAATGGAGCAATTAAGATTTGAACAGATTGATAGTACCAACAAATAACAATAAAACTTCGCAGTAATAAAGGTGTGATAAAAAGACTGCCTAAGAACAGAAAGCTGACGAAACTCATTTTAAACTGACACTCCAGCAAAGGAGCAAAATAAACTTACCATGTCCTGCTTGTTAGCAAAAACTAATATGACACTATTGAGCATGAAGGGATCATTGATAATAGCCTGATAACAAATGATATGGCACCATATCAGTATTAGTGAAAAACATTTATCAGACAGATATTGTGAAAAATATGCCTGCACACCACCATCAAATGAATAGACAAACATCTATTTGAAACAAACCTGAAACTCAGCTTTAGCTTTTCCAATTCTTTCTCTGTCCAAAGAATCAACAACATAGATCTGCAATCAAGAGGAAATTAGTTCCAAGATTTGTCAATTCATAAACATGTAAGATCAAAGTCTCAAACAACATAACAGCACATGCACGTTTCCAAAAGAGATTAGGGAAAGAGTTTGGCTAATGGTCTCTTTGAGATTAGCGAAAAATAGTTGTTTGTAGTATAGTATCCACAGAATGTGCTTTACACACGCACTCACACACAAAAACATGCTTTACAATTACATGATACGAAGTTATATGCATGTGTTCTCTCTCAATAAGATCTTACAATGCGGAAGCCAAACGATAGAGGTGCATCTGTAACGGGAAAGAGATGTGAAAAAGATGTTTTATTTTCTTTAATTTAGAGAGGTCAATCTGGGAAACTAACAAAACTCATTTCAATAAAGGATGGTTTAATTAAATATTTAAATAGATACTGAAGGAAAACAAACAAATATTGACGGAATGTTTCACCAAGGACTCCAGCGGGAATTTAATCGGTTCTGAAATTTGTCTCAAATCAAGTTGATAATCATTACCGGTAGATTTCTAACAGATATTTTTGCTAGAATTGATTAGATTCTTTCTATTTTGGAAAATTACTGCTAGAAAATAAAATCAACAGTAACCTAATGTCTTACCCTTATTTTCTCTCAGTTACACGGTGCTGGGAGCCCTAGCTATCTCTTGATGTTGTCGACATCCCCTCCCTTGGACCTTTATAAATCGTTGCTTTTCCATTTTATGTCTGGTTCTAGAATGAAATTCATTCACAATCTTACCTTCTTCTTTTACGTATTTTTTTAAAAAAATCAATGGATATTCTTCTTCCACAAAGCTTCCAAGTTCAAGCAATCACTTCACTTCTTATTTCACTTTAGATCTACATATTTAGAATAATTCTCTTTTAATTTGTAAATTTTTTGAGTTCCTTTTTTATTATTTATTATGGCGCTTGGATGGTTAGATTTATAGGGCTTAATCTTTTAGATTATTAGAACTTATAGATTCCAAATTTTAGAGATTTCTTAAAACATGATTGAGTGCATATTTAGATATTATTATAGATTTTTAGCAGGGTTGCAAATGAACCAAGTCGAGATGAGCTTCAACATGTTCAAGCTCAAGCTTATTTGGCACCATCCTGTTTGAGCTCAGCTCGATAAGAATCGAGTTTTTATGGCCTCTATTCAAGCTCCAACTCATTTAAAAAAACCCCTGCTCGAAGCTCAGCTCATATTAACATTCAAGCTCAATTATTTAGGCTTATTGAGCCGCTCGTTAACAAGCCTCATTGAGCCGCTCGTTAACAAACTGGTGAATTTCGGTTCGTCTAGAAAAAATGAAATCGCAAATAAACCGAACCAGCATGCTGAATCCGCCAATTACCCGTTGTTCAGCAAATGGTTGGTACATGTTTTTTTTATAGAGTAAAATGACACCTGTCCAGGCGGTGTGGGACTGAACTCCCACAGTATTTTTTTTAGTTATGCTGATGCCACGAAGGAGAGAGAGAGAGAGAGAGAGAGAGAGAGTAAGCGAGAATTTTTTGGCGGGCAGGATAATGAAAAACAGGAAACCTAATAGAGAGAGAGGCGAGCTGGTCCAGCATGATTATTAAAAACAATACTTTTTATATTATTTTTTAAAATTTTGGTTAAATAACGTGAGACTTAATCATTTTCTTAGTCAAATAAGATATAATATTTATTTTTTTTTTAAATAAGACATAATCGAGCTCTAATAGAACTTTAAACAAGCCTTGAACATGAGCCTTAATCGAGCTTCTTAATGTGCTTGTTATGAGCTCTAAACGATATTTTTCGTGAACATAAACGAACTGAACTATGAGTTGTTCAAGCTTGTTTATTTAGCTATCGAGTATTTATAAAAAATGTTCAAGCTCGTTTATTTAGCTTATCAAATGAACATAAATAAGCTCTTATCAAGCTGAGCCACAAGTAGCTCGTCGAACGATCGTTTCATTTGCAATCCTATTTTTAGGGATTAGGGTTACTAATTCTAGGGATTATATTTTTTGGAAAAAAAAAATCCAGGGCTTATATTTTTTGAAGCACTACACGACAACACCTAAAATTATTTTTTTTAAGAAAAATATAATTATCATATATTTTTAAAAATACTGGACTATTTTAATTAAATTTTCATCCTTGTTAATAAATTTTAGTGTGACAACCCCTTGATACATTTTTTTTCTGACTGAAAATGCTTGGACGAACACCAGGCTTTGATGGGGGTATGGTCATATACTCATATTAAGCAATCTCATAAAAACTTTGCATTATAATTTAAATTTAAGCTAAAAACATGTCACAAAAAATGTTATCTTCCATGCCGATCTCCATTATGTCTTTGTGATCATACATAACACATTTAAAGAAAAAATTTGCCTAGCATATTGATAGCATAAGATACATAAAAGTCTTTATAATTAAAGAATTAAATGTACCATTTTTTCCATTTCAGCTATCATTGCTTGACATTGAAGTTAAATTTTTTCTCTTTCTTTTAATTTGATGTGTTAATTTGTATGCTTCTCTTTATGATTATCTTCTTTCACATGGAAGACATATTTAATTTCTTGAGAACTAATTAAGAAATTGACCACTTTGATTTTGCATATACATAGAAAAGAATAGCAAAAAATTGTGGCTTTCAAAGTTTTGTTCTTCGAAGACAATTCTAGTCATCTCCTCAAAATTTAATTTGAGTTGTTATTATAGTTATCTTCATTTAGTTGTTCTTTGAATAGAGTTATGAATTCATTTTAAAGCCAATGTTGCCTAACTTCTAGCTAAGCTAGCCTACCATATTAGTTTGGGAATTTTAATGCATTAAATGATTTCTAATCCCATTTCCTATCTTATTTAGCAATGTTTCCACTGCCATATTTAATCTGCAACTATGTGCAAGTGAGAAAGATATCACAACAAAAAATATTAAAGTTTGATGGAAAAAATTCACTAGAAATGTTTTTTTTTTCAAAAAAAAAAAATGGTTGTCAAAAAACATTTACGGTGAGATTTTTTGAGCAAATGGATGTAGCAAAAATCTAGTTTCAGCCAACAATGGGCTATTTTTCCATTTCGAGAGGTCACGAAGAGTGCATGATATAACACAGCTAAAGAATGAGGTGAGCCAACTCAAAAAGTCTTGAAAATTATGTATGAATTAAAGCGAGGGTCTACATGTTTAGGATGGAACCCAAAGTGATGACTATTAATGCACCTAAAGTTTGGTGGAAATTCAAATTGAATTCTGTGTTGCTAATAAAGTATATTTGGTATATTTGTCTGCCAGCTCCAACGATATTTATAAATTATTGCATTTATCCAGAGTTAGAAGAGGAATTAGATATAATTAATCTTAAGAAAAATTGTTGGTTTATATGATAATACATGGACCACAAGTATGGGAAAGCTGCCAGATGACATGAATAAACTTAGAAACTCCATTAAGAAAGTTTGTTCTAATGCATCAGAAAATGAACTGTGAAAAAATATGGATTAATCAACTGATATTACATTTAAGAGGCCAACCACATATGATACATATGGTGGGAAGAATAGAGGTTATGAGTTTAGCTTCCAAAGGAATCAAATCTCATAGTTGGTTAATGCATGTTTAATATGAGTTCAAAATTCAGCTACGTTAGTACCTGTCATAGCCTCATAGGTACTCTGACACAGATGGCCACCATTATGGAACAAGTTTGTAATCCAAAATCAATAAAGATGCGTGACTATTCTTGAATGTTGCAAAGCTACTTGAGGATATCAACAAAAGAGAAAATTTCAAGACCACTACCGACAAAAGAAAGATTCAATAAGGGGGCCCTTTTTAAAAGCCATAAAAAGTGATGTTTTATGATCCAATATTGAGCTTCTTTTGGTTTTGCTTAGTTGTATGGTGCTTTGTGGCTACTCCTTATTCTATCTTTCAAGAAGAACTTCATATTATATTCTGTAGCTACTTTGGTTGATGTTATATCCAATCCAAAAAATATGATGAATCATTTTCTTATGTTATAATGACTTTGTATGTAGTATTACGTCAAATTATGGGTGTTAATAATTGGTAGAATATATCAAATACTTTTAGTGCAATTATGGATTTGAATCTATCCAATCATAGAGTGTACTACCAAGATGTCATGATTATTGTTTCATAAAACGGCGGCCTTCCGATGACCCGGTTAGGAGAGTAGAGGTATTAGATTTGACTTATGTTGAGAAAGGTAGGGGTAGACCTAAAAAGACTTGGTTAGAAAATATTAGGAATGACCTTTCTTTATTAGATTTAAACAAGAATTTGACTTTTAATATGACACAATGGAGAAAAAGGATTCATGTAGCCGACCCCATGTAGTGGGATAAAGGCTTGATGTTATTGTTGTTGTTGTTGTTGTTGTTGTATTATTATACAAGATACCATGCATGACTTCCATCACAAACAACAAAAGTTTAACATCAAAATTATCATAGAGTTACTAGAAGTTCGTTTAAGTGGGTTCTAAAATGAGTTTTGCATGGCACAAGCAATTTTCATATATGTTTAATAACTCAACAATGTCATCATGGTTTGCATGTTTTATCAATGTTCACATCAACGTAAGTGCTTGCTATTATGCTTTATATAATATATCACATAACCAACTGATAAGGATTACATGTGAGCGATTCCAACACTACAAGATGGATGGTAAATATATTTTTAGAAGGTTTGAACTCTCATGTGTGGCTATCCACGTCTTGGCAGATCATTCCAGGAAGGTATTTTGGTGTTATTTCAAAGTCTATAAAGCAACACGTTAGCTACTACATATTCAAATGTTAACATAAAAATTATAATCTAATAAAAGGATTGTGTTGGTCTTATTGATGGAGCACACATAAATACATGTATTTTAAAGATGAATACGTAGAATGCCTAGGCCATTGCGAATCATCAAAATAGAATTTCATGTCAGCATGTAACTTGAATAAGTGCTTATCCCTTATCATGTTGGATAGAAAGAAAGTAAACATGATGCATTTTTAAATATGCCACTAAAGATCGTAGCAAAATTTTCCAATCCACCAAGACCCTCGATAAGCATTATTATGGTTCATTAAGTAGGTAATAGTACATTTAAAAGATAATTACGGGACTAATAAATTGGACAGGGAAATATTATCGTGCTGACTTTGGGTGTCCTCACTGCAAAGTGGTTTGCTAAATTCATCAAAACAATATATCATACTCTTGATTATATAAAGGGTATTCAAGTAGTACAATGCATACATAGAAAATTCGACAAAATTTATATTTGGTGTGGAAGAAGAAAAGAGTTGTTATTCGGGACATGCCTAAGAACCCTTTGAAGAAGCAAGGAAAAATTGTGGCTACTACAATATGTTGCTCAACCATATATATGTAGACATCCCTCCCAACATGATCATGAATTTGATATGTGTGAAGCAAATGATTCATATACACCATAAGAAGAACATAGATACCACATCAAACAATCGTTGGAGTCAACCAATGAAACTGTAGTAAAAGTCCAATTAAGGATGACAAGTGCATTAAAATATGGGTACCTTAGAAGATGTTATTGAATGTCAATTAGTTAACGAGGTCACATAAATTTTATTTCATGTTGCTTAAAAAATTAAGAGTATTAAAATGTTGATCCTTTAATAATACCAATTCTTCCACTCTCTAATCTATATGGTGGTGCATTTTTTAGAAGTATGAATATTGTTTATGTGAGGTAATTGATGAAAATGACTTAAAAATTATGATGTCTTTGTTTATGCAAATCTATTTTACTAAGCATATTTTGTTTATAATAAGATATCATGTTTTATATGGTTTCCAATATTGATCATCCATTTCTAAATTAAGAATTATATCTTTTAGAAGTTAAGAGATTATAAGTTATTTTTGTGGATAGGTATCCATGCGCTTAGATGGCAGGGGAGAATTGTCAATGTGGGCTCCGAAAATTCGGCCCCGGCCTCCCCGCCGCACGATTTCTTATTCGGCGAGGGAGTTTTAACGAACTAAGTTCCGAGGTAAATTTTGGAAGGCAGATGGGTTTGTAGATAAGACACTACCCAGAGATTTCGCCCTCATTTGGTGAGGACTTTATGATCAGAGTTCTGGTTTCCTATAGGCGCAAGCCCCTATAGTTAATTACCTCTCCCGATCACGAGAGAGAACTTTCGATTAAGGCTAGTCGTCAATCAGATATGTATAGAAATACATGTTATCTGGCATATAGTAGCAGCAATAGGTTTGGGATATTGAGGATTGGGAGTTTGGAATTTGAAGGATTCGATATTTAGAAATAGAAATTGCACCATCTAGCACTTAAAGCGGATGGTGGGGGAATGGATGATGGACCCGATCAAGATCCCATGGTTCCATCGTCCCGGGCCATCATGGTCCCTGGTCTACTTAGTCAGAGGAGGTAGTCGACCCAACCTGACAGAAGGATCCTTGTCGGCAGCCATGGGTTGCTTCGTCCAAAGGAACCTTGTAGACCGGGGTTGGATGTTTGTCTAAGGGGACAAATTTGAATCCACCTTAGCTAACAGAGGGCTTTGTGCCCTATCGATCATATCCTATTGATTCATATCTCAAGGATTTGATGCCAATAAGGAGCGTATTGGCTCTGGCCATAACCGGTATATCGTGGTGCCATTTGGCGGCGAAACCACGCGATTCAGAGGGCCCCGAGTCGTCGTAACCGTTTATCCTGCGGTGGCCATTTAGCGGCAGACCGCCGGTTAGAGGATACGTACCACGTCCTTACTGGCAGGAGATTGTTTGAGAATGGATCCTAGTGATATTTTCGACTAGGCATTTGGCTCTTTGTGAGCAAAAGTAAATTTTGATTTGTCCACCCCGGCAAACTGTTGCGGAGGGTGGATGGATTTTGCTTTAAGTGTTGATAGATTTATTTCAAATTTTAAAATATCTGGAATTTGGGCTTTTTGTGGAGCTTTGGATTTTTAATTTTGGCATTGTAGGTGGAGTTTGAAAATATTTGGGGACCCCTCCGGTTGAGATAATCAATCAACACACGGTCATCATCGGGGTGACCTTGAGGTCACTTGAAAAATATTTGGATTTTGTATAGGTTTGAGGGCATTTTTGAAATATATTGTGGACCCCTCCAGTTGAGATCTGCATTCAACAGGGCCATCATCGGGGTGTTTGGGGTCATTTCCATCTTATTGATTGAACCCTGTCAACTCGACCAAGCGGTTGGGTCGAGGATCGGGTTTCTCGTAGGCTTTGTGCCTTTGTTTATGAATTTTCTTGATTTTAGGCCTTGAAGGCCGAATATGAATGTATTGGAACAAATACATCGGTCCCCACAACCGTGTATCTATTTGATAGTTCGAACCCTGTCGACTCCTATTTGCTTGCTTAGGAGGATCGGGTTCTGTAGGCTTCATGCCTTTGTTCATGAATTTTCTTTGTTGAGGGCCTTAAAGGCCGAATATGAATGTTGTAGACGCCTTCTGTCTGCGTGTATCAGTGTTGCAGCTCCGGTGGGGATGGCATTGTAGGTTGTAGACGCCTTCTGTCTGCTTGTATGGAATGTTCCAGATCCAGTGGCGTGGCGTTGTAGATTGTGGACGCCTTCTGTCTGCTTATATCAGTGTTGCAGATTCGGTGGCGTTCTGGTCTTGACATTGACTCCCCCCCTTTCTCATTCACCGGGGAAGGGTCTTTCCGAACTTTGGAGTATTGGACTTGATATTGACTTCCCCCTTTCTCATTCACCGGGGATGGGTCTTTCTTTTGGACTTTGAAGTCCACTGATTGTCACTTTGCTTTGAGAAGATCTCCTTTCAAGATCTTTAGTGTAGTAGACTTTTTTCGTACATCGGGTTGTTGTACTCAGTGTACTTATAGATTTTGATCACCGCTGTCGTAGGTGATATCTGTACTTTTGTCCACAGTGGTTCGTCATGCTTACGATGTAAGCACTGTCTTGTTATCACAAGTTATTTGGTAGTCACTGCATGGACTGTAGTACTCACTCGACCTCCAGAAGATATTTGATAGGAGACCCAATTTACATCGTTATTGAGCCCCCTTCACCAAATCTCAAGGTGGGCTGATTGTCTGTATTTATAAATACTCTACATTCTCAAACCAATCATACACATTTTACATTCCAACACTACCCCTCCCCACTATTTTCATATAATCTAACAAAACCAATACCCCCCCTATAACCTCATTATCAACTCACATCCCCCATATAACACCACCTCTTCCACCTTAAACAAATAAATACTTTCAACATAATACAAATCACATCTAACCACTTCAATACTAAACTTTCTCCCCACTAATCCCCCAAACCCCCCACACCTTATTTAAATCATCAATACCAATAAATACTTCCTTCTCCTTCAACACCTACCCAATCAAAACCCTAACTCCCACACCCCCACCACTTTAATACTTTCACTACTTTTCTCATCAAATACCAATATCCCCCCTATTCAATCATAAATAAACTCACATCCCCATAATAACACCCCCTACTTCACCACAAATAAATAACTCACCTACTACAAATCACCTACTAACATTTCTTAATATTTCCCCAATAAACAATCCACACACCCCCAAAACCCCTCACACTTTATTAATAATATTTACATTCCCATATAAATACTTCCCATTTACAACCCCCCACCAGTGAATGTATATATGTATTCATGTATTTTAATGTATGCAAGAGTACGTGTATATGTTGGACTAAAAATTTGCCTTAGGATATTAAAAATTAGTTGAGAGCAGATTATATTTTGGCTTAAATTAAACTCTAATTAATGTTAATGAGCCATGCTTCTTGAATTGATATATGAACGAGCCAACATTTAATTAAAAGTTATGTTAGCTTGAGATATGCTTAAATGACTTAGAGCTGATATGTATTCGGGATCAAATTATATGGACATAATCAGAGCCATAGCAAGCTTGTTCATATCAGCATATTTCTGTTTAGCTCTATTAAGAGTCCTTTTAAAGTAGTAAATACTAATCTCTACCTAGTTACTTCCACTTAAGAGTATCATCAATGGTTCTCTTGGATTAGGACTAGTTAAGTAAAGGTGGTGAAGCCGAGGATTGCTCTAATTGTCAGAAAAATTTCTCATTGCCCTTTGACCAATTGAAACTAACTTTGACTGCTTGGAACTTTTAAAAGTTGAGCACTCCTGTCTTTTGACAAAGATATGAAACTACTCTTCTAGGTTAACTTTCAAATCACTTTTATTGAGTGGCTGAGGTCATCTCATGTATTACTCAAACTTAATCAGGTTAATTTTGTATGGAGTTATCATGCCTCACAAAAACCTTTTAGGTTCACATTGAATATGCATTTAGTGGTTTAAGCTTCATATAATATATATTTTTTAATGTGATGAACATCTCAGTGAGAGATCTTGAAGGTGATTGACTAAGTTCGTATATTTTATGATGATGTTGTTGAATTCAGTTTTGTCTGGTGGATGATACCAAGCTTTATTTTGTACGCCCACCTATAAGCTTGAGGACCTATGTGTGAGGACACCGAAGAAAGAAAATAGGAAGGGGGAAGAGAAAGAATAGATTTGGACAAGATCTTTATTATCTCAGCCAAAAATACAAGAATGAAAGAGAGAGAGCTCTATTATGCAGAGCTTAAGCTAAATTATGATAAATAAAACCTCTCTCTCTCTCTCTCTCTCTCTCTTTCTCTCTCTCTATTTTTCCGTGGTGTCATCTTGAGTCCTCTTGAGTTCTAATGTGTTCCCTCTCCCTTGTGTTTTTCTATTCTCACTTTTTGCTTGTATCCCCCTCCCCCTATTTATAGGGCTTGGAGAGTTAAAGTAAAATGTGTATGGGGTATAGTAGCTGTACTATCGGTTTTTGATGTAGCTCGACCAGTTGTGCCTAGTGGTGTAGCAATCTTGTAGGAGCTGATGCGGGTGAGATGTACCCATTAGATCGAGTCGGTGTGAGATAGGAAGCTAGTTTGAGGTCGCTTCACTGGAGCGAGAGGGGTTGAGTGATGATTTGATGTTGATCTTTGAGTGTCTATTAGCCTTGGATAGTTCGTATCGACGTTCTTTAAATTGAACAATACCACTTTGTAGTAAAATGCGACTTCATCAGAGATGAAGTTGGATTTCTCCTCATTGAATGAATGCATCTTTATCTAGTGATAGTCCAATAATACATCAAGAAAAATCAACATTAGATGCCTGGCTTTTGAGTCAACATTAAAATCTAGCTAGGGCACTTAATTAATGACACTAATTCATATCAACTTGTGTACTTTTGAATGGATTGCTTTTTTTAATCTTAGCAACATGCTTTCTATTATGTTATTTAATTGTTTTGAATTTTAGCACAAATAGTGCGGTTTACCTCATTGTATTGAAGTGGTACTGACATCTTTGGCAAGCAGCTTCTACTTCTACAGTGATTGCCTCTATTATTCACTAATCTATTTATTATTGTTAGATTGGTTGAATCAGTCATGAGATGCTTTTTTTTTTTTTACTAGCGTTGCTAAACCTTAAACTCCTTCAAATATGCCGTTTGAATAAGCTTCTCAATGAGGGTTTTGAGCTGCTGATAATCGTATGTATAATAATGATTGTCTTTGTGGTAGAGGCATAATTTACTCAGCTTTCTAATTGAATGCCCTTTTGATAGAATTGGCCCACTAAAATATTTATTTTTCCCATGGTATTAACCATGGTATAGAGGGTGGTTTAGCAATAATAAAGAACCAAGATACTCAAGCGATGAAAGAATCTAGCACTTATTGAATTGGCCATCTTGAGTTGAAAGTTTGATTGTGGGAACTTTTCAATTGATGAAGTGACAAATTGCCTTATGAATTCATTAAAAGAAGCAATGATAGTAAGATGCCGTTAGGAGAAACTCCTTTGATTGGAATCTTTGAGTGAATTTGACATTATGTAGAGTCCAGCGATGTGCTCGATTAGATTTGTGAGTCCTTTATAATTCATAACTAAGTACTAATTTTGGGAGGAATGGATTCTTCTAGGCTTACTATAGTGAATGTTGATGCGCATGATGATATATCAAAGAGGGATATGGCCCTAACAACATGGATTACAGTTGTGTCAATATCTGTTTTCACAAGTATGCCTATTTCATCTTTGCTGCCAACTACATCTACATATACTTCTTGGATGGATTGTTGATAGGAAACACTTGTAGATCCCAAGTATTTCCTATCAATCTTCGTAAAATAGCTAGAAACTCTTCCAAAATCCAATAAAAATTGGGGCAAATGATAGATTTTATTGCAATAAATCAACTAATGGAGGAAAAAACAAACAAGATACTATTGATCCTCAATTCAAGAGGAGGATCGATCTCTCCCAAATCTCTAGACGCTGCTAGAGCCCAAAGAAAACCTAAATCTAAGAGATCTCAAATTTCAACCCCAATTCAAGATGCCCTAACCCTAGGAAAACAAAGTATTTAATGCATACAAATCAAAAAGAAATATCTAAAAAGTCCTTGCATTCAGTTTCCCTCCTAAACTTCCTCAAAATTCCTTCCTAAAACGGCTCCCGTGGACTTGTGGCTCGCGCGGCATCCACAGGAGTCGGAAGAGCTCCACTGTTTCGCCCGTAAGCCAGTCCCGCTTGGACTAGCTAGACCGGTCTAGTGGACCAGTCTAACAAATGTGTTGGAATGGTAGCATTTGACCTCAAATCATTTGGATTAGGAGATCAATTCGTCGTATAATTGGGTCATTTATGTCTTTGGCGCAGCACTGGAGCAATGGGGATTCGATTCGAAGTTTCCTTGATTTTTTTTATAAGATTTCCCATTTCAATTCGATGAATGTGTGACTTGAGGGTTTTCAACACTTTTATCAACTATAGTTTTCCTTCTCTCAGTTTGGCATCAATGATATCACTTTCTGTGAACACCGATAAATGAACATTAGGTCACGAATATTTTATATACTAATTGAGAGAAGCACTTCATGTATGTAAAGATGAGATGCCTTTAATATCTATGCTTCCTAGACTAAGCCATTTGATCATTTTAACATGAACGTAGTAATTAGGAATTTAATTTTAGTTTTATTAAGTTGTGGGTTTTCTTCAAGAAAAAGTGGGTAGTATTTTAGTGATGTGCTTGGGTATCTTTTCTTACTCGCTTTATATAAAGTAAAAGTTTTAATTTTTCTTTGTGGTGATTTGTGTTTTTAGCCTTTTCTGCTTGAACTTTTTAAAAATTATTTTTTCGAGCACTATTTCTATTTTGTTATACCAAAATCAGTATTTTTAAAGCAGACCCTGGGAAATGCAGTTGTATAGTTTTTTTATCTGAGCAAACACTGCTTTTTCATGTTATATTTTCCCTACCACAAAAAAACATTGAAAAAGTTTTTGCAAACAAAGCCTAAAAATTACTTTCAAGAAGTTAAAAGGAAGATGAGGATCCATATAGACTCAGCGAACTAAGAGTAGCTTGACTCAAATCATCTATCATTTCTTTCCGTCCATATATGATAAATAGTGCAACAAGAGATGAGAAAAAAAATTTTGTTAACAAAACCTCAATATACTTTTGATCATTTATCCATTCTAATAGTTGTAGGACGATAGGTCTAAAAAGTGTAGAAGAGCCGGGCAGAAGTTTGGATAAAATAGAGAAAGTATAGTTGCATTCGAAGAATAGATGTGAGATGCTTTCGGTAGAAAAGTAGCATATATGGCACAGTGGGTCAATCTGAATGTTTCTTTTAAGCAATGCATCCGCCGTTTTGAGACCATTAATTAAAAAAAGCCAGACATAAAAAGAGTATCTCAAAACAAAATGCTTGTGCCAAATCATAGAAGACCAAGAACATATAGGCATGCCTTTATAGAATTCCTTAACATATTGCCAAGAAAAATTAGGCTAAGCTCTTTGGCAAGAAAATATTGGCTGATCTAAGAGATTGACTTCTTGGTGGAATGTCCACTCTCTATAATTTATCTATATAACTTCCAGTGTTAATCACTGCTTTAATTATTAAACTAGTTTAAAAGAACTTTTTATTCATTTAATCTCAACTCTTCACATGCCTTTTGTCATATAGTTCCAAGTTCTATTGCATGGCAATGGATAGCTGGATAATGCAGCACAAAAGATAGCAAGATCGATCTTCATGGAAAAGCTTTATTTGGCACTGCTTTTTGTAGAAGCAGTTTTAATTTTGTGTTTTCAAATGGTCTCATGGCCTCTGAAGGACAACAAATTATGAAAGCAGAAGTTCGACAAAAGCTGATAAAGCACAATTATATGCATGCCATCTTGCACATCCACCACCCTTGTTTCCCCAAACCCAAATTACCCTATGCCCCCAATCATTATATTAATTGAGACAATTAAGTACTGTAAAATCAGAGAGAGAGAGAGAGAGAGAGAGAGAGAGAGAGAGAGAGAGAGAGAGAGAGAGAGGAGAAGAAACACTTGTGAAAAGATGTTTGAAAAACAAAGGAGCTGTATAGATATGATGTGCCTGAGAATGGGAGAATGAAGCTACCTCAGATCTCAAACAAAAACTGTCTTTACGATGAAGTGCTTCTCTTATCATCTGTCATGGAGAAATTATTCTGTGCGTTCACCGAATCGTCTGAAGGCAAATCAGAATGCGTCATGTCACTCGGTACAAAAAAAATAATGTAGCACGCTGATTTGCCTTCAGACGCCATATGGTACTGCACAAAATAATTTTTACTGTTGCTAGCTCATCGATTGTCGCTACCACTAGCTGATATCAACAATCGATGCCACCTGTCATTAGCAATCGCTTGCTATTGTGGTTGTCGATTGGCCAGCCAGTGCCAAGCTGTGACTCAATATTTCTTTATTTCATACCAAATAAAAATATTAAACTCATTCTTTTATAGTATCATGTTGCATCAATCGAAAACTCAAACGTATTTTCAATACATTATATTTATTTAACAAAAATAGTATTAAAAAAAAAAGCTACAAACGTTTTAAGTTAACCCTATACATGACCAATCTGAATGATTTAATATATTTTAAATATCATTAATTTGTATTTTTTGGGTTATTTAAATTAAAAATTTTAATTTGTATTGTTAAAATTATCTTAAAACCTCTTAAGATCGTATATACCATAACTCTTAGGATGTCAAAAAGAAAGGGTGGTTTATATAATTTTTTAAAGTACTTAAAGATTTATATGTTGATATTTATTTGGATGGAAGGGGCATACTCA
This sequence comes from Dendrobium officinale, assembly GCA_019514585.1. NCBI lineage: Eukaryota > Viridiplantae > Streptophyta > Magnoliopsida > Asparagales > Orchidaceae > Dendrobium > Dendrobium officinale. The sequence goes on from CM033696.1 coordinate 29,316,494, forward strand.
TCATTATATATATATATATATTTGGAGTCTCTCTTTTATCTCCATCAAATCAATGAGGGTTCGTGAAATTTTGATTCTCCATGTTAATTGACGTCTCTTAAATAGTTGGATTCATCCCTTCGGTTCGCTCATTTCAGATATAAGCATGCTATATTTGGATGTCATTTTGTCATCCAACTATTACTCTAAAGCTTCCCAATACATTTTAAGCCCTTGATTGAGCCTATTTGGGCTCGGATTAGATCAATTTTGGAGCCGTTGTGTTCGTCTTACGGAAACGTTCAATTTGACTATAAGTTTGCTGAAATTTGAGTTCGAACGGGCACATATTTAAATTTGGAAGATGAAAACTTGAATATGCCTCTAGATTCTTGCTTGATCAATATTTTTTTGTGACATATCAACATTACTATATATATATATATATATTTGTGACATATCAAAATTACTATAACATTTATTAAATTAGAAATAGTTTTTGAAAATTCAATCAATTTGAATACAACATTTTATATGCAATAACAAAATAATATAAACAATAAGTTGAATTATTAATTTTCATTATTAAAATTCTCAGTCGGTAAACTCAGCGTGCATATTATTTTAAATATGTTTTGAAAAGAAAAATGCTCGCATTGCTCTTTTAAATGTGAAGCAAATATACTACAAATAAAATATTTAATAACGCAATCATTTTTATCATCATAATGAAGGATAATAGCTACTTGACTTCATTTGGGATGACTTTTTTAGTGTTTTTAAATTAAATGTTTAGTATAAAAATAATTTTTGTAATATAAAGCTGTTTTAAGTAGGGGTGTTAATTCGAGTCAGCGGGTCGGGTTCGGGTCGAACCTGACTTCGAACCCGACCCGCTGACTCGGACATAAACGGGTTGACCTGAACCCGACCCGTTTAGCTAAATGGGTAAGGATTTCTAACACGAACCGACACGCACGTGTTGCCGGGTTGACCCGACCCGACCCGCCCGCACCCGCGAGAACAGTTGCTAAGTCGCAGATGACAGAGTAGGCGGACGACGGACACAGAGTCGGCAGACGGCAGAGTCGAGTGAGGGGGAGTTGGCGGACGGCGAATGCCCGAAAAATGTGGGATCCGGGTTAAACTGGTTCACCCGCGGGTTGTCGGGTCAACTTGAACCCGACCCATTTTTCAAACGGGGTAGAAATCTGAACTCGGACCCGACCCATTTCACAAACGGGTTGACCCGAACCCGGATTTTTTCGGGTCAGACCTGGGTCAAGTTTCAGGTCGTGTTAATTTATGACACCACTAGCTTTAAGAATTATTAAAAAAGCCATTCCAATTAAAGCCTTAGCTTCCATTGGGATAACTTTCTTATTGCTTTTTATAGCAACTTTTTAGTACAATTATTCATGAAATTAATAAAAAAGCAATGATCAAAAGTTGTCTAAAATAAAATTTTTGCTACTTTTGGGACTACTTTTTTACTGTTTTGTAAAGCCTCTTTTTAGTTAAAAATCTCTTAAAAATTAGGAAAAAGTAGAGATTTAGACCTGTCCCAAATGAAGCCTTAGACTTCGTTTGGGACAGCTTTCTTATTAATTTTTAAATCAACTTTTTAATATTACAATTTTTTAACTAGAAATTTTCTTACTTGTTGTGGGCTAGAATATTCGCGGTAGTAAGTATTAAATTTGGTTCCTTAGTGTTACATGAGTATCCGGCTCACAAACAGATAAAGTTGAAAAACCAAAAAAAGTTTATGTGGAAAACTTTTAAGGGAAAAATCATGGGGTCAAGCCCGGTTCAAATTAATCCACTAAGATTTAAATAAATTGTAAATGATTGATTCATCCTTAAACTTGAGGATGATCAGATTACAATAGTAACCCATCGGGTTGAAATCTAGCGACGAACATGGATTGGATGGAAGTCTAGTGTTAGTTGATGGCCGGGCGGAAGTTTGACGACAGTTGATGATCGGCGGAAGTTCGATGATGGTTTGTTGTCAGTTTGTGGTCAAGGAGGAGTCTAGTAGCAAGAGAACTCCGATTTCTCTTCCTTGCTTGGTCTCTCTAGTGAAGAATGAGTGATCTATTTATAATTTTTTGGAATTGGCATGGCTAGTAAATAGGGAGAATATCAAGGGCACGTTGGAGTATTTTGAATGGACGACCAATATCGACTCCCTTTATGATGAATCATTTATTAAGTATTTGAGTGTCCTAATGATAAATATCATAATTCAGCGATCTTGGGCTCATTGGATTCCTCTCGTTGAGCCGCTCGATTCAACTATATGTCATATTTGAAAATCGTTTGGTCATCCAATTTATGTTTTGAACATTCCAAATGCATTTTGTACCTTCGATTTGGATCTATTTGGGCTCAGATTTGGTTGAATTTGGTGTCATTGGGTTCGTCTTTTCGTGTTGTTCAGTTCGACTATAAGTTTGTTGAAATCAGAGTTTAGATGATTCCAGATTTAATTGCAGAAGTTTTTAACTCAAACTTTTCTTGAGATTCATCCACGATCAAGATTAATTTATGATGATATATCAATACTAAAAAATTGCTTTAAAAAATAATAAGAAAACTTTCCCAAACGAAGCCTTAGTATCTTAATATTTAAGAAACCATTATTTTTTCTCCGATTTCAATAAATTTTTGACTAAAATCAGCTTTATAAAATAACAAAAAAGCCGTCCAAAACAAAGCCGTATTCAATAAAATAGAAAATAACTTACTATTTAAACCATCAATGAGGATACTGAAAGTCTCAATAAAAATCATATATGTAGTATCTAACTAATATCAGGAACAGTAAGTTTATTATTCTTTGTAATATTTTTCTTAAATAGCTTTTTTAATAATTTCATTGTGGCATGCTTAAAAGCAAAAAAAATCAAAGAAAAATCTCTTAATTTTTTTGAATCGTAGGATTCGTTATGGCAACGAGAGCCTAAGCCTTGCTTAGGAGGACTCATGCATAATCATTTTTTGAAATTAGATAATTTTTTACGAATAAATCAAAGTAGTATTATTAATTAACTTGGCTAAGGAGAAATGATTACATGCGGTGTCTGGAAATAGCTTTTTGTAAGGACTCCAATGATGTGAAGACACATGAATTTTCTCCTCTTATACACACACTGTGTACAATAGAGAGAAAAAAAATCACGTCTTCACGTGATTAGAATCAGGATAATTTCCAGACTCCGCACATAATAACTTTTTGTGGTCATTTATTCACCAATTTTTAAATCCATTTACGTCAAAATTATCACCCCTTAATTATTTTCCTATGTAAGTCCATCTAAAGAGAAAATATAAGTAATAAAATGCATCTTTTGCAATATTATACTCCAAAATAGCTTTTGTACTCATCAAATCATGATGTGCGTTTATTATACGCAAGAAAATCTTTGGCCGTAGTATGATATCTTGGGTTCAAATAAAAAATCAAATACGTCGTATCAATAAAAGTTGTAAGAGATCCTATTTGTTTATGTTGAAAACTTTGCAATGGTAAAGTTATGGCCTATTCATTATATAATAGAAGATTGAGAAATTCTCTTATCATCACAAATGAAAGAGCTGAGATTATTTACACTTGAGAACAATTGCATTATTATTATTTTTTTTTTCCTTCACAGTGGTTTTCATTAAACTAAAAAAACCCAACTTTCAAAACAGAGTGAAACCCCCAAAAATCACCAAAAGAGCACTATTCCATTGCAAAAGACTATATGCTTCTATATATATATCGAAAACAGAGTGATAGACATATTACAAACCATAAAAACTGAGTGGATTTAGAATCTGCATAAGATAACAATCAAAATCATAGAGGGCCGGGTGCGACCCTGATGCTTGAGAGCATACACAATATTGATAGCAATGACGGTCTTCCGACGAGTCACCGCATCGTGGATGATGTTCTCAAGAAATATTTTAAGGACGCAATGCATCTCCTCATAGATCATACCACTAATTCGCTTGACGCCACCGCGGCGCAAGGCGGATGAGAACAATTGCATGATTCCTCATGTAGGAATTTTGAAACTTAATTAAAAAAAAAAAGAATAATAGAAATTAAGTGTTCACAATCGAACTTGTAAAATCCAATAATATGATTATATGTTAAAAGTCATATGACAATAGTTGGATAAGATAAGTCTGGTGATTGCTAATGATGGAGGTCGATGGTGATCATTGGAAAATTAATGATATAGAGTTCTTGATTTGCTGAGCTCTTGAACCTCTCCCTTGTGTAGATAATGTCCTATTTATAACATTTTTGATAAGGGTGTTTTGATAAATTTGATCATAATCTAAAACACTCTTTGGTACATCTGCATATTAATACTCTTGATCATAGCTAATTTATCAAGCATCTAATTACCTTTATGATATTAGAATCAAATAATCATATGCTTGCTACATTCATCTTAACAAGCAGCACGATTTGACTATAAGCACATAAGATTTGAAAATCGTTTGGACATTATTCAACTAATATTTGCAATTTTTTAAATATATTTCAAGTACTTGATTTGGGCTCATTAATTTATGATTGTATCGAATCATTTATGGAGCCAATGGGGTCGTCTAATCAAGATTTTAATTAACTATAAGTTTCCGTAAATCGAAGTTCAACTAGACATGAATATAACTCCGGAAGTTTTGAATTCACATATCACCTTGAGATTCGTGTCAATTAAGCAATTGTTTTAGAGATGTATTAGTATTAAATTTGTGAAATTTATTTTATTATTTTTGACGGAATTCATAGTCAAAAGATTGTCCATTTTTGTAAGTAGGCTCTTTGAAATTTTTTTGATCTTTTGAATAATACAATGAAATATTTTCTCTTAATTTAAGATCGACTATATATTTATATAGACTGATGTCTACGTAATTTCTAATGCATTATATATTATTATCATCATTAATAGTAGTGCTTGGACTCTTAGAGTATTAAGATAATCAATATTAGGCTTTCTTAAAATACCTCTTCATAACTAATTAAAATAATGAATACACTAACAAATAAGTTAAATTCTAGTAGACTCCACTCAATGTATTTACATATTTTCTATACTAAACTATATTAATCAAATAAAGTATTGAATAATATGCATCAACTATAATGTCAAAATAGTAATAAAAATATTTTTCTTAAGATTGAGATGTTAAGTTTAACTGTTTAAGGCTTTTCTCAGTAGATTATTAACCTCTAATTGGAATGAAAGATTTTGATCTTGTATTTGAAGAATATAATATATAAAACTAAATGTGAGGAGAATATTGATTCTCCTTATTAAAGGGAAATCTCTCTCTCTCTCTCTCTCTCTCTCTCTCTCTCTATATATATATATATATATAATCCTTGTAGGTGTTAGAATCTTAGTTCCTCAAATAAGTGGCAATAAAATAATTTACATTGATATTTGCAATATTTATAGGTATTCATTTCATGAGAACTAAGTTTTTGTATTTGTCTGAGTTAATGATATATATTTTTACCAACCCTCATATTATAATTTTTTTTTATAAATGACATGATTTTAAGAATTCCATACTTGAATTTCATCACAAGAAAGGGGTGTCAATTTCGGGTCACGGGTCGGGTTCGGGTCGAACCCGGAACTGACCTGGGTTCAATCGGGTCGACCCTAACCCGACCCGGGTAGGCAAACGTGTCGAAATCCTGGACCCGAACCCGACCCGCTTCGGGTTCGGGTCAACCCGACACGACTCGGGCAGTGGTGCGGGTTCGCGATTTCGCAGCGCCAGCGGGTTCGGCGTTTCGGCGGACGGCGGTTCACAGCGTGACGGGACGGCGGGCCGGCGAGCAGCAGCGGTCGGGGCGGGCCGGCGGGCAGCGGCAGCGGACGGCGGGCAGCGGCGCGGCGGGCCGCGCGAGCAGCAGCGGTCGGGGACGCGCGCGACGCGACAGCGGCACGACGGCCGCCGGCAGACGCGCGACGCGACAGCGCAGTTCCGCGCGGGCTCGGGCACGGGCTGCGGCAGCGGCACGACGACCGCCGGCAGCGGACTCGGACGCGCGCGACGCGACGCGACAGCGGACTCGGACTCCGCGCGACAGCGGCTGACGCCTGACGCGATGCGACTCGCGAAGCGACGCGGGGCAGACTCGGACTCCGCGCGGGCAGCTTCGGTCAGCCCCGGTCAGGGCGGGCAGCGGGTCATTTCGGGTCATTTCCGGGTTTCCGGGTCAACCCGAACCCGACCCGGTTTTTCAAACGGGTCGAAAACTCGAACCCGAACCCGACCCGGTTCAGGTTCGGGTTGACCCGAACCCGAAATTTTCGAGTCGGGTTCGGGTCGGGTTTTCGTGTCATGTCAAATATTGACAGCCCTAACAAGAAGTGAATCTCAAAGCAATCAAAATTGTATTAACTTTTTCAAAAAAATATTAGAAGATTTATATAAACTCTATTTTTGGAAATTTATAATGTCAGGATACAGGCAGTTGAACAACTTCGATTTTCAAATAAAAATTTTATAATTTCCGGCGGCTATGATTGTCGGAAAATCACCAGAGATAAACCGCCCGTTTTTGTTTCCTACGCGATTTATATCGGCGGAAGAAAATTTGCTAGAAAGCTATTGGAAAACCTCATTACTGCCAGAAATTTGTTGAGTTCGGGCAGAAAAATTTGCCGGTGATGGCTAGGGGTGTCAATATTTGACTCGAAACGAAAACCCGAACCAGAAATTTCGGGTTGGACTTGCCCTGTTTGAAAAATGGGTCGGGTTTGGGTTCCAAGATGCAACCCGTTTGAAAAAAGGATCGGGTTTGGGTTGACCGGACGGGTTGCTGGGTCACCTAGAAACCCGTTTAGAATGAGCTGCCTGAGGCTATCCGCACCTGCCCCGTCTACCAGCGCAACTGCCCGCGCCTTGTCCACGCGGCTGCCAAGGCTGCCAGTGCCCTGTCCTAGGCTGCCCGCACCACGCAGCTGCCACTCGCACCTGCGGATGTCGCGCTGCCCGCTCACGCCTGCACTGCCCACATTTGCACGCTAGAGCGCCCGCGTCCTGCCTGCGAGCTCGGGTCGGGTCGGGTACCGGTAGGGCTGCAAGCGAACCAAACGTTCGGCGAGCTACTCGTTGTTCGGTTCGATTAAAACTCGTTTGTGATCGTTTAATTAACTAAACAAACAAACTTGAACAATATTTTAAATACTCGATTGATAAATAAACAAACTTGAACACTAATGTGATCGGCTCATTTATGTTCGCGAACAACATCATTTGAAGTTCATGAACAAGCTCGACATTAAGCTTGATAAGAAGCTCGATTCATGTTCAATTTTGAACTCGTGAATAAGCTCGATAAAAATAATTAATATTTGATTATAGAATTAATAAATATAAATAATCATTACCTTTGTTACATAGACAATTGCTTTTATTATAAATGTATTTGTTCATAGATATGTTCATGAACGTGTTTGTTTGATAGTTAAAAAAAAATTTAAATATGTTCGCGAACAAGCTCGATAAACACTAAACGAACGAACATGAACCAAACATGAACACTCCTTAATTTAAATGAACCAAACATGAACACAAACGCTAAAGCTCGAACAAACATGAACCAAACTTGAACAGCTGATATTAAATGAACACAAACATGAACACTCACATACTCGGCTCGGCTCGGTTCGTTTGCAGCCCTAGGGTCGGGTCAATCGGGCAACTCGACGGGTCGGGTCCGGGTCCGGGTCCGAGTTTCTGACTCGTTTACCTACCCGGATCCGGTTAGGGTCGACCCGATTGAACCCGGGTCAGTTCCAGGTTCGATCGAAACACGACCTAAAACCCGATTTTGACACCCCCTAGTGATGGCCTATTTTCCTATAGTGATATTAGTTCTTCTATAGTATATTAATCATACCTAATTCATCCATTGGGAAATGATAACCTTTTGTTAATCTAGATTAATTACAACTAATAAAGTTATTTCAACTAGGACAACCTTTTGTTAATCATATGTGTTTCTTCTAATTTATTTGATTGTGTGAGATCTTTGTACAACATTAATATGATAAATCACTCTCAATAATCATGTATATTCTAGCAAACAAAAATAATTAAAAATAATATTCTAATATATTATTTCATTAATTTGTTAGTATTCTATTATTACTAACAAAAAAACAAAATATATAAAAAATGAAAAGGTCACCTCTATATGTTGGAGCAACCATTTCGGTTAGATGTTTGGTATCAAGCGGATAGGGTTAGTTTGTGGCTTTATGATAAACTGAAAGCTAGCGTGTCGTCTTTGTTCACCTTTCAGTTATGATCTCTCATTGGTAGGGCTTTTTGGTTGGTTATGTTTGGTTATTGAAACAGTGATAGAATTGAGATTTATTCAGGCATTGAATATGTAAAAAGCTATTATAGTTTAAGGTTAGAAGGCAACTTCTTATATTCTTTGAGGGTTGGTAATGCCTTACCTACTCAATTTGTTGCTTATAATTCAGAGAGACAATGTAGGCTAGCTAGGCTTGAAATTCTAGAAATTTGTAGATAGTATCAATCAGCTTATCTTCTGATCTTTTCTATCATGAAAATGAATAAGAAGAGAAGTTCAAGTTAATTTGAATGTTGTTTATTCACTACAGGAAAACACGCTATTACTGGCGGAATATATCCGCCGGTAACATGTAAAATCCGACGGAAGTACTTGGTTTCCGACGCATTTCCGTCGGATTTTTGTGCGCCGGTTTGGTGCGCGTCGGTAAATGCGTTCCGACGTTTATAAGACTTAGGATGACACTGTGTTTGATGATTGAGGCTTTATTTGAGATAGTTTTCTTACTGTTCTTAAACAGCTTTTTAGTACAAACTTTTTAATTTTTGTATTAAAAAGCTACTTTAAAAAGGAGCAAGAAGCCGTCCCAAACGAAGCCTAAATATGCTTAAAAGGATTCAACCTCTCCTATGCTAGCTTTAGAGTCAAAAATGCTTTTGGAGCAATGAACTTTAGGTTTTTATGTGAATAATTTAAGGAAAAATAGTTTATTTAACTTTGCTTTAATCATTTGCTCAAAGCGTGTGGTTAAGAAATGTTACTGAAGGATTATATTTATAGTTTATTCACACTTTCGGAAAGAATACAATGAAGGATTGATATTAAGCATCATTTTTTATGGCATTGTGATCTGATATATATGGGCCAAATTTCTTACAGTGACATAAGTATTATTACTTTTCTTTTTCCTTGAAAAATTTGGTGAAGGACGTTATAACAGATCATCAGGAGATCTTAGGTCAGAAAGAAGGGAAGGATTCAATACAGATGTAGAGAAGATTATTAATTAAATTCTTAAATGGAACTGATCATCGGATAAGAGTAGATGGAGATTCAAAAAGTCAAGTTCAAGAGACCAACTCTTCTTAAAAAAATTAGATAAAGATATTCTTAATTAATAAATTTGATCACTAAAGCTTCATTTGGGATAGTTTTTTCATTGCTCGAAAAAGCTTTCTAAAACAATTTTTTAGTAAAAAAAATTCTTATTCAAGAAAATTTTAAACTAAAATATTGTTTTAAAAAGCATTAAGAAAGTTGTCCCAAACGAATCCTAAGATGAATTTTAATTATAATTGTTTGAATTGTTTTAACATGAGTATAATATAAATTTAATTGATCATTTATGTTTTGTTTTTATCTTAAAGTACAACAAATGATCAAAGCTATGGATTAGTACTTAATACAAAAATTCATAGCTTTGATCATTAGTACAGCAAATGATCAGGAGGTCAGGAGGCCAGGGGATGAGGAAGAAAATATCTTAATATATAATTATTAGTACTTAATTATACAGAACTGATGGATTAGTGCTAATTACGTTCTCAAAATGAACCAGCTGCTTGCCTGGTGACTTGCTTAATGTTATATACAGCGTAGTACTGCTCCAGTAAATTTCCAACTGCTCGTGTGGCTTTTCAGACTTGTTAATTGCAATATGTGATCTCAGTTTAACACTAACACTACTTCATTAAGTAAAGAATATAATTAAGAATTTGTCTCAGTTCTTAGTGACCTGCACTTGTGAAAGTTTAGAACCGCTTAATTGCTTGATGCAAAAGAAAGCTGTTCAAAATTTGGACTGATCGATATACTTTTGATTAAATTAAGTATGATTTTAGGAGTTTAAATATACCAATGACTGAAGCTAGCACTCAACTAGATTTGTAAAAGTTTGCTTGTAGAAATGAAGAAAGATTGGGATAGCTCAAATATAGTTATATTCTTGGTAATTGTGGAGCATCAGTCAATTTCTTGAAGCTCAAGGAACAAGTCATATACCTAACTAGTAACTAATGGTATGACTTTGGTTTCAAAAGTGAGGGATGCCATGAAAGATACATATGAAATAAGACTATTTATAATATATGACTAATGGTATTGACTAGCTCTAATTACTATAATAACTTATGCTATGTTTTAAAGTCCAAGACTTACTGCTCATGCAAAATAAACAAAAGAAAAGCTCATACTTTAAATATGTATCTTGCTTATTCAGGCAGATGGGAATTTAGCTCGAAGATTGAGTTAATTTTTTACTAAGATCGATCTTGAATCAAGTCTAGTAAAGGATTAATTATTATGTGCGGATGCCGAGCGCCGTCCGGTGATCAACCAGAATGCGCCATATCACCCATGTGCTCGGTACCGCGGCTTGGCACCGCTGACATGGCGCATTCTGGTTGGTCTTCGGACGGCATTTTGGGTCCGGTTTCCGGACGATGTTTTAGGTCCGGTCTCCGCACAGAATAATTTCTACTATTAAAGAGCAAGATCTTTATATATCTGGTATTCAAATTGATTTTGAGTAAAATTAGATAAAATATGCTCAAGATCAGCTCAAAATATAAATATTTTAAAAGAAAAAAAAATTATTAAAGCAAGTTGGTAATCAAATTGATCAATTTGATCGACAAGTTTACTTTGAGCTAGCTTATTTATCTTTGAGCCAATTTCATCCTAGCTCAAATTTGACGATGAGGAATTTTATAATTATTAAATTTATGTTGTGATGAGTGCAATATTTAAGAGTAAATCTAATGACTAAAATCCGTTATTGTTAAATTTATATTAGGACCAGTTTAAGCTTGTTGTGACTCATTAGTATGTTAAAATTAAACTAAACTCATATTTTAAAAGTTTGTGACTCATGAGTATTGAGTTGTAATCAAATTTAGGGGTGTCAAATCGTATTCAAGTCTAATCGAAATTGACCTGATCAAATAAATTAAACTTGATCCGAACAAAACTCGTTTATCATATGACAAAAGCATTTGACCCGAATCTGACTCATTTGACTCTTTTTTTTTTTAGAACAACACGACCCATTTAATCTAAATACAACTCATTTAATTCTAAACTAACTTATTTAACCTCAACCTACATGTTTAAGCTAAATTCGAATGATAATTGTGGTATGTTTGTTTAATTTTAAGCTTTCGGGTCAATTCAAAGCCAACTCAAAAATTAACATGATCAAGATTTTCAATTCAAACCAACCCAAAAAAATTAATAGGATCATCACGATTGTCAAGGTCAATTCATCGACACCCCTACTCAAATCCTATATAAATCTGGTTCATAAATTTCAACTTTCATTCGGCTTGAAATTTTTCCACCCAACTGAACTTAAAAAAAAAAATCAGTCAAATTTGCAGACAAATCAGAATTTTTATTGTTTAGTTCAGTAAAACTCGCTTGAAGTCAACTTAATATCAGCCAACATAATGCGAAGCTCATCAAAAAATTATTAAAAAATATATATATATTTGCCACGAGAGCCATCTTTCCCAAATCCACCTAATACTCAAACGAAGATAGGTCATCCAACACAATCAAAGTAATTAGATTCGATAAATGAGAGCTTTTAAATAACCCAAAAAATATACAACATTTAAAACAAACAAATCTTCATAGATACAAGACCTTTGTGATCCATTTCATCTTATCACTGTTTTTTACAAAAAAAAAAAAAAAAAAAAAAAAAAAAAACAAATGCTGTATTTACTGGCCTCTATCCATTGAAATGAAAGCCTTGGATAGCAATCATCCAGCGAATTCTGATCAAATGGAATCTCTCTTTATGAGCGCAATCTTCTTCTACATCCTCGAATAATGATCAGCTAGTTCTTTCTGCATTAGCTCTGCCACGATATTTGTCTGCAGTAAAAAAATTATTAATGTTATTAATATTTTTCAAACCAACAGACTCCATTACTGCAGTAACAAGATTCTCGGATATATAGATATATTTATATACTTACTCTAAAATATCCTTCCAGCCAAGCTCGGCTGCATCCTGATCACTAAAATGAAGACCATCCCAAGCATCAAATGGCGTCGAACTCGAAGAACAGGCTGCAGCTGAGCTCGAATTCGAGCTAATAATCTGCTCTATTTGCTTCTGATGATCAACTGACGATGCATTTTCTGGTGAGGATGAAACCAAAGAAGGGAATGAATAATTAGCTGCAGCAACAACAGCACCATCAGCATTAGCTGAAAACAATTGATCTCTTTGTTTGCTAATATCATCCATAATCTTTGATGCAATCTCCTGATCATCAAATACGTTGCTTGATTGCTTTAAACCTTCAATATCGTTTGGTATCAAACCGGCTTGTGCTGAAACCAATTGGCTAATTCCCTCGAGCTTATTGTTCATCAGTTGTAGGAGAATATCTGCTGGGTAAGTTGGATGAGGAGAAGATAGGACATGCAGAAGGCTCTGTATGATTTGGATTCTGGCAAATTGAGCTGCATCAGTGTGAAGTTGATGAAGGGATTGATCACATGATATTGATAAGTTTTTGATGTTGGTGTGGGAGAGGAGATTGGGTAAGTTTGCAATGAGATCGAGGTTGGTTATCGGCCGGTGGGTGATCGGATCGATGCCCATGAGGAGGAGCTTTTTCTTCAGGTGAGTGTTCCAGTAGTTCTTGATCTCATTATCTGTACGACCGGGCAACCGAGTTGCGATTGATGACCATCTAGCATAGATTATTATTATTGTTAGGACAAGCTTAGAGAATTTTACTGTCTTCATACAAGTATTCAATAAAATAATAAGAAAAATGTTAGCTGATGCTTCATGATAGACTTGTTTAATTATATTGAAGTGCACATGTGCCCCATTACAGTATATATACTATTTCAATATCATTGGCACGTTGATTAAGCAGCACTCATATTTAAAGTGGATAAGTAGGTGACATGCTCTCTATTATGATTTCGGATATTTTTCTGATCGACCACGATCACACCTAATATTACTAAAAATTAAATTATAATATCCTGATACAATTTTAAATAGATACAATTTTTAATTATATATATATATATATATATATATATATATATATATATTAAAATAAATATTAAATTCATGCCACCCTCCTGTGATTAAATTTTGACAAGTTGTGGGGGTCTGCAGATGAGTTCTTTTGGTATTTATTGTGATGAATATTGATGATTTTATGTTGTATTAGTATCAATACTGCATATATAATATCCACCGAAATCATTGTCAAATGATCGAACAACTGAGCTAATATGATAATCTCTTTACTTTTGACGTTCTACAACCAAAAGTGCTTAATAGTTAGTATTAATTAAAAAGTCTTGTGGATAAGATCTTCATTTTTCTTTTTGAATTGTTCTATATTGATATCAAAATAATACAAATTGATAAGAGCAATACTGAATAAAAATAGCAGATTATACAAGCATAATAATTTGGCATTCACTTACCCAAGAATTTTTTTGTTTGCTTATATATATATATATATATTATTCTCATATGCCAACAACAAAATATCATTTTGAAAGAGGTCTTTATACTAAAAAAATATATTTAATTTTTTTTTTTTGGGAAATTTCTAAATACATCCAATCAAATCAAATGATAATTCTGACAGCTCATATATTTAAGAAAAGCAAAAAAAAAATAAAAAAGATGTTTTGAAACTACAAGCAATAAAATGGGCCCTAAGAATCTTTCCAAACCTACCACCAATAATAGTTAATTTATATAGAAAATTCTTAATAAAATTCTCAATTGCTCAAAAAAAAAAAATCAGAGGAATAATTACTTGTTGCCAAGAACGGAGTGAAGATGAATAATGAGGCGTTCCTCTTCCTCCTCGAACTTTCCCCTCTTAATATCAGGACGGAGATAGTTAGTCCATCGAAGCCTACAGCTCTTACCACACCGATTAAGCCCAGCACTCTTCGGCAGATGCCTCCAGCTTCCATGCCCATTCTTCTTTATATATTCCACAAGCTTCTGGTCCTCTTCAGGCGTCCATGGCCCCTTCTTCACTCCCACTTCATCACAGCAAGGATATCTCCCCATTGTTATAAATAAATTTCTGACCTGCATATATACATAACATCAAGCAAAAATTATTTAGAAATCTATCATCATTTATGTATATGCTCTTCAAGCCACAGAGCTTCTTACCTTAAGATGTTGGAGAATGGAGGCAAAGAGTGCAGTTCCACTGAGGAAGAAGAGAACGATGTGGGTTTTATAGAGAGATAATGGCGTACTTATATGCTCCTCTTTAGTTCCATCTTTGTTTATTGGTTAGGCACATTTGAATATAGAAAATGCTAAATATTTTTTTCATTTGTGACGTAGTACATTGATACTGATTGCATGCAAATATTTTGGTCTTTCCGTGACTTATTGTATTATTAACAGTAGTCAAATCATAGACTGCTTTTATTTTTCCTAACAAGCTAAGTGAATATATATAAAGTTAACAGAAATTTGAATAAATTTAGTTATGCTGATGGGACAAAAATCTACCACTTTTAGAAACTTTGTAGTTAACAGGGAAGACGCACAGTCGCATACAACAATTTGTGGATATATAATTTTCTTTAAATGATATTTGTAAAAATGTAAAAGTAAATCTCCACATAAATATTGAGATTTATTTTCAAATAAAAATATTCAGATCCAATTTATATGAGGATGAGCCTCATAATTACTAAATTTATTTTAGGATTAAATCAATATTAAATAATCAATTAAATTCTTTATTATTACACTAATTTTAAATAAATTTAAGGATTTAGAGACTTATGATAATTTAAAACTAATCAGAATATTTCAAGCAAATTTTTGCTCTAAATTTAAAGAATAACATTGACAACCAAGCTTTAGAGGTATAAGGGGTTAACATGTAACATATTTGAAACTTTTTTAACTTAATTAGATATTTTATTTTGTTTTCGAGAGTTGCGAACAATTTTTTTGGGACAATTTTCTTACTGCTTTATTTTTTCAGACTTCAATCACAGTTCTATTTTTCGACTATTTTTTGTAATTTTTAAGAAGTTTCATGCTAGAAAGCAATTTTCAAAATAATTATTTTCTCTATAATAATTTTATAACTATATGTACACAATAACAACTATCTCAAACAAATCCTAAATAATATTAGGCATCGAGAGTTAATTAATATCAATTTTGGAGAATGCAAGTCATTCTTATATTAATTTGAAATTATTTTAATTTTGTTCATATATACATAACTATTATATTAATTTTGCTAAAATTTATATATTTGTAAAGAAAAAAATCTATCTAAACAAGGCTTTTTTTGCTTCTTTTTTTTTTTCTAAAAAAAATAAATATAGGCCCACGTTTTTTTAAAGTCCACCCAAAGAACATTTGTCCGTTTATATTGCTTTTGATGTCCCTTGCACTGTAAGCTAATTCCTCAAACCATCAATATGATTAGCTGGTATGAGATGCCACGTAAGCAAAAAAGAAGAGTTAGGTTACCACCCTCCACGTGGCAGGAAGTCATAGGTCTACCGGGTTTTTGGAGACAGCAAGCAAGCCTCTAATTTCACGTTCCATTAATTAATTAATTTAATTAGCCGGCTGAGGTTTGTCTTAATCCCGACTAAAATAATTGTATTTGTATATAATCCGCCAATAACAGAAGAAAAAAATCGGATTAATTGATAAAAGCAGTTAGTTTTCGAAAAGAGATGTCTTAACTACATAGTTTAGGACTGATATTTAGAAGTTAACAGGGTTGTTAATAGTTGATTAACTGTATTAATTAGCATAATTAATATACATGTGTTATGTGTATAAATTTTAATTAAAGTGGAGTTGTGAGAGTTTATTAGTGGATGAACGTCCAGGATGTGCCGTGACAATACACGGAAGAAGATAGCGATGTATTTCATAATACATAATATGGCTAGTGAGAAATGGGAAACGTGTTGATTTTAGCATAAGAAAGTTAACGGTTGTGATTTGATTTGAAGGCCCGAGCAGGGGTATCTACGCCCTGCCACTTTAAAGGGAGCATTTGGCAACATAATTAGTAATTCCTATGCGGAACCTAGCAAGGCTACCCACGGGCATCGGGCCCACACTTACTTTGCCTCACTAAAGAGTAGAAGCCGTAGTAGAGGGGATTCGAACACGGGATATGAAAGGTTCCCAATCGTGCTCTCCTACCAACCACCCTAGACCTTGATGGATAATTATTGTAATACTTGGAAGTACTATATCCAAGTTATTTTGGTGTTCACTGAAGATGCCTATACCAAGCAAAATGATTATATACTGCTACTATGATTTAATAATTTAATTAAATTATTAGACAAATAAATATATAGTATAATTAATTTATTTGACATTCACAAATATAATCATTGTGTAATGAGCGGTAAGTTGACTCTCTCTGATTATGCAAACATATGCTAAGTGCCATGCAATTCATCCACATCAAAGGGTTTTTTTTTTTTTTTTTTCTAGTTAAGGGGCTTATGATGTCCCACCTTGTTGTAAGCTATTCATCTCAAAATTATCCCCTTTGAGAGAGAATTGAAGTTGTACCAATCACTTTGGACCTAATCAATAATATTTTGTTTGCCTTCTTCTACTCATTTCCTTTTTTTTTTTTAATGAAATCATATATTAATCAAAACAAATTGGTTACAACAATACAAGACGGTGAGCTGAAAAAAAAAAAAGAAAAATACAGGCAAAACACGAGCTCAGTAAACGGCCGAGACTTCCAGCATCCCTGAAGCCTCGCACGGACAGTCCAATAAGGTGAGTAATACGTCCAATAACCGACCCAAAAAGCTACACCAAAGTTTGCCACCAGCAAAACGACAGGGACGCGAGCCCCGACCACATCATTGCCCTTGCCCCAGCACAACAGCAAATCGAACAACCAAAAAGCAAAAATACCCGAGGAGAGCATATTGAAAGATCAACAATGCGAAACAAACAATCATCGTTTACGTCGGCCTCTCCCCCAAAATCTCCCCCGAGGGCCAACATTGAACGTAGTTCTAGCACGAACTAGAGAGAAAAATCATTACCAGGGTCAGAAACCCCACATAAATCTGGAGAAGCCAAACCACCTTCAGACAATTCATTTTCAGAATCACCATCCGAAGAAACATTAAGCCAATTAAGATGGTTCCTAATATCCAAACAAAAGACTCACCCAAACAATTAGCCATAGCTTGCGTATCAATCAAATTCACTGGAACCTCAATTAATTTGCTGGAAATCGGATTACCCACATCTCTGACATCAGACTAAGGAGGCTCAGCCTCAAGCACAATAGGAGCCAAAGCAACAGACGCCGTAGCATCACCACCTTCCGAAATATTCAAATTGTCGCTAGAGATAGTCTGCATAATTACATTGCTAACAGACGCTACAGCAGGAGGAAAGAAAGGTATAGCATTAGGAGATAAAGCAACCGTAACGGAATCAGAATTCATTCCGCCAACACCTAATTCTCCATTAGCCACCATATCAACCAAAGGTTCATTCAAAACACCCTGAAGTAAAGTAACCGAAACATTATCTTCCTTAGTAGTAGGATTTTCTAAGAGACCAGAAGGATCCAGCTCGGCATTAATAGTAAGACAATCATCCACAATCGGATACACCTCACCATTCACATCCTTCAATGAAACAGAAACTCCCTCACGAACATGGGTAGAATAAGGAGGCACATCCTCAAGGGATTTTTCAGGAAGAAAATTAGCATTTCCATTTTCGCATTCCACAGCAGTATGAGTAACAACCTTATCGACATTTTCCACCTCTAAATTAGCTAAAGGGGGAAGGGACGAGTTCTGAATGATAGGTGCAGAAGGACGGCAATTGCCGAGCGAGTGACCAATACATTTACAGCCGGCACAGAATTGAGGGAATTCGTCAAAAATCACCTCTTTTGTGTAACCTAGAGATTCCGAACCTAGCCAAACTTGCTTAGGATAGGATTTCGTTATATCTAGTTCAACAAGCACACGGGCAATAGATGGTCGGGATCCTACGGCAGTAGCTTCGTCAATTTTCAATGGTTTCCCAAACAATCCGCCAAGACCAAAAAAAATCCGAGGCGAAAAGAAATGAGGACGAAGACGAGGAAACGAAATCCAGATAGGTATCACCGGCGATTCAACACCAATGTACAAAGTAGACGACCACTTCGTCAGTTTCATAAAGCAGTTGAACACAAGGTAAGAATGGTGACAAAACACCCTACAATAGTCTAAATCATTTGATAGCTTGATCAGAATGTGAGAAGGATCTAAAATCGTAACAGATACTTCATTTTTCAACTTTAAATTGAAAAAAAATTTACGAATAGATTCGAGAGAAGGCCTTTTAGACGGAAAAAAACCCACTAAAGAAAACTGGAAGGGGGCAGCAAGCTCATGAATTTCCTGATCAGAAGCCAATAATGACGGTAAGCCACGAAACGTGGAAGCATGCAAATCCGGAAAAGAAGACTTAGGCCCAGCAAGAGCTTCAAGAAATGAACGAGAATGAGACAACCCCCCAAAAAAAACCGGGGTCTCTCAACTTAACAGCCCCCATGCCGGCACAGTCGGCAAAGACGAAATAAAAAGAAAAATAACATTACCAAATGAGAAAGAAGAAACAGAGTTGACGAAAACTCTCCTTAAAATGAGAGAGCGTCGGAGTGAAAGCCCCCACCGGACAGCGGAATACGCCCGGAGCCACGATCCCCGTAACCCTAACAGAGCTCGGGGGAGAACTCATTCTACTCATTTCATATGAATTATCAAGATAGAAAATATTTTCAGCATAGAATTCTTCATCTTTGTTTTATAAAGAATACTGAGATCTGGACTGATGCACATATTAGTAACAAGATTCATAAAAATACTAAGATTGAAATTCAAAATTGAAAGAAAAAAAAAGAGAAAAAAATGGGTTAGTATGAGAGAGAGAAGTCATTCATGAATAATGCATATAATTAGATTATTGACCAATGCATTAAGATTCCACTACAACGCTCATTGTGTAGATAGATCTGCTAAGGTTGACTTTTGTCCCTACTCGACGAATGGGTCTTGCAGTCAAGCTTCTCACGATTTGCTTCTCACGATTTGCCATGCAATGAGTATTTGAATGACTAGGAGGAATCACTATTTGAATTGATGATGATTAGCTTGATCATGATATTATAAGAGAAAACTCAACTTGAATTTATCACTTTCTATAATGACTAAAGCCTCCCTTAATATTCATGTTGCAGAACTATAAAACTCATCAACTCACCTCCATATTGAGAGAAGATTCAAGTTGGTCGGATCCATAATGCAATAAATTACAATATGTCAATAAAGACCATGTCCTTGTTTATAATGAAGAATCTCACTTATTTAAGATGATTATAATATTTTAAAGCAAGGGTTTACATATGCATTTATAATCAGAATTGTTATTATCATATATATGTAACAAATCCCTAGTTTATAGGAAAATTTTTATTATGTATTCTCCCTTTTATGTAGGAGATATGTCTAAATTAGTCCGAATTAGAAAAAAATATATTTTGCTTAACTTAGTGTATTTGAATTTTCTAAGCTAAGGTAATTCAAAACTCTAAGAAATATCTTATGACATATAATATTAGTTATCAATAATAATCTAATTATTTAGATTATAATAATAACATGAAAGAAAATTGATATGATTTCATCATAATTGTTATTTTAATTGATTATATGATATTCCACATTTTTTTTAAATATATAAGAATAAATTATTTGAATAGACTACTATAGTATCTTCATTATGATCATAAAGACTATTTGTGTGTTAAAAGTCATGTTATTAGAGAGAAAAAATGAGATTTAATTTTAATATCATTGATTACAAATAATAATCAAAACACATAAAATTAGAGATGTAATAAAGCAAACATAGAGCATAAGATGTTTAATTTGAAAAGTCTAAAAAAGAAAAAAAGTGTTAACCTAATTAATAAAGTTTTTGAAAATTTTAGATATGAATTAAAAAGAGTTATCCTTCAAAAATATAACAAATAAAAGTAGGTTGTGACTAATATCAATGATATTATCGATATGGTAAGGTAGAGTATCAATATAGTTGTCCTTTGTGAGGCCAAGATAACGTGAGTTAAAAGGCAACAACAACAAAAATTTCATGTTAAAAGGCCATTAAAATCACTAATTGTTTCTAAGACTATACTCCTAGAGGTAAAGTAATAATGACCTGGGAGTAGTGAATGATGTAGTTTTAGAAGGTTGTGAAGATTATTGGTGCTTAGAATGGTCATTCTAAAGGTGAAGGCATTAAGCCCTTAAAAAAATAAATAATGCAATGTAGGAAGTTCGTTTGAGACTATTAGGATTTATCAAATATGTCTTCTCAATAAAGGTGAAGGTGGAATGGCCTTTAGGTGTCATAATAGGTAGAATAAATTTGCCCTTGAATTCACAAGGGATTAATAAATTTTTTCTCTCCCTAGGGAGTGAAGGTTGCACAACTTTTATATAGTAGATCAAGAGAAAAAAGAAAAGGTCATAGGAGGCCAACAAGTGTGGCCAATTAGTCCTTTTCCTAGGGGTAAAGGTAATATAACTTCTTAGAAATATTGAAAGATTGGGGAGGCTATTGATGATGATTGAGATGCTCATCTTGTTACAAATGAAGGTAGTACATCCTTTAGATAATAAATGAGGTAGCATAGGAAGATTGAGGGGGCCTGGCATATTGGAGGTAGAGATAGCACATCTTGAAGACAATTTGTGAAATAATGCATGTAGATCCTATGTTAGGGAATACAGATAACGAACAAGATTTGTAAAGATGTATCCGTACAGCCGTTATAACTGTACGACATCCCGTCTCTTACTTCGGTCTATATATACCTATGTAACGTTGTATGTAATTAATGAAAAGCTTTACTTTCTTCCTGTTTAAAATTCTGCTCTGTCTTCTCTTCTTGCCTAAAGAAATCTTAGGCTAACATGGTATCAGATTAAGCCTCGTTCGTTCCTACCGATCTTCTCGTTTTTCTCATTCCATGGCTAAATCATCTGTTCAAACTTCCTCTCCTTCCGCCAATCCCGCCGTCGCAAACTTCACCATCCCTCCTCAGCTCAAATTCTTGATACACAATATCAAGAACTTGGTTCCTAACACTCTAACATCAGATAATTTTCCGCTATGGCGCCTCAGGTTGACAAAGTCTTCTATGCCCATGGATTCAAAGGGTTTCTCACTGGAACCTCCGCCTGTCCCTCTCCCGAAGCTGATCCAGCAATTCCGGGCGCAACAAATTCCTCCGAACCTTCAGATGTCTGGAATCTCACGGATCAACATCTCGCTGCAGCCCTCTATTCTGTGATTTCTCCCGCAATCTTACCGTATGTTCTTGATCTTACTCACTGTCATGAGATCTGGACAACCCTCATTCATCGGTTACAATCTACAACTCGTTCAAGAATCATTCAGCTGAAAAATGAATTACATCATCTGAATAAGGGAGACAAATCAATGACGCAATATCTACTGGATATCAAGTCCAAGATTGATGCCATCCAAGCCACGGGACACACGATTGATCCGGAAGACGTTATCCTCTACACACTGAACGGACTTCCCTCCTCGTATCAATCATTTAAAACGGCGATACGCACAAATCTTCAACCTATATCTTTGGACGATCTCTACAGCTTACTTTGCAGCAAAGAGCATATTCTACTTCAAGAAGCTACAAATGATCTACAATCCATGCAATTAACAGACAACACTGTCGCTCTTACGGCCTCCCGAGGAAGAGGAAGAGGTTGCTCCAACTCCTACAGAGGTGGCAGGGGTCGTCGTCAAAACAACCAAAATGGTCGAGGTAACAATAATCCCCACCGTAACACCATCTGTCAAATATGCTCTCGGACAGGGCACTCTGCCATTCGCTGCTGGTACCAGACAGATCCATCCTATTCTGACTCCTCTACGAACCCCGCTCTCTTCTCGGCACAAGATACCAATCGGCCGACCGACTGGTTTCTTGACAGCGGTGCTTCCTCCCATCTAATGGCAGATCAATCTCAACTCAGCTCTATTGAACCTTACACGGGATCCTCTCAGGTGACTCTTGGCAATAGCCAACAAATTTCGATTCAACATACACAGGTAATGGCATTCTTCCCACACCCACAGGTAATCTTCATCTCACTAACCTCCATCACGTCCCAAATCTTTCGTTTAACCTTCTTTCTGTTCATAAGTTAACAACCAACAACAATTGCACAATATCATTTTCTTCTAACGGGTACCAAATTAAGGATTTGAAGACCAGTCGCATCCTACTTCAAGGACCATGCCATAATGGGTTATACAAGGCTTCGTCTGCAACTGGTACCCCGTCTCTTGCTCTGCTCTCGGCTGAAGTTGTGCCAGACTTATGGCATAATCGACTAGGACATCCTAGTCAAAGTGTTCTTCAAAAACTTGATAGTTTAGATTCTGCAATTTGTATCTCTAAACACGACAATTGCAATTCTTGTTGTCTTGCCAAAAGCAGATAACTACCTTTTATGCATTCTCTTTCAAGTTCTGGCAATGTATTTAATTTACAGCATTCGGACGTCTGGGGACCTTCCCCGACGGCCTCTATTCAAGGCTTTAGATACTTTGTTTCATTTATAGATGATTACTCCAAGTACTGCTGGGTTTTTCCGATGGTTCACAAATCGGAAGTCACTAATATTTTTATTACATTTCATAGATTTATACAATGTCAATTTTCTAGCAATATTAAAATAATACGAACAAATGGGGGAGGAGAGTATGCTAACAATTTATTCAAAGCATACTGCAACAACCACGGTATTCAACATCAACTTACTTGTCCTCACACCCCGGCTCAGAATGGGATCGCTGAACGAAAGAAGCGACACATCTTGGAAACTATACGAAGCCTTCTCATCCACTCCAACTGTCCGTCCAATCTTTGGGTGGAAGCAATGCACACTGCAATATACTTAATCAACAGACTACCAACTCTCATATTACACAACCAATCACCATTTCAGCGATTATATCAAAAACAACCCGCTTACTCCCACTTAAAAACTTTCGGGTGCCTTTGTTACCCTTGGCTCCGTCCTTACATTAAATCGAAATTATCTCCTCTCTCGATTCCGTGCGTATTCATAGGCTACGCATCTCAACAGAAGGGTTATCGCTGCATGGACATCAACAATCAGAGAATATATATTTCCCGTCACGTTGTTTTTAAGGAAAATTGTTTTCCTTTCAAGCGTCTCGTTGAGGTTACCAACTCTGTCTCTAAATCCAGCACAGAATTTATTCCCCCTCTTCTGCTGGTACCTTCATCATCTATACATCACACTTCTCAGTCAACATCCAACAATAGCATTTCTCCCACCACTAAGCATGTCTCTCCACCGACTCCTCAGAATGTGAACCCACCCACTTCAAACAACCATACTCGTCCTACAACTCCACCAGTGGCTACTCGCACTCACCACATGACCACACGACTTCAAACCGGCAACTTAAAACCAACCCGCATTCTGGATCTCGCTCATCTTCTCACGGAAGCAGATCCAACTACCTACTCTCATGCAGTTAAGCATCAGCATTGCGCAATGCCATGTCCCAAGAATTCCAGGCTCTTTAATCTCAAGCAACCTCGGAACTTGTCCCTCCAACCGCCGATCAACATGTTCTCGATTGTAAATGGACGTACAAAACCAAGCGCAATGCAGACGGGTCCATCGCCAGGTATAAAGCACGTCTAGTCGCTTTGGGCTGTAATCAAGAATTCGGCACTGACTATCAAGAGACCTTTAGCCCAGTTGCCAAAATACCAACCGTGCGTATAATTTTAGTTATTGCTCTACACTACAACTGGCCTCTGCATCAGTTAGACGTCTCAAACGCCTTCTTGCATGGTTCGCTCTCCGATACGGTATACATGAAACAACCTATAGGATTCACCGATAACAATTTCCCGAACCATGTTTGCAAACTCAAAAAGGCTCTCTACGGCCTCAAACAAGCACCAAGAAAATGGTTCGAGACCCTTATGGGATTTCTTCATGAACTGGACTTCGTCACAAGTCATTCAGACTCATCTCTTCTTCTCTATCGAAAAAATGGTATCACTATGTATTTTTTAATTTACGTCGATGACATCATACTAATAGGCAACAACTCTCAATCTCTTAATTCTCTCTTATTCAAGCTGCATCAAAAGTTTAACATGCGAAATTTAGGTACAGTAACGCAATTCCTAGGAATTACAGTGGAACGATCCTCCGCTGGACTCATCCTGCATCAAGCTAGCTATGCAGAACAGATTCTGGAATGTGCAGGCATGACTAATAGCAAGCCCGTCTCTACACCAATAATTCTGAAAGCCTCTTCATCCACCGATTCTCCTTCCTTCGACAATCCGCATCTATACAGGCAACTAGTAGGTGCACTCCAATACCTCACTCTCACTCGCCCGGACATCACATTCGCAGTCAACAAAGCATGTCAATATATGCAACAGCCAACTGTTTCCAACTTCGAGCTCCTGAAAAGAATTCTGCGGTACATTCGTGGATCTACAAGCTCCGGCATTCCAATAACTTCCGACACCTTGATCCTCAGCACATACACTGACTCGGACTGGGCAGGTGATCATCATGACCGGAAGTCTACAACAGGGTACTGCAATTTTCTGGGTTCCACTCTGGTCTCCTGGTGTGCAAAGAAACAGACCACAACTGCCCGCTCCTCCACAGAAGCGGAATACGGGGCCATAGCTACAGCCACCACAGAGGTTCTTTGGCTCCGTCAACTACTTCAAGAACTTAATATACCGCAGCCTCACCCTACCATGATCTACTGCGACAATACCTCGACGATCTCTCTGGCTAATAACCCGGTTTATCATGCTCGAACGAAGCATATCGAGATCGACTGTCACTTTATTCGAGACCACGTCAAAAACAAAGCTATACAAGTTCATCATGTGTCCTCTAAGGATCAACTTGCTGATCTACTCACCAAATCGTTATCTATATCCCGTTTTAAACATCTTGCTTCCAAACTCATGGTCTCTTCCAGCCCATCAGTTTGAGGGGATATGTTAGGGAATACATATAACGAACAAGATTTGTAAAGATGTATCCGTACAGCCATTATAACTGTACGACATCTTGTCTCTTACTTCGGTCTATATATACTTATGTAACGTTGTATAGAATGAATGAAAAGCTTTACTTTCTTCCTGTTTAAAATTCTGCTCTGTCTTCTCTTCCCGCCTAAAGAAATCTTAGGCTAACATCCTAGTGGTTACTAGAGAAAGTCATGAAGTCCTCTTTCTGAAGGTATAACTAATATGGTTGAAATATACAAAATGAGTTGATATAAAAATGCCACAAAGGCAACTAAGAGAAATTAAGATGATCATCCTTTGGAAGGTATAAATAATTATTATGACCTATGGATAATAGATTAAATAATCCTATAAAGATAATAATTTCATAAAATGGCATGATAATAATTTCATCAAATGGTATATATGTTTAATAGTTTTTAGAATATAAGATAAATTTTGTAAGTTCAAAAATAAGTATTGAATATTTTTAATCAATTTTAGTCAATTATAGTATAATGACTTCTTACAATAACTCACACACTAAGCTAATTTGCCTTTGGAGTTTGACATATTCACTTCTACTTGCATAGTAGATTCATACATTGTCTTCAAGGTTATTAGAAATAGATAAAATTGGAAGAAAAGCACAATCTGCCCTTGGTTAGCCACTTGCCTATGCTCATGATCATATATTCATACAGAGATGTCTCAAATCAGTGCTAGTGCTATTGTTGTACTTGTGTGTACGTTAACTTGATAATGACTTGAGATAAATTAACATATGATAAATTTATAATTTTCATAAAATTCGAAGTATTAAAATCAATTTCATATAATTTGCCCATAATAAATAACCATGATAACAAGTCAAATTTCCGACCCGTTTGTCTCCACCAAAATTTATAAGTTTGAGTTTAATTTATTAATCGAGTTTAAGTTCGAGCCACTACAAGTTTGAGTTTGATTTATTAATCGAGTTTAAGTTCGAACTCGAGCTCAAGCTTTATTCAACAAGTTAGCCGGCACATTTATTTTGAAAAGGAGAAAATGATTATGACTTAAATAATTATTATAATAAATAATAAAAAAGAATAAAAAATATTTTAAAATTAAAAAATCACATAACATAAAGAAATCAATATAATTTTCAAATATTTTCAACAGTTTTATACATTATATATTAATATTATTTAATTAAACAAGCCAACTCGCAAGCTAACAAGTTGAGTTGGTGTTGGCTCAAATTTGACTCGTTAGCTCATCGAGCTAGACTCATGAGTCATTTATCGAGTAGAACCAGCTCATGACTCTGCTTGACTCACACCCCTAACCTCCACACATTTATAAATTTAAAATTATTAAAAAAAAAAAAAACTCTTTAGAAGTTGATCAAAACATTTGAAATAGAACTTACTCTGCACCTTATAAGAAAACTCTGAACGAGCCAATTAGGGTCTTTCGCTAACAATATCAATCGACTTTTAGTTGCTCCTAAACAAAATCAATGACAATCAAGCATATTCAATATTTCAATCTACCTTAATAGTTCGAGGTCTAATATATTTGAATGGGTGCATTAGCACTTAAAGAGTCTGTTTGAAATAATTTTCTAACTATTTTGTCTTTTAAATAGTTTCCACAATGGCTATTTTTTTTTGTTGTTTTCTCACTGCTCTTCAGAAAATTTTATAGTGAAAAACTGATTTCTTTAACCAAGAGTACTTAAGTTATTTTCCCGCAGCAATTTTACAATCAACTACATAAGAATATGTAGCCATCCCCTTATCCTAAATTTACTAAATATCTCAAAAAAAAATGACAATCATTCCTTTATATGATGATGGGTGTTATAAAGGCTGCATAGGACAACAGAATGCGGAGATCTAATTAAAAATTAGGGCTGTCAATATTTGACACGACACGAAAATCCGACCCGAAAAATCCGGGTTGGACCCGACCAAACTTCAAAATGGGTCGGGTTCGGGTTGAACCGGCGGGTTGCCGGGTCGACCCGAAAACCCGTTTAATTTAAAAAATCCGGATTCCCACCCGCTGCCCCCGTCCGATGCCTGCTGCCCCACTCCCTGGCGCACTGATGCCCCGCCTGCTGCCCGCTGTGCCCACGGCGCCACGCGGCCACGCCCGCGCTTGCATGCGGCCACGCTCTGGCCCTTGCACGCCGTCAGCCCGCATGCGGCCACGCGCTGCCCCCGCCCCGCCCACGCAAACCCTCGCTTTCTCCGTCCGCCCGCCGCCGCCCCCTAGCGTCTGCTGGCCGCCGGCATAACCCAAAATTCGGGTCGGGTCGGGTTAACCCAGCAACCCGCCAGGTCGGGTCCTAGTTCAGATTTCCGACCCGTTTGTCTACCCGGGTCGGGTTAGGGTCAACCCGTTTAAACCTGGGTCAGTTCCGGGTTCGACCCGAACCCGACCCGTGACCCGAAATTGACACCCCTATAAATTAAAATACATAATTATTATTAATTTTCTCAATTAGCAGATACACATTAACAGCCAATTAATGAGGTAGTTATTTCAAAATTTTTGTAATCTAAAAAGCGTAATGCTGCCGCCGAATGGAGCAAACGTATGTAATTAGAAAGAGTTGTACCACCTTCAAACCTTAAAGAAAAGGAAGCTTAAGAGAAGCGTACAGAATCTCGAACCAATGTGATTAATTAATCGTGTTAGCAAATGAATGTGACTTAGGGTTCTTTTGTACGACTGCAGCATTTTGTAAAGGTGATTATAAAATTGTTATGAAAAAATATTTTTTTTGAAAACTGCTATCAAAAGTAGTTTTCTAGTACAAATCTTTTTGAAAAACAACAAGAATTAAAACAGTAATCAAATCAAAATTATGATTGTTATTGAAAAGAAATGCAATAAGATAGCTATCCCTAATGAGAGAAATTATTATGTGTGATCACCGGACTGCATCCAAATACGAATCAGGATGCGCCACGTCATTTTTTTGAGTATACCGGGTGATGTGGCGCATCCT
The DNA here is from genome assembly GCA_019514585.1 of Dendrobium officinale. Lineage (NCBI taxonomy): Eukaryota > Viridiplantae > Streptophyta > Magnoliopsida > Asparagales > Orchidaceae > Dendrobium > Dendrobium officinale. The sequence continues at coordinate 29,345,019 of CM033696.1, forward strand.
AATTCGTCTCTAGACTGTCTGGTGATCTCACAGAATGATTTTCCCCCTATTGAAGCCTTATTTAGGGGGAAAAAAAGGGCAAGCCTGAAGAGAAAAATGCAGGTCAAAGTTTAATAGAAGAGCATCACCAAATATTTTCTATGATTAGTTAGCTGGTATTTGACCTTTGTTAAAGTGAAAGAAAAAGGAAGAGTAATTTTCCACCAAATATAATGTAAGAAGTAAGCAGAAGATAAGGACTTTGACTTCATTAGTTGCATTTCCAAATCCAAGAACATACATAACCAAGAATTATTTTGTATTTTACTTTGATACGGAAGCTAGCTGGCTAGCGTGGCCGGTTTAGGCTAATGGTGTGCCTGACGTCCTTTTTTGGTTGCTAATTTAATTGAAGTTTACAAGGAGCATAATTCATAAAATAGCAAATGACTATATAGGCTAACAATGCTGCAAAACATTTGAATCATTGAATGAAAAAAAGGAGATTTTTTTTGTTCATTATCACAAAGTTTACATTATAAATGTTATGTAACGACGAGCACAAAATGATGATACGGAAACACTATTTTTTGCAGCATTTAATAGTGACGGTTAGTAAAATGCTGCTATAGATAGATATAGAAAATGATTTTTTTACTATTACTCGAAACAAACATATTTCCTCTATCCAGTCCTAACTGACCCATTCTTGCTCATTTGTATGTGATTCCCACTTTCTGCCTGCTGTGAGCGAGGACTTGATGGATTAAAAAATAAAAGTCATTGTTGTGGTGTAGGTATCAAGATCATTTGCTAGTTTTTATTAATGATTTTTTTAGTGAACATGCACATGAATGGAAAAGAAAAACTCAAAATAATCTCTTGAATCAAAGATTATCTCACCAAGAATCATTCTTCTTACATGCACTAATGAAGTCCCCAATTATCTGATAAACCCCTAGCCATTGAGAGATATGCCAATAAGGAATGTGAGAATTTTTTATGAGCACAATCTTACATATTGTTGAACCCAAGATAGGATTTTGTTAAGCTCATTAATAGGAGTTCCATGCACACATGAGATAAACCAAATGCTCTAGCATGATTCACAATGCTTCTCAATGATTTATGAGGCGACTATCATTTTATTCATCCTTTTTTTTTATATAATCTTGATTACGGACTAAATAGATCATCGTGTTCAATCATATTTGAATATGATGTGATGCAAAATATTATTAAGTTCAAAGTGAATTTTTATATTGTTGAACTTATTTCATTGAAATGCTCATTTTGATTATAGATTTGTTAAAAATAGAATCAATTACAAAAATTCCTAATTTAAATATTCATGTTCTTCTATTGAACTTTGAAGTCTACACCAAAATTTATATTGATTAGATGACTTTTCTCATAACAAATGAACCATTACAACTAATCATTACTTCTATATCATTTTGAACGGTTTAATTTTCTTACTTATTTTTATAAATGAAATCTCATTTTTGATAGTTTTTTTATTGCTTTTTAAAACAAGTTTTCAGTATAATTTTTTTTTTAATATGCAAAAAATAGTGATTAAAAACTATCCAAATCTTAATTTATTATATATCATATTTGTGTTTTCTCACAACAACATGACTTTTGTGCTCCAAATACTTCATCCATAGAACATATTGCATCTTTACCTAAGTGTTAAAATGTAAGGCATTAAAAGATACATAATAACTTCACTCAACGAGCCTTTAAAGAGTTATTTTAATTATATTTATCAACATTACAAACGTGCGATTTGACATTAATTTTCTAATGACCAGCCTGCAATTTTTTTCCCTGAAATCAATGCAAAAAAGTCAGAAAAATTCTGCTAAGCAAAAATTGTACTTTGAGATCATCACGTTTGTACAATTTTTTTTTTCTTAATTCTTAGTTTTGCTCTTATTATTAATAATTATATGTAAATTTTGTAAAAAAAATAATATTTTGTCATTATAAACATTTGATGCAGTCACCAGATTTTATTTGATACAATTACTTATACTTTTAACGTCTTACATAAAATAAAGTTATCCTTTTTTAAATAAAATTTATGTTGGTTCATGAATTATTTTCTTACTAAAAAAAAAATTAGAAAAATTCTTGATATTGAATTGAATTTGTGAATTATTGAGTATCGAAAAAGTGATCAAATTAAAATAGTTTCATTTTAAATATCAAAAGAACAATTTATGATTCCTTTGAGATGGCTTTTCTACTGCTTTCTAGTCTAAATTTTTTTTTTCTAAAAACTTCTTTAAAAAATAGTAAAAAAGTTGTCCCAAATAAAACCTTAATTAAAATAGTTTCATCTCTTGAGCTATTCATTTTCTTATTATTTCCATCAAACTTTATATTACCATGATTAATATAGACAACTTCCCTTTTAACCTAATTTAAATTAAATTTTATCATGTTTTGTTCTTTTTTTTTATCATGTTTTGCTATTTGCATCCTCACAAATGTTTAATTTAGGTTTTGTTGGGACAACTTTCATACTGTTTTCTAAAACGGCTATCTAATATAAATTTTTTTAATTTAAGAAATTTTTGTACTAAAAATCTTTTTTAGAAAGCAACAAAAAACCTGTCTCAAACAAAGCATTAATTAGATTCTTCTTTCTTATAATTTGAATTCACATATTATTTATATAAATTGTGTTTTTTATCATGAACTTTAGAACAAATATCATGTTATATAACATTATTTGCTTAGCACTAATCTCATATTTAACATATTAATTAAAAGCATTGAAGATCACTTTTTGTTTCTTTTTTTTTCCTCCAAATTAAAAAGTAGATTAAGTGCTTGCTAAAACTTATAAGTTAAGCCATGATCATTTTTCTTAAATATTTCCATTTTTTTATTTGAACACTCCTCTTTCCTTCTATCCCAACTGATCATTTATCGCTTAGATTTAGGTTTTATTTAGGACAATTTTCTTATTATTATGTATTTTCTGAAGGATCTTTTACATATAATTTTTTTTAAGAGCAATAAAAAAATAGTAACAAAAAAATGTACTAACAGACAAGCTCTCACGAGAAATTATTCTGTGTGGAGACTTGACGCAGAACATCTTCCGAAGACAAATCAGAATGTGCCACGTAAGCGGTACCGAACAAGTGGTATGGAGCGAAAGTGTGATGTGGCACATTCTAATTGGTATCCGGACTCGCACAAAATAATTAATCCTAAATGAGACTCAATTGAGACTCATTATTGAGGAAAGTTGTTAATAGAAAGTACATATGTATTGATGCACATTCATCTATTTTATTATTATTATTATTATTAAAATAATAAATATATGATAAAAATAAAAATTATTGCAAAAGATCCTAAGAAAATCTTCCTAAATAATTAGTCACTCATGATATTAATATATTTTTTATTGTTGCTTGTATTTTCCAAGAGAAGTGTGGGCCCACAATGAGCTTGAGTACAAACTCAATATGCATTTCAACTTCAATAGCTATCGAAGGGTCTTTATCAACAGGTATCCAAGCAAGAATATGGTAAGTCTAATCTCTCAATAATTATTATATACTGTTTCTCATTCTCTAAATGATATTTATAAGTAATTTTATAGGCAAAAAAGGTAATTTTATAGGCACAAAATGCTGATATATTAAAATTTTGCAAAATTAATGAAGGAATATTCCAACCTGACAAATGAGGAATTTCGATTAACAAAGTTAACCTACCTTGATGTGCTATAATGTCAGCTTTGATCCGAACTGTTTTTATTGTCGTGTGTAAGGATAGAAAGAAAAAAAAAAAATGCTTTAATTTGTTATTTGCTATGCAGCTAAAGTTGATTTGTTGATTGGAGTTTTGATTATCAACTAAGGCTTTATTTGGGCTAGCTTTCTTACTGTTTTCTAAAGCAGTTTTTTAGTATGTCTTCCAATATTTGTCTCGATCCGAAAATTTTGGGCTCGGGTCAACCCGAACCCGAACCAGGTTAGGGTTCGAGTTAGGGATTTTGACCCATTTGTAAAACTGGGTCGGGTTCGGGTTGATCCATAAATATGAAATCAACCTGATTTGACCCGTTTTTAATTGATTTATGAGGGTTTTAAAATATTATTATGAACTAAATAAATGATATTTTCAAAAAATAATAACTATTTTACCCAAACTGAATTAAGTTTGGTTTATTTTAAATTGATTAAAGTAAATCTTACTTCAATTTGATTTAGGTTTAAACCTAAATCGAATTAAATAAAAAAAAAATTTAGTAAAACCTAGCCAAAGCGTGTCGGGTTCGGGTCGAAAAAATCGACCCATTTGCAAAAACGGTTTGGGTTCGTGTTGGTTCAAATAGTGCCAAGTCAGTTTTGAGTTGGACTCGAACTCAGCCTGTGACTCGATTTTGACAACCCTACTTATTAGTAAAAAAAAAATATTTTGTATGTTAGTCCAATCTCGCGTCTCTTCTTTCACTCTGCTAAGGCTTTGCCCTAGCTCCATCTCCGGTGTGATTTTGTGGCCCTCCGTCGCTGAATCTTGGATTGCTCTTTACTGGAGGCTGCAGGGAAGCTCTCTCTCCTTCTCCTCTGGTTCTTCATTTAGGTTGTTTCTGATTTGGTTGCTTCGTCTTATCCTCCTCTGGCCGTCTTTGTCCAGAATGGCGGGTAGACATGTGGCTGATCCAGGTTTATTGGATGGCTCGTTTAAATAACGATCATTTGTTGAAGCTCTTTCTGGCTCGTCGTCGTCTACTTATTTTTCTGAGCTACATCAAGCTACTTTCCGCGGTTTACCTTCACTGTGGATTTCGGAAGAGGAAGTTAATGCTCTTTCCAAGCCCTTTCAATTTGCATTAGTAGCAAGTTTTTTCCCGACTAAGTGTCCGTCTCAGGACTCGATTCACAAGTTTTCTTTTCGTTTAAGCTGAATTCTGATTCTTCTATCATGGTTCTGGATCAAATGCATATCCTAAATAATATGTCTAATGATCTAGATTACAGTGGAGTTTTTTTTCATCGATTTTATTTAGTATATAACTGCTTCATGAAACTTTCGAAATAGTCTTTGTTACTATATGTTGGCTTTGAATCCCCTGACATTCCGATTTGGATCTCATTTCCAAATCTTAGAACTAATATGTTCTCTCCTCGGATTCTCCATGCTTTGGGTTCGATGTTCGAGAAGCCTTTAAAGGTTGATAACGCCACCTTTGTTGATTCTAGACCTTCCCTAGTGCGTGTTATGGTGGAGTTAGAAATTTCTAAAAGCTACCCTTCGCAAATTTGGCTTGGGCCTGAGGTTTCGGGGTACATCAATAGGTGCAAATGGAAGTTTTTCCTGAATTTTGTGTGTCATGCAAACGCTCACTTGAAGGGTGCGTGTTCTACTGCTTCTTTGTCTTTTTCTCCCCCTATTTCCTCTGAACCTGCTATCCGTCCTATTTTGGAGGTTTCTCCTTTGGTGGGGAAAGGTACGTTAGGTGTGGAGGGTTGTGAGCTTGTTGCTCCTGTGTCTGTTGCTGAGGGTGTTAATGTTTTAGTTGAAGGTTTAATTGGCGCTTTGGGTGTTCCTGTTTCTTCCAATGGGTGTTTGGGTGGTGACTTGGTCCCCTCCCATTCTATCCCTTTTGAGAATTTAAGGGATTTGGCTTCTCCTTTGGGCCCTTCTCATTCTGCTCCTCTATTTGGGGAGGTTAGAGTTAAGAATTGTGACACTAATTTAAAGGCTTGTTTGTCTGATGTGGAGGTTGTGCCTGAACCGATTAAATTGTATGGGGAAGTCAATTTTGGGGTGCCTGGTATTTAGGGGTTGGTTGTTGTAGGTGTTTCATCCCCTGCTCTTTCTTTGGTCCAAGATAAATTGGCTTCCCCATTCACCAACGGTTCTTCGGGTAGTTCAACAACATTTGTTAATGTTTCGATTACTGTTATGTCTACTAGTGAATTGCAGTCTCACGTGGTTAAATCTGTTAAAATTTATTTTTTAGTATTGGCTTATTTTGAGCGACTCCTCTTTGTTTTACGTGGAGGAATAAGAGGATTTGATGAGGTTGAGTCTGTTATGCTTGCGGTCCCTAGTCGCTCTAATGGTGGTAATCAGCGTAAAAAAAAAGGTAAAAATAACTAGGTTTTGCCTCATTTCTACTTGTTCCTCTATAATGGTTTTTGGCGGCTTGCTGGACAATGATGAGGAAGCCCCCAGCTTCTCCTCGTTGGCTTGTCTGGTTGGAAACTGTGGTGATTTGCACTTTTGCTTGGATTGCTTGGTGGTTTGGTTGTTTGGGCGCTCTCACCTATGGATGGTATGTGGCTGGTTCAGGGGACTTACATTCCTGAGTCCGATTTTAATTTTGATTTATTGTACTCTCACTGTATTGCCTCTAGCTATTGATTTTGAGTCTGTTTCTTCCGTGTTTCAATGGTTGGGGCCTCAATCTATACATTGTTTATGTTTGAATAAAATATTTTTTTGTTAAAAAAATAATAAAATAAAATAAAATTTTGTGCTAGCTAGAAAGCTGCTTTATAAAGTAGTAAAAAAGCTGTCCAAAAGAAAGCCGGCGAGATTTTAGGTTTAAAGCTTGCTAATATAATGTGTGTGTGAGTTTGTCTTAATTGATTCAAAAGTCCAAAAAAAAAAAATCTTTTATCTGATCATCCATGAAGAGCTTTGATCTTTGATCTAACCATATGTCAGCTTTGTTTTTACATTTTATTTTATTTTTATATCAAAATATATAAATCTCAGACCAATCTTTGAATCCATGTAGACAGTGTTAGATTTCAACAATTTAAATATGAAAGATCTTTAGCTCAAGCGGTATGCTATCTAATTTTTAGTATAAATTCAGCTTTTAATATATTTTGGATGTCTTGTGAGATATATTGTAATGTATTTAGGGATCCTTCGATAAATTCAGCTTTATAATTTATTAAGCGTGCAGCTGATGGTGATTTTGAATGTATCTTGCAATTATTTTTTTATAAAAGTTTATTAAAATATGCTATCAAACTATAAAAATTTTCTGCTTCTTCATTCGATGTATGTTTCTTCAGTTTCAGAATTGTATGTGGCAATCACATCTGCTTCAAAAAAAAAATTATTTGTGTACCCGAGAGTCTCAGCGTTGTGTATCCAAGCACCCAAGTGCTGCAAAGTTTGCTAGAAAAAATGACAAAGAACTTAGCACCGCTACGCTCTAAATTCAATGATGCAACACTGTCAGATGGATTGATGATAGAGGTTTGAGCTGTAATGCCCCATAATTAAATTTGGAAGAATTTTCTATTTTATCTTCTTAATTAAGCAATCAGAGAAATTAAAAAAAAAACATAAAATTATTGAAACAAAAAAAGATAATGATTTCTTACAGCGAGACGAGCAAATTTCCTAATAAAATCGAAGGATGAAAATTGCTCCGAACAACATTCTCTCTCCTCTCTCTTTTTCTTCCTTCTTTGGCAAGGCATAACACTAAAATTTAGATCTTTCATTAAAAAAAATTTCAAAAATTCGCGTTATTACTTGAGTGCCACATCGCTTCAAGGTGTACTGGGCAATTTTTTTCTCATTTTTCTTAGGGTGGCGTCCCTTTGAGTTACTTAATTTACTTGACTTTCTCTTTTGTTTTGTGAGTGAGAATGGTGGAAGAGTGAAGAGAAGCAAAGTGAGGTAGGAGAGGAGAGATATGTACAAATTTCTTCAATTTTCAAAGTGAATTTCTCGATGTAGTATGACTCCGTGATTTTTTTCCCGATTTCGAATTTTTCCATATTAAATCTTTTTTTTTTTCTTGTTTGTTAGGCTGAGTGGTTTTACTTCCACTTCCACCCCCAACATTAAAATTATATTAATATTTTCCTTCCTTAAATCTAAATATTGAAGGCCAATTTTAAATGATCAAGAAGTTTTTTTTAGCTTGTCTACCATGTTATGAGTAATTGTGCTTAATAAATTATTAGATCATGTTAATTATTTATATCGTTAAATCTAATTAGTATTTTCTTCAGTGCAGAATCTCCTCTTTATCTTTGTGTGCAAACTTCCCATATGTAGCACTTTAATCATAGGATATCCCCATCACCAGTTGGAGGCCACAAGGATGGTTTCTTGCAGTGTTAAAGCTATCAATTTTCCTATGCAATGACTTTTTTTATGTTAGAAAACTAAGGCTTAGGTTGTTACATTTATGTTAATGCCTTAACTTTTTCTTTGTTACATAAAATAAACTAATCATATCTCAATTGAAATATTAGTTATCTCATAAGTCAGTCTATATGCTCAATAAGTCATAGCTAAGTTGTACAAGCAAAACATAGATTTGTTAACATTTTTTTTTTCGTTCAAATCTAAGGTTTTGTTTGTGATAATTTTCTTACTGCTTTCTAAAACAATTTTTTAGTATAAAAATTTCTTGAACTAGAATTTTTTACTAAAAAGTTGCTTCAGAAAGTAATAAAAAAGCTGTCTCAAACAAGGCCTAAATCAACACAAATTAAGCATGAGAGAAAAATGAATCATACAATGCCTAAATTCAAAACCTATTAGTTACTACAGGAGACAGTTTTCTGGTTGTTGCTTTCTCTTCCTCCAAGGATGGTCCTGACTTGGCAACCGGGTGGCGGTTCTGAGTCTGACAGCCTTCGGGATTGTACTTTTCGTTTTATTTCTAGACTGATTTGCTTTCTCTCACTTTTTGTAATGATATATTCTATGTTTTCTTTATTGATTAGGTCTCCTTTCGACCTTGCTTTGTATCTTTCTTTTCATATTAATATCATAAATATTTTGCCAAAACAAAAAAATGTGAATATTATACGAAATTTTCTGATTATATATGCAAGTTATATTGAAAGTAATTTTTCAAAAAAAAAAAAAATGGTGCTTATCAACAGTTTTGATTATATTTTAAATTTATTTAAAATATGATAAGTTATAAAAACTGCATTATGACTTAATTAAAATATAATTAGTTATAAAAAAAAACTAACACATAATTATTACCAAATAGGGTACAACCACTTTATGTTCTGTTGAGAACTGCAAAGCAATAGGACTATATAAGTTGTTGGAGATAAAAATAGTGAGCTAAAACTTAATTTTAAAAATGTCTACTTCTAAGCATTAGGAGACATGGAGATACAAAGATGATCACAAGTCAAATTGCTATTGTCATGGCAGAAGGAATAAAACCTTCTGTTCCTGAAACCTATTGTCTTTTTTGTCCCTTCAGTCTTTTCAGCTTATCTCATGAGTAGGTAGAATTCAGTATTAGCAATCCTTGCAAGTTTTAAACAGGTTAGTAAAGAATTACTTCTTCAATTTTGCTACCACCTGGAGGAAGCTGGACCAAAATAGTCTTCAATAACTACAAAGGCAAGCAGACCTCCTGATCCTATTGACCTATATGTCTAATCACAAACTCACTTGACTTCAAAATTGGCATATTTATAATTTCATATTGATGGTTTTGAAATCTATTCTGGCTCATGAAGACAAAGTTATGAAATTATTATATATTTTCCATGAATAAACAAGATAGCAAGAAAGGAAAAAAGAAAAAGAAAAATAGAATGCAGTTAACTAAATCAAAGAACAAAAACAGGAGTCTTTTTTTTTTCTTTTTTTTGAGAAAAGTCACGGCGGAGCCTATGCGTTAATACTGGTAAAAATTACACGTCTTTAAAGGATCAGAAGCTCACTAAAAAAAAACATTTAAAATAAAACCTGAGAGCTTGAGATCCTATCTATTACATGAAAAGAAAAAAAATGCAAAGCACATAAGAAAAACAACAAAATCCAAAAGAGAAAGCCACCAACATCGGTAAGCATCCAAGTCATCACCCCAAAAAATGGCTACCATGAGCAATCGAACGACCCGGAACCACCAGATAAGGAATGAAAAACCTGCAAAACATACAAAGCAAAATAGAGAAGAAGAAGGAGAGAATCATCTCCCCTAGACCCAACACAACTAACTGGCCAAAAAGCAACCAACATCAAATACCAAAAGCTAAGAAAAACCTACTCAACAAAACAGCAGAGTTACTTTCTAGACTTCTTTTGACGATGTTTACTGCCACACGAGAGAGCTTTCTCAACAACTTGACAAACATCTAAGCCATACAAGTCCTGACAAGAATCATCCTGCACATCACCAACATCGTCACTCACCTCATCCGGTGATGAGGGAGACCCTTCAAGCCAACCCGAATGCTCAGTACAAGTACCCCAAATTAGAAAACAAGCATTCAAACCGTTAAGTGACATAATATATCAGGTATATTGGGGTTGAGTACAGGTATGTGAAGTAAAGGAAATTCTACTTTGAATACTCCCTCACTTTATGATACTATTCATATTTATTAAGATCAGAAATTTTTCAATGAAGTGAGAGAAATTTGAGCTTACGATCATGATAACAACTTCTGAACCAATCCAAACATTATCAGCTTAACACCTGGAACGTTTATTGTTCGGGCAACCGCAAGATAACTAGATTGATCACCATCTGCATTCTTCTTGATCAGGATTATCCATCTTCTGGATCTTAGAACGTTAGAGCATATCCATTTGAGTTATCTTTCTTTTTAATGCAATTCTGAGTTTTAATCCATTATTTTCTTCCTCCTTGATGTCCAAATTGTTGAGCATTAATTATTTTTAAGCCTTATGTACTACAGCATAGAATGAAGGGATGTCTCTATCACTCTGTTTATTTTTTTCTTCCTTATAATTACTGTAGCATCGTCTGAATTTTTACGCGAGCAGACACGTAATTGTTCTTCAGAAGGATTGTGAGTTGTTCACCTAAATTAAAATTTCTTGGTAAATTGTATTTCAAACAACTAAGCAATTAATCACTATTATTATACTCTTAACTGTCTGGAAAATTGCAACTTGCTCTCACTGATGACATCAGAGTATTTTATCATAGATGAAAGGAGTACCAAATATCAATTTTTACCTTCTCTGAAGTCTTGATGATTGACTTCAAACTTTTGATCAGATCATGTCTACCAAACCCTTATAAAATGCCAAAAATTACATTAAAATAAAATAAAATAAATATCATTTTTAAAGTGAATATTTTCTTAGAGTGAAGCATTATTTTTACATAAAAAAAGTACATTAAATTAGCCAGAAGAGTGCAAACAAACAAATAAGAGATCAAAATAGAGTTGCTTTTTGAAAAAGAAAGTAGTTTTGAAACTTCATATTGGTAAGTACCCTTAAATAGACTGACATTATATCCTTTGATTAGGAAATTTGAAGTAAGCTTAAAAAACTGCCATGGATTTGGCATCCAAGATGTAATAGTACTGCTCATTAAGCGCACACCAAATTAACATGACAGGCCAATTAAGAAAGTTATTAGCATCACTAATTAAACTTAGTTTTCTCAGCCTTTTGAAGATTAAAATTTGAATTAGAAAAGATACACAGAGTCATTTCTCTTGTAATAAAGCTTAATGAATAAATCCCTTCTCAGCAAAGCAGGGTTATCTATTTCAGTAAGGAATAGCTTTGCTCATTCTTCCCTGATCTTTATCTTCAATTTCCCAGCTAGCTTCAAAACATTGCAAAATAATTAATCCTAAAATGACATTGAAGATGAGAATAATTCACTAAAAATAAATAAATAAAAATAATCATCTAACTTGATGTTTCTTTTTTCCTCGCTCTGCTAGGATTTTCGCCTCAGCCGCCTTCCCCGCCGCCAGGGGCTGGTTTCTTGCTCGCCGGCCTTCTCTCCCGCTCAGGGAAGTTTCTCTCCTCCCTTTATGGTTGTTTTTTTTCTTCTCTCCCGGTGGTTTTAATTTTTATTATCATTGTTGTTCTCGTTTTCTTAATCGTTTCGCCTTCACCTCAGGGAATGACAGTTAATCATGAAAGGTTGGATGACCCTATTTTTTGAATGGCAAAGCCAACTGTCAATCTTTTCTGGATGCCCTGTTGGGGGCTTCGTCATCGGTTCCATTTGAAGACCTTAAAACCTCTTCTTTTCAAGGGTTGCCTTCTCTTTGAATTTCGAAGGAAGAAGTGTCATCTCTTGATGCCCCTTTTGCCTTTTTTCTTGTCAGTTATTTCCCTAATCGTAGACCTTCTTTGAATGCGATTAAGAAGTTCTTTTTTAACTTGAAATTGTCCGATGAGTTCTCCATCACCTTACTGGATTACCGACATGTTTTGATAAAATTATGTAGTGATATGGATTGTTGCAAAGTTTTTGCTCATCACTCATACTTTGTTAGTAACTGCTTCATGAAATTGACTAAGTGGTCACTATTTTTGGATATTTCTGAAGAATCCCTCATTGTTCTAGTTTGGGTTTCATTCCCAAACCTCTGCCCACACTTTTTTTGTACCCCGTATTATATACGGTTTTGGTTACATGCATTTTTGGCAATCCCTTTCGTACTGACACTGCCAGTGCAGCAGACCCGTCAGTTGCTAGAGTATTGGTGGTGCTCGACGTCACAAAACAGTATCCGAATAGTGCTTGGATAGGCCCTGAAAAATTTGGTTATAATCAAAGTGCTTTGATGGAAGAGTTTTCATTCTTTTGTGATCATTGTAAATCTTTAGGTCATTTCAAAAAAAAAAAAAAATGTATTTGCCTTATCCTCATTTAGTTAAGGACCCCACTATGCCTAAGGATAATTTGAACAATGTTGGTGGTATGTTGGGTCCTCACTTGCTTAACCCTATCGTTAATGTGGGTGATATGCTTTCTAATGATGCACATCATAATGTCCAAGGCAATGTTTGTGTTGACTTATCATTACATGATAATGTGGATGTTGGTGTTGTGAGTCATTTGGAAAAATGAGATTATGCTTCATCCATTGATTGCTGCTGATGTGTGGCATTCATCTGAGCACGTAAATTTTGGCTCTGAAGACCCTGTTGTTCTTTATGTTATTGGTTCTGCATTGAATAAGAATCATAGTATTAATATTAATACCATGGGTATATATTCAATTGATCTTATTGTGCTAAATTATGGTAATCAGCGTGTCTTTCCTTTAGTGGATTTGGCTTGATTAGTTCAAAAGGATGATGAGGGAATCATTAATGAGGTGGCTAACAAATTAGATTTAATTCTTACTAATGAGTATCAACCAACTTCTTCACCTGGTGTTATTGAGAAGGATTTTTTCATTTTAATATGGTGATGTTGAATGGATCTTCTAATATATATCAAATGATGATTCCCCCTTGCCTTCTTCAGAATCGTCTTTGTCGCCTAATATTGTGATGTCGAATGAACATGTTCCTTTTATAGATGTTCTGATTTGTCTTATTTCAAATGATGCTTTCAAAGCTCAATTATCATTAAACATGAATGATACCTGTTTGGATCATTCTGATTGGCAGGATGGGTTTGTTTCCTAGCCCTGCAGTGGTATTGGGGAAGAAGTGATGACGCGGTGGATGAGTTTCATGTGATATATAGTCTGAATATTGGTCGCATTGTTGAAAAAGCTTTTTCTTGTGGAGGTGGAAAATAGGTAGGAGAATATCTAAATGAAAGTAATTTATTATGTTTCTTGTTTCAGTCTGTTGTTGCTGGCCTCCTCTATCGTTTCTTGTTTTGGGTTGATGTTACTTCGATTCGTAGCTGGGTCTTTTGTTGGGTTGAGGTCAGTTGGGTGTTTAGGTTTCAGCTGAGGAGTTTTGGGTTGCTTCTTCCAAATTTTTTTTTTTTCTTTTTGGCTCTCTTCATTTTTTGATGTGTTGTTTGCCCCCTTTTCTTGGATTGGTTGTGGTGGGACTATTATGATGCTTGTCAATTTTTTTTTCTTTTTTGATGTGGTTGGTTAGATTTGTCTGGTGGCGATTGTTGGCCTGTTGGTTTTGTCTCTTGGCCTATTTGGGGTTTGTATGACGGCTGCTAGTTCGATTCTTTACTGGTTGTTGCGGCTCTTTTGCATGGAGTGTTGGCTGTTGACTACTGTATTGGTTTCCCTTTTATTTTTGCAGTCTTTTATTCTTCTTGTATTCCTCTTGTGCAGGTTGATATTATCTTATTGTTGTGGCTTTATGCTATCTTTGTTGGCTGGAGAAGATTGATATTGTTTTATTGCTCTTGCATTCCTTTGTGGTCCAGCTCTTGGGTGGCTTTGGTCTCTTTTTTTTCTTTTTGGAATGCTTGTTTTGTTACTTTTATTGTTTTTTTTTCTTATCTTGTAATAGATTGAATCATTAGCTCATAGGTTTTGTTTTAAATATTATATTTTTAAAGAGCTGATGATTCATTAAGGACTTATAATATCTTTTTTTTAAAATCAATGAGCTTACCCCTCTAGGAGTTTTATCCAAAAAAAAATCACTAAAAATAAAATTAGAGGACAAGTCCATCAAATAGAATCTGTAAACTAAGAAAGGATTAATATTTAGTGTGTAATAAGAAAAAAATGCATATTTATGAGTTACATATGATAGATAATTAGTATTATAATTAGATAATTGTGAAGTTACCCAATATATATATATATATATATATATATATATATATATATATATATATATATATATATATAATGATTTTGTTTAGGATAATTTTTTTATTGCTTTAAAAAATAGTTAATACTAATTTTTTTAAAACAACAAAAAAATAATGGCTAAAGACTATCTCAATTAATTGCCAAGAATTTTACTAAAATAATTAAAAAACACATGATATTGACAAAATAAAAAATTAATATTAGTAGATATAAATTGAATAAAGGATATATAAATACATTGAATATAATATAATTAATCATCAATCAATTTCACCAGTAAAAAATTAAATCAGAATGCGATGTGCTTGAGTGCATTGAATCTGTTCTCTAGAAAGATAAAAATATAAATATGAATTTATCTTCTAGACTTGTAACTAAGTCATTACCCTTCTAGATAAAATATTTAACCTTTTGAGAGAATTTTTTTAAATACCCAAACACATTCACATTGTTGCCCTCTTGCTAAATGAACATTATTAGATAAGTATAAGGCTTCGTTTGTGATAGCTTTTTTATTGTTTTCTAAAATAGCTTTTTAGTAAGCTATTTCAAACGAAAACAATAAAATTTATCATACTTTATGTTAATTTGTATTGCTAAAAAATAATATTGAATTAGTAATAATATAAAATAGCATTGAGTGAAATAGTTATCAAAATGTACAAAAGATTAGCTCACATAACAATAATATCCTGTTGTTGAAGAATTTTTATTGCGTCCTCCCACTTGACGTAGAGATACGTCCTCCTAGAGATAAATTCGCGCTAAAAAATGAGAAATACCGAGCAAATACCGAGCAATACCAAACAATAACGAGAAATATCATCATGTGAAGATCAATACCGAGTTATACCGAGCTATACCGAGCAATACAAAAAAATACCTAGTTTTTCCTAAAAAGAACTCGGTATTTTTTTGTATTGCTCGGTACAGCTCGGTATTGGTCTTCACATGATGATATTCCTCGTTATTATCAAATAATACCTAGCAATACCGAGCAAAAACTGAATTTTTTGGCGGTGGGAGGACGTATCTCTACGTCAGGTGGGAGGACACAATAAAAATTCGTTGTTGAAAGGGATATTTAACTTGTTTAAGGGAACTTCAAACTTAGGTGGAATAAGATATTGTAGGTAGAGCTTTAAAAGCATAAGCCAATTTCCCTTTGGCATAATTTTGAGATGTTTGAAATTAAT
This sequence comes from Dendrobium officinale, assembly GCA_019514585.1. Classification (NCBI taxonomy): domain Eukaryota; kingdom Viridiplantae; phylum Streptophyta; class Magnoliopsida; order Asparagales; family Orchidaceae; genus Dendrobium; species Dendrobium officinale. The sequence goes on from CM033696.1 coordinate 29,360,716, forward strand.
GAATGATTTTTCACTGGCTCTGCTGTTAATTAATGGTTATTTGTAAAAAGGATGACGAGATTAGAGAAATCCCATAATGAAATGACTAACCAAAGATTAATGACTGGTGGTTGGGCCACCTATGCAGGAGGATCCAATGCAGGGAGTTGTGTTACTGTTATAGGAGTTTGATGACTTGGTGGACCTAATTGCAATCATTAAAGATTAAAAAATTCATTGCACATACGTGTGCAAGTGAAGAAATGTATTTTTTTTCAAATAAATTATGATCACCCCCACGTACCATCGTCTCTTTAAATTATACTAGATCAAATTAAATTGATTTCTTTTTTCAAACAACTTATAATTGGTGGAGCATTTATAAGAGGCACCATAATTTTTACGTGAAAAACCTTAAAAAGTTGGAAAATCATAAGGCATGGCTCAGTTTGAATGAATCCACTAGTGTTTGCAGTCAATTACAAATAAGTCCCTTCGTTGGGTGGAAGACCTTGACTTGATGTAGCAAATATACATCATATCGAGTGCATTACATGGTGGGAATTAAAAGAATATGTATTGACATATTCGTGTGGTCAGCAGGACCATAGTCTACAGCGACAAAGGTTGGAAACATCGTAGCCAGGTGACAGTGGTCAAAAGGACAATATTCGGCCAGTGATGGAAGTCAGAAAGAGCATTGTCTGACGATGGAGGTTATAAGGATCGTAGTATGGCGACGGATGTTGGAATGAGCATAATCGGCAGGCAACAGCGGTCAAAAAGTCCGTTGTCTAGTGACAGGGATCGAAAGGATAGTAATCTGGCGATGGAGGTCGGAAGGACTGTGGTTGACGGGCGATGGTGATAAAAAAGACTGTTGTCTGACAACAGAGGTCGGAATGACTATAATCTAGCGACTGATGTCAGAAAGACCGCTTTATGGCGATGGAGGTTGGAAGTACCGTAGTCGGCCGATGTTAGTGGTCAGAATGATTATTGTCTAGTGTCAGTTGTCGGGGAGAAGTTCGACAATAATCGATGGTCGAGAGTAAATCTGACGACAGTTGGTGTCTGGGCGAAAGTGCGGCGTCGGTCGGTAGCCAAGCAAATATTTGGTGTTAATCGATGGTTGGGCGGAAGTCCGGCTTCAATCAGATGACGGTTGAGGGTCTGATGGTGGTCAAGGAGGAGTTTAGTGGGAAGAGAACTCTAGTTTCTCTCTCTTCCTTGCTTGGGTCCCCTTCCATAAGAAATGAAGAGTCTATTTATAGTTTTTTTTTTTTTTTTTGTGATGTGGCCAGTAAATAGGAGGGAGATCAAGGATACATTGGGAGTGGTTTGAATGAATGGATGATATTGATCCCCTATATTATGGACTATTTACTAGGCATTTGAATGTCTTAATGATATCAAAATTCAATGATCTTGGGCTCATTGGATTCGTCTCATCGAGTCGCTCAATTAAACTATAAGCATGTCACATTTGGAAACATTTTGGTCATCCAATTTATAGTTTTAATCTTCAAAATGCACTTCGAATCTTCGATTTGTCAACATTTGGGCTCATATTGAGTCTAATTTGGTGTTGTTGGGTTTGTCTTTTCGAGACATTCAGTTTGATTATATGTTTGCTTAAATCGGAGTTCAGATGGTCCCAGATTTAATTTTGGAAGTTTTCAACTCAATTTAGCCTCGAGATTCTTACTCGATAAAGATAAATTTTTTTATGATGTATCAAGCCTCATCTAATATAGGTTTTATTTGGGATAACTTTATTACTCTTTTTTTAAGCAGTTTTTTAATACAAAAAAAATTTAACAAAAAATTTTTGTACTTAAAAACTTATTTAAAAAGTAATAAGAAAGTTGTCTCAAACGAGATCACGATTTTTATATTGGAAAAACAATACGATTAAGACTTAGTTCTTCGAGGAGTATATATATATATATATATATATATATATATATATATATATATATATATATATATATATATATATATATATATATATATATATATATATATATATAGTTTTAATTATTATTATTATTATTTTAATAATTTTTAGTCAGAGTTAACGCGCTCAAACTCCACTTATAACAATCCTACCTTGAAGCCTTAGTGGGGGGAGAGGCAACGACCATCCAAAGTTAGGCTTATTTGAGTTAGTGACAAAATTTGTATAAGGAATTTCTGGCCAAAAAATTGTGAGAAATACTTTGTTTATTATTGAATGTCATAGGGATAAGGACAACACAAAAATATTCAAACACTTAAAGAATCAAACCGATCAATTTAGCTCGATCATAGGTCATGATGCTTAGAATTGATTTGATAGGTTGGTTCTTAGTACTAATAGTAGAGAAATATGAAAACAATTAAATCCAACATAAAAATTTAAAATGCACAAATGCAAAATGAAGGAGATAATAATTATATTTTACCATTATTTGTGTTAATGTAAATATTTGGCCAAATAAAGTAGAAAGTAGTTGCTTGTTATTATTTTGTCTCTTAATATGGATGGATAGTCTAAATTATTTTTTCTCAATTATGAAATGGATGATATAACTATTTCTATTTAATTTTTATTCTAGAATAAATAGTTAAATATATTTTTTAATAATGATGTCTATAATATAGATTTTATAATGAGGTGTTCTAATTTGTATTTATGTTTATATTCATCATCTTTGACATGTATTTCATATAAGCAAAGAAACAGACAATCTAAATTTGAACCGGATAATCAAACCAATTAATCAATTCAACCTCATTCAATTCTAACCTAACTCGAGTCAAATATAGGTTTCGTTTGGGACATCATTTTTACTAATTCGTAAAGATGTTGTGGATAAAGTAGCATTGTAAGGTTTCTATTTGAGACGACTTTTTTTTTACTTCTTAAAGTAGATTTTAGTACAAAAATTTTTGTACTAGAAAGCTGCTTTAGGAAGTAGTAGGAAAGCCTTCCTAAACGAAGCCTAAAGCTGATGTAGAAAGTAACTTTCTAGTATAAAATTTAAAAAAAAAAATTGTCAAATAAAAATAATGAGTAAGATATGAAAAATAAACAATAAAAAATTGGTCTAAAATAAAACCATAATTTCAAAAATGATGAAACTAATAAGGATACCTAACTACATGGGCGGATCCCCATTTAGTTGAGGGGGGGGCTAAAATTTTTTTTTTAATTTTAGTGAGATATTTTGAAATATTTTGGATATTTTGGGTATTTTGCCCCCTCTCAAAAAATTTTTTTGCCCTCATTTAATCAATCCTAAGCATCTTTGCCCATCCCCCACAAAAAAAATTTTTTTTGCCCACCCTGAAAAAAGAAGCTGGATCCGCCCCTGCCTAACTATGATATCAATTTAACCTAAAATTGGGTGAACCCAACCCAAATAACTTCTTGGGTTGCTTGTAATGAGAGTAGATGCATCCATTTCAATAAAAAAATTAATATTCTTCACAGGTTTCTATTGAGAAATTCCTTCTAGAAAGTTTCTTAAATTAATTTCTTATAATAATTTTATCCTCTTGTCTAGTTTTAATTGTTCCTAGGTCTAATCTTAGCTAACAGACGCGATTAAGCTGACTGAATGACCAATTTGTTGGTCTGACATTTTTGGCTGGTTGGACCAAAGCCTTCTAGTAGCCTAACAACTGCTCTAAATCATTCGTAATTAATAAAAATAATAGTAATAAATATTTTTTTTATATAAATGAATAAAAAGGGCGTTAAATAACCGCACAACTTGCCTCAATGAAGGGAATTTTTATTAGGTCCGGACACCTGACGTAGCTCTACAGCCGGACGCCAATAAAATGTCGCCACGTGCTCTTACTCTTTATCGCGCGGCCCGACGACCCGATCCGGACCGGAACCCAATATTGCTATGTATTAGCTGATTTATACAGACCAGGGTATTGCTAGGTTTTGCTTGGTAATGAGAAATATCATTTTGTCAAAACCAATACCTAGCAATACCCCGGTTTTGCTAGGTATTGCTCGGTATTTGCTAGGCATTGCTCGGTATTGGTCTTGACAGAGCGGTATTTCTCATTATTGCCAAGCAATACCTAGCAATACCGAGCAATACACGAACATAGCAATACCGGGTTTCCGTTCCAGGTCGGTTCATCGGGCCGCACGGTAAAGAGTAAGAGCACGTAGCGATATTTTATTGAAATCCGAATATAGAGCTACGTCAGGTGTCCGGACCTAATAAAAATTCCAACGAAGGACGCTATTCCAATTCATGCAAAAAAAAAAAGTAATGCGTGATTTTTTTCTAATTATTTTTAAATTAATCCCTATTAAATATGTCCGTTAGAAGGGAACAAATCTCTTCTATTTATTATATATGTTTCATATATTTTTTTTATTATAAATAATGTGAGATGATAATAATAGTGGCAGAGTTTGAAATTTTTCATCCAAAGTTTTTTTGAAGAGAGCTCTTATTGAATATTTTTATGAAAAATATATTTACAAACAACAATAAAAATAACATCAAGCCTGTATCCCTGTATGAATTTTTTTTTTTTTTTTTCTCTTTTGTATTCTATTAAGAGTCAACTATATCTAATGATTTAGAGCCTAAAAAGAAATAATTTGAGTTGCAATTCTGATTCAATCCCATCCAGATATAAATTATATGAGGCCAAGAGAGCCAAAATAAGAACTGGTCAATCTAAGGTTCAAATTACATCAATGCCAATATATTAAACTACATTTATGTACTAACTTAAAAAGATAACGGTCATATTGGCATTTGTTAATCACAAAGGTCTACAAGATCCTCGGCTCTACCTGCAAAAGGTGAAATTATTTTATGCGGATATACAGATGTTGTTCAGAGGCGAATCAGAGCGTGTCACACCACCTCTTTGATGTGTACCGCAGTTATGTACCAGGTGATATGACGCGCTTTTATTCGCCTCTAGACGGTCCGGTGTCCGCACAGAATAATTTCTCCTTAGGCACTGGAACACACAATTCAATAGTTCCATGCAGTGCGAATGTCTCAGCTTCCTGCATTGAAGTGATCTTTTTCATTTTTTCAGCAAGATTCTAAGCAATTTAGCAGATGGCAGTATCACTGTAGGGGATTCGCTTATTCTGTGCGACTAAATGGCTATTGGTTTCTTTACACCTGGACCATCTTGACCTTTTCTTGCAATCACCGTTCCAAATCTTTCCAGCCAGGATGCTCAGTAGTCCCCTCAAGTATGCAGCAACTGCTGCTAAAACTTCCCTGCAAGACGGAAGCTGAATATAACACTCGGTAATGGGAGATATATTTCATGCAGATAAGAAGGTGCGGATATATGTAGACAGACAATTAGGACTTTGGCGTGAATAATTGTGCATAGCTGTGTACAAACTCTTAATTGGTTGTCTATATGTGCGGAATTTGCAGGTAATAATTTCTCAAACAATAGAAAACATAAGCACGCATGTATATAAGCAAGCATCCTAAGAAGAAAATTTGACCCTCACAATGCAGATTAATTATTCTGTGCCAACGCCGAACGCCTTCCGGAATCCAACGCAAATGTGCCACGTCATCCCTTAGCTCGGTACTGCGGCTCTGTACTGCTCGGTGCCGCTTATGTGGCGCATTTTGGTTAATCTCCGGATGGCATTCTGCGTTCGACCTCCGCACAAAATAACTTCTCCACAATGCACTGTGCAGATGTGATTTCATATTCCTTCCCTTGTTCCAATGATAAAATGTATTGAGATGCATATGAGCGGGCAAAATACGCTAACATTATGCAACTTAGATACCAAAATGATTTCCTTACCGCATTGAGCAAGGAGACTGGCCACCATTAACATAGTACACAAACAGGAATGCGTCGTAATGATATCCATTAATATAGTAGAACTTTGACAACCTTCTTACAAGCTTAAATAGCATCTTCTGGTAGAAATGGATGGCTGGTAGATTGTAAGCAATAACATGCAAATAGACTGCTCTGCAGCTAGAAATGCTTGAAGCATATTTTATAACCTCCCGAACAAGTGAAGAAGCTAATAGAAATTCAAAAGAGTGGATGATGAGGTCATCGACAGACATTTTAGGCAGGTTTATCGGCGAAGGAATCGTAGATCGACGGCTACGATCGGGAGCTTATATTTTTGATGTTATCATGTTATTTTACTTCATGTATCTTTTATTTTCATGTATCTTTTATTTTCATGTACTAGTGACGTTTTCGCCCTTATGTAGGCGTAGTGTTTATTGTAGCCCAAGGGGCATATGAGTCTTTTTTTCTTTTCATGCTTTGAGACCTTTATAAAAGGATCTCTTCTTGTTGTATGAGGTTAATGTTGGATTAATGAAATTTTCTGAAATTTTCTTTCGTCTTCCTGCTTGAGAGCTCGAGAGAAAGGAGAGAGGAGACCTAGGAGAGGCTCCGCCAGCAATACCCAACAGCCCGCCCAGCGAGCTCTTGGTTTTATTTTTGTTTACTATTTCCTTCCTCCCCTACCACCTTTCCCCTCAAACCCGCCCCCCTTCCCTTGACCGATCACCCTCTCCCCAACAGCAAAATCCAGCCACCTCCCCTCTCAGACCCGCCGATTCCCCTGCCCAGCCCTGCCGCCGGCTGTGCTAGCCGCCAGCTCAGGCCGGCCCGCCGTCCAGGAACCCAGCCCCTTCTCCCTGTGAGAAATCCCGCCAACCCTCCTGCTGGATTTTGAATTCCAAAACTGAAATCCCCTCATTAAACTCTTTCCTAATTTACTTCACCACAAATAGGAAAGGGATTTAATTGAGGCCCAATCTATTTTGAATTCAAATTCAATTCCCTTTCCTCTCTTCCCCTCATTTGGAAACCTTCCTAAATTAATTAAATCTGAAATTCATAAATCAGATTTAATTAACTCCCTTGGTCCCACTAATTAACCCTTTTTCCTTTTGTTGCTCTCCTTGCATGGCCGGCCACCCCACCTAGCCTTTTCTCTCTCTATTTGCCACCTAAGCACCCATTAATTCTCCCTTTATTTCTCCTTAATCCCCGCCCCCTCCTAATTCAAATTTTTTGGAGGTTTCATTACCATTAATCTCTCCCTCCATACGTAGCGAAATCTGAAATAAAATTTCAGAATTTTCTCTTGTTCTTCCCTAGTTCTTGGCCGACCCTCCCTAGCTTCCTCCCCGCCTCGCCTCAATGTTGAATGGCGGATCCGGAGCTTGAGTGGGGGCTAGTTTTCCACGCCGACGGGAGCATCGATATCCTACGATCGCCTTGTTTCGACGTCGGATTTGAAGACGAAACCACAGTCGAAGAATACCTAGAGCGAGTCGTTCCCATCCTCGCAAGTATCTTTGACCGACGATTTCGTGGCTACACTTGGACAATCATTGGACGTCATCCACCACCATCTTCTCCGGGTGACTACTTTTCCGGCAACAAAGTCTTCCATCGCCTTCTTCATAGTGGTGCTCTTCATCCTTGCATGGTTTCTTATTCTCCGCTTAAGCCCAAGAGTGAACAAGAGAGAGAGAGAGGTTCTCAAGGTGAATTTCTTTATTATTAATTGCGGGATTGTCGTTATGAGCATGTAATTGTTTCTTTTATCTTTGAATGATTAGATCGATTTGGTAAACTCAAAAGCATATCTTCGCCTAAGCAAGTTAATTACTTTGAACGATTTAATCCTTGACTTTTGTTGGTAATTAAATTTGTGAAGACAATGTTTTGAATAATCTTCATTTTAATTTTTATTGCAATTCCTACCTTGATTCACATCATATTTGGTATCAGAGCATGGCTAGCATACTTTACTTGTGCTAGATGCATCCTAGGGTTTAGTTTCTCATTGCGGTTTGAAATTGGCATGCATATCATTGCTTAGATAGTAAATTTTCACTGTTTTAGCCACTGTTTTTGCATTTCCTGCACTGTTCATGAGCATTTAAGTCGTCATAGTGTGTGTCTAGCTGCTGCCTTGAGTCCGTAGTGTTTCTACCTACTTGGGACTTTTGGATTTGTGTTTAGAACTGCTGTCCCATCTTTTCCAGCAACTGTGAACATCATCTGGGAGAGTCCATAGGTGCTGTTTTTGTGCTGTCCACACCCAGGAACCTAGCCGAAACTCTTAGGTAGTCTCCCCTCTTGTGGGATTGCTGATGTTGGCATTCCAGCTGCTGGAACCACTTTTCCAGCAAGCTTTTCTGTGACTTTAGCTGCTGTCCTTGACTTAGGAAGTCTTCCTAGCGACCCCTAACACCCAACCATGGATCCTACCCATTTGCAAACCACTTTAGACATGATTATGGGTCAATTAGGAACACTTACACAACAAATGAAGGATACCCAAACGAGTGTAGCTGAACTTAAACGACATACGGGTGAAAGACTAGACAATATTGAACGAATGGGACACCCGGCTATCTACACACCTTCTAGACCTCACTCACCATATGGCGAAGATACCCGAACTGACTACGGACCTCCTAGGGATTACTACCGACCCAACCACCACGACCCCACCAAGAACCGATAAGTCGTGACGCACCTTGGAGAGACAATGACACCCAGCTCCTTAAGAGCATTAAAATTGATGCCCCGACTTTTGACGGAACGTTAGAGCCCCAGGTTTTCCTCGATTGGATTAAAGGAATGGACAGTTACTTTAAATGGTATAACATTTCGGAGGAAAAGAAAGTTAGATTCGCTGAGATGAAACTGACGGGTAGAGCCAACCAATACTGGACTAACGTTGAACACATGAGAGAGACTCGAGGAGAATACCCCATAGCTGACTGGGGAGCGATGAAGCAAGAACTGAAAAGGAAATACCTTCCTCCCTCGTACTACCCAAGACTCCTAGATCGTTGGAATAGGCTAACTCAAGGGAGTAAACCCGTTAAGGAATACATCGCCACGTTTGATGATTTCTTAATTCGTTGTAACGGGGAGGAGACCACCACTCCCACACAACTTTTGTCCATGTTTAGAGCCGGACTGAGAGAAGACCTTAGGAATGAAATCTTTGCTCGAGGAATAACCACGTACGAAGCTGCCTGTAGTCTTGTACTAGACTTGGAAGAGTCTAGAAGCCACACCACCAGAACCCAAGACTCTAGACCGAACCCTTATAAGTCTTCCTCTAGCCAACCGTACAACAAACCCACTGGACCCTCTAGTAGTCGGCCTGCTCCTAACCAAGCCCAACCTCGATCAGACTATAAAGGGAAAACGCCAGAACGTGAGACACCCAAAACCCACTGCCGGCACTAAGTGCTTTAGATGCCACGGGTACGGACACATTGCTTCTCAGTGCTCCAGCCCGTTTAAGGTCACAATAATTGAGGAAGTGACGGAAGAAGAGAATGAACCAGAGACTGACTTGGTCCACCATATGGACGACGATGAGGAGTTTTTTGACGAAGAAGATACTGCAGTTGTTCACTGCCTTCAAAAGATGAACTACTTAGACCTTCAGGTTGTTAGGTGTGCCTTTTCCCAACCTAAACCTAGCGACGACTGGCGAAGAACCTCGATCTTCTACACTTTCACTAAGATTGGAGACAAAAACTGCAAGGTCATAATAGACAGTGGAAGTTGCATTAACGCTGTATCTTCAGCCATGATTTCAAAACTGCAATTGAGAACCACCCCACACCCGAACCCCTACAAAGTTGCTTGGATAAACTCAACTACCTTGGAAGTGAAAGATAGGAGTCTGGTTCCTATTGAGTTCGTGGGATACAAGGAGAAAATCTGGTGCGATGTTTTGACAATGGATGTGGGGCAAATCATCCTTGGCCGCCCTTGGTTGTTCGACAACGATGTACACATTTATGGACGATCAAACACCTGTGTGTTTGAACACGAGGGCAAGAAGATTAAGCTGTTACCCACTCAACCTAAGTCTACTAAGGAAGGAGTTAAACCCAACTCTCTGAAACCCAACACGGACTTAAACATGATAACTGCTAAGGACTTAGGTATGGAGCTGGAGTCGGGAGCGCCTCTTTACGCACTAGTAGCCCGGGAAATAAGTGTAGATCAAGAAGAACCAATTCCCGAAGAAGTAAAACCCCTGTTGGAGACTTTTTCTGATGTCTTTCCTGAAGATTTGCCCAACCAACTACCACCTCTAAGGGACATTCAACATGCCATAGACCTAGTGCCCGGAGCGTCCTTACCGAACCTACCCCACTACCGAATGAACCCTACTGAACACGAGGAGCTCAAGAGACAAGTGGATGAATTGTTACAGCGAGGGTTCATTAAGGAGAGCCTTAGTCCGTGTGCGGTGCCTGCCCTTCTTACCCCTAAGAAGGATGGGACGTGGAGAATGTGCGTTGATAGCCGTGCTATCAACAAAATTACCGTCAAGTACCGTTTCCCAATCCCTCGGTTAGATGACATGTTGGACATGATGACCGGAGCCACCACACTTTTCTCTAAGATCGATCTTAAGAGTGGCTATCACCAAATTAGGATCCGTCCGGGGATGAGTGGAAAACAGCTTTCAAAACCAAAGATGGGTTGTACGAATGGACAGTAATGCCTTTTGGATTGAGTAACGCGCCCAGCACTTTCATGAGAGTAATGACTCAAATCCTTAAGCCGTTACTTGGAAAATTTGTTGTAGTTTACTTTGATGACATTCTGATCTATAGTCGTTCGGTGGAGCAACATTTGAATCACCTAAAACAAGTCTGCGAGATTTTGAAGAAAGAACAAATGTATGCCAACCCTAAGAAATGCACTTTCCTCACGAATCAAGTAACTTTTCTTGGGTTTATAATTTCTTCCCACGGCATTTCTGCCGACCCCGAAAAGGTGCGAGCAATCAACGAGTGGCCTATACCAAAGAATATTAGAGATGTCAGGAGTTTTCACGGACTGGCCACGTTTTATAGGAGATTTATCAGAAACTTTAGCACCATCGTAGGTCCCATAACTGATTGTTTAAAGAAAGGCGATTTTGTCTGGACGACAGCTGCCACCAAGGCTTTTGAGGAAATAAAAAGAAAAATGGCTGAAGCACCAGTCATGCGTCTACCCGACTTTTCGAAAGTTTTTGAAGTGACCTGCGACGCATCTGGTATAGGAATAGGAGGAGTATTAGCCCAAGAAGGACACCCGGTTGCCTACTTCAGTGAGAAATTAAATGATATCAGGCAACGATACTCCACCTACGATAAGGAATTCTACGCCATAATTCAATCCCTCAGGTATTGGAGACATTACCTGCTTCCCCAAGAATTCGTTATCTTCTCTGACCACGAAGCTTTACGATATATCAATTCCCAGAAGAAACTGAATGCCCGACACGGAAGATGGGTTGAATTCCTTCAAGAATACACTTACACCATTAGGCACAAAGCTGGTTCTGAAAACAAGGCTGCGGATGCACTAAGTCGTAGGATGATGGTTACGCGTGAGATGAGAACTGAAGTGATTGGTTTTGAGCAAATTAAAGAAAACTATTTGGACTGCCCCGATTTTGGAGAAACCTATTCCAAACTAACAACTGGAGACGAGCGTATCTTAGGAGATTTTTTACTGGAAGATGGGTACTTGTTTAGGGCTCAAAAACTTTGCATTCCCACAACTTCACTGCGAGAATTTCTTGTGTGGGAATTGCATGCTGAAGGTTTAGCGGGTCACTTTGGGCAGGCCAAAACAATTGCAGCTGTGGAGAATCGTTTCTACTGGCCAAGTCTTAAGAAGGATGTTAGTAGATTAGTAAGGCGGTGTCACACCTGTCAGCTGGCCAAACAACGGAAACAAAACACCGGCCTTTACACACCCCTCCCCGTGCCCAACCAACCTTGGCAGGACGTCAGCATGGACTTTGTTTTAGGGCTACCCAAGACCGTCAGGAAACATGACTCAGTCTGTGTAGTTGTCGATAGGTTTTCTAAGATGGCCCATTTTCTCCCTTGCTCCAAGACTTTCGACGCCTCTAGAGTAGCCAAATTGTACTTTGACGAAATTGTGAGACTTCACGGGCTGCCTAAAACCATAGTTTCGGACCGAGATGTGAAATTTACTAGTTATTTTTGGAAAACTTTATGGCATAAAATGGGGACCAAACTGCAATTCTCTACCGCCTTCCACCCCCAAACCGATGGACAAACAGAAGTGGTTAACAGAAGTTTAGGAAATCTTCTAAGGACTTTAGTAGGGGAAAACATACGAGATTGGGATTCCAAGCTTCCTATTGCTGAATTTTCTTACAACAACTCCGTCAATAGAACCACTGGTCTGAGCCCTGCTGAAATCGTGTATGGATACCTACCTCGACAACCCGTAGACCTGCTTCCCATGAGTCCTAGAGTTAGAGTGTCTGAGTCAGCATCTGCATTTGCATCCCACATACAGGAATTGCATAAAGAAATCAAAATGAAAATTGAACAAAGCAACGCCAAATACAAATTAATTGCTGATCAAAAGAAAAGGTTTAAAGAATTCGAGGTCGGAGACTTTGTGATGGTGCGAATCCGTTCGGAGCGTTTCCCTCCCGGATCCGCGAAGAAATTGCATGCGAGAAGTGCCGGACCGTTCAAAATCATTTCTAAGATAAATAGCAACGCTTACGTGCTGGACCTCCCCGAAGGTTTTAACATCAATCCTGCTTTTAATATAGAAGATTTAGTAGCCTTCGAGGGACCAGAGTTTAACCCCCACAACCCACTTACAAATGAGCCTTGTGTGAACCAACCTAGTGAGATCCCCAGCCCAACTCCACTTCCCAAATTGCCCCCTTTACCTACTGCGGAAAAAATAGAAACCATACTGGATGATGAGATCATTTCCACGAAAGAAGGAGGACGACGGAGGTACCTAGTACACTGGAAAGGGACACCACCAACGGAGGACACTTGGGTGGATCGAGAGGAGTTACAGATCCTAGACCCAGACCTTTTGGAGTTGTACGAGAGTTCCAGAGCTGCTCACTCGACGGGGTCGAGTTTTCTCCCACCCGGGGAGAATGATGAGGTCATCGACAGACATTTTAGGCAGGTTTATCGGCGAAGGAATCGTAGATCGACGGCTACGATCGGGAGCTTATATTTTTGATGTTATCATGTTATTTTACTTCATGTATCTTTTATTTTCATGTATCTTTTATTTTCATGTACTAGTGACGTTTTCGCCCTTATGTAGGCGTAGTGTTTATTGTAGCCCAAGGGGCATATGAGTCTTTTTTTCTTTTCATGCTTTGAGACCTTTATAAAAGGATCTCTTCTTGTTGTATGAGGTTAATGTTGGATTAATGAAATTTTCTGAAATTTTCTTTCGTCTTCCTGCTTGAGAGCTCGAGAGAAAGGAGAGAGGAGACCTAGGAGAGGCTCCGCCAGCAATACCCAACAGCCCGCCCAGCGAGCTCTTGGTTTTATATTTTTGTTTACTATTTCCTTCCTCCCCTACCACCTTTCCCCTCAAACCCGCCCCCCTTCCCTTGACCGATCACCCTCTCCCCAACAGCAAAATCCAGCCACCTCCCCTCTCAGACCCGCCGATTCCCCTGCCCAGCCCTGCCGCCGGCTGTGCTAGCCGCCAGCTCAGGCCGGCCCGCCGTCCAGGAACCCAGCCCCTTCTCCCTGTGAGAAATCCCGCCAACCCTCCTGCTGGATTTTGAATTCCAAAACTGAAATCCCCTCATTAAACTCTTTCCTAATTTACTTCACCACAAATAGGAAAGGGATTTAATTGAGGCCCAATCTATTTTGAATTCAAATTCAATTCCCTTTCCTCTCTTCCCCTCATTTGGAAACCTTCCTAAATTAATTAAATCTGAAATTCATAAATCAGATTTAATTAACTCCCTTGGTCCCACTAATTAACCCTTTTTCCTTTTGTTGCTCTCCTTGCATGGCCGGCCACCCCACCTAGCCTTTTCTCTCTCTATTTGCCACCTAAGCACCCATTAATTCTCCCTTTATTTCTCCTTAATCCCCGCCCCCTCCTAATTCAAATTTTTTGGAGGTTTCATTACCATTAATCTCTCCCTCCATACGTAGCGAAATCTGAAATAAAATTTCAGAATTTTCTCTTGTTCTTCCCTAGTTCTTGGCCGACCCTCCCTAGCTTCCTCCCCGCCTCGCCTCAATGTTGAATGGCGGATCCGGAGCTTGAGTGGGGGCTAGTTTTCCACGCCGACGGGAGCATCGATATCCTACGATCGCCTTGTTTCGACGTCGGATTTGAAGACGAAACCACAGTCGAAGAATACCTAGAGCGAGTCGTTCCCATCCTCGCAAGTATCTTTGACCGACGATTTCGTGGCTACACTTGGACAATCATTGGACGTCATCCACCACCATCTTCTCCGGTGACTACTTTTCCGGCAACAAAGTCTTCCATCGCCTTCTTCATAGTGGTGCTCTTCATCCTTGCATGGTTCTTATTCTCCGCTTAAGCCCAAGAGTGAACAAGAGAGAGAGAGAGGTTCTCAAGGTGAATTTCTTTATTATTAATTGCGGGATTGTCGTTATGAGCATGTAATTGTTTCTTTTATCTTTGAATGATTAGATCGATTTGGTAAACTCAAAAGCATATCTTCGCCTAAGCAAGTTAATTACTTTGAACGATTTAATCCTTGACTTTTGTTGGTAATTAAATTTGTGAAGACAATGTTTTGAATAATCTTCATTTTAATTTTTATTGCAATTCCTACCTTGATTCACATCAGTGGATTAGCCATTTGATGCCACAGAGAAAGGGAACAATTAAGGCTTCGTTTGGGACGACTTTCTTACCACTTCTTAAAACAGTTTTTCAGTACAAAAATTTTAATTTTTATATTAGAAAGTTGCTTTAAGAAGTAAGATAGTCGTCCCAAACAAAGCTTAAATCTCACAATTGAAAAAGAGAAGATATTAACCTATGCCAAGGTTCCTGTATTGTTCTACCACACCAAGTGTCAAGATATAGACTAAAGTTTGATCGTTCCTAGTAGTGTCATATCTTAGTAAATTCTGAATCTGTACAAGAAAGACTTGAATGTTTTTATAACGTTCAACTTCTCTAAAAAACTTTTACGTAAGTTAGCTACCTCACTTTCTTTTACTGCGTTGATGCGTGTAGTTACAAATCCAATAAGCTCGTCAATGTGACCATCAGACCGGCTAACGTCAACAGCACCCCAAGAGACAATGCCTAGCCCATTGACAACATTGAGGAAGAAGTCTATGTCATACCTGCAAAAAAACATATCAAAGAACAAATTCCTCAAATGATGAGAATCTATATACAGAGCTAAACCAACTACGGTATCTATATATAGAAAGGCTTGGCATTTTACCTTACGGGAAATAAAGAAGCATGGATCAGCTCAAGAACTTGCAGATCAGATGGCCGAATTGGCCTGTAAATAATTGTTGGGCAGTGTTTAATTTCTAACTCAAACATGACAAGCTTCACCACTGATCCAGTGCAAATATTCAAGTCCGGTAAAGATGCATTGAAAAGCGTGCCTCCATCTATGGCACATCAGTTTCACTTTTGTTATTTTATCATGATAAGTTTAGACATTATTGGTCTTACTCGCAGTATGATCGCTGCAATTATCAGCAGGTAAAGTCAAATCAGTTCAATAAACAAGAGAATGAATCATACTCACACAAAATGTACGAGTTATGTCTATATCTTTGAACTTGTCTATACCACAAAGTATGCGTTGATTAATGATACATGATTCATTGCTGAGATCACAACTATCTCCACGCTTTTTATTGAATGTAATTTACTTGAAAGAATTCAAGATAATCATATATTTAAGAGCCATAATTACTTATAACTGTTGTAATTTTTCATCATCAAACAATATTTGACAAATATGATGTGAAAAACTCAACACAAGGAGGTACTCGGAAACCTAACATATAGAACAAGTAGGTTGCCCAGTTTTCAAATAGTCAACTTCTGCATCGATTTTCCTTTTCCAATCAATGATATATGTTCAAGAAAAAGATGAATTGGTCCCCTAACTTTTTGCTTAAGCACCAAAATAGTACCCGATTATATAAAAGTATCAATTTAGTCTCTTGGTTCTTTAAATTGAAAATCTTTCTGCATGATCATTTAGGTCCCTATTTAAAAATTTGAATGATTAAAATGGCACTTGTTAATAGTTGGCGACCATTTTGATCCTTATCTCATATATCTCATATATGTTCAAACTCCATGATCTGCAAGTTCTTGGCACTTGTTATATATCTCATATCACAGAGCTAAACCGACTAAGGTATCTATATATAGAAAGGTTAGGCATTTTACCTTACGGGAAATAAAGAAGAATGGATCAGCTCAAGAACTTGCAGATCAGATGGCCAAATTGGCCTGTAAATAATTGTTGGGCAGTGTTTAATTTCTAACTCAAACATGACAAGCTTCACCACTAATCCAGTGCAAATATTCAAGTCCGGTAAAGATGCATTGAAAAGCGTGCCTCCATCTATGGCACATCAGTTTCACTTTTGTTATTCTATCATGATAAGTTTAGACATTATTGGTCTTACTCGCAGTATGATCGCTGCAATTATCAGCAGGTAAAGTCAAATCAGTTCAATAAACAAGAGAATGAATAATACTCACACAAAATGTACGAGTTATGTCAAGTTTTTTGAACTTGTCCATACCTCAAAGTATGCGTTGATTAATGATACATGATTCATTGCTGAGATCACAACCATCTCCACGCTTTTTATTGAATGTAATTTACTTGAAAGAATTCAAGATAATCATAGATTTAAGAGCCATAATTGCTTATAACTGCTGTAATTTTTCATCATAAAACAATATTTGACAAATATGAGGTGGAAAACTCAACACAAGGAGGTACCAGAAACCTAACATTTAGAATAGGTAGGTTGGCCAGTTTTCAAATAGTCAACTTCAGCATTGATTTTCCTTTTCCAATCAATGATATATGTTCAAGAAATGGATGAATTGGTCCCCTTACTTTTATCATAAGGACCAAAATAGTACCCAATTATATAAAAATATCAATTTAGTCTCTTGGTTCTGTAAACTGGAACCCAATTAATCTTTCTACAGGATCATTTAGGTCCCTATTTAAAAATTCGAATGACAAATGGCACTTGTTAATAGTCGGCGACCATTTTGGCCCTTCGTAAAAAATCAGAGGATCATTTTGATTCTTATCTCATATATGTTCAAACTCCATGAAACAAAAAAGAAGAGAGACTTCTACTATAGCTTTCTTGTAAAAATGGTCACTAAACATAAATTGTAAGAAAATAAGCGAAATATGTAAATAGCACTCCATTTTGACCCCACATGAAAAACAACATGCAAGAAAAATTTACATTTGATGTGGAAGCATCTTGTTGATCTCCATATCACAGTAAAAAAAAAAAGAAACAAAAAAAGTGCTTAAATCATTACATGTCGGAAATCCTGTCGTATCCCGTCGTTGCTACTGTCCCATCTTGCAGTCTGCAATTCGGAGCCGAACTCAGTCACCCATTCCACCCATGCATGACATCCTCTTGTTTCGCACTCCTATTCGCGCTATTAAAATGAGGACGAAGAAATCCAACAGCTTTTCACTTGACTGACCCCTCTCTTAGCCTGAACGGAGCTCCACCTTAGCTACAACAATTGATTTCACCAACTCCACCCTAGTCCACTGCAAGACTCATAAACCCCAAATTCACATTACCAAATCCATTTCTCAATAGCCCACTTGAAATCAGCCTTTTTATCTAAGCCCTCTAACTCGCCAAGGTAATAATTCACTCCCTCACCTCAATATTTTGATACTAAATGCATTTAATGTTAATATTAATACTAAAACTAATATTAATATTAAAGTTATTATTATTATTATTATTATTATCCCTTCATTGAAAATCAAGAAATTTTTCATTCAAATAGGAGGCAGAAGTGTCTATTCAAAGGGATAACCGTTAATATCCTCCCAACATGACAATAAGATGGGAATCCATTACTAAATCCAGGAGAGGACTCCTGAATATTTTACAAACCCTTCAAGAGAGATTTATATAACAATACTATTTGAAAAAAATAATAATCCTTTTATATATAAATTTGTATGTCTTTCATCTGCATTTGTTGAATACGTCTCCACAATTATCTCTCCAGGCTCTTTTCCTCTCCATCTAATTCTGGCATTAACAATAGTATCCCACTTGGTGCTAAAGTCAGCAAACCCAAACAGGGAGCTCCAAGGGGTTGATCCGTTGATAGAAGGGTGAAGTAAATTTTGGGGAAGAAAGAATAACATAATAATCTATGTAGCACGGATACTCCTATTTACGATCCATGTTGTATCGGATATGTGTCGGATACCGATACGCCTCCGATATGGCACAAATACGTGTCAGATACGTCTTTACCGTGTCCAATTAAAATATTATTTAAATTTGATCGGACACACATATCGGATACTCGTGTCCTATTAAAAAAAACAAAAAGGGTACCGGAACTCGGTACCGCTCGGTACTCGGTAATGCTCGGTACCGAAACTCGGTACCGCTTAATACCTCTCCACAACGCTCGGTACCATGCTCAGTATTAATGCTCGGTACCGAGGGATACCGAATGGTACCAAGCGACATTGAGAAATAAGAGAAAGCTTTAAAACAACTCTTACAATAAAATGGTACCAGGTCGAAGCCTTGGACCCCCCACATATTTGTGACATATCTACACTTTTACTTCAAAATTTTTATGTTTCAAATTCATGTGTTTTAATTTGTGTCTATCCTTCATAGGATAATAAGCTCTAGTGGCGTAGGAATTGGGTCTGATGATGGTCTATTAGAGACCAATTCAATTTTTTTGTCATTTCAAATATTACGCTTTGATTACTTTCTTAAATTTTATGTATGATTTATATATTATAATGCCGTAACTACGTCGTATCCGTATCCAGTACTTTTAAGAATTGACGTGTCCCGTATCTGTATCGATGCAACATAGATAATAATTGAGTTTATTAATCATTAAGGTTTTAAGTGCTCATTAAGAAAATAATATTTAAGGACCACTTTCTTAAAACTTAAAAGTATTGAATTTATCAAAAAAAAAAGGCAACTACATTAAGTTATCTACAAAATACCACTTTAATTACATTCATTTATAATGAATTTCAATGAAAAGTCTTGGAATAGAAACAAGAACAAAGATACTTCAACAAGATAAACAGTCCCGAAATAAATGAAATTTTAAAAATACCAAGAAACCAAGTTGAAGTTGCAGCAATAGGAAAAAAGTTAAATAAGGAATTCCAGATATAAAAATGATCAAAAGTGCAAGGCTTTTCTAGTAAACAACAAAAATTATATTTTCTTTGAACTTCATATGAATTAAGAAAATCGCCATGTATTTCTTACATAAATATTTTTTAATTTTATTTGATCTAATCTTATAGATAAATTAGATCAAATAAGATTACATATTATGTCTGACATTTATGTTGATTCAGGTGATATCAACAGAAATAAATATCAATATAGATCAGCTTATAATAATATTATATATATTTTAAGTTATTATTGGTAAATTGAAGATTATAACTTATGTGATAGTAGGGGTGTCAATTCGGATCAGCACGGGTTCGGGTCGAACCCGGAACTGACCCGGCACTGTTCGGGTCAACCCGAACCCAACCCGTTTTTAAAAAACGGGTCAGGTTTTCGGACCCGACCCGACACGAATGACCAGAAGTTGACCTAAAATTGCTAATTTTCGGGTAAAAAATCGGGTCAATATTCAATTTTCGGGTCAAAATCGAGTAAAAAAACAAGTCAATCTCGGGTTTTCAGGTCAAAAATATGAGTTTTTGAGTCACTTTCGGGTTGCTGGGTCAACCCAAACTCGACCCGATTTTGCTCGGTCAATCTCGGATTTTTCCGGGTCGGGTTCGGGTCGGGTTTCGGGTCGTGTCGTGTCAAAAATTGACACCCCTATATGATAGCATACTGATGTCTAAATTAATATTAATTAGACGTAACATAATAATCAATTTATTAACAATAAGTAATTTGGTAATAATAATAATAATATACCACTATTATAACATAAAATATATCAACTTAAATATGATTGATATTAATTAAATAACCACTATTATATCATAAAAATATATCAACTTAAATACAATTGGTATTAATTAAAAATTAAGTGCTCAATAAATTGATTTAAAATTGCAATTTATTATCAAAACGATAAATGATTAATGTCAGAACAAAGGTATATCACAATTTGAAAATTAATTTAAATTTTCAATTATAATTATGATCAATCGCAACAAGGCATAACGTGAACCAATAAATATAACTTTAATATAGTAGCTGGAATACCAATAACTCTGATCAGTCATAACGTGGATCAAGCTTTATAAAATTACATGACGTGAAATTTTATTGAGGCGGCTGCTATGCCGCCTTGTATTAATTAGAAAATATTTAATATATATTAATATTAATTAAGTTATTATTATTATAGTATATTTTTTGACTTTTTCAATTCTCCAAAAAAATTAAAAAAAAAAATCTAAAAAATTATAGAAAGATTTTAATGCTGCAAACCCCCCCCCCCCCCACCACTCTTGCTCCTATAAATACTTCCTTGGGGGAGGATGAAGATCATAATCTCTTGTGTCAGACAAAAAAATTTTTCTTTGGATTGATAGCTCGGAGATTGATGGTGGCTATCAAAATCTTGCTCTCTTATGACAATCCTTCTTTGGATTGATAGCTCGGAGGGCTTTGATGGAGATCAAAGCATTGTCCTCTTGTGCTGGTCCTTTGAATTGGTAGCTTGGAGGGCTTTGATGACGATCAAAACATTGCCTACTTGTGTTGTTCATTCTTTGAATTGGTAGCTCGGAGGGCGTTAATGGCGATCAAAGCATTTCTCTCTTGTGCTGGTCCTTTGGATTGGTAGCTCGGAGGGCATTGATGGTGATCAAAATATTGCCCTCTTGTGGTAGGCCTTCTTTGGATTGGTAGCTCGGAGGGCGTTGACGGCGATCAAAGTATTGCCTCTCTCGTGTCGATCCTTTAGATCGGTAGCTCGGAGGGCTTTGTCGACAACGATCAAAGCATTACCCTCTTATGCTGGTCCTTTTTTGGATATGGAAACAAACATGGTCGACAATTCCAATGCTAGCAATCAACATAAAACTTTGGATATAGTATCAAAGATGACTTTTTCAAAAAATCCGGAGAATGATTCTGATAATAATATTTTGATTTTCTTCTTTCAAGTGTTTTAATATATTATTTCATCAAAAACTATATTTCTCATTTCTTTTTTTTTTGTTTCTTAAAGTGGAGGATTGACGAATACCTCTAGAATTATTCCTCCTGCTTATGATGGTGATAGGAGGAGATCTGATGATATAGTGTCCATCATTACATCTGATAGCATGACGGTGATTCACAAGAAATTTCATATACCAAATGATATATTGATTATTACTCCAAAGATGAATGATAAGGCGCATGCTCCTCCACAAGGATTTATAGCAATATATAAGATGAAGCTACGTGCTAATTTAAGGTTTCCTCCAGCTCCCGAGTTGCTAGACATTTTCAAAGCATGTGGCGTTGCTTTACCCCAATTTTTATATAGAGTTATAACGATTATAGTGGACTTAATAGTTTTCTTTAGGGAACGTGGAGCGACATTACCCGTAAAATATTTATAAAAAAGTGTAAATTTACTAGTGATTCTCATTGCTGAATTTTATGTCGAGCTAATAAAAAATTGTTAGATTTTGTAATGAGGGATCCTTCGAAGAATTGGTATAACTCATTTATTTTTTAAAGAATGAGTGGAGCCTTCCTGAAAAAATGTGATAGATTGAAAGAGATGTTAGGATTTTTACATTTGGAGAGGAAGATATATTGAAAATTTTAAATTTTTGTGATACGAAAAGTCTTAAACAAGAAATGTGTTTAATTAATCGATGTGTGACAGAGGAATGACTTTTTAAAGTTGGCACTTCTACTCATGCAGGAAGATCCCATGCAATTCAGTTGAAGAAATCGAAAAAGATTCATGAAATAACTTTTAGTATTCTTAAGCATTTGTTCGGCCATCTTTCAGAAGATCAAAAAATAATTGATTCTTTCTCACTGAAGAAGAGAAAAAAAATGATAAAGTGATCATGCCGAGAGATGATGGCGGATCCGTGGATGTAGGGAAGTTGCACGCCTCCTAACTATAGATACAGTTTCTCTTTAATTCAGATAATGAGCCTCGACCCTTAAAGATACATATCCCAAAAGATGTATTGAAGGATGTTTGTATCGGGCGACGTCGTGCTAATGAAATTATGAGTTATTTCAATCTTTTTCTTCTTGATTATCTCTTTTCTTCATAATTTTTAACATAATTGTATTCCTTGTTTCATATGATTCAAAAGATGGATCTGGAATCCCGATTTGAATCGATTTTGAATAATTTAAATGATGAGTTTTACAAGGAGAATACAAGCAAAGGTTAGAAGTGAAAACTATGGCTAATTACCAAACATTGATCCTTACGATGGATCATCTAATCCCTATGAACACATTGATTATTATAGAATAATTATGTACATACAACGAGCTTCTGATGTGCTTCTTTGTCAAGTTTTTCCTGTCACCATCAAGGGTCAAGCTCGCATCTGGTTTTACGCTCTTCCAAGAAATACAATTCATAGTTTTGCTCATCTTGCAATGCTCTTTGTAGAACAATTCATTACAAATAAAAGAATTATTAAATATTCATCGCATCTCTATGAATTCCGTCAAAATAAGGTTGAATCTTTGAAAGACTATTATCAAATATTTTTTTCTAAAACTCGACAAATCCCAGAAGTGGATCTTGAGCTACTTCGAGGTGTTTTTCTTGAAGGACTGCGCCCTGGGCCATTTTACTCTTCGTTGATGCGAGAGACCGTTCATCCTTATGCTGACCTAATTCATAAAGTGTAGGCTCAAATTATCGTCGATGAGGCTATCAATGCTCATCGAAAATAATTTAAACAACCTTCTAAGTTCTAACAATTTAAACAACTTTCTAATCAATGAGATGTTCAACTTCCCTACATCCACCATCATCTCAAGGCATTATCACTTTATCATTTATTTTTCTCTTCTTCATGGAGGAATAATCAATTACTTTTTAACCTTCTGAAAGATGGTTGACTGAACGCTTAAGAACACTAGAAGTTATTTCATGAACCTTCTATGATTTCTTCAACTGAATTGTATATGATCCTCCGGCCTGAATAGAAATGTCAACTTTAAAAAGACATTCCTCCGACACACATCGACTAATTTAGCGCAATTCCTGTTGAAGACTTTCTATATCAGGAAAATTTAAAATTCTAAATATATCTTCCTCTCCTACATGTAAAGAACCCGGCAGCTCTTTCAATATATCCCATTTTTTAGAAAGGTCTCACTCATTCTTCACAAGAAAGAATGAGTTAAACCAATTCTTTGAAGGATCCCTCGTTATAAAATCCAACAATTTCTTATTTAGCTCGACATGAAATTTGGTAATGAGAATTACTAATAAATTTACACATTTTTTATAAATATTCTACGGTTAATGTCACTCCACATTCCATGAAGAAGACTATCAAGCCCACTATAATCGTTATCGCTCTACATAAAAATTAGGATAAGGCAATGCCGCATGCTTTGAAAATGTCGAGTAACTCGGGAGCTTTAAAAAACCTCAAACCAGTACGTAACGTCATCTCATACAATGCTACAAATTCTTGTGGAGGAGCATGCAGGTCAGTCCTCTTTGGAGCAATAATCAAAACATCATTTGGTACATGAAATTTCTTGCGAATCACCGCCAAGCTATCATATGTAATGATGGACGCGACATCATCAAATCTCATCCTATCACTATCATGAGTAAGAGGAATAATTCTAGAGACATCCGTCAATTATCCACCTGAAGAAATAAAAAAAAAAAAGAGATGAAATATTTAATTTTTGATGAAATAATATATCAAAACGTTTGAAAGAAAAAAAATCAAAATATTATTGCCAGAAGCATTCTCGGGATTTTTGAAAAAAGACCTCTTTTATGCTATATCCAAAGTTTCCGTTGATTTCTAGCCTTAGAATTATCGACCATATTTGTTTATATATCCAAATAAAGGCTGGCATAATATGGTAATTTTTTTATCGCTATCGACAAAACCCTCCGTGCTATCAATCTAAAGAATAACTAGTACAATAGAGCAATGCTTTGATCGACGTCAACTCCCTCCGAGCTACCAATCCAAAGAAAGACCAGCACAAATGGGCAATGTTTTGATCGTCATCAAAGCCCTTCGAGCTATCAAGACAAGCACAAGAGGGCAATGCTTTGAACGCCGTCAATACCCTTCGAGCTACCAATTCAAAGAATGACCAGCACAAGATTATAATGTTTTGATCGCCATCAAAGTCCTTCAAGCTACCAATCCAAAGAAGGACCGGCACAAGACAATGCTTTGATCACAGTCAAAGCCCTTCGAGCTATCAATCCAAAGAAGGATCGGCACAAGAGGGCAATGTTGTAATCACCATCAAAGCCATCTGAGCTACCAATCCACAAGGATCGACACAAGAAAGTAAGAATTTGATCTCCACCAACAATTTTTGAGCTATTAATCCAAAGAAATAAATTTTGGACTGACACAAGAGATTGTGCTCTTCATCCTTCCCCAAGGAAGTATTTATAGGAGCAAGAGGGGGGGGGGGGGGGGGGGCAGCGTAAAATTATTCCAGAATTTTTTGGATTTTCATAAAATTTTTTGGGAATTTAAAAAGTCAAAAAATATAATATAATAATAATAACTTATTCAATATTAATATATATTAAATATTTTCTAACTAATAAAAGGTGGTATAGTAGCTACCTAAATAAATTTTCATGTTATGTAATTTTATAAAAATTAGTTAACGTTATGACTGATTAGAGTTATTGGTATTTCGCCTACTATATTAAAGTCATTCTTATTAGTTCGCATTATGCCTTGTTGCGATTGATCGCAACTATAATTGAAAATTTAAATCAATTTTCAATTTTTGATAATTTTGTTCTTATATTAATAAGATATCGTCTTGATAATAAATTAAAAATTTAAATCAATTGATTAAATACTAAATTTTTAATTAATATCAATTATATTTAAGTTGATATATTTTTATGATGTAATAGTGTTTATTTAATTAATATCAATTGTATTTAAGTTGATATATTTTATGATGTAATAGTAGTATATTATTATTATTACCAAATTACTTATTGCTAATAAATTGATTATTAAATTACATCTAATTATATTAATTTAGAATTCAGTATGTTATCATATAAGTTAAAATATTAAATTTACCAATAATAGCACAAAATATATATAATCTTATCATAAACTAATTTATATTTATAAATTAAGTTGATATTTATTTATGTTGGTATCACATGAATCAACAGAAACATCAGACATAATATGTAATCTTATTTGATTTAGTTTATCTATGAGATTAGATCAAATATATATAAGACAACAAATACATATCAGATAACATGTTGAATCTTATACATAATCTTATTAGCAATAGGCCATAACGTTTATATGTAATTAAAGATTACACCTACTTATTTGATCTAATTAATATACTTAATTTTATTGAGGCTGCAATGTTGATATGTGATCTTATTTGATCTAATTTAATGACATAGAATATTATCTGTAATATTTTATCACAAATATTTTTGCGTGTGTGTGTGTGTATATATATATATATATATATATTATTTAACATAAGTATGTTAATCACCTATTTAAGTAAATATGAGACAAAAGTCCTTATTTATCCTAGGTTTTATATTCAGGAGAAAGTCAAGCCACATAATAAGAATTATCAGTCACAAGCAGCTCAGAAAGATACAAATATATATCTTCGGACTATGCAAGCTTCTACGTCCAAAAATAGGGAGGCAACTGATATGTCAAAAAAAAAGTCTTGATCAAGCACGAATCTCAATGTAAATATAAGATTGAGGCTTCAAAAGTTAAAATATGGACAACCTAATCTCTAATATCAACAAACTTATAGTCGAATTGAACATCTCGAAGGAACAAACCCAACGACACCAAAATCAATCTAATGCGAGCCCAAATGAGCCTAAATCAAGGATCCAAAGCATATTTGAAGGTTTCATACATTAATTAGATAATCAAATGGTCGTCGAATATGGCATGCTTATAGTCGAATCAAGAGACTCAACAAGATGAATCCAACGAGCCCAATATCACCTAATTTTAACATCATTCATGCACTCAAACGATTGATAAACGCTCCACAATCAAGGGGATCAACATGAGCCATCCATTGAAACACTCCCAACATGTCTTCGATCTTCTCTATATTTACGAGGTATGTCACTTTCAAAAAGCTATAAATAGACCACATTCTTCACATGAGAAAGAAAGGAGGAAGGATAAGAAGGAAAGATATGGTAGCTTACTTGCCATCGACTACTGTTGGAATTCTTTTGGACCACTGCCATACTTCTGTCAATTCGTTGACCACCTCCAAAGTTCTTCCCAACCACCGTCAGACTTCTTCCTGTTCGTTGACCACCGCTGGAATTCTTCCAGGCCACCTCCGGACTTTCGCCCTTTCGTCGACCACCGTGATTTTTCCCGACCACCACTAGACTTCCACTGTTTCGTTGAAAACTGCCAGAATTCTTTCCAACCACTGTTGGACTTTCGTCTGTTCTTTGACTACCGCCAGACTTTCGCCATTTCGTCAACCACCGCTGGAGTTCTTCCCGACCACCGTCGATTTGTCAACCACAGCCGGAGTTCTTCCAGACCGTCGTCGGACTTTCACCCTTTCGTCTACCACCGCCGAAGTTCTTCCCGACCATCATCGGACTTCCACATGTTCGTCGACCACCTCCGGAGTTCTTCCCAACCATTGCCAAACTTTCATTTGTTGACCATCGTTAGACTTCTACCAGATTCTCCAATCTATTGTAATTTCACTGTCTCCAAGTAAATTAACGAATCAAGCTTTGTAATTCATTTAAACTTAGTGAGACTTTTTCATCTATGTCAGTTCATGACTTCATGTGGTTTTTCCTTTTCAGGTTTTTCATGTAAAAACTTCTAGTATTTTTATCTCTTTCTACTATTTGTTGGTGTGTCTGATATACCTACATTGGTTAAACGCTTTATTCTCTTAATCTAATCAGTTTAATGTCGTGTGTATTCTCACCCGCAACAAGTTTGTAGAACAGTCTTGTTGTTTAAGATAAATATCTTGGAGACGGGACCAATTCTGTATCAAGATGTCCCGATCTAATCTTTTTCCCCGTCCACAGCTTCAAACCCATCAGTTAACATCTCGAGGAGACAAAAGCGCAGATTAACCACAATCACCCATCTTTTTGGGGAACTCGTCCATCCAACTTCGGAGAAAAACAGACTCGGTATCAAAATCACTGCTTTGTCCAACTTTCTTCAAAGCAGACAAACCCAACCCAAATCCGATAAACAGAGCTTACACCCAAATTATAAGATTAAAAAAAAAACAATATCAACATTTTCTTGATTCTAGGGTGGAAAGCCTATCTTACAACTCTCATGGATAGATTCAGCTCAACAAGAAATCAACTCTTCATGAACAAAAAACTTTTTCGAAATCCAGTACAGAATTAACGGAAGTAAGCCCCAATATATCAATAAAAACATACAGAAATGTTAGATAAAATATGGAATTGGATCTCAAACCTCCGATTCATCGATGAGGAGAAGTCTCGAGACGGCGGCGTCGGCTGATTGGTTCATAAGCTTTGATATGTCACGAAGAGCGCCTCCGTTTCTTGTAAATCGAGGGATTGAACAAACGATACAAAACACCACCAGAGAAACGAAATGCAGCTCTGCTGCTGAGAAATTGACGGCCGTTGATTCATTCATTGCTCTTTTTATTGGCTTTAAAACTCAAGTAGTAGGGCTGTAACCTGACTGGGCCTTCACAAGCAACTCCTGATAAAATTTGTTGGTAATCATTTAATTAAGTAATTAAATAAACTTAAATATTTTTAAAAAATTCTATGATTTAATAAATAAGTTTGAACAATTATATATTTTGCTAATTTATATTTATGAACAATATCGTCCCAACCTCCTGACCATATTAAGCTACATAAGAAGCTAAAAAAAAAAAGTTCCATAAGAAGCTAGTTAGGAGTACGATAAAAAGCTCTTTAAAGAAAAACTCGATTCTTATTTGATTTGAAAATTTAATAAATCTAATATAAATATTTTATGTTTACTATTGATACGTCATGCAAAATTAGCTTGATCGGGCACGAATCTCGAGGCAAAAGCTAGTTGGAAACTTCAAAAATTAATTCTGGGAGAACCCGAACTCCTTTTTCAGCGAGCTTACAATCAAACTGAGCGTCTCGGAAATACGAACCCAACGACACCAAGATCAACCCAATCCGAGCCCAAATGGGTCCAAATCATGGATCCAAAGCGCTGTTGGAAGGTTCAAACCACTATTTGAGTTACCAAACAGACTCCGATTTTGACGAGCTTATACTCGAATCGAAGGGCTCGACGAGACGAATCCAACGAGCCCAAGATCACTGAATTCCGACATCACTAAGGCCTTCAAATGTCCAATGAACGGTGCATGATTGTAGGATTCAATATCGGCCGTCCATTGGACCACTCCCTATTCGCCCCTGATCTCACGCCTATTTACGGGCCATGCCACTCCAGAAAATCTATAAATAGAGCCCTCATTCTTCACAAGAGGGGATCCAAGCAAGAGAGAGAAGAAGAGAAGAGAAGGAAGGAGTTCCTCCTCGACAGCCGCCGGACCACCGCCGGACCACCGCAGAATCTCGTCGGACCACCACAAAACCTCGCCGGACCACCACAAAACCTCGCCGGACCACCACCTTAAGGCCCGACGTTCATCCCCGACGTCCTGCCAAAGACCCGACGTCTTGTTCAAGGCCCGAAGTTAAGTCCCGACGTCCTGCTGAAGACCCGACGTCCTGCTGAAGACCTGACGTCCTGCTTAAGACCCGACGTCCTACTCAAGGCCAGACCATCAACATCCGATCTTCCAAGTGACACTGGGACTAACACCTGACTCCTTATCTCCTACCGCCTACGGTCCTTCTGACCACTGTCGCCTAATACGGTCTCCGGCCGACTACGGTCTCCTGCCGACTACGGTCTCCAGCCGACTACGGTCTCCGGCCGACTACGGTCTCCGGCCGACTACGGTCTCCTGCCGACTACGGTCTCCGGCCGACTACGGTCTCCGGCCGACTACGGTCTCCGGCCGACTACGGTCTCCTGCAGACTACAGTTCTTCAGGCCTTTGTCGCCTACTATGGTCCTTCCGACCTCCATCAACAGACAACGGTCTTTCTGACTCCGGTCTCCTGCCGACTACGGTCTCCGGCCGACTACGGTCTCCGGCCGACTACGGTCTCCTGCCGACTACGGTCTCCGGCCGACTACGGTCTCCTGCCGACTACAGTTCTTCAGGCCTTTGTCGCCTACTATGGTCCTTCCGACCTCCATCAACAGACAACGGTCTTTCTGACTCCGGTCTCCTGTCGACTCTGGTCTCTTGCCGACTCCGGTCTCCTGCCGACTCCGGTCTCCTGCCGACCACGGTCCTTCAGGCCAAACAAACCTGTATATGTAACTCTTACCATGTAATGCAATCTATATGATGTACATTTGCTACATCAATCCAAGGCCTTCTCCTAAGGAAGGGCCTCATTTGTAATCGACTACAAATACTAGTGGATTCATTCAAACCGGGCCAGGCCCCGTGGTTTTTCCCCCTTTTTCAGGGGTTTTCCACGTAAAAACTTTGGTGTCTCTTATGAACGCTACACCCTCTCACTTATCTGATTGTGTGCTGGATCTTCGTACAACGCTAAGACGTTAAACTATATATTTCTCTACCGCCGCGAATATTCCAGGACGCAACAGTTTGGCGCCGTCTGTGGGAAAGTGATTCCCGACTGGGGGGCAATTAGTGCTCTAATCTCAAAAGATCACACATAGCATCAATATCATAAGAAGCAGATGCGGACTGGGGGGCAACTTTGACCCCAATTCTGGTCAAAAAGATCCTCTAATGCTTTATATATCAAGATGATATTTCGGGAAAATCTCAGCGACATGAAAGGATACTTCAAATCAATTACAAGCCTTATACAGTCCTCTGCTGGGCTTCTACTCCTTGGACAAAGTCTTAACCTCGACCTCAAAAAGGTAGTAACGGTCTAAAAATAGACCCTTCATTATCTTTGATTCGGGATACACGCGGCATTCGCCCCCTCCCAATCAAGACAAAATCGATCCCAGGGGGATCCGATTTGACCTCTTCCACACAGGTTAACGTCGTCGAGCAAAGCCTCCGACATACAACCTCGGAAAGGTCCTACATCCTTGGTGGATTCTCCCGGCCTCTTCCACACAGGTTAACGTCGTCGAGCAAAGGCTCCGACATACAACCTCGGAAATGTCCTACATCCTTGGTGGATACTCCCGACCTCTTCCACACAGGTTAACGTCGTCGAGCAAAGGCTCCGACATACAATCTCAGAAAGGTCCTACATCCTTGGTGGATACTCCCGACCTCTTCCACACAGGTTAACGTCGTCGAGCAAAGGCTCCGACATACAACCTCGGATAGGTCTTACATCCTTGGCGGATTCTCCCGACCTCTTCCACACAGGTTAACGTCGTCGAGCAATGGCTCCGACAGACAACCTCGGAAAGGTCCTACATCCTTGGTGAATTCTTCCGACCTCTTCCATATAGGTTAACGTCGTCGAGCAATGGCTCCGACATATAACCTCGGAAAGGTCCTACATCCTTAGTGGATTCTCCCGACCTCTTCCACACAGGTTAACGTTGTCGAGCAAACGCTCCGACATACAACCTCGGAAAGGTCCTACATCCTTGGTGGATACTCCCGACCTCTTCCACACAGGTTAACGTCGTCGAGCAAAGGCTCCGACATACAACCTCGGAAAGGTCCTACATCCTTGGTGGATACTCTCGACCTCTTCCACACAGGTTAACGTCGTCGAGCAAAGGCTCCGACATACAACCTCGGATAGGTCTTACATCCTTGGTGGATTCTCCCGACCTCTTCCACACAGGTTGACGTCGTCGAGCAATGGCTCCGACAAACAACCTCGGAAAGGTCCTACATCCTTGGTGGATTCTCCCGACCTCTTCCATACAGGTTAACGTCGTTGAGCAATGGCTCCGACATATAACCTCGGAAAGGTCCTACATCCTTAGTGGATTCTCCCGACCTCTTCCACACAGGTTAACGTCGTCGAGCAGGGCTCCGACTTACAACCTCGGAAAAGTCTCACGTCCTTGGTTAACGTCGCTAGAATGTCATCAATAGACTTCTATCTGACTTATCTATAATGTTAAAATTCTTCCTGATTTTGAATTTCCTCCTGCGCTAAACTTTTGTCTTGTAGGACTTTCGACGGACTAATACACGACGCCGAAATTCTTCCTGTCATCGGACTAATACTCGTAGTCGGACTTCTGCCCGTCGACAAACTTTCATCGGTCTTCTGCCCGAGGCCGTACTTCTACACGACGTCGGACTTCACCTTGTCGTCGAACTTCTGCTCGTCAGCGGACTTCTACTCGTCGTCGGACTTCTGCCCGTCAATGAACTTTCATCGGACTTCTACCCAAGGCCATACTTCTACACGACGTCAGACTTCTCCTTATCGTCGAACTTCTGCTCATCAGCGGACTTCTACTCGTCGTCGGACTTCTGCCCGTCGACAAACTTTCATCGGTCTTCTGCCCGAGGCTGAACTTCTACATTACGTCGGACTTCTCCCTGTCGTCGGACTTTTACCAGTTAATAGACTTTCGTCGGTCTTCTACCCGACGCTGTATAACTACCCGATGTTGAATTCATGCTTGTCATCATACTTCTCCTCGATGTTGGAAGTTTGCCCGTCATTCCAACCTCTCTCCTTATAACGGTCTATCCGACCTCCATTGCCAACCACCAAACATCGGAACTCCACAAGATCTCTCGAAGAAAAGAGGGATAATGGAAAATCTCCAGACTTCCTTGCCAAGAGAGGGGCCTCGAAAAATCGAGGGAAGGCCTCAATAGAAAGGACAGAGGGAGAAGAGAAGGAGGGGAAATCTCCGAACTTCCTTGCCAAGAGAGGGGCCTCAAAAAATCGAGGGAAGGCCTCAATAGAAAGGACAGAGGGAGAAGAGAATGAGGGGAAATCTCCGAACTTCCTTGCCAAGAGAGGGGCCTCGAAAAATCGAGGGAAGGCCTCAATAGAAAGGACAGAGGGAGAAGAGAGGAAGGGGAAATCTCCGGACTTCCTTGCCAAGAGAGGGGCCTCGAAAAATCGAGGGAAGGCCTCAATAGAAAGGACAGAGGGAGAAGAGAATGAGGGGAAATCTCCGAACTTCCTTGCCAAGAGAGGGGCCTCGAAAAATCGAGGGAAGGCCTCAATAGAAAGGACAGAGGGAGAAGAGAAGGAGGGGAAATCTCCGAACTTCCTTGCCAAGAGAGGGGCCTCGAAAAATCGAGGGAAGGCCTCAATAGAAAGGACAGAGGGAGAAGAGAAGAAAAGAAAGAGAAGAGGAGAAGGACAATTTTTCTAAAGGCCTATGGGGCCTATTTATAGTTTCTGTGAGTGAAGATAGGAAGTTTCTAGAGTTTTCTAGAATTCTCAAAAAAATTTGAATTTTTCTGAATTTTTCAGAATTTTTTCGGAATTTTTTGGATTTTTCTGGGATTTTTTCGGATTTTTTAAATCCTTGTGGGGCCCAAAAAAAAAAAAAAATCAAACCGCACGGTTAACCGCGCGGTACAGCGCGCGCGGTCGCGCCGTTTCGCGCGCGCGGGGCGCGGGCCGCTGCCGGCGTGCGGCGGCAGGCGGCGGCCGGCCGGTTCGGCCGCCAACACATGTCCGGGCCCAATTTTCGGCCCGGACGGTCCGATTCAGACATTTTTGGGGTCCCCGGACACGTTTTTCGACGTTCCGGACTCAATTTTGACACTTTCGGAACTCAATAGGGCCTCTACGATCATGTTTGAGCAAACATTTAATTTTTGGGATGCAATTTTTTGCGTTTCGCCTAAAACAAATTGTCGACACATATATTTTCGGATTGCTGGAGCTTCAACATCCGAAAATAGGGGGGCAACTGACACGTCATGCAAAATTAGCTTGATCGGGCACGAATCTCGAGGCAAAAGCTAGTTGGAAACTTCAAAAATTAATTCTGGGAGAACCCGAACTCCTTTTTCAGCGAGCTTACAATCAAACTGAGCGTCTCGGAAATACGAACCCAACGACACCAAGATCAACCCAATCCGAGCCCAAATGGGTCCAAATCATGGATCCAAAGCGCTGTTGGAAGGTTCAAACCACTATTTGAGTTACCAAACAGACTCCGATTTTGACGAGCTTATACTCGAATCGAAGGGCTCGACGAGACGAATCCAACGAGCCCAAGATCACTGAATTCCGACATCACTAAGGCCTTCAAATGTCCAATGAACGGTGCATGATTGTAGGATTCAATATCGGCCGTCCATTGGACCACTCCCTATTCGCCCCTGATCTCACGCCTATTTACGGGCCATGCCACTCCAGAAAATCTATAAATAGAGCCCTCATTCTTCACAAGAGGGGATCCAAGCAAGAGAGAGAAGAAGAGAAGAGAAGGAAGGAGTTCCTCCTCGACAGCCGCCGGACCACCGCCGGACCACCGCAGAATCTCGCCGGACCACCACAAAACCTCGCCGGACCACCACAAAACCTCGCCGGACCACCACCTTAAGGCCCGACGTTCATCCCCGACGTCCTGCCAAAGACCCCGACGTCTTGTTCAAGGCCCGAAGTTAAGTCCCGACGTCCTGCTGAAGACCCGACGTCCTGCTGAAGACCTGACGTCCTGCTTAAGACCCGACGTCCTACTCAAGGCCAGACCATCAACATCCGATCTTCCAAGTGACACTGGGACTAACACCTGACTCCTTATCTCCTACCGCCTACGGTCCTTCTGACCACTGTCGCCTAATACGGTCTCCGGCCGACTACGGTCTCCTGCCGACTACGGTCTCCAGCCGACTACGGTCTCCGGCCGACTACGGTCTCCGGCCGACTACGGTCTCCGGCCGACTACGGTCTCCGGCCGACTACGGTCTCCTGCCGACTACGGTCTCCGGCCGACTACGGTCTCCTGCCGACTACGGTCTCCTGCAGACTACAGTTCTTCAGGCCTTTGTCGCCTACTATGGTCCTTCCGACCTCCATCAATAGACAACGGTCTTTCTGACTCCGGTCTCCTGCCGACTACGGTCTCCGGCCGACTACGGTCTCCTGCCGACTACGGTCTCCGGCCGACTACGGTCTCCTGCCGACTACAGTTCTTCAGGCCTTTGTCGCCTACTATGGTCCTTCCGACCTCCATCAACAGACAACGGTCTTTCTGACTCCGGTCTCCTGTCGACTCTGGTCTCTTGCCGACTCCGGTCTCCTGCCGACTCCGGTCTCCTGCCGACCACGGTCCTTCAGGCCAAACAAACCTGTATATGTAACTCTTACCATGTAATGCAATCTATATGATGTACATTTGCTACATCAATCCAAGGCCTTCTCCTAAGGAAGGGCCTCATTTGTAATCGACTACAAATACTAGTGGATTCATTCAAACCGGGCCAGGCCCCGTGGTTTTTCCCCCTTTTTCAGGGGTTTTCCACGTAAAAACTTTGGTGTCTCTTATGAACGCTACACCCTCTCACTTATCTGATTGTGTGCTGGATCTTCGTACAACGCTAAGACGTTAAACTATATATTTCTCTACCGCCGCGAATATTCCAGGACGCAACAACTATAAATAAAAAAATCTAATATTTCTTGTTTAATAAATCATAAAATTAACTAAATATTATGATATATATTAATAAAAATACATCATAAATATGTATTATTTGATATGATATGATTACGAATAATTTAATTTAAATCATTTTTATTTTATGATATCTCTAATTATATATTTATACTTTATATCTATAACTTTAATTCCTTTCTTTTTAGGTTGGAGAATATAGGGGCTCATAGGGAGTTATAGTTCTTTTCCTTAATTATCTTCTTTAAAGTCTATTGGCATTTTTATTCTTTTAATTTAATAAGTGGATGAAAAGTAATTTTATATTGATAAAAAATGCAACATTTTTGTTGGTTACAAAGTAGGATTTAGTAAATTTTATAAATCTTGATTTAGTGAATCTCTAAGAGGATTAAATCTTGTAAACTATTGGGCCAAACAACTTTAAAACCTTGCTAAGTTTTCATTAATCATTTGTCTATTTGTTTTATGTTTTAAATTTTTTCAAAACAGAAACATTTATGTTTAATTGGATTTATGTTAAATCCTATTTAAATCATGCGTAATATTGGAAGCCAGACATCTTATGTTAAAGGTTTTATCCACGCTTATATGATCTTGCTTAAGAATTTTTTTTCATTTGCTTTTGGTGGTAAATCTATTGTGTTTGATTCAGCTTAATTATATTTTTGGAATTACTTTTTGAAGGATTATGAATTTTAAATATATAAGTTTAATATCTTGCTTAACTATATTTGTGGAATTACTTCTTGAGGATATGTTGGTCATTTTTGACATCATCTTTCATTTTTTTCTAAAGGAAGATTATTTATGAGCTCAAATCAAATAATTATGTATGGTTAAAAACTTTATGATATTAGTTGAATGACCAAATGGTCATCAAATCTTATGTACTAATAGTTAAAATGGTTTATCTCAATAAAAGAAATCAAAATAGCCCAAGATTACTTAATTCTGATGTCATTAAGAGAATTAAATGTTTAAAAAATAAATTATAATCAAGAGAGTAAATATGGGTTGTCCTATAAAGTATTTTGAGGATTTTGACTACATTTATCAAAATAACGCTCTAAAAAGTATAAATAATTTACTCATTCTTCATATAAAGGGGGAGCTTGGAATTAAATATTTTTTTTTTTTTTTTTTTTAGTTGAAACCCACAAAGGGGCCTACGCGTTGATATAAATAATCGGTTACAAAGTCCTTAGGAGGTTCCTCCAGCTCTCTAACGCTCCAAGGAGCTACAAAATAAAAGCAAACCAAAAAACCTATGAGCCGGAGGATCCTCTTTCTACTGTTACAAAAATAATTCAAATCTAACATCGGGCTGTAAAGCAACAGCACCCAAAAAAGGAGAAGCCAACGAATCTTAAAACCTTTCAGCTCCGTTCTCCTGCAAAAATTGACACAAAAAAGCACAAAAAAGGAACAAAAAATAGAATCCAAACCTTATACGAAGCATATGTTCCTCCGTTCAAAAACCTGCAAAAACTCTTCACTAATAATATCAGCATCACAGAATTAATCAGCTCAAACAAATAGTTCAGCAACCGTCTCAACCAATCCAGCCTCCCAACTTTACCAGAAAAATAAAGGGAGCCCAACAGCTCATACAGTAACTCAAACTTATAGCCACTATTACTCATCCCATCATTTAAAATGCCACTCCAGATAAGACAATACGAATAAGCAAGCTTAAACCCCCAACGAAGCTGCCAATACAACTGCCGAGAAAAGCAAAACATAGCAAAAACAAGAAGCAGACCCCACCAGTAGCCTAAACTCAAAATCCTCTTATAACCTTTCCAGCAACACCTCCAGCAATTACAAAAAGAAAAATAAGCTTCCATAAAACTCATAGCAGAGCCAGAACCCAGAATAAAAGATAGCCAAAACAGAGAAAACAAAAAATCACACAACCCAAACAAACAACACTCACCCATGTCTGAAATTAGGCAAAACCACTTTATCAACTAATATCATACCTTTAAAGAAGATATCCAAATTAAGAATATCAATTTCTTCATACTCAACCAGCTGAGCTCCCTTCTTAGCCAACCAGTCAGCACACATGTTTCCTTCTATATAAATATGAGAAATCCTAAAGTTTAAAGTAAGCAGAATATCTCTAATTTTCCTCATAATATAGAAATTCCTAGCATTACCAATAAAATTCCTTATAATACTCGTGACAATCAATTTAGAATCCAATTCAATCCACACATCAGTATAACCCTCTTTTAAACACAACTGGACACCCAAAAATAAAGCATTCAGTTCAGCCCAAACAACATCCAACCGATTAACAGGAGCAGCAAAGCCAGAGATAATCTCACCCTGAGCATCACGAATAAGGCCACCCGCTCCAGCATGAGTTAAACCAACAGACCCGTCAGTATTCAGTTTAACAAAAGGGGTTCTAGGTTTAACCCAGTAAACCAACGCGTCCAACTGATTAGAATTGGAAATATTCAGCTGGATACCCAGCTTAACAGCCACATTAGAAGATTTAGAGAAAGTTTTGTAATTAATAACATTGCAAGAATACAAGTTCTTAATTTTCCTTATCATATTGTTAATAATATTAGTATCATCCATCTTAATACTTTCATGTTTAGCATCATTACGCGCTTTCCAAATATACCATAAGATAAGAATAGGCATGAGATTAGTAATATGCCCTTTAGTCGAAGTGAACCAACTATCCACCATAGAAAACAAATTATCCGGGCTAAAATCAACATTTTTATTAAACATTAAATTAAAATAAAGCCACACTTTTTGCGCAACCCTACCATTAATAAAGAGGTGGTTAACATCCTCCAAATTAGAGCAACAAAAACATTTCGACGCTAACATGAAACCTTTCTTTTGAAGAAGATTATCCACAGGAAGAAAACCTTTGAAACACCTCCACACAAAAGTCGAGTAAGTAATAGGGAAAGTATTATGCCAAATAGCCGAAAATCTATTAGACTTATCCAAATGATTACGGAATTTCTCCCAAACATTACGCATATAAAATTTACCGTCAGAAGAAGCAGAAAACAAAATTTTATCCAAACTATTGATATTTAAAGGAATAGATAAAATGATGTTAACTAAACAACTAGGCAATATCTGATTAAGTCTATCCAAATTCCAATTATTGTTGCTAATAAAGTGAGAGACCTTAACAGTCTCTAAAGTGTGAGAATTTAAGAAATTATCAATAGAAAATTCCCCCAACCAATTATCCTGCCAGAAAAAAATATTCCCCTTCCCAAGGCCCCATTGAATATATTTTTCAGCTTCCCATTTAATGTTACAAAGTCTTTTCCACGTAGGAGAGTCAGAATTTTTAAAAGAACACATAAGAGGATGCTTATTATGACAGTACTTAGCATTCATAAACCTAGCCCATAAACTATTATTCGTTCTAAAAGAAAACCAAAGTTTGTGAGAAAAAGCAATAGCAGTGTCAACAAGATTCTTACAACCCAAACCACCCTCATCAAAAGGACCACAAATTTTGTGCCAAGCAGCCCAGTGAATAGCTTTATAAGTATTTTTAGATCCCCAAAAGAATTTGTTAATCATCCTCTCAAGTCTCTTGCATAAAGCCGTAGAAGGCATGAGAGTATGAAACAAAAAATATAGGGATCGAATTTAGAACAGCTTTCACAAGCACCAAACGGCCACCAAAAGACAAAAAATTAGAAGACCAATTAGCCAATTTCTTTTGAATTATAGAGAAAAATATTATCAAAAAGAAAATTTTTCTTTTTACCCTTAAAAATCGGAGTACCCAGATAATTAATAGGTAAATTTTTAAATTGAAAACCACACACTCTTTGGATAGCCAAAACCCTATTCTGGCTAATAGACTTTCCCACAAAAAAAATTACTCTTATCTTTTTACTGACTTTAAGACCACTACACTTATGAAAATTAGAAAGGAGTTTCATCAAAAGTTTGATATTCTTAATAGAACCATTAGCAAAAAGAATGAAATCATCCGCAAAGCTCAAGTGAGAGATAGGAATACCTTTAACACTACGAAAATTAATGTTACTATTCTTAGCAAAAAGATCATTAATACCTCTAGATAGATATTCCATAGCTATTATGAAGAGAGCAGGAGAAATAGTATCACCTTGTCTAAGACCTTTATAAGATTTAAAAAAACCATGATTTTTACCATTGATAATCACAGAAAAGAAACAGTTATCCACACTATTCTTAATCAATAATATAAAATCTTGACTAAAACCAAATAAGGAAAGAACTTTAAACAAAAAATTCCAATCTAAATTATCATAAGCTTTGGTAATATCCAGCTTAAAAATAATATTTCCCCCAGAAACTTTAGTATTAATGTCATTAACAAGTTCTTGAGCAAGTAAAATGTTATATCACTAATACTTCTCCCCTTAACAAACCCAGTTTGATTTAAAGAAATAATTTTAGGTAAAATAGAAGCTAGTCTAGAAGCAATAATCTTAGAATTAAGTTTATTAAAAAAAGTACACAAACTAATGGGCCTAAATTCATTCCACCTTTTAGCTCCCTCAATTTTCGGAATAAGAACAATATTCGCAGATGAAAAGAACTTAGGATACGGATTACCTTTAAAGAAATCATGCACAGCTAAAACGACATCATCCTTCACAATGTCCCACGACTTTTGAAAGAACTTAGTCGTGAAGCCATCCGGCCCAGCAGTAGCATCACCATTCATTTCCCTAAGAACATTAAAAATTTCAGTTTCCAAAGGTAATTGGCAAAGCATAATATTCTCCTCAACCTCAATACTCCTAGGAATATACTCAGGATTAGGGAGAGGAAGAATACCCTCATTACATTTAAACAGATTCATAAAGTAATCCACACCCGACTTACAAATTAATTCTTCAGAATCGAGAGTGATATTGTCATTATTAATGATTTTATGAATTTTGCTCTTAGTCTTATTCTTGTTAGCTAAAGCATGGAAAAAATTTGGTATTTCTATCACCCTTAG
The DNA here is from genome assembly GCA_019514585.1 of Dendrobium officinale. Taxonomy (NCBI): domain Eukaryota; kingdom Viridiplantae; phylum Streptophyta; class Magnoliopsida; order Asparagales; family Orchidaceae; genus Dendrobium; species Dendrobium officinale. Next base: position 29,400,669 of record CM033696.1, read on the forward strand.
TAATAAATTTGGCATTAGCTTTTTGATGCCAAAAGGCTTCCTCTTGTTTATGCAAGTTCACAAGATCATTCTTAAAGTCACTTAACTTGGCACTATTAACCTCAGAAGGATTGTCCAAAAAAAATAACTTCCCATTCCGTAACTTTAGCCTCCATTTCCAAAATATTAGAAAAAATATTTTTTTGAAAATATGTTTATTCCAATACCTCAGACATTGTTTAAGTCTAGCCAACTTAGCCCAAAGCCTTAGCATACCAGAAATATTGTTATCAGGGAAAAACAGGAACATTCCCAATTATTCTGAAGGACCTCTTTAAAATTATCATGCAACAACCACATATTAAGAAATCTAAAAGCATAATTGCCAATGTGATTGCTAACATTAATATTCAAAAGCAAAGGGGCATGATCAGAAAGAGTTTTACTTAAATGTTCCACATTAGTATTAGAGAGAAACGAGCTAACCAATCATTATTAAACAAAATTCTATCTAATCTTTGGAAAAGATTAGCCCTATTCCAAGTGAAAGGAGAACCGCAAAAACCAATATCATTCAGATTGCAAACATTTATCATCTCATTAAAATCTTCCATAGCTTTATAATTAGGGCACTTACCTCCCCTTCTTTCATTAGCATTAGCAATAATGTTAAAATCCCCTCCAACACACCAAGGGCCATTAATATTGTTAGCAAAATTAAGCAATTGTTCCCAGAGATTAAGACGGTTCAGTCTAGTGCAAGCAGCATACACAAACGAAGCAAAACAAGAAATATCACCAACCATAACTTGACAATGCACAACTTGATGATAATCCATAACGATTTCTACATCAATATGATTATTCCACATGATCCATATTTTATTCGATGAATTAGCAAAAAACTTAGGAAAACCCAAAATTTTAGCAGTATCAGCAATTTTGTCAGGATGAATAAGAGGTTCACTCAAAAAAAAAGAAGCTTAATATTGTTAATTCTACAAATATTTTTGACTCTAAGTTTGGAATCCTTACCACCAATGCCCCTCACATTCCACATAAGAAGCTTAATCATTACCTTCTTTAGACGAATTTTGAGCTCTGGTAGATCTAGGTGTAGCAGGGCAATAATTTTTCCCCTGCTTTCCTTTTTTCTTACCACCCTTAGAAACCACTTCCTCTTCCACAACCTTGTTAGCCTTAAACTGAGGAGAGGAAGAAAGATTACCTTGATTATTATTAGAAGAAGAAACCACCTTAGATGTCGGTATAACCTCCCCTTCCTCATAAATTTCCACGTAAGTATCAGAACAGTCATCCTCCACATTGTTAATATCCTGCTTAGACAACAAAGCATTTTCCATAGTCACTGAATTAGATTTTACAGGTAGTTCATTTAATAAATCATTAACAAGAATAAAAAGTTTAGGATCTGGCATAATTCCTTTTCCCTTATTCACCATCGTATCATTTTCCCCTGTTTTAATATTCTCATCCAACTTTTCCTGAGAATTCTCCTTGCCATCAGCATTCTCATTAGCCAAAATATTTCCATCATCATTTAAAGAAATGTTGTGCACAGCAGAAGTCAGTTCCACAGGAATAACATCAACTTCAGCATTATTCTTAACCACCGGCACATAAACTTTGTTATTTTCTGCAGAGCCAGGACCCCCGCTCGGATGCACAACAGATTTCTTTAGCTCAGGATTTAATTTAAAGCAATCAGAGACCGCGTGTCCATGAATTTTACAATGATTACAGAAATCCGGAACTTTCTCAAACTCAGCCTTCTGCATATAACCATATGCTTTCGATCCAACCCAAACTTCTTTCGGATGAGTTCTCGAAATGTCCACTTCAACTAAAACTCTAGCAACAGAAGGCCTAGTTTTTGACGCAGTAGCCTGATCAGTTTGAAGAGGTCTACCAAATATAGAACCCCAGCGCATGCAAAACTTTAGTATTAAAAAAAATGCAATCTAAGGTTCGGAAAAGATATCCAGATCGGAACAATCGGAGATTCCTCCTTAATATCGAAAAAAGGAGTCAATTTTAAAACACGCATTTGACAATTTAGAATGAAATACGATCGCCTCGCAAAAACTCTACTATAGTCCAAATCGTTAGAAAGTTGGATCGCAACATGTCTAGCATCTAGAAGACCAACAGAATAGAAACCCGAAAGCTTCAACGATAAAAAGAAATTGCGAATAGCATCCAGATTAGGACGCCTTAAACCAAATTTACCAACTAAAGTATACTGAAACAGAGAAGCCAACTTAAGCACTTCTTCATCCGACAGTAAGACAGCAGGAACACCATTAAAAACATCTTGCTTAACATTAGGAAAAGTATCACCTGATGAAGAAGCACCAGCTAGAACATCTTTAAACGATCTTGATTTAGAAGGAATTAAATATGAACTAGGAGTTTGCATGATTTTGACTCAATGATATCGTGGCCACTAGTTTATCATCGCTTGATTGTTGTGTCATGATAGCCTTCATGTCATTTAGTCCCCCAACTGCCATTGTCTAATTAAGATCATTTGATTGTCATCCCTCGATCATTTTCATCATACATTTATTATTGAGCTACAAATGCCTAAGCATAGTCATCCAATCTTTATTGCCCAACTACTGTCTCCTCACTATCATAAAATCCCTCCACTACTACAAATTTCTCTACTATAAATGTAGGAGACTAAAATAGTGACCTTTACTTAATAATTTTGTATTCACCAATTGATGGAAAGAATAAACTTCTATAAGCTTGCTAATTATATAGTTTATCATTTCAATTTAGCCAACCCCATGGTTTTTTTTTTTTTTTTTTTTTTTTTGAATTTTTTACGTAAAAATTCAAATGGTGAACTTATTTCAACTATGTATGTGAAGGGTATCCGTGTAATGCTAAAACATTATTTTCTTTCTCTCTCACTATAAATAATTCAGCATGTTTTAGCTTGACACCATCTATGAGAAATATTCTTAGCATACAACAAACATTTCACCATAGAGACATAATAAACATTTTAGAGACCAAATGTGTTCTTCCCACCAATTTCAATATGAGTCGTCAAATTATTCTTCATTATAGACATCCAAAGCTAAATATCCTAATAAAGATATAAAAATTTGAATATCCCGAGCTATTGAAATATCTTTAAAACTACAATGGTAAAGACCAATCTTAATATTAATCATTTTCACCATGTAAGAGGACAATCAACATAAAGATATAATTATCTAAAGGAAAAGATGAGATGTTTAATTTACTAAGGACACCGAATATATTATTTATAAAAATCATCTTTAGATCATTATAACAAAGAACATCATTAAATTCAAGGCAAGAAAATCATCAGAGTTACTATTAATATAATTGGAATATTGCCATAACCTATTTACACTAATGTACAAGAATACGTGTCCAAAACGTTTAAATTACTTTTCAAACTTATGACTTTGAGGGAAATATTTTTCCACGTTAAAAATTCTTTGATCATCTTAATAATGATTGACATATGTACTATAAATTCTATGAAAATTTTATTCGATATAAGATAGTTTAATGGATATTTTATCCTTAACCACTTTCACAAATCTTGGATTACTTATTCTGAACATCACCAATATTCTCATGTCATTTATAATTTTATATGACATGTCATAAATATTTTTAGCAAAGTTACTCTTTTTATCACCATTGGTGAACTAGCTTTACAATCAACACTTTTTAAGATAATAGATATTGATTCCTTTTATTGTTGTAATATTCACTCAATATCTACTATCTATTTTTATAGATGTTGCATCTATTCCCCACTTGAAGCTTAACTTTCATAGATTAATGGCCATTAGAGAAATAAGATAAAAATATATATTTGACCATCCACATTATCTCCAAGAGGTCCAACAAGAGACACCCATCATTGAAGAAATAAAGGAATTTAGCTCCTCATCAAGTTGAAATTTCTTGAAGAATTTATATATCACCAAGATATAATCAATGTCTCCTATCAATAACTAAATATTAATCTTTATTAAATAAGTTCATATTTAAAATATCATATTTCTCATATTAGATATCAATAAAGTTTCTTTTTATAAATAATTTTGCATCTTATATGACCTCACCAAAGGTGATAATAAAGTAGTAGTGGACAATGTCTTCATTATGAAGACTATGAAAATAAGTGATTGATAAGATCTTAATTCATCTAAATTTTTTAGAAGATATAAGCATCAAATGGTACAAATTCTATCTATAAAACCCATATGACATAAGCTTGAAAAAAATAAAATTTCTTTCTAAAAATTTTAATAAGCATTAGCCTTATATGATATATATTCTTTTCAGGAATTTTAAAAGGAGAAAATATCAGTATGTACATATTTTTTTCTACTCTTCTCAAACCTCAAAAGGTTTAATTAAGCCTTAGAACATATATATATATATATATATATATATATATATATATATATATATATATATATATATATATATATATATATTCAGCCAAAAAATTTAGAAAGTATGTGCCTTAGAAGATATATGATTCTTATTTATTAAAATATACCATTGATACAAGCAGATTTAGAAGCCCCAAAAGGGCCATGATATGTTACAAAGTCTTATCAAATAAAGAATTGATGTCTCTATATTTTAACTGAGAGAATATCTTTTTGCTCAGTTCAACTATAACATACTCTGTCTAGATAGTTTAGTGTTTTTGGTAGTCTTATTAGCGCCTATGAAAGGGAATTTGATATCCCTATACTTAATATTATTTAATATATTTTAAAATAAGATATTGAGCCTAAGAAGGGGGAGTATGTGGAGTGTGAGTTTTTCCCATAACTCTAACCATGAAGACTAACTTAGTACTATTTGTAGAGAGATACACTAGTGCTTGCGAGGAGAAATGCGATTCATTTTTATATTACAGTATTTAACATTTTTAAGATAAAGAGCTAAAGCTTATAAAGTGGGAAAATTATTACGTCCGGCGTCCGTATTCATCCGGAGGCGAATCCGGATGCACCACGTCATCCTGACCCCTGTGCATCCGGGTGAGTCCGGGTGACATGGCGCGTCTGGATTCGCCTCCGGACGGTTCGGAGGCCGGACATAATAATTCGCCTATAAAGTGAGAGTTAGGAGGCGTGAGTTTTTCTCCTCCCTTTTGATGGTATTTATACTTAAAGATAAGAAGATGTGAACAGGTCCATGTCATAAGTCAATCGGTCTAATTTAATTTTTTAAAACTATGAATTTGAGTGTTATTTATGACTTCTCTATCATTCTCTAGTAATTTTATTCATAACATTAAAATTTGATATATTTATATGAATAACGCTCAAATACATAATTTTAGAAATCAAATGAAACCAATCGATATATATTTTTGAAATATATATATATATATATATATATATATATATATATATATATATATATATATATTAATTATAAAATAAATTTTAAAAGTTTAAAATCTATCATAACTCAAATTTCGTAAGAACATAGTGACACAAAAAATGTTCGATATGTTTTCTCTTAAATCGTCCCGTTATTTTCTCATCGGCCTTTCAACAAAAGAAAAGTTGCATTTCTTTCTTCTAAATACTTGATGAGAAAATGACTTGTTCATTAAAAAAAAAAAAAAAATCCAAAAGTCACGTGCATTTTACGAATTATGCCATTAAAATTCGAGAATTTTTATAAGATAACGCTACTTTGTCAAAAGGCATTTATTTTTGTTGGATGACCTATTCCCGTTTGGAATTTTAAGTTTACCTCAAAGGGTACAAAATCTTGTACCGCAAATTCTCTACGAGCAATTATTATATTCGGTGTCCGAATACATTCAGAGACCAAAAATCAAGCGCCATGTCACCTAAACTTGGTATTTTGGACTCGATATTGCTCGGTATACATTCGGACCGTTCGGTTTTTGACCAGATGTTATAATTTCTCCCAAGGTACATCCGCCATATTCTAACACGAACGAACTAATTAAGGCTTCCTTCAATTTGGAGAAATTAATTTTATTTTTATATGAAGATTCAACACGTGAATAAAAAAAATAAAAGTTAAAAAATATTAAATTTTTATTTGAAAATTTTAAGAACGGGAATTAGATAATTTAATCTAGTTAAAATAATTTTACTAGTTTATATCATCAATTATAAATAATCATCTTTCCTATGATTAGGAAATGATTGATATTATAATATAGTATACATGAATTATGAAGTTGGATACTATTATAGAAGTTGGAAGAACATTAAAATATTAGAAATATTATTAAGAGATGTTTGTTATTTATTTATTCATTCTTATTTGAGAAGATGAGATCAGAGATCAAGAAGTCAAGTATAAATCATGGTGAAATTGAAGTTAAGATCGATGGTATGCGGTAGTTTTATTGGTGATAATATGTCACCATTGCTTGTAATGTTAGTCAATGAAGTATGAAAGTTCGTGAGGGTTGTTAAACCTTATAGAATTAGTCTCGAGGCTAACCAAGAGGGAATGAATTGATGATTTAAAAAACTTCTTTAAACACAAAGAAAAGTTCATCTTTTTTAAGCTTTTTCAACATCTGAAAACTGATAGTTTTATCTTTTGATGCAGAAGAAAAGTGATTTCTCAATAACAGATAATCAGAGATTTCAACCCACACAATTAACACAGAAACAAATGCGAAAAATAAAGTGTGAAAAAATAAAACCAAGAACAAACACACTAGAGATTTATAGTGGTTCGGTCAACCTGACCTACGTCCACTCCCCAGAACCTCCCATTCCAAGTATTGCACTAAACTTTTTAGTGACTCTCATTTAGCCTCACAGCTAGACAGAGAAGCCCTTATAAAATCTTTCCACCAACCCGGTGTAGCAGAGGATCATACTCCTTTCACAGACAGAGAAACATGACTCCTTTTAACCCTCCTAGTGAGGCAGAAAACTTTGACTTCTTTTTACCCTCATGGTGAGGAAGAGAACCTAGAATCACTTTCAACTTCCCTGTAAGGTGGAGTAATCGAGTCCTTTGACACCAAAGAGTTCTTCTTATTTCCAAAATTTTCTTCAAGACAAACCTTGAATCCAATGGTATTAAGATGCAAACTTGCCAAACAACAATATGAAACCCCACCCACACTCCCTTGAACCCCACAAGGATCTTCTCCCTCTCAAGCTCCACCCTTTCACCCTCTCTTCAAGTTTTCTTCAAAAGAATGAAGACTCAATGCATGCCAAAGACACTTACAATATCCTTGGAGAAAGCTTAAACATAGGGCTTCAAAAACCCTAAAAACTAATAATCATGGATGATCTAAATTGTCTAGTACGATTAGTTAAATAAGTTGATTGTACAATACAATATAAATCGTACAATATGATTAGTTCAAAATTTAAACATCTGATTTTTACTCAATCTCACTCCCCTTAAGTGTGTGTGTGCATGATCATCAAGCTAGCATACATCCTTACAGAATATGACTCAAGAAATAAAAAAATACATCAATGAATATTTCAAAAATCTTTATAGCATAACCTATTCTACCTAATCTTGAGCCTTGAATCTTCGTTGGATGGTGCATGACCTTCCTGAAATATTAGTGCACACGCTAACAAATATATATTGCTAATATAATTAGACATAAGGATGTGAGCCACAATATTTGTTATCATCAAAATCATAAACTCGTGAACTTGAGTTGCAACAAAGTAGGTGGGCGTTGACAGCTTGGTGCCAATAATGGGCATCGGTGTTTATATTGTTATGTGTGGAATTTGATTTTGTTGATCAATCTGGTTATTATGTTTTCTTGGACCTTAAAGTTTGTTGTGTTCGTTGGGGGAGTAAGGGGTTTACCCCTTGCTTGGGGTTCGGGTGCCTTACACTCGAAAATATTTTTTTTTCAGTACAATAGCCTTCATTGCATACCCGAGTGCCTCGACGTTGTGTTCTCAAGCAAAATTGTATAGATATGGCATTGCAGTAGTGCAAGACAAAGTCTTGAGCTTCACAGCGCCCAAACTGGTGTCGCAGTGCTGCGAGATAGACTTTTAGCTTTCTTTCTCATTTTTCTGAAGGGTTGTGTTCCTTGGGGTTCTTTTACTTAGCTTTCTCTTGTATTTTGAGTATGTAGACATTGAGAATGGTGGATGTGAGAAGAGAAGTAATGAGAGAGTGAGAGATAAGAGAGATTTGTACTTATTTCTCATAAATTTCATAGTGGATTTGTTGGTGTGGTGTGTCTCCATGATTTTTCCCCTATTTTAAGGTTTTCCATGTTAAATCCTAGTGTCGTTAACTTTTTCGTTGATTTTACTTTCTTGATTGTTTCATCATTGTGGTGTTTACTCCCCCTCATCTTCTCCGTCATATATCGATGGAGTGTGTTGGCCTTATAGGTGATAGCTTGCACCTACATTGTTGAGATGGTAGGCGACGAAGTCCGTGATCTTCAACATTTGCATCAACGACATGGATTGACTTGATAAGCGATAACTTGTATTGGAATTAATGGTGGGGAAGATGGGTGAAAAATTAGTAGAGCTCGCTTTTTGTGTAAATGGTGTGCACATAGATAATGACATGCAACAACACTGTTAGCGACAACAATTGATGAAATTGGCAAATGTATGCATTAATGTTGATGTGAGGATTGGCCTTATAAGTAATATTGTGCATAAACATCATTAGCTATGTCAGACAACAATTCGGGTCACGGGTCGGGTTCGGGTCAAACTCGAAACTGACATGGCACTATTCAGGTCAACTAGTACCTGACACGTTTTTGAAAGCGGGTCAGTTTTCGGACCAGAACCCGACCCACTTCGGGTCCTGGTCAACCCAATACGATCTGAATGACCCAGTGCCAACAAAAATGCTAGTTTTTGGGTCCAAAAAGGGTCAATCTCCTCTTTTCAGGTCAAAACTGGTCAATATGGGTTATCAGGTCAAAACTGGTCAATATCGGGTTGTCGGGTCAAAATGGGTTTTCAGGTAAAAAACGGGCCAGTTTTAGGTCAATTTCGGATCAAATGATCAACCCGAATCAAACCCTATTTTTGAAACGAGTTGAATTATTGAACTTGAACCTAACCCATTTCGAGTTCGGGTTGACCCTAACTCGAAATTTTCAGGTCGGGTTTAAGTCGGATTTTCGGGTCATATCAAATATTGACACCCCTATCATTATGTTTGTGTTAATGGCATGAAATAATCCTAAAGGCAATGATGTACGTCATTGGGATGACAAAGTTAGTGAGAACATATGTTTGTATTGATGGTATGCATCAATCATACAAGCAGTGACATGTCACAATATTGTTGGCAACAAAAACAATGGGAGATGTAGTCATGCAATAAAAGCCTAGAAGATCATAGTCGTCAACAGTGATTGGACAATGGTGGTTGAGCAACAATAGCTTGGCGCAACATTTGTTAGCGATGATCATATCAAGCGGAGTCCTAGAGTTTTTCAAATTTTCAAGTCCTATCTAATTTTAAGTCAATAACTATGCTCTCAAGCCCCTTTTTATTTGAAGAATGTCTATTTATACTTTTCTTAAGTGACACTTCGATAATTTTAGCTAATATTCCTAAACCATTTCATGGAACATATTCCCTCAATCACAGACCAATCTCTTAAAATTTATTAGCATGACCTCAAAATCAGTTTAAGTTAGACTCATTAGATTCTTTCAATTTATTTGATTTGATTGTACTTTATATGAAATTTTCTTCATTAAGAAAAAGAATTTAAGAACATCTCTATTTAAGATTCTTTGCTTACACCCAATGACCCAATGAAAGAAAGTGCAACGGAAATATGAATAGCATTGTTGTTGTGTTTAATTCAATTTATTAGACGTTATTTTCGAACCAAACAAGATGGTTGGGGAGTTGAATTGAGCTGTCATTCCTCACCTGTACGTATATGAAGAGATTTATTTAATGTATCATAGATTTTTTTTTTTTTTTTTTGGAAAATATGTATCATAAATATAGCTTTGCTTTTTCTCCTCAGAAGGTACAAGCAGGTCAAAATATAGATCACTCATTTTTTTTATTAGTATTACATTGTAGCTGTTAATAGGAAAAGCATTTATTATAATTCATTAGGTTAATATAATTATTTGACTAAATTCATTTAAATAAAGCATCAATATTTAATTATAAAGTAATTAATGCGTTCGCGTTTCCTCTAATTCCTTCAAACCATAATGCTCGGTATGTTTGGCAGGGATTTGATGAAAAGTTAATAAATTTTTCTTTATTTTTATATTTCACTATTTTCAGTATTTTTTGTGCTAGACAGCTACTTTCTATATCAACTTTCAAAAAAAAGTCAAATTCATACACTTGATAGCCAATTAAGGCTTTGTTTGGTACGGCTTTCTTACTGCTTCTTAAAGCAGCTTTCTAGTATAAAAAAATAAATTTTTTTGTGCTAAAAAGCTGCTTTAAGAAGCAGTAAGAAAGCCGTTCCAAACGAAGCCTAAGGGATGGCTTTTTAACTACTTCTTAAAGCAACTTTACTATTGCTGCGGTCTGAAAGATTCGTGGCGGTAGAGTGAGTAAACTTTTGTCTTAGCGATGCACGAATATCCAACACACAAACAGAAAGAAAGAAGTAGAACACCAAAATCTTTTTTACGTGGAAAGCCCGAAGAGGGAAAAACCACGGGGCCTTGCTCAGGTGAAAATATTCCACTAAACTTGAGTGAATTACAAGGGTTGACCCGTCCCTCGATTTAGAGGCGGTCGAATTACAGTGATTTGGAGAGATAGTCAAAAGGTCTGGAGATGGTCGTACGGATGTCCGGTAGGTGGCGGCCGGGCGGGTAGTCCGACGAAGGTCGGGCTGAAGTCTGGCAGGCGGCGACCGGGCGATGGTGTGGGCGACGGGCGGCAGCCGAGCGGTAGTCCGACGAAGGTCGGTCTGAAGTCCGGTTGCAGGCAGCGGCAGGGCGGTGGTTTGACGGAAGGGACGACCGGGGGCGGTCCGACGGCAGGAGGCGGCAAGCGTCGACCGAGCGGTGGTCCGGCTGCAGGCGGTGGTCCGGTTGCAGGCGGCGACAGGGCTGTGGTCCGACGGCACGCGACGACTGGGCGGTGGTCCAGCGGCAGGCGGCGACCGGGCGGTGGTCCGGCGACAGGCGGTGCCCGGTGGTTCGGTGGCAGGCGGCGGCCGTGTGGTGGTCTGGCGGCAGGCGGCGGCCGGTGGTCCGGCGGCCGGGCGGTTGTCTGGCGGCAGGCGGCGGCCGGGCGGTTGTCTGGCGGCAGGCGGCGGCCGGGCGGTTGTCCGACGTCAACCGGCGGCCAGTCCGGCCGCAGGCGGCGGCCGTGCAGTGGTCCGACGACAGGCGGAGGCTGGTGGTCCGGTGGCAGGCGGCGGCCGGTGGTCCGGCGGCAGGCGGCGGCCGGTGGTCCGGCGGCAGGCGGCGGCCGGGCGGTTGTCCAACGGCAGGCGGCAGCCGGGCGGTGGTCCGGCGACAGGCGGTGGTGGTGCTAGAGCTCTTGAAGCTTCAGAGCTCTCTTCAATCTCAAGCCAAAGGTCCCTCTCATGTGGAGAGTGGGGGTCTATTTATAGATTTTCATGAGTGGCACACCCTGTAAATCTAGAGAAGATCCGGGACAGGTTCAGAGTGCTCCATCGGATGGCTCGTATTGATTCCCCCGATCGTAGAGAGTTTTTTAACTATTTAAGTGCCTTAACAATGTGAGGTCTTGGGCTCGTTGGATTCGTCTCGCCAAGACGCTCGATTTGACTATAAGCATGTCATATTTGGATATCATTTCATTATCCAAATAATGATTTAACCCTTCTAAATGTGGCCCGGGCCCCCGATTTGGACCCATTTGGGCTTGGGTTGGACCAATTTCGGTGTTGTTCGGTTCGTCCCTTTGAGATGCTCAATTTGATTATAAGTTTGCTGAAATTGGAATCCATGTGACACCAAAAACAAATTCCAATTTGAATGTGCCTCGAGATTCGTGCTCGATCAAGGCAATTTTTTAGGACGTATCAACTATAAAATTTTAAATTTTTAAACTAGAAAAATTGTTTTCAGAAGAAATAAAAAATCGTCCAAACAAAACTTTAAGTCAAATTCATACACACATCACATACGCAAGCTTCAAACATAAGATCTCTTAATTAGTAGCTAAAACTCCAACCAACATATCAAGATGAGCTACGTGTTGACTGGACTCGAATTGTAATGTTGCTCATCTTAGTATAATGATTGAGAGTTTCAACTACTAAAAGACATGAATTTGAATGTTTGTATAAAATGATTGTGTGCATAAATTACCTTCGGGTTAACCAAATAAGCGAGTGAAAATTAATTTTAGCTCATTTTACTTTTTTATTTTCCCTTACTATCTTTCAATTACTTGGAATAGAAGATAGCCTAAATGGACCCTAAGAAATGCTATTTTATGCGATTGTATCAATCAATTTAGTTGATAGAAATCTTTGGCGTTGTTTGCAAGCTTCTTAACTTTAAAAAATAAAATAAAATAAAACTGTGATCAGTGATTGGGAGTTCTTTTTCTCTACTAATCCAGGTTTAAGCGCATTAATTTATATTAAGTTTACTAATATTCGTACTTAACTGGCGCGCATCATTTAATAAGCCTTTTTAATCTTGTCTTTATGCAATTTTATGGGACCTAAGAAGTGTGAGTGCAAGGTAAAATTATTACACGCGGAGTTCGGATGCGTCCGGAATCCGGATTACAATCAATATTCATCATGTTGATTGTACACAGTGTACAAGTTATACACATCGGTGTGTACTGATAACGTGCGTAATTTGATTGAAGTCCGAACGCAAGTTATATCCGACTCCGCATATAATAATTTCCCGAGTGTGTTCAAGACCACAAAATGGGACCTAAGAAATGTTAGTGTATAATTTAGAAATTCCAGCAGACATGTCAGTCATGATTGAGTAACATATAATGCACTCAGCTTATTTTTTTATTTTATCGAATGTTAGATTTTGAAAAAATATTTACAATTAAAAATATTCTTTAACAATTTTTCATATTCATAAATAATGCAAAATAATTAAAAAAATTCATATTATTTGATTCACCTCAATTTTCAACATAAAAATACACAAAACAATAAATTAAAACTATAGATTAAAGGTATGTAGCATCACTCCTGGATTTTGTATTTATTGTGCTAAAAAATTACTTTCTACGGACTTTCAAAAAAACTATTTTCTCCACAAAAGTTTTTTAATCATCTTTATAAAAAATTACAACTATATCAAATGAACTCTTAAGCTTCAAGTGAAGAGGGTGACTACAATAATATTTACATTTATTTGTATGGCTGCAATTTTTTCTGTGCAAAAGCTACAATTAGTCTAAGGCTTTATTTGGGACAGCTTCTTTGTTCGGTTTTTTAATATAAAAATTTTTTGAATTAGAATTTTTTATACTAAAAAACAGTTTTATAAAACAACAAAAAAGCTGTCCCAAATGAAGCTTAAATGGAGCAAAAGCTGCAAGGAATAAAAATAATAATACGCTAAATGAAGCAAAATAAATAAATAAATAAATAAATAAAATCATATTCTTCAACGGGTACTTCACATAGGCAATCACAACCAAGAGCAGCTTCCGCATCCAAAAAAGAAGAAAACGTGATAGAAAGAAACTCAATGGCACCATCAGAACAACAACACAGGGCATTCCCAAGCAATTAAAATAGAGAAAACTAAGCAGTCTAGCATCACAATTCACAACAGCAAAACCCAATTACAAAATATCACTAGCTGAAATGTAAGATCACTTAAATATATTACCTTTTATCAGATATATATACACCAAAGAAACCCATCACAAATGATCAGAAACCAATACCATCAAGAAAGAGACCCATAAGGAAGCACGTAACAGTAACACCATTAGTTGCCATAGAAAATACTGAGAGTCTGAGAAGCTGAAACAAGTGACATTTGATCAGAGGCCATTGCAAGGCCCTGCAACATTCTCACAATCTCTGTAGTATCCTCCAGATAATACTTGGCTTTGCTGGGCTTTTGCCCGACGGTGCAAGCGAACACTTCGGCGACCGGAGACAAGGCGGAACCAGCCCTCGCACTATTGATGACCTCGAACATATCGTCATCTGATCTATCGTCGCCGATGCAAACAACAAAATCTGGAAGCTTGGTCTTTTCTTGCATCATCGATAGAAGGCACTCGGCAACTAAGCCTTTTGTGACACCCTGCATTGAATAGAATTGTGCATGATATCAAGTAAAGAGATGAGAATTCACAATTGCAAGGTAGAGCATCTAAACTGACCTGTGGTTTAACTTCTACAAAGTGTTGCCCACTCTTCACAGAAACAGGCTCATTTGATAGAACACTTTCCAGGTGGTCCAGAAGTTCTTTGGCCTGACAGGATCCAAAATCAGGATCTGCATATTGATAGTGCCAAACAAGGGCGCTTTCTTTAGCTTCTATGCTCGATCCATCAGTTGTTTCAGTGTATAATTGCATGACAGGTTCAGCAATCTGCTTCCAGTCAAAATCTGGCACGGGTACACGAGTCTCCCATTCCAACTCTTGATTTTGCCTGGGAAAATCAACAATTAAAAGCAAAACTGACGCACAAACTTTAAGTTAAGCATCCTTTTGGTCAAACTTTGGCCTTCTTAAAGCAGCTTTCTAGTAAAAAAATTTTAATTTTTGTACTAAAAAGCTGCTTTAAGAAGCAATAAGAAAGACGTCCCAAACAAAACCTTTAGCTCAAAGATTTTTAAAAGTTTACATCAAATAAATAGGAATTAGGAGGTTTTATAATTTATAATCAATCAATACTCAAGAAAAATAATACTCTAAAATGAGTTTACCTCATAAAGAAGCCATGTTCAGCCCCAAGTGCAAGTTTATTGCAAGGTGAAAACCATTCACTGAGAGTATCCTTGTCCTTACCACTAACAAGAAATACCAAGTTGTCCGGATCCCTACACAAGCTATTGAGGATGCTTATAACTTCAGGAGTAGGCTTCTTGTTTATAGATGTTTGAGGCATCATTGTGCCATCATAATCTAAAAGGATAGCTCGGTTTTTTGTTCTTTTGTATGCTGAAACAATGTGCTCTACAGAGAGTTTTCTGAAATTGGGGTCAAGTGCAATGACCCTGAAGCCCAAACCAAAGCCAATTCCCCAGCACCTCCTCCTACCATGGTCCCGGCACGTCCTTCCCAAGTCCTGCAAGAAGCTATTAGCCCAATAACCAACATCATGAGTACTCACATATCGATAATGTTTCTCATGGCGAAGCTGTTTCTCATTATAACTCATTGCCAATGCGGTATCCATGGCTTCGGCCACCGAATCTACATTCCAAGGGTTGACACGAATAGCTCCGCTAAGTGATGGTGAACACCCAATGAACTCCGAGACAACTAACATACTCCTTTTGGGCTCTGATGCATCGAGCTGCAACAGTTTATCCAATCTCTCATTTCCTTGTCTACAAATAACATATTCATAAGGGATGAGATTCATGCCATCCCTTACTGCAGTAACAAGACAGCACTCAGCTACAACATAATAAGCAATTCTCTCATAGAGCTGGAGCGAGCTATCGATGAGAACGACAGGTTCATAGCCTGGCCTTCCAAATGTGTCATTAATTCTCTTAGCTGTTAAATATGTCTCTGTTTGCACCTCCTGAACATCTCGTCCTCGGCCTCTGGCTGGGTTTGCAATCTGCACCAAAACAACCTTTCCACCCCACTCCGGATGCTGCACAAGAAACTGTTCCATTGCCAGAAGCTTCAAGCTGATCCCTTTAAATATGTCCATATCATCAACTCCAAGTAACACAGTCCGGCCCTTAAACTGGTTGAGCAGTTCAGCAACTTTAGCTTCAGTCTCTGGAAGATCTAGTATAGATTGAAGCTGCCTCAGGTGAACCCCAACAGGAAGTATTTTAATGCTAACTGTGCGACCATAATACTCGATCCCAACATGACCCCTCTTAGATTGATAAGAAAGACCTAGCATTCGGGTACAACATGAAAGAAAATGCCTGGCATAATCAAAGGTATGAAATCCAATCAGATCAGAGTTGAGAAGTGCTCTGAGGAGTTCATCTCTAACAGGAAGAGTTCTATAAATCTCAGAGGAAGGGAAGGGGCTGTGAAGAAAGAATCCAAGCTTGACTCGGTTAAACCTTTTTCTCAAGAATGTTGGCAAGATCATAAGATGATAGTCATGAACCCAAACAAAGTCTTCTTCAGGGTTGATCACTTCCATAACCTTATCGGCAAAAATCTTGTTCACAGAAACATAAGCTTGCCATAGTGAGCGATCAAAGCGACCACCAAGGTCAGGAGAAAGAGGTAGCATATAGTGAAACAGTGGCCATAGCTGCTGCTTGCAGAAACCATGATAGAATCTGCTAAAGAGTTCAGGGGGCAGAAATGTGGGGACGCACTTGAAGGTCTCAAGAAGGGTTTGTGAAACATCATCTTGGTCCTTTGAATCAATCTCCTCTCTAAGACAACCAATATACACAACTTCAACATCTTCCCCAAGACCATCTTTGAGTTGAAGTAGCAAAGAATCCTCGTCCCAGCTAAAGTTCCAGCCACTGTTATCCGGGCTGCGATGAACTCGAAGAGGGAGCTGATTGCCTACTACAATTACTCGCTCTTGAGAAACCGAAGATGGGGCATCAGAAACCACACTGTTTGAGTTTTCCTCATCCAAATCAGAGATGATACCAGCTACTGTCATTACTCTAGGTAGCCTTCTGCCAACTCGGCCAACAGTCAGCGAATCACCGGAAACAAGATCCAAAAGATTCGAATACGACCTTGAAACCATTTTGGGAGTCCAGTAAAATCCTTGAGGCACCAGAACTGCGAAAAATACCAAAAAAGAAACAGTGATTTAGGGCTCCAGTAAGGGCATGAACAGCACTAGTAACTTGATCATGGAGAATCTTATGTTGAAGAGCCTATAGATATGAATATTCTGAAGAATCAACCTATTTCAAGCAAAAACAAAACTGGGAAAAACTGATCGCCATAATAGCTGAAAATACTTAATAGAACTGAAGAAATGAGCAATCTTTTCTCCATAAAGCGTAGATAGAAACAAGAAGCAAGGGATTAAGTAGATCCACGACAAGATACACCTATCACCCCATATTGCAAACACTAACCAAACACCGCAAAGTTCAAAAATCGCAGGAAGATCTCAAATGCAGAGCAAACTCGAAATCCTTGGAAGATAAAACAAACCAGTTACCAGTATTGGAGAAGCCTTCTAAGAAAAATCAGATCAAGCGAGCTGCAGAAAAATACAACCAAGAGCAACAAATTAGTGCGTGCAAGCGGGGTAAAAAGAGGATGGAAAAGATGGAGGAAGTAGTTCTTGAGAGATGGAAAGCAAAGGGTCTCCTTCTCCCCTTACCTTCTCCTGTCTGCGGAGCTTTAGAGCGGACAAAAGTGACAACGCTCAAAAAATGGCATACGATTCCACGCAGCCCTCACTCCCGCTATCGCCCGTCCCTACCGACCACTTAGTGCACTCACCAGAATTGCATCCTTCCGTCGTTTAGCGCTTTCGCGCGGCTCCATGGGTGCATGATCATGAACAGTGCACGTGAGGGGTATGCTCACCGGAGAATGACACCACTCAGTGATGAGTGATTATTTTGAACCGTCTGATGAGATTAGCATAATCGGACGGCCCTGGGCAGGTAATCCCACATGGCACATTATACATGAAAGAAACATGTTAAGCATCTAATTTCATTTTTTTTTTTTGGTCTTTAGCAGAAGAGGAAATAATACTTCGCATTGTGTTCATCGTTCAATCATGAAAGCTTTTATCAGAAATTTCTTTTAATGGGGGTATAAATTAACGGTTTCAAAATTATCCTCAATATATTTTTTTTTAAATCTGGATTTAAATCAGTATTAACGGTTTATTCAAAATATTTAAAATAATTTTAATGCAAGAAAATAAAATATATGTCAAAAATAAATTAACAATTAAAATTATTTGTGAGGGGGGATTAATGGAGAAAATAGTTATATTTAAAAAGCAAGATAATTAGCAAAAAACAAAGAATTAATTCTATTAGAAGAAATAATGACATACCAAAAGAGTTTGCAAATAGGCGGATGACAAACATTAATATGACAAAACAAAGGATGCAGAAATAATTAATATAGATTACGATGACTTATTTTTTAATTGTAGTTTACTAATACAATGATTAGTGAGCATTGTGGTTTTGTTTGGGGTATCTTAAAATCTTCTGTTTTTAATTTTTAAAGTTCAATTCTTTTTTTTTTGGGTAAACCCGGGGCTAAAGAAGTCCATATATTAAAAAAAAAGAACAACTACAAGTAAACCTGTAAAGGAAAAATGTAAAGAAACAACTAAACAAAAGGAAAATTCATCCAACATACCAAAACAGAGAGGCAAATGGAGGAGATTACAATCAAGAAGACTCAGAAACAATAAGACCTAAAACCCCAATCATCAAAAGATCAGCAAAAAAAAATCCCACGAAGTCGCGGCGGTGGCTGAGGTTGCCAAAGAGAACCTCGCAAAAAAAGTGCTGCAGAAGAGAGGATAGGCCGTTGCAGAACCTCCAGCCGACGACACATAAAATATAATTCAAGCCAGGTTGCCCAGGAGGCAATCCATGACAAGAAGGTATGGGGAAGGCCTAGCTCATCATTGTCAGATTGTAGAACTCCACCGGAATCAACCAAAAAGTACTGAAGTTGTAGCAGAAATGAAACCATGGCATAAATCCAGAACTCTCCAAAAATTAACCTGGAAGGAACTTAAGGAGCGGGGCAGCCTCTGCCCCCAAAAAATAATACGAAAAGATATGTGTAATCCAAAGCAAGCAAAACTGGAGCATAAAAAGCAAGCTCCCAAAATATTTTTGTATACCCAGTAAGCCCAAACCGTAGTAAAAACATGAAGAAAGCTCCAGGACATCAAAAAATAACCAGCAGAAACCCAACGAATGGGTAAATGTTAGATACCAGTAAACCTCCTCAGCAACATGTCTTTGTTTTGCCATTTAGAAACTTTAAGGCGAATAGCAGAAGAAATAGTACATAGGATTTTGACTGAATTTGTATTTAAGTTAGAGAAACGACGATTGTTTCTCTCTCTCCAAATGTGATAGATTGTGTAGCTAACAGTAAGATAACAAAAAAAAAATTTCCAGCCTATTATAAATCATCAAATGCTCGAAGAATTCAAAAATTTGAGCTATAGTAGGTCTCAGTAAGAAGCAGTTTAAGTCCGGCATTAACCTGGTAAGAATATTAAATGAAAAATCACAGCCAAAGAACAGATGACTATGGTTTTCCGGATAGCAATGACAAAAAGAGCAAGCAAGAGGCACACCCAGACCTCTAGATTACAAATTATCCATCGTTTTAAGTTTCCCTAAGATGGCCATCCACGAAAAGCAAGCATATTTAAGAGTATGTTTCTTGTACCAAATCGAAGAATACCAGTCAACCTTAGTTAAATGAGAATAAAATTGGTTAATAAAAGCTTTAAATACCCAATTTGCAGACCCATTCAAAAGAACCTCAATTTTCTCTATGATTTTACAATCCAAGATAGCAGTAGAGATAGCTGTGGGAAACGAACAAGGAAGAGACCAATTGCCACAAACAATAATATCCTTCACCAAAGTATTAGCAAACACAACATTGTAATAAGCCGCAGAAATCTGGGAGCCTTTGAGCCAGGGGTCCCAGAGCAATGAAAAACTGCAATCTTGACCCACATTGAAGGTAATGTTATCCTTAATTCTCAAAGCAGTACCATAGATCTTTTTCCAGAATTTAGAAGCGTGAGGGGGAGGAGGTTTCCATGGGGAAATGTAAAAAGACTTATACCAATCACTCAGAAGGTTTTTGGAGCTGTAAAACCTTCCAATGATAGAACAAAAAACAGCATGATAAAGAGCATCCACCGAAGGAATACCAAGACCACCAAAACATTTAGGCAGAGTGACTTTAGACCAAGCAATGAGGTGAAGTTTCTTTTCATGAACATTGCTATGGAAGAGAAATCTGGAACAGATTTTGTTAATGGTGGCACAACAAGATTTTGGTATAATTGATCCCCTTATCCAATAGGCAATAGTATTGGAGATTGTGAATTTAAGAAACTGGACCCTACCTACAAAAGAAAGAAACTTGATTTTCCAACCATCAAGTAGAGCAAAAATTCTGCTTAGAAGTGGTTGGAAGTGAGAAATATTTAGCCTTTTAGGAGAAACAGGAAGTCCCAAATAGATGAAGGACTCTTTGACTTGGTGAATGCCCAGAATATCACAGATATTTTGCATGTCAAGGGCAGAACTAGAGAAAACAATTGAGCTTTTTGAAGCATTGATATGAAGGCCAGAAGTGGACCCGAAAAGGTGCAAACAGGAATTAAGGGCCACAGCATTTTCCCTTGAAGCCACTCCAAAAACAAGAAGATCATTAGCATGCATGAGGTGATTAATGTTGATATCTCTACAATAATACCTTTGAAGCTAAAGTTAGTAGAATTATTGCAGAGAATATTGGATAGTCCGTCCATCACTATGCATAATAAAAGGGGTGAGAGGGGACAACCTTGTCGAAGGCCAGATGAGGAGTTAAAAAACCCCTCAAGAGAGCCATTTAAACAAACAGAAAAATAAACATCTGATATGCAGCCTTTTATCCAAGAAACAAACACTTCAGGAAACCCCTTTTATATAAGTCTGGCACTCAAGAAATCTCTAGAGACAGAATCGAATGCCTTTTTGATGTCTAGCTTAGCACAAAATTTCTTGTTGGGACCCTTGAAATCCCTAAGAATTTCAGAAGCAAGGGTAATATAATCCGTAGAGCATCTCTTTGCTATAAAACCCGATTGACTATCATGAATGATCGAGGGAAGCACCAATTTAAGTCTGTTAGCTAAAATTTTAGCCACGATTTTATATCATTACATAGAGAAATCGGCCTATAGTCATTAATATGTGAGGCATGAGAGCTTTTAGGTATCAGAGTTATAGCAGTGGCTTTAATACCTTTAGGGAGGGACCCAGAAAAGAAGAAGTTGTTAATAGCACTATAAACTTGAAAACCAATTAAATGGCAAGACTTTCTATAATATGCAAAGGAGAAATCGTCTGGTCCAGGAGCCGAGGACTCATTGCCATAAAAAACAACCTTTTTAACCTCCTCAAAGGAAACCGTGTCAACCAACAAGCATTTCAAGTGTGGAGGGACCATCTTACCAAGATGAATAGGAAGGGGGGAAACTGTGGGGGTAGTGGTTGAGTTGTACATATTTTTGAAATGATTAATAATAGCCCTTGAAATCTCAGCTTGATCAGTGAAGTGGCCCTCGTTTGTAGTAATTTCTTTGATGCAATTTTTATTGTTTCTATTCCTGAGCTTAGCAAATAGAAAACCTAAATCATCTTCGCCCTGGGTGAGCCATGAGGCTTTAGCTCTTTGAGATATCCAAGATGACCAATGAGATTGCAAAGAGGCAAGGTTTTCATTTATGCATTTTAAGCTGATATTGAGTTCCAAATTCAAAGGCTGATTTTGAAGATCAATCAAGCAAGAGTGCTGCTTGGCTTTGAGATCCAAAATGGAACTAGAAAGGAAGTTAGAGGAAGCCTAGTTGTGTTCTTAAGAGACCTCTTGAGGCAGTGCAGACTATGAGAGAACAAGGCAAGAGGACTTCTAGAAGTCATAACAGAGAAGGCAGTGAACACATCATCTCAGAAACCGTCCATATTAGTCCAGTAGTTTTTAAACATAAACCTAGCAGATTTAGGTTTAGCATGAGTTGGAATAAAGATTAATGGAGAGTGATCAGATCCAAGTGTAGGATCCATTTGTAATAAGCCATGGGTAAATAGTCCAATAAAGCAGAGTTAACAAGGACTCTATCAAGCTTAATGTTGATTGGGTGATCCACCCTTTGGTTGCACCATGTATAAAAAAGACCAGTAGAAGATAAATCTTGCACACCACATTTAAAAACCATATTATTCAGCTCCCCTAACCTATTCAACTCTCAATGATAGTTTAAAAATATATATTTTTTTACATAATTTTTAAATACAAAATTTGAAAAAAAAAGTGAATTTTATTTTCTTAACAAATATTAAATTTTTTTATCACAAAAAACTGTCAAAAAACTTTTTTAAACAAAACCTTTATGCGTATACTATATATATCCACAATATATACCAATCCTATTTTTTTAAAGGGTTCTACATTTTCTTTTAGAAAGAATTGATTGCAAATAATGGAAGAATTATTTTGAGTTCAAGACAAAAAGAAAAAAAGTTAATAATCATAGATGCAATATGCCCATTTCTTTCCTAACATCTTCAAAGTTCGATTTGGAATTCTCTCAATATTTTTTTGTTGCACCATGACGTTAAAGAATAGGGGTGTCAAAAAATGATCGACTCGCCAATCCGACCATAAAATCTGGGTTCGAGTTCACCCATTTAATAAATGTGTCATGTTCATTGACCCATTTGTTAAACCGGTCAGGCTCAGGTTGACCCGCTAGCCTTATTTTGATAAAAAATGACTCGTTTAAAGTTTTTTTTTCTTAATTTTTTATTTGTTGGTATGATTGTTTTATTTTTTATTGATTAATATAAAATATATTATTAAATAAAGTTTAAATCAAAACGGGTTATCAAATTATGTTCGATTCATTCTACTTGCTGGCGGGTCGAGTACTGATTCGAATTTTTTTTACCCATTTATTAAACGAGTTGGATTCTGGTCTATCAAATTTGGGTCAAACCTGAACCAAATCCGTTAACCAATTTAGTCACCCCTACTAAAGAACGATTCGCCAAGCTACTGTCAATGCAGGGGTTGAGTGATGGTTGGTTAAGATAGATGGAATGGAAGGTGAAGCAGATACCAGTGGCCAATATTATTATTGGTGATTGAACTGTAATATGATAGAAATGATGTGTGTTTGGGAAGAAGAAGAAGAAGAAAGAAGTATACAAATGTTGATGAATTCAAAGATTATGACTTAAATTTTTGAGTTGCCTAGAGGAGATAGGAGTCCCCAATATCCCATTTTAGCTCTGCTCATAAGTTTAATCCAAACTTAATTACTTAGAGCTAGACATGTCTTAATTAACCTAAACTAACCACTGGACCAATTTAGCTAAGCCATGAACTTAAATTAACCCAAGTTAATTCAAATAGGTCCAAATGAGCTCAACCATGGAATCAAACTTAACTCGGCTCGACCAACACTAGATTTGGGCTGCTTAAGACCTAACCCAACCCAATCTAGAATGAGTAGTAAAATTAATTAAGAGCACTAAGGCATCACCATTACATCTCACCCCACCCAAACAAAGTGGTCACATTTTCTATATTCTTACAATTATTTAAGCTACTTGAAATTACTCTATTTACACTACATTCTATATTTGCTATCATGGATATGACATATCAACATTATATATTGACATATTAGCATAAATAATTTTAGCTCACACATATATGAATATTTTATCTGAATTAGATTTAGATTATTCTAAATAAACTAAAGTTTCGTTGGAGATAGTTTTTTCGTTGCTTTCAAAAAAAAATTGTACTAAACAATTATTTTATAAAATAGTAAGAAAACTATCCCAAATGAAGTCTAATGTTTAATTTGGGACAACTTTTTTTACTACTTTCTAAAGCAATTTTTTAGTACAAAATATTTTTGAACTAAAGAGTTGATTTAGAAAGCTGTCCCAAATGAAGCTTATGGCTTTGTTTGAGACGGCTTTCTTACTGTTTCTTAAAGCAGCTTTTTAGTACAAAATTTTAAATTAAAATTTTGTACTAAAAAGTTGCTTTAAGAAGCAGTAATAAAACCGTCCCAAACAAAACCTAAATCTCCTATTACAATATTTTAAGTATTTTATGATTGGCTTATCAAATTGATTGGTTTATCATCCTAATAAGTCAAATAAATGTGTTTGATGAATGATGCTCACATCACTCTTTACTTTGATAAGATTTACATCAGCTAACTAATCATCCCACTAGCCTATACAGTCCAGGCCATATACATTAATGCTTTGGTCAAAAGAATTTATACCCACAGGTTCAGGAGACTCTAAAAAATTGAAAGGATCATTTTGACCAAACTCAGATTCCTCACTAAAGATCTTTTTTAATAGCGATTTAAACAGCCACATTTTATTTGTATTTTTACTACCTATATCCTAGCCACCATTCGCCCATCTATATGCCTTCTCCCAAGATTTTGGTTTCAATTGGGACGGCATTCTTATTATTATTTTAAATCATTTTTTAGTACACAAATTTTAATTTTTGTACTAAAAAACTGCTTTAAGAAGTTATAAAAAAGCCGTCCTAAATGAAACCGTTGTCTTGCTCCCGCCAGTCGTGCCGATCTCTATCATTTAGGCCAACTTGCCACAATAAGGTAACAAATGTAATTGTAACTTCATATCTATCATCAATAAAGAATATATTATGAGAATGAATTGTTCTTATGCAATTCATCCAAGAATAAGAAATAAATAGTAAGTATTCAATATAATTAAAAATATTGTATAGATTCTTTTATTTTTTTATTTATTATTATGATACTTTTTTTACCATTATTCATGATTTGACCCTAGTTGGTATGGTCTTAGCTCAATACATAATTGACTTGAAACTATTCCATTTGATCTCAAGTTTAGCATCTATTTGCTCGATTCTACTTCTAAATAATCCTAAATCTTCCAATATAATTTTGAAGGTTACATTAATAAATTAGTACTATTAATTTAATGATATAATAATAATAATTAAATATTTAAAATTATTTTTAAAAAAATTGATCATTTCATTATACCAACTAAAAAGTAGAAACATAGTATATAGATTATATATTAAATGAATAAAAATAAGAAAATCTCACTTTGAAATTGAGGTCTTTCCTTAAGTTAAAATTTTAATGATGGAAGACATTTTTTTAAATTTGTTGAACATTTAATGTTAAATATAAATTTATTAAAGATTTTTAATAATTAAGAAAGAAAAATATTTTCAAATTAATTTATTATGTGAAAGGACTCATGTCCTAATGATAAATATATTATATAAGTAGAATGTAAGCATGTGGAAGTATTAGTAAAATAATTGGATCTATTATGGAATCATGTTAGTAAATCTTTCAGTTTTGATGGGAAAAAATAAAAATAAATATTTGAGTTATAGTATCAAGACGTACGGGTGTATTAGTAGGACAAAAAGACAGTTTTTGTGATTAAGAAAAATATTATTACAATAAAAAATTAGCAAATGATATTCAAAATTCTTAATCAAACGTCTTCCTCTTCATGATGAGAAAGATATTAAAGTTTTTTTTAAGCATAATCATAAAAAAAGTAAAATCACCGCAACAATTCTGCTATATTTCGATAATTAGCTGGGTCACTCTAGTACCTTACCTCTATTCGTCCCAACATTGCATTCGATGTTAATAAAATATGCCAGCATATGCCAGCATATGCATACTCCCTTAGATTATCATTTCCAAATTTCGGGTAACGGGTCGGGTCTGGGTCCAAGTTTTCGACCCGTTTGCCTACCCGTGTCAAGTTAGGGTCGATCCGATTGAACCCGGGTCAGTTCCGGATTCGACCCAAACCCAACCCGTTACCCGAAATTGACACCCCTAATAAGATAGAAGAGATAATTTTTGTGCTTTTCCTTCAGTATTCAATAACATTAAATTCCGACTGAACGTTTACACAGGTGAATTGCAGGTGATAATTTGAACTTTCACTCTTTCAGCTCAAAGCCTTCTGCCTACCGGCATCCCTACGACGTCATGCACCACTTTCCTGTCTTAGCCGAGCTTTTCAATCACGGCCATGGTTTTAAGACCATTAAATTCATCAAATGCCCCTACAAATATATAATCCACATAATCAAGCATTCGTCCCTACACTCTTTGCTGCATTTCTTCCTCCAGAGCTTTATCAATGGCGGATAGTAACTCCTTGGAGGTAAGCTGATCTAATACTTCTCCATGCATTCTTCTTTTCTTTTTTTTTTCAAGTGAGTTGTTCGTATGGGAAGTTCTTATTTTTTATCCTTTGGCTTATAAAGTTTGGTGTTAGAGTTCGAAGAGATTATTATATATGTGTGGTGTCCGAATTATCTGGAGGTGAATCCGAACGCGCCACTCACCTGGATGCACCGGATACATTTAGGAGTTTTTTTTTTCAAGTCTCATCGGTGTTATGTTGGCATCTATTTAAATTTGTTTACTAAAAAATTGCTTTAAGCGGTAGTAAGAAAGCCATATCAAATGAAGACCTTAGGGTCATTAGAGGCGCTTAAAGTCTCAAATTGAGTTGTAGATGCACTCCTGAATTTAAAAAAAAAAGGTTCGTTGATTTCTTTGTGTTTGGGGCGATTTTTTTACTGCTTCTTAAAATAAATTTTTAGTACAAAAATTTTAATTTGTACTAAAAAACTACTTTAAAAAAAAGCAGTAAAAAAGCCGTTTCAAACGAAGCCTTGGTGTTGGTTTGCTGGAAAATGATGAAAAAATTACGAACAAATTTCATGGAAGAAAATATAGATTGGCATGCAAAATCTACTTAGAAGAGGTTGATTTTGAGTTAATTTTAAGCCCAAGTTTCAACTGAATGTGGTTGTTGTGAAGAGAGAATTTGATGAGCTTATTCACAGAACTAAGATATCTATTTATAAACGTAAATGATGATCAATACAATATGATGAAAGTAAATGAGTGAATAAATATGATCAAGGGAGAAGAAATGCATATTTTTCAAAATATTTGCACTCCTAATATAATTTTATTATCTTCTAACAAGCCTCATATATTAGCACTCTCCCTTAAGTTGGAGCATATATATTTATTATCTAAGCTTATCATGTAAGAGTTTTGATGTAGATATTCACCACTTGTTCATAATTGGAAACATGCAGAGTGATAATCTTCTTTGAGAGCACAACATACCATGTGAAATAGCAATCAACCTTGATGAGTTTAGTCCTTTCATAAATTATAGGATTAGTAGCAATGCATATAGTTGCTCTTTTATCAAAATACAAAACCATAAACTCTATGAGTAAAATATTATTATTATTTATTTTATTTTTAAAAAGGGGCTTTTTTATCCTAAAAAAATAAAGAAATAAATATGACTATATATATATATATATATATATATATATAAAAGTAAGCTGCCTGAGTTCATAGATCTTACTTCACTTGAATCTTTCTATATATTTGCATGAAAATATGTTAAGTCTTTATTTTTAACTTTCAATTTCTTTAAAGAACTACATATGAGATCTTGGCGCAATGGTTGGCTTGCCGAATTGTGACATCCAGATGAATTTTCTTAAGCTTAAAGCAGCGTATCTGGAAGCAAAGCTTGCTATGCATATCAACGACTAGTTGTACAAAAAAACTTGCTTGCTTCTCGAATAACAGTTCTTAACTTGGCTGCTCAGTTGCTCTTATTGCTCAAATTCGATCAGAACTGCTCTCATTCTTGTCCTGTGAACATACACTACAGGCTGCTGCTACAGCATTCTGCAAAGATGTTCCAAAACGGGAGTTTGGACCCAGCTCCCAAGAATTAAAAGATGGTATGTGATCTACTTCAATTTAAATGATAAAGCATTGCAGGTTAGCTGCATTTTCTCATTATGTTAGGTTCATAAAGCTCAAAGATATGTAGTTGCACTTCAAAAATTAGGGGTGTCAATATTTGACCCGACCCGAAAATTAGACTTGAGTCCGACCTGAAAATTTCGGGTTATGATCAACCTGGATCCGAAACGGGCCGGGTTCGGGTTCAACAATTCGACCCTTTTCAAAAATCGGATCGGGTTCGGGTTGACCCGAAATTGAATTGTTTTTTACCTAAAAACTCATTTTGACCCGGAAACTCTAGATTGACCCGTTTTTAACCTAAAAAGCGGAGATAAACCAATTTTTTGACCCGAAAATTAGCATTTTTTTGATCGGCCCTAAGTCATTCGGGTTGTGTCGGGTTGACCCGGACCAGAAGTGGGTTGGGTTTGGGTCAGAAAAGTCGACCCGTTTGCAAAAACAGGCCGGGTTCGAGTTTACCCAAATAGTACCGGGTCAGTTCCATATTCGACCCGAACCCAACCCGTGACCCGAAATTGACACCCCTACCAAAAACTTAACTTTCTCACTTCTAAAATTTGCCTTTTTGTCTTAAGATCAAACTGTAGAGCACTGCCAAGAAGATCGAAGCAAAATTTTATGCCCTTCCTCTCTTCAAATATCAGCAGAACCTAGTGAATTAGCTGTTCAAGATGGGATTGTTCCACTTCTAGGAAAGCCATACTTCACATCTATTGTGTCTGAGCGTCACATCAGAGATTTCATATTGGTAATGTTTTCAAGCTTCCTAAGTGATGTTCCATTTGATTTAGAATTTGCTTAAAGCTCTCTTTCTGTGTAAACAGCCTACTATTGGAAAATGCTTACCCTGTGTTAAATTTCTTGTCCCTCTTAATCTGTTCATATCTCACAACGGCAATCCATAAATTTCACGTTAATATTCTTAACAGAAAATTACTTTGCTTGTAAATATTACACTGTTCATCACCAAATCTTTCGCCAAACCAAACAACCCACGTGGAAAGCCATGGGTTTAGATCAGGCAAAGTCTTTACTATGCAACAATAATGGGTTCTTCAAGTTTCACGCAGTGAAAAATCGTCTAAAATGACTAGCTGCAGCAAACAAAGTGGATTTTGCGAGCACCAAAGAAAGACACAAATCTAAGATGTATGAAGTTAGAGGAGGTGGTGAACATTTGGCCTTCCAAAATTATTCCTTTAATGTGGAAAAATTAAATTGATGTCACACAATCTAACTGATTCATGGCAAAACTATGAGTAACATGTGCGTATGTTCTTATTCATTTCATATTTGTGATTTGGTTTTAGGATTGCAAGTTGTTGATCTCACTTTTGGTAGTTGACGCTCTATCTTTCCCTTAGGGTTCTCTTAAAAGTTAGGCCTTCCTACTTTAGTGTAGAAGCCTATAGGATCCTTTAGCGGACACCCGCTGACATGATGTCTACTGATCGACTCAGCCCACTAGGCTAGACTAGATAGCCTAAATAGGTCAACTTGAATCTACCCGTTAAACACATCCAATCTCCTTGTCAATTCAACATTAATCTCATTAATGAGAGGTCAATTGAATTCCATCAAATCAAATAAATTTTAATAGAATTATGATTGAATCAACTCGTGTTGAGCTAACTCGATTATGATCAATCTGACTCCAGCTAAATCGAATTAAAGCAAAATTCCTTTGAACCAATTTAAATTAAACCGAGCTTAATTCAGTTGGTTCAACTCCGTTTATTCTTTCTGGTAGCAACACTTTTTTATTTCATTACAATTATGTAAAATTCTTCTAAATCTATTAAAAATTTGATCAAATGGTTAAAATCAAAAGACAACGGGCTATTCCTAACAGCTTGCCACGCCTCCTCACCTCTTTTCGCATGATCTCCTGCAGTTTGCTGGCGCCAAAACTATTAAGAGTAAATGGGGATTGAACAAAACCCTAAATTTGAAGCTGTGATAGATCTTATTTTTTTCTCTCTCATATATGCAACTTGAAAAGGGTAGGTGATAATCATCAATTTATAATATAAGAGCAAATGGCCTGGCAGAAGCCTTCAACAAAATGCTGGTAAAGCTGCTTAAGAAAATCCTCACTAAAAATAAAAGAAAATGACTTACTAAGATGGCAAAAGCATTGTGGGCATATCGTAAAACTTACAAGGCGTCAACTAAAGCCACTCCTTACGCACTGGTGTTTGGGGTGGAAGTAGTGCTTCCACTAGAAATCGAGCTACCATCGCTTCGAGTAGTTGTCTAGCATAAGCTCACTCAGGAGCAATATGCTTGACTAAGGATGGAAAAGCTCAACACATTAGATGAAATTAGATTGCAGGCTCAACAGAACATAGAGATTTATCGAGCGAGAATGACAAAATTCTTTGATCGGATGGTGCGCCATCGAGCATTTCAAGAAGGGGAATTGATCCTGATGTAGAAAAGGCCAATCATCTCGCATCAAGGAATTGTTGGCAAGTTTGAATCCAACTGGGAATGACATTTTGTCATCGAGAAAAAGTATTATGGAGGAGCTTATCAATCTAAATGGTCAGAGGCCTATGCCGCCAATCAACAATCAATACTTGAAGAAATACCATGCATGAAGTTCACCCAAGAAAAATTCTATTTTTAATATATATGACGTACTTCATGTATACCTATCAACATGAATAATATATGTTTTTGGAATTCTCTTAAAGTACAAGAAAGCATTTATATGCATTGTATTGACAGTAAACTTCAATCAGATGGGATTGTACACTTTCAAATGCATCCAAATTCCTATAAACTATATAAATATTGTTAAATGACTATAAAGTCACCCCGATGATGGCCACGTTGACAGATAATCTCAATTAGAGAGGTCAATACTCAAATCCTAATAAATTTAAAAATTCAAAATTAAAGCTAGGTCTAATTTCCTATAATGAAATATATACCTAAAAACTTAAAAATAAAATCAATCTATCTCCCTCAACTATTTGACGGGGGTGATAAATTTGAAATTAATCTCAGCTCACAAAAAGTGAATGTCATTTCGGGAGTATCACTAAGATTTATCCTCAAATAGTCTCTTGCCAGCAAAGACGTGGCACGTGCCCTCTGATCGGGCAATTTTTTGTTTACAAAATAGCACCATTATATTGCAATCACTGTCAAAGTCCACATGTTCCCTAAAAGCGTTAAACCCTTGGGTAATGAAGCATATGGTATATTCGATAGGCATAAAGCCCTCCGTCAGCTAAAGTGAATTCAGATCTATCCATTTAAACAAACACCACCCTAAGTCTACAAGGTATTTTTGGACGAAGCAACCCATGGCTGCCAATAAGATGCATTTTGTCACGTTGGACTACCTATTCTGACTAAGTAAACCATGGACCATGACAGCCCGGGACGACGAAACCATGTGATCTTAATCGGGCTTGTCTGCGCTCCCCCCATCACATGTTATAAGTTTATGGTGATAAACTTTAAAATTCAAACTCTAAAACTGTTGTTATTATACGTTATGATTGCAACCTATTTTATGACTAGCCTTAATTGAAAGTTATTTCTTGTTATCCAGAGGGGTAATTAACTATAGAGGCTTGCGTCTATAGGAAACCAGAACTCACATTATAAAGTCCTTGCAAAATGAAGGCAAAATCTCTAGGTAGTTTATTATCTACAAACCCAATCCGACTTATGAAAAATTACCATGGAATCTAAACTCGTTAAACTATCCTCGCCCACGTAAATAAAAAGAAAGAGCTAATACGGAGATGCCGAGGCGCGAAATTTTCAAAGCCTACACATGCGCAATTGAATGTCCTCTTGCATGTATTTGCAGGATGCAGAGGGTTTCATTCAAGTAACATTATACAATATTTCATCTATATTTAAAAATACCACACACTGCAACTACATAGTGTAAAAATGCAAAATACATAGGCCAATATATATGATACATGCAGAGACATCGCATACATCCACTGCATACATATAGCAGTCACATAAATGCATCATGCAAAATACACATAATGGCACATACTTGTATGGACCCCGAAGGGCTTTTCATAGGTACACACGTTACGTCTGAGGATGCTGTGCGGATTAAAAAATGAGTTTAGATTCAAACCCGATCCTCTGCCGTCAAGTAGACATGGTCGACAAAGTTCAATCAACAAAAAATAAAATAACCCATAAAAACTCTGATGATGGCTGTATTGATAAAAAAACTCAACCAAAGGGGACCCCAAATATTAAAAACGCCTCAAATTCTCATAAAATACGTCAATGATATAAATGTTTAAAGTCAAAATAAATTACCAAAAAACTTAAAGGTAAATTCATCCAACCTCGGCACTAGTTTGCTAAGGTGGACAAATTTGAAAATCACTTCAGCTCACAAAAAGCGAATGTCTAATCGAGAATATTATTATGATTCATTTTCCATCTCTCCCTTGTCAATAAGGACTTGGCACGTATTCTCTAGCCGGTGGTTTCGCTGTCAAATTGCACCACACCAATGAATGGCACCACATGTAAACAGTTATGACCGGAGCCCTCTAACCAGGTGGTTTTGCTTCCAAATGTCACCATTAAATTACGATCATGGTCAGAGCATGTATGTTCCCTAAAAGCGTTAAATCATTGAACAATGGATCAATAGGATATGATCGATAGAGCACAAAATCCTCTATTAGCTAAGGTGAATTCAAATTTATCCCCTTAGAAAAATCTTCCCCCATGTCTACAAGGTACCTTTGGACAAAACAATCAATGGCTGCTGACAAGGTTGGGTCGATTACCTCCTCTGACTAAGTAGACTATGGACCATGATGACACGGGACAACAGAACCATGGGATATTGATCAGGTCTATTATCATTCTCTCCACCATCTACTTAAGTGCAAAATGGTAAAATTTTAATTTTAAATATTAAATTTTCAAATACCTAAACATGCTTCTACTATATGTCAGATACTCTGTATCTGTTTGACAACTAGCCTTAATCGAAAGTTCTCTCTCGCTATCGAGAGGGTTAATTAACTATAAGGACTTGTACATATAGGAAACCTGAACTTAGATCATAAAGTCCTCATAAAATGAGGGCGAAAGCTTTGGTTAGTGTCTTATTTATACTCAATCTGTCTTCCAAAAAATTGCCTTGAAACATACTCATTAAAACTCTCCTCGATGACCCGAAAAGAAGAAAGAGGCTGCAGAGAGTCCGGACACAAATTTTTGGAGCCCACAAGTACATGTGAGATTTGTAAATATATTGTTGATCGTGCAGTCGACCATTAACTAGGCCTAAACAGATTGGTATGATGGATGGGAACCCAAAAAATATTTTGACAACATAAAACTACTGATTTTGTTTTTTCCATGTAGTGAGAATAGTGATATATGGTTGATATTGAAAATTTTCATCCCACTGGCCTTCAAAGTTCTATAGTAATATTGAATTTGTCATCGTGTTATAAACAGAAGATGTCAGGGTAAATAGTGTATCCCGAAGCTACTATCTTGAAAATAAGTGGAATGAAGAAAGGTCTCTCACATTCTTTTGGCAATCACCAGAAACTTAAATATGGAAACTTTCTCAAGTTCAATATTATTGAGCATCCTTGTGAGAGCTGCATTGTCAGAGGCTCGCCACTTTGTACATTTTCTTCTGTTCATTGGTTTTGGAGTTAGAGATTCCAAATGATGAAGTTTCTCATTAGAGTCAATGAGGAATTGTAAAGGCTGCGACAATACAACTGTTTTCGAAATTGTGTATCTAAAATTGTGCACTTGTGATAGTGGATAACAAAGATTTGTTGCGGGCTATTCATAGATTAGTAGATTACTAAATAAGAAACAAACAGTTATGCCCAAATTTACTTAATGAATATCAAATGATAGATTCATGGGTACCAAATTTATTCAAAGTTAGCAAATTTGATGCAAGTTTGAAAGTCTATACTCGTAAAAAATGCAATATATTTGCCTTGACACTAATAAATTTACAATCCGAATGTTCATCTTACTTCAGTAGTTTTCTAGGTGTTTGTACTTAGTTTTCCTTTTTATCATATTTATGATGGTCTCTTGGAACATATTCTCTATTATTATGAAGTCTTTCTTCTGATTTGATTTGGTTTATTTGTTGTCTTTAACTTCGGTCAGTTCAGCTGTCTGAACTCGCTAGTTTGATTCAACTCCTTTTATAACCTGGGTAGTTTCCTATGGCTCAGTTTATATGGTACTTCACCCACATTATGGTTCTGCACCCTTCATCACTTCACTTGAAAGGAAGTTGTTGAATCTATATCACACAAGCAGAATCCTGACAGATCTTCACTACAAGTAAACATATATGATGTTTCCTCTCATTTGCTTAGTCGCCTAATTGAATTCTTATTGAATCCTATGCCCCTCTAATTATAACCTGGCTTATGACCATTAAAACATTTGTCGCCATGAATATTAATATCCATGCTGTCGCTTCTTTCTTTTTAATGCTTCTGATTGACCCCTTTTTTTTTTTCTTTGTGCACATAATTTCTTCATGCTACATGCCATTTTTTTCATCACTTATTAAAAAAAGCACACCCGTAATGAAAGTTGCTATTTCCAACTAACAAACTCAAGAAATAAATAATTCTACTCATTATCATAAAATAACCTTCATATTTATCAATTGGTTTCCCATTTCATTGGGTTTAGGATTTGGTTGGGGGGCGGGGGGAACTATATCAGTACCCTTGATCGTTTAATGTTTCTTCTTGTTGTCTCTTCTTGTTGGGCACAAACTTGAAGCTAACTGTGTCAATACTTCCCTTAAGTGCTTTGATTTCTCTTGCTTCATAAAGCCATTCAGGCAAGCGTCATGAACCCTCTTTTTCTCTAGTATTTTTATTTATTTATTTTTATTATTATTTTTTTTAATTTGTTTTCCTCTTTTTCTCTAGTAGTTTTATTGCTTTGATTTGTTTAGGGTTTAGAATAGCAAAGAAATCTAACAGAAGGTTTTTCTTAAATTTAGCTGTGCCGTTAATATGGTTTATGAAGTTTTTGAACTTGTTAATCGATTCTCTGAAAAGGTTGATCTGCTAATCAATCATTCCATGATCAAACAATTTGCTAGGATGAATCGCTTGAACTTCAATGATCATTGTAAAATGGTAGATAGTTATATCGAGCTGCTATGCTATACATGTAGATACATTTACTAACAATGAGAAAGCTGCTTTTTTCCTTTGCTAGAAATTTCCACGTAGTTTCCATCAATTTCTTCCTTCATACTCTGCATTGGTGGTCCTCTATTGCCGCAGAAACGAATGGGTTGTTAAATGCTGTATCTATGACCACAAGAAACAACTTGAAAATGGATGGAAAAAGTTTGTGGTTGACAACAACCTTAGGATTGGAGATGGCTGTGTGTTTGAGCTGTTGAATTTCAAGGAATCATATCCATTGAAGTTTAAAGTTCAGATTCTCGACGGCCAAATTCCTCAGACTACTCAAGTAGGAGTTGCAGACTTACCATCAACAGATTGATTTTCGATCAACTAGAAGTCTAGTTATCTTCACGGTATACTTCTGTTGCGCTCAGTATGACACTGAGCTCTTAGGGGAATTTAATGTGTGAAATTGTCTGATATAAGCATATTGTTTTCTAAAACAAAATTTTTTTTTTTAAGCAGTGAAAAACAAAAATCAAAAGCTGTCTCAAACGAAGCATTAATGTAATAGAGATTACCTTCCCATTTCCTCACTTTCAATTCCTTCAAACCTGCACAGCCTTTTTTGATGGCTTTATGACCTTTTTTCATGGCTTTATGAGCTGTACAGATGTGCTGGGTGTTGAAGTTTTTTACAATAGGCCAATTTTGGATCATTTGATCAAGATTGGTGTAAGCATGGATGAAAGTGTTTCATTTTGTGGGATCATTAGTTTGTTTCTTCAGTGGAGTTATCAATTGAATATACATAGCAAGTTTTGTAATGGTAAGTTTAAGCTTTTATGTACATATTTTCTTATTTTAATATAAGTTTATATTAATTCTTAAAAAAAGAAAAATAATAAAAAACTAAACAGAATCTTTAAATTTTGATCATAACAACAGTGTTGGATAACTTGATTCACATGGTCAAATAGCTTAAAACTACATAGCGATGTTAAAATGAAATTACTAGAAAAATCTGCAAGCAAACCATAAACGTTTGAGATGCTGATATAAGCAGAGGGTAGCAAAGTGAATACATTCAGGTTATATGGCAGCCATTATTAAGAAACAACAGCAAATTGAAGGAGCACAAGAAACACAAGGGAAGAAAACTACTCAAATGTTCCGGCGTTGTTTCAATTCGGAGCCTTCTGATACAACCTGTATTCAACCGAAAAAAAAAAAAACTTTCAATGTGAAATTAGATTTAGCCAACTAATTTCAATTCAATACCTTTATCATTTTACTTTTCATTTACAATAATTTTCTCCCTTTCAACTATTCAAACCAAACAGAGCCTAGATGTTCATATAGAGTATATCAAACAAGACGGGCCTTTGATGTCTGATGATGAAGGTTTTAAGAAAATATATAAACAGAATATATGAAAAATACTTATAAAATCATAATTTTATCAAAGACCACCACAATCCGCCATTAGAAATTAAAAGGTGAGGAAAATGAGAATTAAAATAATCTAAGCAGCAAAAAACGATAAAAGGGTACAATACACCAAAAGTCAACTCAAATTTGCCTTCTGCATTTTTTCATTAATAATAATGCCATGCGTTTCAGATTTACCCTCATATTGAAAATTTCATATCCAGCATCGGCAAGGTTGTTTCAAATACAAAACGCTTCAAATCGATGGTTAAGCTAAAATATCACTGATTAAACAGTAACTGTTAAAGTCTTGTTCCCTTATATCAATAAAAAGAGGATATAAATAGGATGTCAAAACAGGCTTTCAGGTCAGGCTCGATCAAACCCGAAATCAATCAGCTCTTAACACGTCCGACTTGAATCGGAGCCGTTTGTCCAAATAGGTTAAAAATCTAGACTCAAACCCAACACCAACCGATTTGGCCCGACCCACCCCGTTAACCCAGTTGAGTGTGGCGGGTGAGTGCAACGAATGTGAGCGTGACAAGCGAGATGCGACCAAGCGAGCGGGTGACGGACGAGTCAAATGGGTTGGTTCACGTTCGTGAGTTAGCCCGAAC
The DNA here is from genome assembly GCA_019514585.1 of Dendrobium officinale. NCBI lineage: Eukaryota > Viridiplantae > Streptophyta > Magnoliopsida > Asparagales > Orchidaceae > Dendrobium > Dendrobium officinale. The sequence goes on from CM033696.1 coordinate 29,437,625, forward strand.
CAGGCCTGATATTTCAATCGGGTCGAAAAATTAAATCCGAACCCGACCCATTTGTTAAACGAGTAGACGCGAACTCGGAATTTTTGGATCGGATCTAGATCGGGTTTTCAAGTCGTCATATAAATAGAAGCAGTGAGAGTTTACTCAATTGAAATAAGTAAAACGACACTGATTTTAAGAAGTGTTTTGCTAGATTCAACTGGAAGAAGATAGGATGCTGCTTGAGAATCAAAGATAGCATTCCCCATAATGTTTTCAATGCAACGTTAACCTAATACATTAATGGGATCAAATTGACATTCCTGATGTTTTTTATTCTATCAAATGATAAAAGACTAAGGTCTCGTCATTTTCAAAATAAAATAGGAAAAAATACACTAATTTTCACATGCTCTATCTAACCCAATTGCAAGATGAGGGCATGAAGCTTGACAATCAGGCAGTAAAATTATCGTTCAACAATGCAACCAATTCTAAAATTAATTTAAAAAGAATGCACTCATAGTGAAATTGAACTTCAGAAAAAGGCAATACGATTATAAAACATCCTATAAGGCAAAATGCAAGCAATGACCACCTAATTTTGGGCCTTCATGTCAGTTGGTCGCCAGTGACGTTTTCTGCGAACAAGTCTTTCTATTTCCAGTACTGGTGGGTCCTTGCCATTTCGTTTACACTTTTGTAAAATCCAAATACGCTCGACAAACAATCAGCTATTAGGTCCCCTAAAACATTATCATTGGACATTTATGTCAATTCCAGCCAATAAACAAGACAATCTTAGTTTGCTAAGTCTCTGAGGTTGATCGACATAAATAAAGCAATATTTACTTTTAAGAGGTATGCATGCAAACTGATCAAGTCTTTCTTTACTAAATACTCAATACCCAAGTTTCACGCTCAAATTTAATATTTATTTGCATAAAATTCAAATCCCCAAAACTCCTTCAAAATTGCCACCCTATTTATCTTCCATCTAAAGTTTCAAGAATGTTCCATTAAATCAACCCTCCATCATTACCTCATACCTAATCAGACTTAACTTCTCAGCCTCCCACAACCTCTTAAGAGATTGCTAGACTGTAACCTCAAGGTTACCAAAGCTACCAAGAGGAAATTTTTTAGGGAAAGAGTTCCAATTTTGAATTCAAATCTGAAAGGGAATTAATTAAGACAATGAGGTTGATTTGGGAGGGAATTATTAAGAAAAAGAGTATGATTTGGGAGAGAATTAGGAGAGTCTATTTAGGGCTAACTATGTTGTTATTGTGGTATATGGGAATTTGTTTCCTGCTTTAGTTTTCTTTGTGAGTTTCCTAGCAGCGCCTAGGGTTTGTGGGAGAACCGATCTATCTCTCGATTAATAGATCAATTGTATATTGCATTACTTTTTAAGGAGAAATAAGAAAACAACCATTATCTTTGTGTTCCTAGACTTTTTCTTCTCTTTTGTTCATTTCCAAGACACATGACATACATATTCAAACCTTTAGAAATTACGTATTTAATACCCGAGTTTCGCATCCAATTTTCATATTTCTTGCAAACAACCAAAATCCTCACTAGATCCTTCAAAATTTCCACCTAAAGTTTTAATGATATTGCAAAAATTGCATTACAATTAGTCTACCCTCACTAATTCTTCCTTCATTGGACTTTACTTCTTAGCCACCAACCATCACGTCTACAAAGTTTGCTATAGACTATACTCATTGGACTTACATGGACATGCAGTTTGAGGTTGGGGACAGGGTTTATCTGAAAATATGGCGTTACAGACAAAAGATTTAGCCCGACGAATGAATGAGAAGCTCTCCCCCCACTACATTGGACCCTACAAGATAGTGAAATGCATTGGAGAAGTAGCATATCACCTACAATTGCCACCGACCTCAGATATCCATCTTGTATTTCATGTTTCACAGTTAAGGCGTGCAATAAGAGATCAAACATCGTCTCCACTACCCCCAACTCAAGCAAAAAACATGGAGGTCATTTTGGAGCCTATGGATGTAGAAGGGGTGCATTGAAGAAAAACAGGAGCACTTAAGGTAGTCAAATGGAAGGACCTACTAGAGCACAAAGCTACATGGGAGCTATAAGAGATGATCATGAGACAGTTTCAATAATTCCACCTTGAGGACAGTGTGCATCTTGGAGGGGGGGAGGGAGGGGAGGAGGGGGGAGTGTTGATACGCAGGGGCCAGGCAGCCGGCCCAGCTTGGATCGAACCAATGGCTGACTGGGCGGAACCTGACCAGGAGAAAGATGGGGTTTCAGAAAATAGCCATTATCTTCGTGCTCCTACGCTTTTCTTCTCTTTTGTTTGTAGTTTTTACTTACAAGACACATGACATACATATTCAAACCTTTAGAAATTACATATTTAATACCCAAGTTTCACATCCAAATTTCATATTTCTTGCAAAAAACCAAAATCCTTGCTAGATCATTCAAAATTTCCACCTAAAGTTTTAATGATATTGCAAAAATTGCATTAAAATTAGTCCACCCTCATTAATTCTTCCTTCATTGGACTTCACTTCTTAGCCACCAACCATCACGTCTACAAAGTTTGCTATAGACTACAGTCAGCAAATTGCCACAATTTGCAAGAACTTTGTGGATAATGTCAAGGTTCTTTTTCCCAAAAAAAAAATGTCAAGGTTCATCAGACCTGTCATTCTTGAGATTGAACCAAAACAATAAAGAACTATGCACTTAAAAGTGGAATCAACATATCATTTAAATAATTGAATATTACATATTTATCACCCAAGTTTCACAGCCAAATTTCATTTCTCTCGCATGCAACCCCAAATCATCTTTAATTCCTTCAAAATTGCTACTCGATTTAAACATCACTGAAAGTTTCAATAATATTCCGCATATTCCTTTAATATTAACTATGCTCAATTACCTCATACGATGCTGGAACTCTCTTCTCAGCCAGCATATACCATCTATAAGTGGACTGCGAGATCGTAGCAAATATTTTGCAACAGTTTGAGGCTACGTCATCAAGTTCATTGGACGGACATTGGCAACTGATTTTTTTATTAAAATAGCAGCATTTAATTGGATGCTGGAATTTGAAAGAAAACAATAGGTGGGTCACTGAACTACACATTGTAAATCATCATAAGATCCATATGCACCGCTGCCCAACGTTTAACCAAAATTGGCTTTGGTACATTTCTTGTTTTATTATAATAACAATGTCATGATATACTTGTTCCTTAATTCCTTTTAGCATTTCTTATTTTTAGTTCTCATTTAATGTATTATTACCTAGGAACCTTATTATTTCTTTCTTTCGAGCAATCCTGCCTCTCTTCTCCTATATCAACCCTTCCTCCCTCACCTCTCTCCCTCCCCCCTTAAGTCTCTCCCCCTCTCATTCACTTTTTCTAAACCAAAAGTCTTATCCCTTTTTCTCTCAACACTGATCTCCACTCTACTCCATAAAGCATGTGATTGGTGGCGGTGCTTTGGAGTCTAAGTTTGAGTGAGACACCCAAAACTTGCAACTAAAAATTTTCTTGAGTTGAATCAATTTAATTTCAAGTCAACCAACCTCAATCTGATACGAATTCGAAACAAAGTTTCAAATTTTGAATGCAATTATACCCAATACATGAGCCAAAAGGAAGGATAAAAATCTCTCTCTCTCTCTCTCTTGATGCAAATTTCCCTGCTATAAGCACTTCCATGCCCCATGCATGAGTTGATGTACTTTGATTGTCAATTTGGATGAAACGAACATCATTTGATATCCTAAATGACCATGATAAACATTCTTCACAATTTTACACTAGTCGACTTGGGGAGTTCTCCCCCAAGGTTCTCTTTTTGTGCGACAATAACACTATTAACTTGAGCCTCCCTGTGAGTCATTATGGTCATAACAACACCCTATATTCATCAAACTCAATAACATCATTGACGGGACCAACAAGTACTCATCAATATATATCAATGGCTCATCTGAAATAACAAGCTCAATCTCTCCCATCCATCCCTAGCAAACGTTATGTCATTGTAATAAACTCTCTTTAGCAAAGTGTGCAAGTACGAGCATTTGTATGCATTAAGCTACCATGGAAATACTGTAAAGCTTTATTTGCTTAATTACTTCTTATATTCATGTACTCTTTTCTACCTGTCAAATGAAGTTTACATGAAATCAGAACTCTAATAGCCTCACCACACTCATCTCCCTCAATCAAGAACCATGATTCTCTTAATGTATTCCCCACTACCGCGGCCTCCTCCTCATCAATGAGGCCATCACTGCACCCACACCACACAAACTTCACTTCTCTCCTCCCTTAAATATCCCATGTCCAACATAAAGAGCATTCTCAAAACTACTCACTGTTGATATCCACCAATGGTTTTGAAGGATAATTTGACAGTGCCACTATAAATCTCCTCACCAAACTCTACATGATAATGGTTCTACTTCTACCCAACCCAAACAGCAATGTAATCATTAGTTTCTCATATATCAAAATCTTGCAGGTGCTTATATTCTTCCATTTCCACCTCCAAACTCCCCTATGCCTGAACTTAGATCTAATACAGAAATATGGACAACCTTAGACTGTCATCATCAATCCTAATCATTTCCACATCATAAAGCTCAACAACAAACAACATCACAGAGCAATGAAGGATCAATCCATAGTGCAATACCGCTAAAAAATCAAGGTGAAGGTCAATACCATCACAGTTGTAGGATCATTGCTCGATCCAAAAGATATCATCCTTTACACATTACACAGTTCACCACATCCTACCAAACAATTTAAAATAGCCATCCAAACAAATCTTCAACTCATTAGCCTAGATGATTTCTACTCCCTCTACAATGGGGAAAAAACTTAGTGAATGAGATGGCTCAAAACCTTAACCTTCCGCTAGCCCCAGACTCTCAAATTCCACTCTTTCTTGAGACAACAATGTTAGGGCCAAGCTCAATCCTCCACCTTCTCCGCTACTAGGGGATGCTACAACTCCGACTCATTCAAATCAGGCCAACAATCCCAACCTAACCTAGAGGTGGGCAAACACCGCAATCCTATAATAACTTGCCAAATCTATGAAAACATTGGCCTTTCTACCGTCAAATATTAGCATGAAGCTAATCTCAATTACTCATTTACACTAAACCTCATGCATTGTTTGTGGGATATACTCCACATAAAAAGGAATGGATTCTCAACACCCAAGCCAACTCTCACCTCGTTGCTGATCAAACTCAAATGCAAAATCTCAAACCTACCAAGGTTCCCAACAAGTATTTGTTGGCAATGACCAAGCTCTATCCATTACCACTATGGGTTAAGGTATTCCACCCACCCCACAATCTAAGTTCGTTCTTCCAAATCTTCCCAATGCCTCCCATCACTCGCATGATAGATTGTCAGTTCCCAAACTAATTGTTAATAATTCTTGTTTCATGTCATTTGATACTATCGACTACAAAATCATTAACCTTCATGCCAACCAAACAATTCTTAAAGGTATTTTAAAAAAAATAATAAAATGAGGAGAATTTTCTCTTCTTAAAACTTAAATTAAATAAGTATAATAAATAAAAATTTCCCAAATTAAAACATAAAATATAAAAATTAAAAATATAAAATAAATAAAAAGAAAATAAATAAATAATAAAACGACATTTAACTTCATTAAAACCAAATTTAAATCAAATTCAAAATCCAAATTTAGCTCTCAAATAGTAATTAAATAAAGCAAACCATCCTAGCCATCCATTTATAATCTCTAAGGGTAGGATGGACTTTCTATTCGTCATGGCTATTAGGATTTGCCATCTAACTCAAACACCTTTTGCTTCAATGGCTGAAAAATGCAAGCAAAAAATACCACTTTTTCATCAAGCCTCCAAGGGTAGCATGAAGTGTTTTTTTTTTTTTTTTTTGCCATCGGATCAAATGTTTCCAAGGGCAAAATTGTCTTTTGTTCTTCTCACCTAACAGGACTAATTCACATAGGGTGACTGAATGATGAATGGAGAGGGCTTTGTCCTCTTTCCTTCTCAGCAGTAGCTTTCATCTTAGCCTTTCAATTTAAATCCAACAACATAGATGAAAAGTGCTTGAGGATTGAATTATAATTTGCACTCTTATTCTTTTTCAGGTCTGAATAGGACAAAGGTTGGTTTTGATTCTCTTGGAGGAGACTCTCCTCTCCCTCCTGGAAATCTCTCTCTACAGGAAGTTTCAACCAGGTCTCTCTCTCCCTCAGTTTTGGCTCCCTCTTGAAGATTTCTGGCAAAAACAAGAGGAAAGAGGCTGCTGCTATTCATCCCATCCAAGAGAGTAAGGAGAAGAGTGAAGCTGCAACTTGTCTTCATCCATTGAAGCCGTGAGAGCTACTGTCCATCCTTTCCATTCCAAACAAGAGGAGCTATTGGTTCTTTTCATCCAGAAGAAAAAAAAAAACTTGAAGAGGAGCTACTGCTGCTCGTCTCTTCCTTCAAGCAAGAAACTGAGAGCAAAAAGGGTTATTGGTTGTTCACGTCCTCCAAAAGAAAATAAGAAGAGTGCTACTGTAGTTTTCTTCCATTCGGCCAAGCAAAAACTACTTCAAGCAAGGAACAAAAGAAGCCTCTTCTTCTCCCATTTGTCCAAGGAAAAATGTGAGAGAACTCCATGTTTTTCTCTTACTTGCTTGTAGTCTAATTTTTAAACAAAAATTTGAAAACGGATTGTGGTTTAATGTAATTCCATATTTTTATCTCATTTGCTTGTAATCTAATTTCTAAATAAAAATCTGAAATGGATAGTGACTTTAATGTAAGTTAATTTCATACTTTTATCTCATCTACTTGCAATATGATTTCTAAAGTATAAAAATCTATAGAGGATTTTATTTTAATGCAAGTTAATCCCATGATTTTGTTTTCGTATTGCTTGCAATTCCATTTTATGTAATCATTTTAAAGGTTGTCAAACAAAGCTCTAGAGAGATGACAAAGGAAATGAGTTAATTACAAAAGGCGAAGGGCTTTCAATTTTATGTCAAAGGAAATGAGTTAATTACAAAAGGCGAAGGGCTTTCAATTTTATGTCATTATATTTTTAAATCATTATTCATGAGTACATTTTTATTATCCCATGTTTATATAGTTCAATAAATAGTTGGGTAACGGAGGTTGGAGGACTGCAGACAGACGACGGTGGTCGAAGGGTCGTAATAGGGCGACAGTGGTTGTTGGGTCGTAGTTGGGAGACGGAGGTCGAAAAACCGAAATTGAATGGTGGTGGTCGAAGGACCATAGCAGGGCAACGGTGGTCGGCTGATTGTAGTTGAGCGACAGATTGGAAGATCGAAGTTGGTGAGCGATGGTGGCTAAAAACCGTAGTTAGGAAATGATGATTGCAAGGGTTGTAGTTGGGAAATGATGGCTAGAATGATAGTAATTGGGCGATGGAGGTCGAAGCACCGCAATCCGACGATAGAAGATGTCGGAAGGACCACAATCAAGCAAAGGTGATTGGTCATGGTCGAGTGATGAGAATCTGAGGAATGTTGTCATTGACGGTTGTTGGAAGACTGTATTTGGGCAACAATGATCGGAGGATCATAATCTAGCGATGGATCAACGGTTAGACAATGGCCCAGCAGTGGTTCTCCGGGATTCTCTCTTGAATCTCAAGCTAAAGTCCAAGCTCCAAATCCCCATTCATGTAGAGAGTAGGGGACTATTTATAGATTTTTTTGAGCGGTATGCCACATAAATATAGAGAAAATTCGAAAAACTCCATTAGACTGCTAACTTTGATTCTCTTAATCATAGAGCATTTGTTGAAGATTTAGATGCCTTAAAGTTATCGGAATTAAGCAATATTGGGCTAGTTAGACTTTTGTCATCGAGGCGCTCGATTTAATTATAAGCATGCAATATTTTGAAGTTGTTTAATCATCCAATTAATATCATGAAGTTTTCAATTATGCTTCAAATGTCTTGATATGGAACCATGTGGATTTAAATTGGATCATTTTTGGTATTGTTGGGTTCGTCTCATCAAGGCGTTCACTTTGACTTTAAATTTGTTGAAATCGAAGGTTGGATGATCCTGAATTTAATCTTGAGAGTTTCCAATTCAAATATGCATCAAAATTCATGCCCAATCAATGCAAGTTTTTATGACGTATCAATCTTTACCTTTTTTCTGATTCTGTGGTACTAATTTCTAGCTTCCCCTCATTAGGGAAAACAATTTCATTTTCTTTATAATGAAAACTTAAGTGGTCTCAAAACTCAACATTTGCAGGAGTCCCATGCATTGAGTATTCAATTCAAAAAGGGGTGTTGCTTAAGTTGCCTTTAATTTAATATGGAGGTTCTAAGTTTGAGCCATGAAGGTAGTTTCTCTGCAAAAGCAATTAAAAGGTTGTGCATATCAACCTACCCTGCATTGGAGGGAGCTTCATACATCGAGTATGTCTAAATAGTAGGAAACTAGTAACGGTTGGACACTAAACTAAAATTATCTATGAGACTACACAAACAATCTAGAATCACACAAGCATATTGAATTGCAGTATTACTTGGTAGTCTGCACCATGATAGATTATGTTTAAATTCCAATATTCAAATTATCAATTGTTAAAAAAAACCCCTAGACCTAATTAGCTCATATCACACGGCCGATTTATGTCTAAGAGAAAAAGTTACGATCATATTTTTACCAAACTAAACTTTCATGGACAACAGCTAGGATCAACCGATTGAGAAAATTCGTATTACAGTAATCAGATAAAAAACAGAAAATTTCTTTTGGAAATTTGGGAAGCCGAAGCTCAATTCTATCATCAAGGTCCCCAAAAGAGAACCCTGCAAATCATCACAAACTCAGAGAACCCAAACACATGCTGTAATAAACTGGGCAAATATAGCTAGTCAACTAGCATTAAAAAAACAAGAAAACTGAACATGTGAAGAAAGAAATAGGACTAACCTAGATTGCTCACCCGTCCAGTTATTCAACAACCTTCTTCGGGCCTAAAAAAGTCAATCAGAGATCCAGAATCGATCAATAAGATAAGAAGAACGCACGAGAAAGTAACGATTAGAATAAGAATGGAAAACAGCAGAGAGGAACGAACCATGGAGCTCAAGTGGGCGGTGGTCCTTGCCCCACCCAACGCCGCGGGTGGCTTCAAGGTACTGCTCGACGAGATGGCGGCACTTCTGGAGATGATTGACCCCTTCGATGCGGTAGCACCATTTGAGACGCTCGCGGATGATCTTGGCGGTCTCGATCTGAATCCATTTCTCCCTCACCAAGTACTCCCTGTATTCCAGCATCGCCACCGGATCGGCGTAAGGATTGTTCGGATCGAAGTCATCTGGCGGACCCTCGTCGAACTCCACCGTCTTCTTCCGTCCCATCGCCTCTCTCTCTCTCTCTCTCTGCGTCTCACGGCGATGATTTTTCTTTCGACAGTGGTACTTGCCAGCCTCTCTCCCTATTTCACCGACTAACCGGATCGGCGTAATGGGCCATCTGCAAGTCTGAACCCGGCCCAATTATCCGGCCTAAAAGCTTTCCCATGGCTAACAGGTAGGAGTGTCAATATTAGACCCGACCTGAAAACCCGATCCGAACTCTACCCGAAAATTGCAGGTTCGGGTTGTCCCAAATCCGAAAGGGGTCTAGTTCATGTTCAACAATTCGGCCCGTTTTAAAAATCAGGTCGGGTTCGGATTGACACGTTGACCCAAAAATGACTCATTTTTACGCAAAAATCACTTTTTGATCCGACAACCCAAGATTGACCTGTTTTTTACCAGAAAAACCCATTTTTGGAACCGAAAACTAGCAATTTTTGTCTGACCCGGGTCATTCGGGTCGTATCGGGTTGACCCGGCTCCGAAGCGGGCGGGTTCGGATCAGAAAAACCAACCCGTTTGCATAAATGGGCCGAGTTCGGGTTGACCCAAATGCTGTCGGGTCAGTTTGGAGTTTGATCCGAACCTGACCCATGACCCGAAATTGACAACACTACTAACAGGCAGAAGCGATATAAATATATAATTATTTTATATGTTATATGTTAATAGAGTGAATAATGCATTATTCTTTAGAGAGCCATAACATCTTAATGACTATGAGGAGATATTTATGCTTGGAGGGGTGAACAAGAGTTACAAATTATTTTTGAATATTCTTTTTTTTTTCAATTTCCAGTAGTTTTTTTGGTCATGCAATGCATTTATTGCATTTCAAAACATTTGTATGTTTATATAGAAAATATTTTAAATTTAAAAAAAAAATTACTAGAGACCCGTACTTACATGACCTTATGGGTGAACAGGAGTTACAAAATTCTTTATAAATATTCTTTTTTTTTTATTTTCTGTAGCATTTTTGGTCATTCAATGCATTTATTACATTTCAAAACATTTGTATGTTTATATAGAAAATATTTTAAATTAAAAAAATATATATTACAAGAGGCGTGTACTTACATGACCTAAGGTGGCAGTACTTGAGGCCGTCTAATTCAGGGTGCGTTTGGGACGGCTTTTTCCCTGCTGTGCGGCACGAAACGTAACCTAGAGGTCGTTTGGCGTTACACGGTCATGCTCCGGTCTGAAAATTTTTGCGTCCCGCGGTTGCTTTCTACGTCCGAAGGGAGCCTCCTGCGTTCGGCTGCTTTCCGCTGTTCGTGGATATGAGAAATACATGAATGTCCTTACATTTATCTGCTAAATATCCGTTGTCTTCTTTGGCATTCCTTCTTCCACAATCTCCATCCACATACGCATAGTACCTTAGCACAAAAGCCAGAGCCAGAACCACCCACTCCAAGCAGAAGATCGCCACTCTGAGGCCACCCACCATTCTCAATATGATCTCCCCATCATCCACCCTTACATAAGACCTGAGCCCGCTGAGAAGAAATTCCGATGTTCTCGAAAAGACGAGAATAGCCACGGCGCCTTGCAAGATGGCGGTGAGCACTGTGGCCACCATGTGGGTGCCGTACCACTTGTTGGAGGTTGAGTTGGCAGCGGCGATGGTGAGGGCTTGGAGGAGTATGAGAAGGAAGCCAATGGCGGAGGGGATCAGGCGGAGTGAGAGAGTGCGGAAGATGCAGCTCGAGGCGGCACCGAGGAGGATGTAGTTTGACAGGAGGAAGATCTTGTGGGTGCGATAGTGAGCGGCACTCATGTCTGACGAAGCTGTAGAGGATAACCCCATGGCAGAGAGATATTAGATAATTAAAAAAAAAAACAGAGCATATTTGTATTATTACCACAAAATGTTTTATTATAAAATAATATTAGATAATTTAAAATTTTAACAAATTATTTTGAAGTAAGATAATACAATGTCAATAAAAAATTATAGTATTTTTTATATATAAACTTATAAAATATTTGATGAAATCATTTGATTTTAATTCAAAATTATTAGTTTCTTATCATAAAAATTTGAAAAGAAATTAAATTTGAATAAATTTTATTCATCTTCATACATATAAGGGTATAAAGATAATTTATTCTTATATAGCTGCAGCACAGCAACTTGACAATTATACTTTTCAAACAAAATGTATTGCTTTATGTACAGCAATTTCAAAAAGCAATTTTCTGTACACCAATTTTACGACCTGCTTTACCGACAGTTGCAGCCGTCCCAAACGGACTACCTCATATGCATATTGGAGCCCATTCTTTGGCCCAGCAATTTTATTTTTGGGGTCCTCACAATCATTTTTGGCTTTCTAAAGTAAAATTTTACATTTTTTTTAGCCAAATGAAGCCTCTATGCTCAAGTTGATGGATTTGGAGCCAAAATGTTGTTATAATTTTTACTCCAATTAATGAACCAACTTTAGAGAAGGTTGAAATTCTTATTGACGAGACTTAGACTTCGTTTGAGACGGCTTTTTTATTATTTTTTAAAGCAGTTTTTTAGTATAAAAAATTTCATTTTTTAACTAAAAGGCGTTTTAAGAAGCAGTAAAAAAGCTTTCCCAAACAAAACCTTAGTTTACAGCTTTGAGAGAATGCCCATGTTTATGTCCAAAGAATGGTCACGCCTTGCGGTTTTTTTTGAAATTGTAATTTCACATTGCAAGTATTTTCAAAGCTCTCTAAATTTTTTGGACAACATAAATTTCAATATTCTAAAATAGGGGGAAAATGATATGTAATAATAAAATTTATTTGAACAAACATGAGAATTGATGCAATCTTTAAGTTTAAAATTTTAGAATTAAATTTACTATCATCCAAATTGATATTTCATCAAACCAATAATCAAAATAAAATGTTATATGAATTGAACTCATCAATACCAAAAGTAATCCAATTTGATTTCAATTGAGCCCAAATCAAGCGTTTGGTATAGTTTAAAGTTTTATTACATTAATTAAAGGATCTAATGATCTTTAAATCTTATATGCTTATGGTTAAAATCAGCATCTTGATGAAATAAATTTAATAAGCATAAAATCACTTGATTTTGAGGTCATTAAGATAATTAAATGCTTAAAGAATAATATATAACTAAAAGAATCAATATGGGTCATCTAATGGAGTGTAATAATATTTCATCTGTACTGATTTATTGGTTTTTATATAATAATATTTTATTATTTATAGATTCAACTACTACTACATATAATTTTTACTATTACTGGACTAATTCTTGATCATACAATTGTTACTATTATGAATTAACTGATGACATGCATAATGCTCATTTTTCATGCTTTACATTATATTATATCTAATTACAGACTTATATCATATACATATATCTTGCATCCACTAATCAAACTAGCTTATTATCTTCATCATTTGATGGGAAACCATTTTCTTATAGGATACCTACTTCTCTTACCATTAACTATATTATATCATTTTAGTATAAAATGAAAATAAAATATAATAAATACTTTATTTAAAAATAAATCATAAAAAAACAAAATAAAAGTATTATATATGTACACTCTCCATTGCTTTCTTAGGTGTCTTCTTAAATAATAACAAAGTCATGACAAGAACATCCCCTCTCACAAACAAATACTTCAAGGGGCTTTCTTATGACTATCAGAGGAATTCACCCAGGAAACAACATCGCTCGCCCATATCTACTCAGGAAATCAACCTACACTTGGCGACCAGAAGGCCCCTCGCCAAATAAACATATCATCACTCATCTCAATAAAACTCTCATCCTTTGTGGACTCGTCGAGCCTACAAACCCACTTACGAGAAAATATCTACCTTAGTAAATTCTCACTCATTTGCCTGCAGCTCATATCATACCCAAGAACTCCTCATCCTCGTCAAATGCATCGACTCGCCTTCCTCGATAGGGGCAACAATGAATTCCCAATGTTACTCGCCGACCTAACAAGATGATATATTGACGACAGATACATCTCTTAAGACTCGCTCGATAGCTACTTTCTCCCTACTTAAATCACCTTATGACAAATAAAACTTTGGTTTGTTGACTTCATCCTCCTACAGCTAATTAGGTGTTCCCACATAAGAGTGTCAATATTTGACACGACTCAAAAACCTAAATCAACTAGACCCAAAAATTTTAGATTCGCGTCAACCCATTTAAAAAATGGATAAGATTCATGTTTCAAATTCTGATATGATTGCAAATTTGGGTAAAACAACTTGTGCTTCTCCTCCAATGTATTCGCCCGCCTTGTCGCTCATCGAGCTTGCCCTCAGCTACTCATTCGCTGCTCACGCTCACCTGTTGGCCCTGCTCGAACGCTCAGACTCGACCCATCCTCGTTAACTAATCGGATTAGCAGGTCGGGTTGGATCAAATTGGGTTAGAGGCGAGTCAGGTTCATAACATATCAATTTCATGTTGGACACGAACCCGATCCTAAAATTCATTTTAACACCCTTATTACCACGTGTCCTAAACTAATGTATAACATTATACTGAGTATATATAAATTAAGGGGACCCCTCTGTGTGGCTTTATTAATCTTGTATTTTTTATCAAGAAAATAAAATTTTTATTAGTTCACTCACCTCTCCCCTCAATCTTCACCACCAACAACTTCTCGAGCTTAGATCAGAAAACTCAATATCTGCATCAAACAAATTTAGATCTAATAATATATATATTCCGCACTTAAATAGCATAAACATAATAATCTTTAGCAATAAAATGATTTTTGTCCGTACATGCTATTAATTATGAATCAGAAACATTAAATTCACCGCCTAAATAAATCACAATTTTTTTATACATATTATTGAGCATTTGTTTAAAAAAATTAAAATGTCTCGAAATAACTATGCTCTTCAGCCATTTTGTAATTTACGAATAACTTCTCCCGCTACCAAATTTTGTTACGGCGTTATGGGGCTTCTTCCCTAATTTCCTAATGGAATAACGCCCCCCCAAAAAATAGACCAACTTCTGTGGTCTTGAATGGAGAATAGGATTCATGTAAGTACTAGTGATTTCGATGGAATATTTTATAGGATGTCGGGTTCATATCATATAATGTATTGGCGGTGTGGGATTATCTTTGAGTAGAGAGCACGCAAATGTACCATCCCTCTGCTACATGTCAACAAGAAATGTAAATAAGTCAAGTCAAATTCGTGTCATCTCTCTTTTGAGTTTGAGATTAAGCTTAATTAATTAATCAAATTTGAACTCGAACTTAATTCTATGAATTCACTTGTGAAATAGATAAAATAATTATAATAAAAATAATTATTATAATAAAGTGATAAAAAGAATAAAAAATTAAAAAAATAAATAATAAATAATTACTTATCATAAGAGTGTGAGATACATATTTTTTAATATTTTTAATAACATTGTATTTAATATTCTGATTGCAAATATATTTTAAAAGATATTTTATATTAATATTTTTTAAACTAGAAGCTTCTCGAGCTAATGAGTCGAGTTAGGACTAGCTCAAATTTGTTTTGTTAGCTCATCGAGCTCAGCTCAAGAACTAGCTTGACTCAAGATACATATTAATGTCAACTATAATGTAAATGTTAAAGATTTTAAAAATTATTGTCAGAATTTTGAGAGTGAATTTAACTTACTTCAACCATTTAAAATTAAAAAAAAAATATATATGTGATATATGAATTGAAGAATTATGATACTATATCTACTATTTGAAAATAAAGAATGTTATCGCATTAGAGACGGGATTCTAACATGTTAATAGAATGATTATTCTCCTATTAATTTCTTTATTTTTTGTTGACATTTACATTTTATTAAAAATTCAAACTCAATATTATGTCATTAAATATTCTTATGAACAATATGAGAATTAAATATTAATGTGGGCTAGTATATTCGTGGTGGTAAAGTGATTTTTTTTTTCATCATAGCGATACATGGATCACACAAATAGATAATTAAGAGAGCAAGTAAATTCCATAACTTTTTTCACGTGAAAAATTCAAAATGGGAAAAATCACGGGGCCTTACCCAGGTGAGAAGATTTCACCATATTTGAGTGAGTTACAAAGTTTGACCCATCCCTTAACTTGAAGATGATAAAATTACAATAGTTTGGAAAGTCGATCGAGCTTCATATGGGTAATCAGGAGTTTGTAATGATCGTGAGCTGGATGACGGAGGTTGAATTTTTTGATAGCATCGGCCAGAAGAAAGTCTAGTGGGGGTCAACGCCCGAGAGGAGGTTAGGCAATGGTCGGCAGCCGAGCGGAGGTCCGACAATGATCGATAATGGCAAATGACCGAGCTGAAGTCTGGCGTCATGGTAGGTGGCCGGGCAATGGTCTAAAGACAATCGGAGGACGAGGCTACGGTCTGACGACAATCAAAGGCCGAGTAGATATCCGACAGCTAAGGCGGTGAAACGGTACATCAATAGTTAGCGATCAAGCAGAGGTATGATGATGGTAGGCAGCCAGGCGGATGTTCGATCACGGTCGAAGGATGGGCGGGCGATAGTCGTGACTATGTGGAGATTTGGCGATGGACGGGGGAAGGGTGGTGGTCTGACGGTGATAAGCGACCTGAAAAATTCTAGGTTTGGGTCAACTTGTTTGCCTGATAAGTCTCGGGTTCGTTTTGACCCGAAAACCTGAAATCAACCCGAGTTGACACTAAAACCTCGCATGGCCGCACCTATCCGTTGTCCATACTCCGCACCTCGCTTTCGTGACTTGCATCTGGACTCTACAGTAACACCCACTTTGTTATCCGCACTCCGCTCCCCTGCACCACGCACACCCGTCTCGCATATGATGTCCTACACTCGCACTCGTAAGCCCTTCTGCATGTGAGAGCTCGTTCCTTTGATTTTTTCTTTCTGGATCTGATTTTCCTCCCAGGATCGTCCGGGACGATATTGAGATCGTCCAGGACGATCAGTGCAGTGAATACAGCTGATTTTCTGGAGTGGATCGTCCAGGCCGATTTTGGATCGTACTGGGACGATCAGAGCATGGCACAAGTCAGAGAACAAATCGTCCAAGAAATTAATTATCGTCCGGAGATATTGTCCTGGACGATTGAATTTTGTTCACATCGTCCTGGACGATGTGGCGATCGGTCGGGCCGATCAGACTTATTTTATAAGGAAATCAGCTCGATTTGAGGAGAGAAAATCATTTTTTATAAAATCAAAATATCTGAGGAGAGAGAAAGAGAAGGAAAGCAAAGAAAAAGCTGGTTTCTGGAGGCCGCGGAGCGCTTTTCGTCCGACGCCGCTGTTGGGAAAAGTGTTTATCTCGTGGTAAGGACTCCGAATCCTATTTCTGTTTTCGAAGATGTCGAGTTTTGGTCGTTTTGTGCACAGATTTGTGTTTTCGTTACCGAAAAACGCGCCGTATTTTGTATTGACTAAACTTTCACCACACAACTTTTGATATGTTATTGATATGATTTTTCTACACGTTTTGAGTATTTTCTGTAACGATTCTACAGGTTATTTTGGGTTCTGTGCGATTTTGATCGAATAGATAAATATCAGGATGTTGATTGATGTTGCTTCAGTAGAATAGAAGTCTTATAATATTGTTCTGAACGTTCTGTGGTAATTTGGTAAAATTTTGATTTTAGGAATTTTTGTGTAAATTCCGTATACTGCCGTTATGCCGCTGGATTTTCGTACGATTTTCGATTTTCTGAAATTGATGATTTGAATTGATATGCATACGAATGTGACTATCTGATTATTGATACTAAAAGACAAGTGGAGCCTGGTTGAACCGTTGGTTGGAGTTGACCTGTATAGGATGGTGGGCTGACGGGCTTTCCTTTAAACTATTGATCATTGATATAACGATTGGGAGTCATAAGGAGATTGATATGCCGACGGGCAGCCGACGGGCACAGAGTGACGACTCTTATTGAACCAACGTATGGATATCTACAACAGCACTATGGATTATTGATAGCCAGTGATCGTACTTGTTCAGTAAGACTATTGTATTGAAATGCATGTGTACGGCATTGACTCGTGATGAATTTATTGCTTTATTGATTTGGTTTTACTGACGGATTTACTGTTATTGTACGATTTCATTGATATTTATATTCTGTCACTACGCATTGCTACTGTTATGGATATGGATTCATTGATATTGATTGATACTATTGTTTCTACACTGTATTGAACTGCTGCATTTGATTCATTGATAGTATAGACTGGGCTTTATTGTATTGATTTGATGATTTCATACCGATCGACCAGATAGTATTGTTTTGATTGATACGATTGATTTGACTGATTGATTGATTTCCTACTGTTTATTGATTCTTCTACCGCTGCATTGACTACTGATTTGATTTTCGTATCTGCATTGACTCATTGATCATGTGCGACTGATTGATTTGACTTGATTTGATTGACATGCATATTGCTTCTACCGTGCTTTGATTTCAATTGTAGGTATTAGGTGACCTGGTGGGCTTTATGAAGCTCATTATATGTGGTTAATATTTTCAGGTCAGGGCAAGGGAGCAGAAGATTGAGGTTGATCAGGAATCTCCAGATTTTTGTCCTTTTTGGTTATAGTGATTCTTTTGTACTCAGGACAGGATAGATTTCAGTTCATGTGTTTGTGGTCATAGTGTAGTTCCTGAGTATTGTATATGATCTTTTGAGGTTTGAATCGACTTGTACATTGATGTTTTAAATGTTATAGATTTTTGCTAGACTGTTTGATTGAAGTTATAGATAGCTCTGGTAAATGGTTTTAATGAATTGATTGAAATTCTTTCCAAGTTAGATCTTGGGGCGTCACACTGCTCGGGTCAATCAAATTCAGGTTGGCGAGTCGATTCAGGTCAACTCGGCATCCTGGTGCAGCGAGTCCGGGTTGGAATTACTAACCCATTTGTAAAATCAAGTTGGGATAGGGTCAATCCATTTGAACTCGATCAATTTCGGATTGGACCGAACCTAATACGAAAATCCATTTTGACACCTCTAATGTGATTGTCATCCCATTTAAGTTTTGTTTTTGGAAGTTAACAACTTAACATTACCGAAATTTTTCACAACCTCGATACAGGCGTTTTATTGCAGTTTTTTAAATCATTACTATTTTAATAAATCCAATCACTATTCTTCTTAATGTGATAAACGGTCTAAACGGGAGTTGTTGCACGATGTAATTACAGTGTGGCTGAGGAACTGTTTCAGAGTTATATTGATTTCATATATTAATCTATAATTTGATCTCAATAATAAGTCATAATGTGACAAAAAAAATTTATTTTCTAAGCATCTGTTTGAGACAACTTTTTGTTATTCAATCATAATTTTATTTAATTATTATTTTCTTGCTATATTCTTACTAATCAATTTGTTTTTTTAGAGAACAGTTTTTTTTTTTTTTTTTTTTTTTTTTTTTTTTTTTTTTTTTTTTTTTGCGACGAAGAGTAGCCAAGTTATTTTTCTTTAACAACTCCATAATTAATTTTATAAAACACTGAAGAAGCCTCAAACAAACCGTAAGTCCATTAAACTTATTTGCCCATTTATAGTTATAATGAGTTTAATAAAATGCAACAAAGAATGATTTGTATCCAGCAAAAATAAACCATCGCCCCAAAAGCCCCAATTATGACAAATATAAAGGGTGATTATTTTGAAGTATTGAAATAACTATTCTTATGTTGTTTATCTTAGTCTGCTTGTTGGGAACTTTAGCTGTCAATCAAGAAGTTTTGAGTTCGAGTCTTGTTTATGTAATGTGTGTATGAATTTATCTTAATTGATCAAAATATTGACAAGGAGTTATTATCCGCCACTTCTCTGAGCATCAACTAACTCCTGCTGCACCTCAACACTGATCAAGCAGCTTACACTTTTTCACTTTATGTAACTGTCTAGGGTAGTTTAGACATTTCTGCTGCATTACACTATTTGTGTATTTATACCTCTACTCCACTACAGTAAAATGTGCAAGTCTTTATATCCCAAACCAACTCGTCTTCTTTCTTGAGTTTTTTTTCACTGTGTTGATTAATGATCCCAACGGATCTTTGTTGTTGGTTCAACATGGATCAGAGCTTCTCACCTAGCGGCTCTCATCCTCGTTTGAAATGGGGGATTCGACAGCTGCTTCCACTGCGTCTACTCCACTGGCAGTCACTCATGAAAATCAGACCAGCACCGATGTTCTCATACCTCCCACCTACAAATTTTTGCTCTCTAACATCAAGAATGTCATCAATGTCCAACTCCTTCCGGAAAACTACCCAACTTGGTGTTTGGCCATTCAAAAGCTGTTCGCCGCTAATAGCTTCTCTAATTACCTCGATGGTACACAACCATGCCCTCCCAAACACTTGCTAACCGCCGCTGGTCAGCTTAGACGTTGGTAGATCAAAGTTTGTATGTTGCCCTATTTTCTACCATCTTGACGGCTATTCTCCCTTATGTTCTAAATCTCGAGACCACTGCATCCATTTGGAAGACACTTGAAAAGCGATTTTACTCCACAAATCGATCTCGAGTGATTCAACTAAAAAATGAGTTACACTCATTATCTATGCAAAATAAGACAATGACTGAATACCTTGCCTCTGTTAAAGTTCTCGCCAACAATATAAATGCCACAGGAGGATCCGTGGACAATGAAGACGTCCTGCACTACATTTTAAATGGTTTACGGAGACCTATCAATCCTTTAAGACCTTTATCAGATCCTCCCTTCGACCGATAAGTTTGGACAACTTGTATTCCTTACTTAGAAGTGAAGAACTTCACCAAACAACCGATGATGTTAAAGAGTTGTCGTTCGCTACATCACCATCCGTCCAATCCCACACTTGCTTTGTTTACAAATCAAGGATGCGGCTGAGGCAGATTCAACAACTATAGAGGCAGTGGCCGAGGATCTAGTTCAAATTGCAATCCCAGGACACCCCGTTTTGATGGACAATGTCAAATTTTCTGTAAGAACGGTCACTAGGCAATCACATGTTGGCATAGAGGAAATTTTCAGGGACCCAACCCTTCTATTGAGGCCGTGCTACTAACCAACAACTCCAATACTGATTATGTTGTCTGGTACCTCGACAGCGGTGCTACAGCACACCTTACTGGACCCATTACCCTTTCAACAACCTTATACTGGTAAGGATCACGTGCTGGTTGGAAATGGTACACCTCTACCAATACAACACTTCGGTAACAACCTACTCCCCACTCCCACTCGTAAGCTCACTCTTAATTCCCTACTTCATGTTCCTAACTTAACTCATCGTCTTCTTTCTATTTCCAAACTTATAAATGACAATCATTGCTCTATTGTCTTTAATAAATCTGTCTTTCGTGTTAAGGATTGGACGACCAATCAAACGCTTCTCAGCTGTCCTTGTCATAATGGCCTCTAACACGTCTCGGTTTCCCTAGCTCAAACCAATCCAGTTGCAGCCACAACTACTGTCATCTCCCCTGTCCACACCTCTTCGCTACCACCTGGCATCGCCTTTTGGGTCATCCCCACTCCAAAGTTCTTCAAACCTTAGCTAAGCAGCTCACTACTATATGTACTTCCCTTCCTAGTGGTTCCTATAATTCTTGTGAATTATCAAAAAGCACAAGCTCCCCTTCCACCCCTCAAATCATGTATCTAGTTCTCCCTTACAACTACTTCATATGGATGTTTGGGGACCTTCATCGGTTCTCTCTTATGATGGATATCATTATTACTTTTTAATCATCGATGATTCCACAAGATACTCTTAGCTCTTTCTTTTAAAATTCAAGTCTGATATTCCGTTTCTGTTAATTCAATTCATTAAATTTATTGAAAAATAATTAAATTCCTCAGTTCATAATATTAGATCAGATGGCGGAGGTGAATTTGTTAATACTACCTTAAAATCTTTCTTCTCACATACAAGTATTACACATCAATTAACATGTCCTCTCACCCCTCAACAAAATGGTGTTGCTGAACGTAAACACCACCACCTCCTCGAAACTACCCGAACACTTCTCATAGATGCTCAATTGTCTTCTTCCTTCTGGACTGAGGCACTGCATACTGCGCTTTACCTTATAAATAGACTTCATTCCTCTCATAATTTCCGCCAATCACCATATGAACTCCTTTAAAATATTTGGCCAACATATCACCACATGAGAATATTCGGTTGTCGTTGCTACCCTTGGCTTCGCCCATGTACACCACATAAGCTAGCGCCTCGTTCCGTTCCTTGCCTCTTTTTCAGCTATGCCACTCAGCAAAAAGGATATAAATTCTACGACCCCATTACAAGCACAATTTATGTATATCGTCACATTACTTTTGATGAACATAACTTCCCTCTACTCTACCTCCTTCACATACAACACAACCTTCTACACATATTGCCCCAACTCCACCATTTCCTCCCGTTACCACTAACTCAATTTCTACTACAGATACTGAACTCTCCCACCAATGTACAAGCACCTCTTCCCCTGCTCAATCTTCACATGCTTCCTATTTCTCCTCCACACCTTCTTCTTCCCCGACCTCCCACGCAACACTAACCAAATTTCTCCATCCAGCTTTTACACTTCCCCATCCAAAATACCACACCATCCAATGATCACAAGATTTCAGACAGGCTCGCTAATGCCCCACCAAATTCTAAATCTTACTCATATCACCAATACAGGAAATGCATCGATTACCGGCGGCCTAGACCGGCGGTTAACTAATGGTTTTCGACGGTTTTGGAAAAAACCGGCAGCTTTTCGATGGTTTTAAGACCGCCAGTAAAAAAGGCGCCGGAAACCATTACCGGTAGTGTATTTCGAATAGTTTTTATCACCGACGGTTTTCCGGCGGTCTGCCGCCGAATATTGTCCGACGGTTTGATAGTTTTCGGCGGCTAAACCGCCGGTTAGCCGTCGAAAACTTGTAGCATCTGAAAAAAAAAATTGACAGCCTCCCCTCTATTTGAGGGATTTTCACCCTAAACTCTAAAACTGCACAGAAAATAATAACAACAATTTTGGGCAACATGCCACTATAGTCAATCAATTATCACAAATTTATAGATAAGTAAAACTAAACAAAATAATAAATGATATCAAAGTTCATAAGTTCAACCAAGTTCACAAGTTCTAAGTTCAATAAGTTCAACCAAATAAGTTTACAGTCAGATCATCATAAGTTCATCAAACATAAAAAAGTGCTAATCCTCATCCGTATCCTCACTGTCTAGAGATGCATGCGGCTGCTCTGTCTCTTGCTCTTTCTTCTTTTGCTTTTCATCTAATTAGGATCGCAGCTCTGCTTGCATTTCATTTTGAACCTTTCTCATTTCTTCAATCTCTCTAGTCAGCGCTACAACCCTCTGGCTTACAGTTTCATGTATATGCTCATTATGTATTATATCTCTAGGGGTAAAGCCACTCATCCACCTAAGCACCCTCATCTCTGTAACACTTAACTTAGTATTATGCTTCTCTTTTATTGACCAAGATTCAGAACCATAAAGCATTGCAGATCTCACCACCATCTTATAGAATTTTCCCTAAAGTTTGAGGGGGACTTTTCTATCACACAATAAGCCTGATTCATTCCTCCATTTCAACCATTCAACTTGAATTGTGTTGATAATATCCCCTTCTATTTCACCATCACTCTAAATAAATGATCCAAGATATCTAAAACGTGTACTTATATTAATTACTTGATCGCACGAAGTCACAAACCGCTCACTAGGTCTATTGCTACTAAAATTACACCCCATATATTTAGTTTTAAATCTACTTAAGTGAAAACCTTTAGACTCTATAATTGACCTCCATAATTCGAGTTTACCTTCAACTCCCTCTCTAGTCTTATCAACATGTAGAATATCATCAACAAAAATCATACAACTAGGTACATCCTCTAGCAAAGGTCTACTTAAAAAATCCATGACTAAAGCAAAAACAATATTGGATTCATTCCTCTCGCAAATGTCTAGTGAGAACATCCATAACTAAAGCAAAAATATATTGAATTAAGACTGATCCTTGATGTAATCTAACCCAAATAACAAAATTTAACAAGTAAAATATCATCAACAAAAAGCATACAACAAGATACATAATCTAGCAAATGTCTAGTGAGAACATCCATGACTAAAGCAAAAAATATATGGGCTTAGATTTGTTCCTTGATGTAAACCAACTGTAATAACAAAAAACATAAAAAAAAAAAAAAAAATTAAAAACACTCACCTCGGAGGCGATGTCGCGTTCCGGCAGCTCAAACCGCCGGTAATAAAATTACTTAACACCGGCGATTTTGGCCACCGGTATAGTGCCGGTAAGTTTAAGGGTTTGCGGTATACCCGACAGTTTTGTGACCGCTGCTGTTTCCGGCGGCATAAACTTGCCAAACGGCAATACCGGCGGCCTAACCTCCGGGTAAACTGTCGTTAGTACCGGCGGCTAGACAACCACCGGTACAGGCCACCGATATTTGAAGAATTTCCTGTAGTGCACAGAAACCCCTCATACCTCCTACAACATCGCCTATAAATCCTCCCATTAGAGAAATGCTATGCCTGCCGAGTTTAATGCACTACAAGCTCAAGGGACTTGGTCCCTAGTTCCACTGCCATTTAATCATCAAATCATCAGCTGCAAATGGATCTTCAAAATAAAACGCCTTGTCGATGGATCCATAGCCCGTCACAAAGCTCGCCTCGTTTCCCAGGGATATAAACAAGAATACGGCATAGACTATCATGAAACCTTCAGCCCTGTCGTCATATTTTCTACTATTTGTGTATTTCTTACCGTCGCTCTTCATTACAATTGGCAAGTGTTTCAACTTGATGTTGTCAATGCTTTCCTCCACGGTAACATTGACAAAACCATTTACATGGCTCAACCACCCGGTTTCACTGACCCTCAATTTTCAAATCATGCTTGTCTTCTTCGCAAGGCAATCTATGGCCTTAAACAATCTCCGCACCTTTGGTTTGTTACACTAACAAGCTATCTTAGCACTCAAAACTTCCAAGTTAACAGTGCCGACCCGTTATTCCTTCTCCTATCTAAAAACAATATCATTGTATACATACTTATCTATGTCGACGACATCCTTATCACTACAACAACTCGTCTTTCATTTCCTCTTTCATCACAAATCTCCACAATAAATTTCAAATAAGAAATCTTGGTCTTCTTTCTCATTTCCTCGGCATCGACTTTATTCGTACCTCCACCAGTTTTCGCCTCACATGAAATTCCTACATCCAAGAGCTCCTTCACACGGCATCCATGACAACCTGCAAATCAATCCAAACACCACTCCCAAATAAATTCCGCACCGACCCATCCCTCCAACAACCATTTTCTCAACCAGCACTCTTCCACCAAATTGTAGGTTCTTTACAATACTTGTCCTTGTTCAGGCCAGATATTTCTTTTGCTGTCAACAAACTTTTTCAACAAATGCATAAACCGCTTCTCCTACACTACCAGCTTCTCAAATGTGTACTCTGATACCTACGCGAAACACTCGACCATAGTCTCTTTATTCCAAAAACTGATTTTGAACTGACTGCCTTCTCCGACTCAGATTGGGCCGGTGATATTGCCGATCGCAAATCGACGACTGGATACTGTATTTTTCTCGACAAAGCTCTCATAGCCTGGTCTGTTAAGAAACAGACTATAGTTGCTCGGCCATCTACCGAAGCCGAATACCTATCCCTCACTACAGCTGTCACTGATCTCATATGGATCCGCCGTCTTTGGCATGATTTCAACATACCATTACAGAAAGCTCCCATCTTTTACGATAATATATCGGCAATGTCCATAGCCTGCAATCCAATTTTTCATGCGAAGACTAAACATATTGAAATCGATCATCATTTTGTCCGGGACATTATTCAAGCTAAGCTAATCGCCATCCAACACATAGCAACTGAGGACCAAATAGCATATATGTTTACAAAGTCTCTACATGTTTCAAAGTTTCAATCACTTTGTACCAAGTTGATGGTTGTTCCACCCATCAACTTGAGGGACGGTGACAAGGAGTTATTATCCTCCACTTCTCTAAGCATCAACTAACTCCTGGTGCGCCTCAACCCTAATCAAGCAGCTTACACTTTTTCTCTTTATATAACTGTCTAGGATAGTTTAGACATTTGTGCTGCATTACACTATTTGTGTATTTATACCTCTACTCCACTACAGTAAAATGTGCAAGCGTTTCTATCCCAAACCAACTTGTCTTCTTCCTTGAGTTTTTCTTCACTGTGTTGATTAATGATCCCAACGGATCTTGGCTGCTGGTTAAACAAATATCTCAAAGAAAAAAAAGCAATTACTCTTATCATTTAAAACTTGGACTTTTATGGATGAAGTCCATGGTTACAATAGAGCTGATAGATGGACGGAAACCTAGAAATAAATCTGGCCAACTTTGAAATAAATCAAGCACGTTAAAGAAGCCCAGATTGGGCCATCTTAATTTTCTTCTCATCTCCCATATACAATAACGTGTTCACCTTTTATTTCAATTTTTCCAGATAAAATGGTGATCAAATTTCTTTCTTTCTTTCTTTCCTTTTTTTTTTCGTTTTCCTTTTTTATTTGTTTCACAACAAAACAGATCACGCTGAAACAATTACTGGGTTTTACCAAGGGGCTGTTTGGTTGGAAGTTTTAAGAGTTTAAAATATTCCAAATGCAATAGTTTCAAAAAAATTTATGTTTGGTTGGATGAAAAAGGAATAAGAAGTCAATGTGTTTTAAACCATTTTAGTTCATTTTTAATATAAACTAAACTTGTTAAGCTTTGAGCGAGAACCGTTTATACCACAAGCAAACTTGCTTGACCCCCACCAAGTGCCGGCAACCACCACCACATCCCCGCTGCCCACCATTAGCACCCGCCGCAGTGGCCACCAGTTGCCTGCCATCACCACATGCCGCCGCCGCTGCCAGCCACCACCACCATTAGCGCCCGCCGCCAGCCACCAATCTTGATCTTCTTTCTCATTTCCTCAGCATCGACTTTACTCGTACCTCCATCGGTTTTCGCCTCACACAAAATTCCTACATCCAAGAGCTCCTTCACACAGCATCCATGACAACCTGCAAATCAATCCAAACACCACTCCCAAATAATTCCCCACCGACCCATCCCTACAACAACCATTTTCTCAACCAGCACTCTTCCGCCAAATTGTAGGTTCTCTACAATACTTGTCCTCAGTCAGGCCAGATATTTCTTTTGACGTCAACAAACTTTGTCAACAAATGCATAAACCACTTCTCCTACACTACCAGCTCTAAAACGGGTACTCTGATACCTACGCGGAACACTTGACTACAGTCTCTTCATTCCAAAAATTGATTTTGAACTGATTGCCTTCTCCGACTCGAATTGGGCCGGTGATACCGTCGATCGTAAATCGACGACTGGATACTGTATTTTTCTCGACAAAGCTCTCATAGCCTGGTCTGTTAAGAAACATACTACAGTTGCTCGGTCATCTACCGAAGCCGAATACCGATCCCTCGCTACAGCTGTCGCTGATCTCATATGGATTCGCCATCTTTGCCATGATTTCAACATACCATTAACAGCAAGCTCCCATCTTTTGCGACAATATCTCGGCAATGTCCATGGCATGCGATCCAATTTTTCATGCGAGGACTAAACACATTGAAATCAATCATCATTTTGTCTGGAACATTATTCAAGCTAAGCAAATCGCCGTCCAACACATAGCAACTGAGGACCAAATAGCATATATGTTTACAAAGTCTCTACATGTTTCCAAGTTTCAATCACTTCGTACCGAGTTTATGGTTGTTCCACCCATCAACTTGAGGGACGGTGACAAGGAGTTATTATCCGCAGCTAATACCATCAGGCCCATCACCTCCAGCGCAATGTAAGTGGCCTAGCCGAATAACATCCAAGCATTGCCACTGCGACTTTGTTAATTCTCTTAGAAGGGCAAATTGGCCATTTTAGGGGAAGCAAGTAGTTATGCTCCAGTTGAGCTGCCTCGAATAGGTATGAAAGTAAGTCGAGCCGGCTTGAGCTCGACTAATTAAAAAGCTCGTGAGCCGATCTTAAAAAATTTCGAGCTCGAGCTAGAGCAAAATTTAGAGCTTGTTGGATTATCAAGGTCAAATTCGATCCACATGTTGTTTGGCTCAATTACTCGAGCTCTACTTCTTATTCAAATGCCAACCATTATCGGTCCCGTCGTTACCTTTTCAAACGAGCTCCTTTCGTTTTTTTTTAAATGCCGCTTGTTTGCCAATGCTTTATGTAGGTGCTCCCGCAACTTTCCCTAATGCCATTAGTCCATCACTATCTTCTCCGGTGAGCTCTCATCGGGGTTTCTACAAAGCAATTGGTCCCGTTATTGCCTTCTCTAGCAAGCTCATGTAGATTCCATCTTCAAAGAACTCTCATCCAACCAAAGAGCTTATTATTCTGGCAAGCCGGACTCAAGTTCAAGCTTAACTTGAGCTCAAGCCTTGTTCCAACTTGCCATTGGTAAACAAGTCAAGTTCAAATAAGTCACAACTGGAGCTTGACTCTACCCGTTTATCCAATTTATCATGCACTACAAATTTTGATGAGAGATTCCAGCTTATAAGTTAATTTTCTAGTTAATAATATTCAATGAAGTTTCAATAATCCCTCCATTTCCTCTCATCTTACCATTGGCTATGACAGAACTTACCAACATTTTGTATAGTAGATACCTCCGTATAAAGAGAAATTATTTTGTGTGGACACCGGACAGTTTGAAGGTGAATCAGAGTATGTCACGTCACCGATACATAGCGATACACAACAAACGGGCTATGTGGCGTATTTTGATTGGTCTCTGAACGGCATCCATATCCGCACAAAATAATTTTACCCAAATAAAACCTTTGTGAGAAGGCAAAAGAGGTTGATCTCTATTTCAATCTCCTTTAACGAAATAGTAGATAGATGGGATAAAACCATCTCATCTTGTCTAACAAACCCTATCATGCATGCAAAACACCAAGATTTGTAAACAATGCCACAACTATCATCTCATTATAAGTGGTGGAAATTTCTTTTAATGAATATATATATATATATATATATATATATATATATATATATATATATATATATATATATATATATATATATATATATATATATATATATATATATAGTGTCACTAGCTATATCGAAATTATCTCATTTGCCAATTTTATTATGATAAAAAATTTTACAATTTATTTTTATAATATTTTATTATTATAGAATATACTTTTATTATTATATTTTTTATTATTCTGTTCACTTATTTATTTACAGAATTACAAAATAATAATATACAACTAAATATATCCGAAAAACTTAGTTCAAATTAGGTAGGCTTATTTCAAGACAATTCAACTTGATATTCTTTGACTTGGCTTAAGAGGGACACATGAATTTACTTATGAATTTATCTTAAATAGGAGACTTACATATCGACTCGGCCCTAAAGAGTACGATTTATAAAGTTGACCCCAACAACTACTCTAGAGGCCAGGTCACAAGGAGAAAGAAGAAAAATTATATGAGAGAAATTTTAACAATTTTTTAGAGGAAGAGAAGTGGTCCTAAGAGCTAGAGGCTGAGATGAGATGTTAAAATGATAGAAGAATATATGTGCACCATCAATGTACTTATCCTTTTGAGGGACAAATGCAAAATGAAGAGCAATGAGATGATTGCCATGCTAGAGAATGCCGCCATGAGGGCAGGAGGTCATCTATATGACCAATCGAAGTATTGCATGGATTATTATGAACATAGCCATGATGCTAAAGAATGTCGACATCTCTGGAGCTTCGTGAAGGGCTCGATAAAAACAAGTAAACTTAAAAGTGCTTGTTCATGATGAAAGAATTTTATAAAAAGTGCACATGGAGGAAACGTACAACGAACCAGCCTTCATGTAGGTGATTTATTGCTGTTGTGATTCTAGTCATTCATGGAAGAGCTTGTGAAAATGGCTTCTAATTGAGCTAGCCTTAAATGACTTCACATAGGAGAGGTGAACTTATCATTTGTACTGAAGTAGGTCAGCTATCAAATGACAATCCATATAATGATGTGGTGGTCTTCATAGTGTTGATTGCAAACGATCTAAAAAAACATCTTCACTGATATTGAGAGCTCTATGAACATCTTTTCTGAAACTATCTAAGAGAAGATGAACCTTGACGCTTCTTGTCTAACACCAACTTTTGGTCATCTCTTTAGTTTTTTATGGTTGGTGGGGAGAGAGAGATTGATTGCTTTATCAATCACTTAAAATTTACTACCATTATAGACTTCCTTTTAGTTGAAACACTGACTATTTATAATATCATCTTTGGTCGACAATAATTAAATACTTTTTGAGTTGTCATCTTTACATGCCATATCACCATGAAATTCTTAGTAGGAAGTCATAAAGAGAGTGAGAGGTGACCTGCTACAATACAGGGTGTGATGTCTGAAAGCAGTGGAGAATATATAAGCAAAAATTCTCCAACTTGATGTTCAAAGGTGATTCACGCAAGAAACTACTAAAATCATTAAGAAAGTGTCGATCTATAAAGAAAATCAAAATTTAACCTTTCGAATTAACATTATGTTTGATGAAAAAAGGAGAGCCATGTTGATCACAACTCTAAAGGAGAATGTCGATGTATTTTTTTGGTGAGCCAACAAGGTCTTGTATCCAAATGATATATCACACACTTAACATTGATAAGAATATAATGCCAATTAAGTAGAAAAATTGGCCTATTTGCGACAACTGAGCTAATTCGTGATGAAGTTCAAAATCTCCTAGAAGCTAGATTAATCATAGAAGAGCAATAAATAGTGGATTTCTAATGAGATTATGGTGCAAAAGTTGAATGACAATTGACAAATTTGCGTAAAATTCATAAATATGAATGTGGCTTACTCTACAGATAGGTATTTGGTGTCTCATATTGACCACTTAACTATAAATTTAATCATCCTTTGATGACCTTCTTGATTGTTTTTTCTTTTTATATATATATATATATATATATATATATATATATATATATATCATTCAATGTTTTGATCATAAACACTAAGATAATTAACTTTAGGGTAATAAATAGACGTAAAATTAACCTAAGGATCATTACACCTAGCTTACCTCACTCTTATGTCATTGCATATCAAAGTTCAAAAGCATAGTGTGAATGCATCCAAACCTTAAAGTCATGATGGTTTCAATTAAGCATTAACTACTCCAGCTAGCAATACCTAAACCCACCAATAAGTACACTAATAAAAAAGGACATGCCACTAAAACCATGTTTTGGCACCATTACATATACTTCTAAGAATAATTAAACACCATTTTTCTAGCAAATCCCATTGCAATTAATACCTTATCCTGGTGACCCTTGCTTAAAATGTTGGAATATATATATAATATTTAAATTATATGGTTAAATAACACTTTCAATCTTCATTTGAAATCGATGACTTTTTTAGTGCTACTTAAAATTTTTATACTAAAAATCAATTTTAAGAAACAATAAGAAAATCGTCCCACGGTTTTTGTTCTGCTTCTTAAATCCGCTTTTTGAATAAAAATTTTAATTTTTTATAAAAAAACTACTTTAAGAAACAGAAAGAAAACTTTCTTAAATGAAGTTTTATTCTCTATCTACACGTTTTTAACCTTATCATGTTTTTTGTTGAACTGTTATTATTTCAAGTGTGACTAAAACTTTTGGTCACACAATTAATAATCATTTTGTTATATGAAATTATGGTAAACCACGTAGCTAAAGATTGCATTTTAGTTGTAAAATTTTTATCTTGGTTTCTCCTAACAAAATTTTGTTAAAAAAAAAGTCATTAACTTACTCAAAGAATTGATAAAATATAATTCTTTCACATATATATATCCTTTTCAAATTCCTTATCAGAGCCAATATCATGAAATAATTACAGAGTAATTAATTAGTATTTCTAATTAGATTTGCTTTTAATTAAAGAGATTGATGTTGTTCCCCACCAACTAAAGGCAAAAAAATGTAAAGGAAACCTTCTTGTTCAACTCCAATTCTTATATCAATAGTAGTAAATAAGACTTATTTTACATTTTCTAGCAAGAAAAGTCACCATTAGAACTGAAAAAACAAAATTTCTTATCAAATGATGAGTAGTAAGTGATCTCACCAAGCCTTACCTAACAAGAGAAACAATGCATCAAGAATAAAATGAAAGTGAAATTGAAAAGATATTAATTACCCATATTTTGAAAGTGATTAGTAAAGTCAAAAGAGCTGATTAAGCACTTCTTTAATTGAAAATATAGACCTAAAAGTAATTAGAATAATTTATATATAGGGACTTAGAGCTGTCAAAAACGAGTCACGGGTCAGGTTTGGGTCCAACCCGAAATTGACCCGACACTGTTCAACCCGACTCGAACCCGACCCGCTTTTACAAACGGGTCGGTTTTTCGAACCAAAACCCGACCCGCTTTGGGTTCGGGTCAAATAGAGCTGTCAATATTTGACCCGACCCGAACCCGACCCAAAAATTTTGGGTTTGGGTCAACCAGAACCCGAATCGAGTCGGGTTCGGGTTCCAGAAATAGACCCATTTGAAAAACGGGTCGGGTTCGGGTTGACCCGGCGGGTTGCCGGGTCAACCCATTGACCGAAACCCGTTTTTTTTTTTTTTTTTTTTTTTTTCAGCTCCTGCCCGCTGCCCGCAAAGATGCCCCGCCCACTCGCGCTGCCTAGGAAATGCCCGCGAAGCTGCCCGCTCTGCCGCGCCTGCGCCACGCGCTTCGCCCGCCCGCCTGCGCCACGCGCTCGCTTCGCCTGCCGCACTCGCCCGCCTGCGCCACGCGAGCGCTTCGCCCGCCCGCCTGCACCCGCAACGCGCCTGTTCGCCCAAGCTTCGCCCGCCTCGCGCCTGTTCGCCAGTTCGCCCGCACCCGCTTCGCGCGCACCGTGCTCGCCGGCGCACCCGCGCACCCCGCGTTTCGTGTCGGGTCGGGTCAACCCAGCAACCCGCAGGGTCGGGTCCGGGTTCAGATTTTCGACCCGTTTCTCTACCCGGGTCGGGTTAGGGTCGACCCGTTTTGCACCCGGGTCAGTTCGGGTTCGACCCGAACTCGACTCGTGACCCGAAATTGACACCCCTAGGGTCAATCCGAACCCGACCCGTTTTGGGTATATTTCATTAAATTTTTTTTATTTAATTTAATTTATTTAAATCTAAATCAAATTAAGGTAAGATTTACTTTAATTAATTTAAAATAAACCAAGATTAATTTAATTTGGGCAACAATGTTTATAATATTTTGAAATATCATTTACTTATTTCATAAAAATCCTTTAAAATCCTCATAAATTAATTAAAATCGGGTCAAACCGGGTTGATTTCGGGTTTCCGGATCAACCCGAACCCGACCCAGTTTTACAAACGGGTCAAAATCTCTAACCCTAACCCAACCCGGTTCGGGTTCGGGTTGACCCGAACCCGAAATTTTCGGGTCGGATTTTCAGGTCGGGTCAAATATTAACACCTCTATAGGGACTATATTTAGTTGGAATTTGTATGTTTCGATAGAGTGTGGAGCACCAACCTTAGACTTAATTGATTACTTTCATCAAATGAAACATTTTCAAGCCTATGTGTCACTTTCATTCATGTATGCTTGCCAATTCGATCAGTTCTACACAAGGCTACAAATTTTGTTGCCATCTGTTGAATTTTTAGTATATAACTATGCAATAAGACTTGGTGCTTTTGTTCTCTCCAACCTAATTTTCTTGACCAAATAGTCCATCATATTTTTAACAAAAAATATTTACTATAAAAAAATTTGATCGAAATGCTCAAATCAAAATTTTTATTTATATGAGCTTTAAAATCCTTACAAAGTACTCTTTTGAGATGAGTACAATACATATTATTTATATATTACACTAATCATAAAATAGATTCAAGAACATTAAAGACCGTCATAATTATTTTGTATTAGAATATATTTTATATATGTTTATTAGAATAACGGTTTTCGCGTTGGAATTTACCAGCTGTTTTAGCCGCCGGAAACGTTGGCTGCCGGAAAATGGCCGTCGGTTTTCCATTCCTACACGGTTTATTACGGCGACTTTAAACCGCTAAAAAATTTACAAGCCGCTGGAAATCATGTTTAAACCGCTAGAAATTGCTGCCAGTAATTATCAATTTTTCTGTAGTGGTTAAATGATAGAAAAACAATCATAATTACAAGGCTAATATTTTGAACCATTTTAAAAGCCATGATTAAATAGCATAAAAAATTATATTGAACATTTTTTTCCCTTTTTTTATTTTTTGAGAAAACTAAAATATTGTAATTTTAATTTATGAAAAAAAATTTGTGGATGAAAGCTTTGTATTAAATGTGCACCTCTTCATTAGATTGAAGATTATAAGCAATGTGTTATCTAAGCAACTCGTCTGTATTTATGAGA
The DNA here is from genome assembly GCA_019514585.1 of Dendrobium officinale. NCBI lineage: Eukaryota > Viridiplantae > Streptophyta > Magnoliopsida > Asparagales > Orchidaceae > Dendrobium > Dendrobium officinale. The sequence continues at coordinate 29,471,651 of CM033696.1, forward strand.
GTAACAACTAATTTATTTTATACAACAAATCACGACAACAACATATCATAATTAAATGAATCCGTAAGAGGGTTGCTTTAACATTTGGATTCAAGTAAAATATATTAATGTAGTCTTAGTACGATATGCATTGCGCAGGCAACTTGTTTTCTTTCTCTACCAATGATTATTAGTGTAGGATTTACCCCCATTGCTTCAAGAAAAAGTTGTCTAAGGTTTGATTTGAGAAGGCTTTCTTATTATTATTTTTTAAAAATATTTTTTTAATTTAAAAAGTTTTAGTTCAAGAAACTTTTGTATCGAAAATCTATTTTAGAATGCAGTAAAAAAGCTGTTCCAAATGAGGCCTAAGGCTTCGTTTGGGACAACTTTCTTGTTGCTTCTTAAAGCAATTTCCTAGTATAAAAATTAAAATTTTTGTGCTAAAAAATAAAGCTACTTTAAACAGCAATAAAAAAGTTGTCTAAAGCAAATTTGTTAGGGACACCTTTCATACTATTTAATAAAATTGTTCTCTATTACAAAAAATTCAAAATTAAGAAATTGTTGTAGCATAAAACTATTTTAGAAAGCAACACGGGTGGAACCCCATTGCCCCCCTACAAATTTTTTTTTAAAATTTTTTATATGATTTTAATGGTTATTTATCCCTCTTCATTAATTTTTTAGTTTTTATTACAAGGATTTTTAGGTAAAATTTTTTTCTCAAAATAATTTTATAATCAATTTTATAAAAAGTTGCTACCATCTCAAACAGATCTTAAGCCAAGCATTTATTGTCCTTTTAACCCAAATCTATAACTCAATTATATTTACCGCAAATCATAACTTAATAGAGAGGCAATAATTACTATTTTTTTTTTCTTTTTTAAAGAAATTGTCTTCAACATCGATGATCATCCTTTTCAATAACCAAACGTGGAACCAGAAAGAGCTCAGATCACCCTAAAATTTTTTTCCCTTTATATATATATATATATATATATATATATATATATATATATATCCTACCGGGTGGGTTTAATTATTTGTTGATAATTAATAAAGAAAACATTTTGAAATTGGTGTGATTCTTTAAAAAATAATAATATTATTAAATATTTAGCGCTTCACGCCGCTCCCGCTAGGGCATCACGCCCGCGACGGCTGGGCATCGCCGCTCCCGCTAGGGCTTCTCGCCTGCGACGGCTGGGCTTCGCCGTTCCCGCTAGGGCATCACGCCCGCGACGGCTTGGGCATATCCCCGTTCGCGACGGCTGGGCATCGCGCCGCCGCCTGGTCTCTCGCGACGGCTGGGCTTCGCCGCCGCCTGGTCTTTCGTCTCCGCCGCCTGGGCTTGTTTTCTTCAGGTTGCTGTCCAGGGAAGTTTGCCCTCTCATTTTTCTGCCTTTTCCTTTCATTATGGTGGTTAGTCGTGTTTGTGACCCCGGTTTCTTGGATGGGTCCTTTAAATCGCGCTCTTTTGTGGAAGCTTTATCTGGTTCTTCGATTTCAGTTGATTTTCCTGAGTTAAGAAAGGGTTTTTGTCGTGGTTTACCCTCGTTATGGATATCGGAGGAAGAAATTTTAGCTCTGTCTGTTCCTTTTCAATTTGCTCTGGTTGGTTTCTTTCCTACGCGGCGCCCTTCACTAGATGCTATCCGGAAATTTTTTTTTCAGCTTGAAACTAAATGCTGAATTCTCTGTAACTGTCCTGGATCAATCTCATATTCTTATTAAGCTTTCTAATTATTTGGATTATAGTAGAGTGTTCAGCCATAGATCTTATATGGTTAATAACTGCTATTTGAAACTTACTAAATGGTCGCCGGATCTTGATGTCGGGGTTGAGTCTCCGGTTATTCCTATTTGGGTTGCCTTTCCCCGTCTGCGACCATACCTTTTTGCCCCTCGTATCCTTCATGCTTTGGCTTTGATGTTTGGCCGTCCTTTAAAAGTTGATAATTCTACATCTGTCGGATCTAGACCTTCTCTGGCGAGGGTCCTGGTGGAGATTGACATTACTAAGGACCTTCCTGATAAAATTTGGCTTGGTTCGGAGAACTCTGGGTATGTTCAACGAGTTTGCTTCGAGGAGGTGCCTGCTTATTGTATTGTGTGTAAACGGCTTGGTCATTTCAAGGGGGATTGTGGTAACTTTTATGCTTCTTTGAATGTGCATAAATCTCGTGAGAATGTGGTGAAGCCTGTTGATGAGGCGCAGGTTGCAAGCGATCTTCCCGATCTTGGGGATCGGCCGCTGCCTGTGTGCGGAAATTCGGAGATTTTGGAGTCTTTGGTCACTTCTAACCCATCCGTTTTGAATGTGGTTGATGTGGTTAATGCTGTGAATGATGTGCCTAGTAGTCGTGTTGGTAACTGTTCTGTCTTATCCCCCGATGCAGCTCCTTTTGTACCTCCGGTTGTGACTAATGTTAGTGACCATGGTTCTCCGGTGGTGATGCCGGAGGTGATTTTTGATGCAATGAATGTGGTGTATTCTGATGGCTCGCCAATTATGGGTGTTGTGAATTCTAATGGGGGTGTTCAAGGTTTAAAAGATGCAGATGGTGGTTCTGATAGTGTTTTGCCTGTTGCGGTGGTGCCGGCTGAAATTGAGAAGGGAAGAGAGGAAGTTAATTTGATTACCAACAGTTTAGTTGTGGTCCCTGTAAGTGTGGTTGATTCCCAAGTGATGGCCAATTGTGTGGGTAATTCTTCTGGTTTCGATATTAGGAATCAGAATAATTGTTTAGTTGATTCATCGGATGTGGAGTCGGATTCGCAGTCTGTTGAGTCCGACAATGATTTTACTCTTGTGCGTACTTCAAAGATTGGCTCTCGCGGAAAATTTTGGGGGAAAGGTCGACGCAGGAGATGATTTTTCGTTTCGTATGTTTGTTGATTCTTGCTGCTTCTTCTCGGGATTTGGCGGATTTACTGTTTGATTTGCTGCTACGTGAGGCTTTGGGCTATGATGTGGTTGGGGCTCGCGTCCTGGTCCTTCTTTGCTGGTGGCATTCGCTCTCTGGAGGTTCCGTGCGGGAGTCACTGGACGCTGAAAGCTTTGTCTTTGTTCTGAGCTCGCTTTTATTTTCTAATTCTCTCTGTTGTTTTTTTTTTATCTGCTAGCTTTTCTTTTAAAAAAAAAATAAAAAAAAATAAGAATAATATTAAATAAGTTCTTCTTATCTGATTAATTTAAATTTTCTATCAAATTCTCAAATCTAATAATCAAACATTTAAAGGCCATTTAATGGAATAAGACCTATTAAATGCGCATAAGTTGTATTATCAAAGTTAGATATGGATTGATGAACCATTCTTTGGGAGATAACTAACCCTTCCACCAAATACTCTGAAAATGACGTAATTTTGACTTCAATTATGCCATCTGTTTGACTAATCTGGTTCCAATAAACTTATAATTAGTTTACGAGACTCAAAGAAATGAAAAGGGATGAATCTGACTATTTGTTTGGGACAAATTTCTTGATGCTTCGCTTTTTAAATAAAAATAATAAATTTGTTTGGTCATTATTTTTTGTTAGTCTCGTTGCTTTTCAAAAAAATTTATAGCATAAAGTTTTTTTTTTTACAACCAAAGTAGTTAAATTACTTTCTCCGCAGTAGTTTTATAAAATATTATAGCCGTCCCAAATAGATCTCAAGTAATTAAGCAAAATTTAAAATAGTAAATGTAGTAAAAAAAATATGAGTTGTGGTAAAAAAGTGTAAACTCTTTGGGTTTTAAAAATATTATTAATATAAACTACAAGAGCTTAATTACTGCAACATATTTGTTAATCCAAGGATTTAAAAAAATAATATATGTTACATAAACAAATGTAAACCAACTCCTAGAAAATTAAAGCTTTGGCTCCTTTTTGGGAGAAATTATTCTGTGCGGAGTCCGAATGGGAATAATCTTCCTGACTGTGAGTGTACACTGATTTGATACACATTATATGCAAATATGTGCATAGTGTGTACGCTTATATGTCTGGACGGCTCTTCCCGTTCAGACTCCGCACAAAATAATTTCTCCCTCTTTGGACACCCAATATGAACACCGATTTATATTTTAAGTCCTCATTTTAAGCTTAGGAATTCATCATTATATATATATATATATATATATATATATATATATATATATATATATATATATATATATATATATTAGACACTTTGCTATTCAATAACAAAAAAGGGAAAAATTTAAAGTATAAGATACAATAAATGTATGGTTTTGCCGACACCAATTGAAGGAGAAATTATTTTGTGCAGAGTCCGAAAATAGCTTGCGTTCGGACTCCAATTAAAATAGGCTAGGTCGTTTGTACGCAGCCTATGTAAAATCTTGTATATATGATGCGTATAATACAAATCATGTATGCAAGCAACGTGATCAACTTTGATTGGAGTCCAGACACATCTAGACTCTGTAAAATTAAAGACAGAATAATACAATATATAAAAGTTAGAATCAAATGAAATACCACAAAGAAAAAAAAAATCAAATAAAAGATTAAAAAAAAAAGAGAGAGAGATTATCCTCGTATTAAAGGTCAGAATCAAGATAAAATTTATGAGGAAATTTTTCGAATCATTTGATCTTTAGCTAAAAATTTTTACTATTATGATTATTCTAATTAGGATGCTAATTGTGCTTCTGATTGAACCCTACATAAGTTTTTTGTAGAGGAATAAATAGATAAATACTCATAAATAAAAGGAATATTATTTACCTTTAAATTTTGAAAATTCTCTCTGTGCTAATATTATATATGCTTTGATTTACACCTATTATATTATTTTGACATGAATGCCTACCAACTTTTGGACTAACTAGATTGTATGAGTCAAGTTTTCATACTACTTTATTCTTTGACATATCACTTGATATAGGGAGATGTAACTCACAAGATATCTCAAAATCCCTTTATATATATATATATATATCACTAATATTAATTTATTTAAAATAAAATAAATATTTTCATTATATCACTTAAAAACTCATAACATGTACATTCATTCTGCTTTTAACTCTTAATGTATAAAATAAAAAAAAAAAAGTACCCTAAGACTTTAAGGCTTCATTTGGGACGGCTTTCTTACTGCTTTTTAAAGTAGCTTTCTAGTACATAAATTTTAATTCTAGTATTAAAAATTTACTTTAAGAAGTAATAAGAAAACCGTCCCAAACAAAGCCTAAGATTTACCCTAATCTTGAAGTTTATTTTATGAAGGCTAATTGTCAATTTAACACAAATCTAGAGTAGATTATATATGTGATATCATAGTTGGAGAGATGTCATGTTGTCGAATCTTGCATGAAAGTTAGTCCAACATTAATCATGAAGTTTTATCTCAAACAATGAAAAATTATTGAAGATTATTTTTTGACATCATATCAATATTTTGCAGTGAGTCATGCCTCGCAATATTATCATAATATGATAATGATGTTAAGATAAAATAAATGATTTAGCTATGTTAAGTTGAACAACTAAAACTTATTTTATGCGCGAGTCTTCTATTTTACACTTGCTTTAAATTGTGCTAGGAAATTGATTTCTATAGTAGTTTTAAAATAAGTTGTATCCTCCACAACAGTTGTATAACCATTTTTATAAAAAAACTGTAGTTGTCCCAAACGGATCATTAGTTCCATATCATAAAATTTTTATATGTTTATATATCTAACAACTAAATCATTTTTTTTCTTTATATATCATTTCGATTTCTAAATCACATTAGAGTGTATGCTTGAAAAAAATGTCTTACTTTAAATACATTAATATTAATGATATTTTTAATGCGCTTACAATAGTGATTTAATGATTAATAATTCGATATTATAAATTACAATAGTGATTTATGGATTTTTTTTCTCATTTTTTACAAGAATTTTTAATGAAAAATCCATATATTACCTTTTACTCACAAATCAAATTAACTATGAATTACACTAAAATCAAACACCCAAATGAATTACACTCATTTTTTTGTTGAATAATTAATGAAAAATCACTCATGAAGGACATTAATGGAAAGATAAATGCTATAGCTTTATTATAATAGAACCCTCTATATATATTGTTTCAATATATAGCGATATTAATCAAGTCAATTCATAAAAGTAAGAGTGGTTTTGCATGGGAAGCCAAAGTCTTAAGCAATGTTTGCATGAAGGATCTCATAGGCCAATTCACCCCTTCATTTCTTAGAGTTAGGTACTTAGGTAAGGTATGGTAGAAGGCCATTGAATTTGATTTCAACTCAAAGACTAGATATCTATAAGTATTGTAGTTTAACATTTTATGTAAAGAGTTGAATTGCCAATGTTGTGTTATTAATTAATTAATCAGTCCTTTGATAGTTAAAGAGTTGAGTAATGTATTTTTAAGTAAGGTTTGGACAAAATTGTAAAATTATGATGCACAAATTTCTAAAAATTGACTTATTCTTATAGAGAAAAAACTTTGAAGGTGGGTAAATGCACACTAGATCCATTGTGATTTCGCTCCTAATTTCTAAAAAAAAGTGAGTATATAAATAAGCTTTAGAGATTCAGAGTCTGTTAGGGTGATTGCAGTATGTTATAGAGTTATAAAGTTATTTTTGGAGAAAGTAATTTAGACTTTGGGTTCGTTTGGAATAACTTTTTTACTATTTTATAAAACTGTTTTTTAGTAAGAAAATTTTGTACTGAAAAGTCATTTTAGAAAACAGCAAAGAAGTTGCCACAAATGAAGACTTCATTTAGGACAACTTTCTTTTTGCGTTTTAAAGCAGTTTTTTGTACAAAAATTTTTAGTTTAAGAAATTTTGTACTAAAAAGCCGCTTTACAAAACAGTAAGAAAGATGTCCCAAACGAAGCCTTAATTACTATGGTGCAAAAAATAACTTTCCACCACAGAAATTAAAAAAAAAAAAGTTTGAAAATTGCAAGAAAATAATAGCCAAACAAAAATGAGGTTGCTATCTGAAATATAAAGTAACGAAAAAATGTCCCAAACGATCCTTTAAAATTCCACATGTGATTTCTATAGGAATGTGAACACATGAACTAACACTACATATACAAAATGAATATTGATCGAAATAAACTATAAATTTTTAATTTAATTGTATTTTGTAATTTTAATCGAATTCTAAAATCAAACATGCATAATCCGCATATGTATCAACATTAGTTTGATATTCATACTACATTTTAAACAACAACAATAATAATAACAATAAATTAGTCAATAGATTTATGGACTATTCTGCTAAATTTATTATATACTGCTACTCTTATATCATATATTACTCAACCAGCACAAAATATTAATTAAAGCATGTGTTAATAAACAACAAGTGAGCCAAATGGAATCAAAAGATAATAAAATATGGAGAATTATAAAGAAGCTACCAACACATCCTGATTCCTGCATAATTATCTTTCTTTTCATTCTACTCCTTATTGGTTATAAAATTTGTTAGAGAAATGCGATATTTTTCTTATAATTATTTAATTGATGATTTTAGAAAAATATTATGAGGTCCATCACAAAACTTCAAAAACTTTTGAAGCATGACACTAAGGCTTCGTCTGGGATGAGTTTTTTATTATTTTTTAAAACATAGTTTTAGTACAAAAATTAAAAAAAAATATTGTACAAAAACTCAATTTTAAGAAGCAATAAAAAAATTGTATTAAAGCTTCATTTGGAACATATTTTTTACTGCTTTTTAGTTTAAAAATATCTTAAACTAGAAAATTTGTATTAAAAAGTTTCTTTTGAAAGCAATAAGAAAACTATCTAAAATGAAGCCTAAGAGTGGAGAAATTATTTTGTGCGGAGGTTGGACGTAGAATGATGTCTTGAGACCAACCAGAATACGCCACATCAATAGTATCTAGCTGTGTTACCTAGTGATACATAACGAAGGGGTGACATTGTGCATTCTGGTTTGTCTTGGAACGACCTTCGGCGTCCGCACAAAATAATTAATCCTAAGAGTGAGAGAGAGAGAGAGAGAGAGAGAGCAAATTTTAATAAACTCACATGTCAAATTATGAAACTCATCATTAATTTATTAATGTATGTATATATTTTAAGTTATAGGCTGATTAATGTAGCATTGATTAATATATTGTGTTATATGATTTGAATATATATTCTCGATGCCACCCACCCTTTAAAGAATGACAGATGTCATATAAAATATCTCAAAAGCCACACATGCTGAGGACCAACTGAGGTTTTTTTTGCTCAATCAATCGAAAGCCTGTAAGTGAATCAAGTTGAGCTAAGCATTATATTATATGAGCTTATTTAGTGATTATTTTATCAAGCTCTTGTTGAGCTTCAACAAATCCACCCCAAATTGTTCAAGCTTATTTATTAGATTTCTTATTAACTATATGATTTTGTTTGGGATAGCTTTTTTGTTGTTTTTTAAAGCTAATTTTATTTTATTTATTTTTTTAAATTAGAATTATTTGTATTAAAAAATTCAAACTACTTTAAAAAACAGGAAAAAAAAAACTATCACAAAAGAAGCCCGAGTAATAATTGATTCTAACTAAGTATATATTAATAAGATGCACAGATGTCAATGAGGTAAATAATTAGTCTTATTACTAATTATAATTTTTTTCAAATTACTTATCAAATTTGATCATAATTAATTTAGTGCTATTTCTGATATTTTATAAATAATAAAATAAGATTTTTAATAAATTCATCTGTTTATTTATTCAGTATTTTCGTTATCAAATGATCATTTATAAATAAAATCAGATTCTTGATCTATCAATGCAGGATTTATTTATAATATTTTTAATTATTCAATGTTAATGAAAAAATAAATAAATTATAAACCTATCAATCTAGGTATTTATTTAATAATTTTTCAGCATATTTATGTAATATGAATAATTTTTAAATGTATAAAATATAAAAAAATTGACGTAATAATAACATAATATAAGTTTTAAAAACAATAAAATAATCATTAAATGATCGTATTATCCATTTGTAAGGAAATTATTTAGTAAAAATTAATTATCTTATTTAATTACCAATGTACTAAAATGAAGAAGCTAATGGGCAAGTTGTTATGAGTGAATAAATCTAAACAAATAAGATGAAAACAGCGGAACATCAAAATTTAAATGAAAAATCTGAAAATTGAAAAAATCACGGAGTCACGTTACATCAAAAGATTTTTTTTTGCAAATTAGGGAATTCGAGCCTGGGTGAGATCGGGAGGAATGTCTGCCATCAACCGTCACGCCGTAGACCCGATCTCACACCAAGAAATTCACTATAAAAAAATATCGAGCGAAATTGTATAGATCTTTCACTCGATCTACTCTCTCAATCTCTCTTGTAGTTTTTATACTCTCTTACACATCTGAGCATAACTTCCATACAGTTATAACCTACGAAATTAAAAAAAAAAAAAAAAAAAACAGACTCAATAGGTCCAAAGCCCCTTGGTCATGCACAAAATAAAAAATTTCGGGGGCTTTGCACCCAAAGTAAGTGCTATCCCCTGCAAGCTTGACCAACTATGTTGAGATCTAAGTGAACAATACAACTTGATTAATTGACTCCACAAAGAACTAAGACAAGTCTTCAAATATATTCATCTATATATGAAAGTTAACAATTTTATTAAATTTATTCAATAAGAGAATTTTATACAAAAGAGTTTGCATTGAGTTGTTAGCTTGTAACCCTACCAAATGATGACCAAGTCGGCACGAGCTTAAAGCAAAATCTTTTGGCCTTCAAGTAATTATCATTAAGTCGGTAAGAGAATCTCTTAATAAAGCTCTACATTTGTAGTAGGTTAATGACAAGTGTTTGTTTGATTAAGGACTTAATTATTTAATTAAATGGACAGTGCTGGAATGAAAATAGCTTGACGTCTTAATCAAATTTGAAGCTGGGAAAAAAATCTGCCCACATCAAGGTGCTCAGTACTCGGTTGCTTTCACTGCAGGATAATTTTCATGCGTCTCTCGTAAAATTATATATGGATGAATTGCTAATTATCCCTGGAATTGAATTGTATTAATATTGTTATTATTATTTTCTAACCATTTTTAGTCTCACTTTCTCTCTATCTTCTCCAATTTAATTGATTAATTATTGATATATCATAAAAAAAATTATCTTGATCTGACATGAATCTCGACGTAAAATTAAGTTGGAAATTTAAAAAATTAAATCTGGGACCATTTGAACTCTGATTTCAGCAAACTTATCATCAAATTTTGTGTGGTTGGGTTCGTCTTTTCAAGACGTTTAGTTCGACCATAAATTTCCTGGAATCGAAGTTAAAATGGTCCCTATTTAATTTTAAAATTTCCAACTTGATATTGCTTCGAGAAGCGTGCCTGATCAAGATAATTTTTTGATGATATATCATTTATAAAGTAAAATAAAGTGTAACAAAATTTTAAAATATTTGATAAAAGTCAAAGGACTGATCAACCGTCTTAAATTAATTTACCCAAATTATTTGTCCTTAGGGAGCTTACATTTATTTTATAATACTTGAATCATATTTTATATTTCTTATACCTACCAATCAAAGACTGTATTTGAATAATTGTATTTTATGGCGGAAAAAATGATAGGAAAAAAAAAAAACACAAATCAACATATGAGGAGGGACAAATTACTTATAGAAAATTAGGAATTCCTTAATCGGATGAGAGCAGCAACAAGGACTATATTGCTGTCTTTCAAGCATATCTTTCTAGCTTTTTTTATAGTGGTTTGGTATAGGGAGAGCGAATCTCTGAGCTTAGAGATCCCGACTCTTTGGTGAGACTTCCTCTATCACAATCTCCATCATCAAACCTCCCCTCAATTTCTTCATATCTCCTTTCTGCTTTGTCAAGCTAGCTACCATATATATAGAGAGAGATACAGATAATAACATAACATATTGTTAGTTACCTTCAAAACTTGGATGAAAAGAAACTAAGCAAGAAAGAGCAGGAGTGATGGGACGAGGCAGAGCTCCTTGTTGTCAAAAAATTGGGCTCCACAAGGGCTCATGGACTCCGCAAGAAGATATACGCCTCATTTCCTACATCCGCAAGCATGGCCATGGCAACTGGCGAGCTCTTCCTAAACAAGCAGGTCATTCTAGCTAGCCCTTCGATTATCTCTTCTTCTTCTTCTTCCATCTGAAAGATTTGAGGTGCAAATTAATCCAAATCTGCTTCTTTTTTTCAGGCTTGTTGCGGTGCGGGAAGAGCTGCCGCCTTCGATGGATCAACTATCTCCGCCCTGACATCAAGCGAGGTAATTTCACCAAGGAGGAAGAGGACACCATCATCAATCTCCATGAATTGCTCGGCAACAAGTAATCAATTCGTCATGATTGTCATTTTTATTTGTATATGAGTATAGAATTTAGTTTCGTAACATACTAACACTACGTACCAAAAATCTGATATTTCAATAACAGCTGTAGCGAGCTTTAAACAAAAGTTATAACAGCTGCAAAAATCTTACTTATTTCTTCGCACTTGCTGCTCTAATCATATTTCACATGCTAAAAGCGTTGCTAAAGCCTTCTTACAGTAGCACTCATAAAAACACTGCTAAAATCTTTCCAGCGAAAACAAATACAGCGATTTTTAAACTGCTTTAAATAAATTAACATGTGTTTAAATTGCTGCCGTAGATCTTAAAAAGTGCTGAAAAAGCATGATTTTTCGAGGTGAATTTTAATATTAAAAATTGTGTTGTAATCATAGATGGTCGAAGATTGCCGCGTGCCTACCTGGGAGGACGGATAACGAAATCAAGAATGTGTGGAACACGCATCTCAAGAAGCGTATCAAGCATCAGGATTACACAGCACAATCATCAATGACCAACAAAAGTTGGTCTGAGGTCAACCCCCCAAGCTCCGCATCCTCCGGTATAACGTCCTTCACAGAAGGCGATGAGCTCTCCTTGGAAAAAATTGAGATCCCCATTGAGCCCCAGATTGACATGTGGGACATACTCGACTCCTCGTTATCTCCTAATCCGTCATCTTTGCCGCCGCCGCCGCCGCCTGTCGAGAATGACGATATTTTCAGCGATATTCCAATTGATCCAGACCTTTGGAGTAACACCAGCGATGGTGGCAAGTTGGCCGACGACAGCAAGAAATGGCTTGCCTATTTGGAGGAAGAGCTCGGGCTTTTCGATGAAGCCGAAGACAAGGAGAGGGAGGAGTTGATTAGCATGGAGGAAGGTAATTTGATGGGGAGTTACTTTCACAAACGGCCCTCCTCCTCCTCCTCCTCACCCTCTCTTACAAAATTGGTTGACCTTGAGTGTATTAATGCATAGTCTTTGGAGTAATTAAATGGTAGATGTTGGCGAATGAGTTGAACGTGTAAGTTTGTAAAGACGTATTTCCAAAGTTTTCTTCCTGAATTATATAATGGAACAGTTCCGTTAATTCATCTTCATCATAAAAAAATCAATATATATATTTTTATGATTGATTTCTAAAGTGTAAGGTGAGCACATATGATTCGAATCCTTAAAATTAATACAAGTGGTTTCTGGCCATGTATTTGAATATTTTGTGATAAATGATGATATTAATCAGTGCATTCGTCACTGTTAGTCACTCAGTGAGAAGGGGAGGAGGGAGTTGCTGGCGAGACAAGACAAGATAGTAGTAAACTTTCACTTTAATTAACATCAAATTATTCTGTGCGGATGCAGAATATCTTTCAGATACCAATCAGAATGTGTCGCGTCGCCTCCTATTCGGTATCCGGCTCGGTACTACTCGGTACCGCTAGGTATCCGGCTCAATATTGTTGACGTGGGTTGATATCCGGACGATAAACTCCGTTTGACATATGCATAGAATAATCTCTCTTAATTAACTCATTTTTTATATGCTCATTACAGAGGTTTGTTGAAAAACTATTTACTATTATGTATGGCCCAAATGGATAAAACGTTAGTTTATATGTAACCATAGATTCTAGCTTTGATCCAATCAGAGTTGTTTTTTTTTTTTCTTTTTAATTATATTTTTAAAAGTGAAATTAAAATTTTAATTTTTAAAATAACTGTTATGGGCTTTCATTGATTTTTATGAAGTTTTATGCTCAAATAATTTTTAATATATATCTAAGGAGATATTGAAAATTTTGTTTATTTTTTGGGGTAAATAAACTTTTTGGATGCTCAAGATTTATAATTAATATATTTAATTAAATATATAATTGAATATATATATATATATATATATATATATATATATATATATATAACATAATTATGGTTACACTCTTTCATAAAAAAAAAACAAAATAGTTTCATCTTCAGCACTTGTGAATAGATTATTTTAGATTTACATGTACCCTAATTTAGTGGATCAAATCATATGCAGCCAATTACAAGAGGGAGCACAGCTAAAGAGGTTCTACATTTAATGGCGAATAAAAAATAAAATAATTATGAGGTCAAGTTCCATGTGTATGTAGCAGAGATTTCTCACAGGGGATTGTGAGGGAGGTTGATCCCTGCACAGTGAATCCAAATAACAAAAATCTATAGCAGCGCAAGAGACAACTAGAAAGTAAAATCTAAACCAAATCAACTATCCTCAGCATTTATTTGCAACAAACCCCAAAGCAACATCCTGATACTGAATCTGGAGGAATTTAAACAAGCAGGATATAGGAGGTAGTCAGCAAAACCTTACTGCAATATATTGCCGAAATCAGAAGACTGAAACACTTTTATGTACGTACAACAGGATTTAATCCAGCAATCAAAACTGTAACCCTTCATGAATTAGCATGATTTACTTCAGATGGAGGCATGGAGCAGCAAATTTCAGCAAAAGCAGCAATGAAGTTGATGGAGTACTTTCCCAGGTTCAAATAAGAAATAAGAAACAGCAATTTATTTCTCGTCAACAGAAAATAAAACAAAGCAGTAGGGGTTTCAATTTTGAGTCATGGGTCAGGTTCAGGTTGAACCTAAAATTGATCCGACACTATTCGGATCAACTCGAACCCAACCCGTTTTTTTGTAAACGGGTCGGTTTTTGGGACCCGAACACGACACGCTTCAGATTCGACACGGATTTCGCTCACAGGGGAGCGAGGAGATCGGCGACAAGGAGTGTTTGGAAGGGTTTGTGCGGTTCGTAGAAGGGCTACAAGATTACGATCTCAGGACAGTTTGACCTAGGTGAGGCAGTGACAGCGAACCGGTGCCGGCGTGTTGCTGTGCATGAGAGTGGGATGGTGAGGATGGTGGACGTGAGATGCTGAGACTGACAAGTATGCGACTGGGTGGACCGATGACCCTATGAGTGGGAAACGGATGCGAGACTGCTGGCAGACGCGACGGCTGGCTTAGGCGACGGCTGGCGAAGACGACAGCTTGACGCGGATGGCTGGCGGACGCAAAGGCTAATGAGGCTTCTCTTTGGTCATGACTGACGCGACGAGATGGACAAAGAATGGGGCACGATCTGTCCTGGTCATGCCGAGTTGATTTTGGGTTTCTGGGGCAATCCGAATCCGATCCATTTTTGCAAACCGGTCGAAATCTCTAATCTGAACCCGAAATTTTCGGTTGGATTCGAATCAAATTTTCGGATCGTGATAATATTGATACCTCTATAAAGCAGGTTCTTAAACATCTAAATAGTACTTAAATAATATTTGATATAAGAATGATGACTCCAGCGGAAGGCCCCAAAAAAAAAATGAAAATTAAAATAAAAAACCAACTGTCTATTGGAGCATGGGAGAAATTGTGATTTAATTCAACGAAACTTCTCCAAGAAAATTTTCTCAACATTTAACCACCAAGGGACCTTCCTTATTTCCGGCAGCAGTCAAAGCCTCCACATTGGCACTATTCTTGGGAATCACAATAGAATCAGTACTTGGTGGATGTTGCAATTGATTTATAATTTGGTCGATCACCTTATTTAAGTTTGCATCATCAATAGCCTCGAAATCTTCTAAGTTCGCTCCATTATTTCCATCTTCATATTTATTAAATACAATCAGATTACCCATCACGATAACATTGATAAGATTCAGGTACAGTGGTCTCTACACAAATTATAAAGAGAGTAATAATATGCAAAATATTATGGTTCTGGAGCACCCCCTTGTGAAACTCATGTCTCAAAAACTATATATATATATATATATATATTCGAATATGTTGCGATATAAGGCATGATCTTAGTGGATTGTGGCAGCAAATGCCACTCTGTCACGTACAATGCCCAATCGTGAATTTAAGTTGTCTGCAACGGATTCAGCGCATCGTTCGTTCGAAACTGTATTTCAGGACCTCCGTGCCAGTGATCTAGATGACCGACACGAAAGTATCACATATTCACATGTCACATGCCCCTGGGGCCGAAGCCCCTACTACTATGTTTCAAAAATTACATAATGTATAAGAGGGACGGTTTCAAAGACATCAATAAATTCCTTATTAAAAAATTTTAATTGGATTAAACCAAGACAGAGGTCACATGAACATCATGAATATAAGCTTGCGTCATTGAGGGGATTTTGAAAGTCATTATTAGCGACCATAAGCTCATCATTAGTGTCAACTCCAATGGTATTATTGAATGTCATTTGAGTAGCATCTCTAGTTCGATTTTATTTATTCTTTTTGTTGTTTTCGAGTTAGGTTTGCCTTACCCATAATTTGATTTGGAAGAAGTCTTTCTTTTATCTTTTGTAATAACTACAATTAGAGATGGCTAATTTATTTTATCAATAGTATAAATATCAACATAAATGAATTTATTGATCAAAACATTAGTATACATTTGCATTTATACTCCAAAAATTATATACGATATCCCATAGTCATATAAATATAATACCCATTTTTTCACTCATGAATACAAAGAACATCTAAAAATAAAAATAAATATACAATAATAAAATCTGATAAATCTTGTAACCCATCAATGTACACTCCCGATCCTCTCTCTTAGCCTGAAATTATTTAAACTACATATAATGAACTAAACAGTTCAACATCTAACTAAATCATACAACTGAACTCAAAGCACGAAAAAAAAACAATATACATGTGGTTAGTTAGTCCATAATAGTAGCAGTCAATATGATTATGCATATGTCTAGAAATAATAAAATACATAAAATAACTATAAGGCATATAAAGCAGTAAACCAGTACAGTACGAATGCCAGTAAAATAGTACAGTATAGAAACAATGAAATATGTAAATTAGTAAACCATTATGGATGTTAAATTAATAAAGTCATTCACAATCCTTCTTAAATCTTTCGTCTTTGCAGTACTATCAAATCAATAAGAAAAACATATAAATTAGTAAAACTAAAACATCTATAATAACTGTAAGAATCCATACCAATGTAGTACTATTAGGAAATTATATAAGGGTATACACATGATATTTAACTATTCTAAATTAATATCTTATATCACATGCTCAATATAAGAATCACGTGTTAAGTAATAACAAATCAGTATAATAACAGCAATAAATTAATACAGTAATAGTAATTAGTAGAACAATAAAACAATAGAGTGACAGCAATGCAGTAACAATAAATCATTGCACCAGCATGCATTTCAATGATCACATTAAACAAGGAGTTTTGTCTTTAGTGGTATTTTCTAGTAGTTAGTGAGTTAGTAACTGTTGGCTAAGTAAACAAAGACGTTACTCGTTGCCCATCGATGCAATAATTACTCTAATAACTCTCAATTAATGAATGATTTGAATTAGTATAAGATAACAATAAACTATCATATTTAAAGAAAAGTCCGTCAATCCACCATCATATATATACATGTTAGTCAGTTTCCAGCTAATATCAGTAAATATTCAACCTTTTCTTGTCTGAAGACATTATTATATAATTATAAAAGTAATAACAACCTCTATTACCCAATCACATATTCATATTCATTCATAATGCTCATATTAACATTATACTTGTATTAAAATACTAAATTACTATTATGTGCACATCATACAAAATACAATAATTTTTATTTTACCCAATGAAATGACACAATCAACAAGTCAAAAAATTCAAATTAATAATTACTACAATATGTAAAAAATAACGTGGTAGAAAATTATTAATTATGGAGAAAATGTAATAAAATCAATTTGAAAAAAATCAAATAGTTGAAATTAAAATTTTTGAAAACAAGAATATGATAAAATGTGCCAACCACAATCTGATCAATTTTCGTGTACGACAAAACAAATCGGCGACCAAAATTAAGATATATATATATATATCTTCGTGCTCTCCACTCACTCCCTCACTCGCCAGCTTGCGTGAGAAGGAAATGGAAGAAGAAGAAATGGAAGAAGAAGAAATGAAAGAGGGAAAAAAAGAAGAGAGGAATAAAAAAATCTACTCTCCTAATCATGTCAATTGAAGGTCGACGTTTTATGTGACCAAACCATCAAATGTGACTATCTCTAATCTTATTTTCCACTGGAGCTACTCAAACCTTTTTCACGTATATGCTCGTTTCACATTCTATCTTTAAGAGTAAAGCTACTCATATACCTGAGCATCCTCATCTCTGCAACACTTAACTTAATTGTATGCTTCTCTTTTAATGATCAACATTTTGTGCCCTAAAGCATTGCAGGTCTTACCACCATCTTATAGATGTTTTCCTTAAATTTGATGCGTAATTTTCTATCATACCACATGCCTGATGCATTCCTTTTCTTCAAGCATCCAACTTGAATTCTACTAATAATATCCCATCTATTTCAATATCGCTCTATACAATATACCTGAGATATCTAAAATGTTTGCTCTTATTAATGACTTGATTACCCAAAGTCACAATTCCCCCATTAGATCAATTGATACTACATTTACACTCCATATATTTAGTTTTAGATCTATTCAAACAAAAATCTTTAGACTCTAAGGTTGACCTCCATAATTCAAGTTTACCTTCAATTCCCTCTCTAGTCTTATCAAAAAGAGAAATATCATTTGCAAAATCATACATCAAGGTGCATCCTCCAGCAAATGTTTAGTAAGAACATCCATAACTAAAGAAAAAAGATATGAGCTTAAAGCTAATTCTTGATGTAATCAAACTGAAATAGGAAAATACTTAATTCAACCTCCTTGTGTTTAGGCACAAGCAAAATCTCATGCATACATACCTTAATGACTTGCGTATAAGCATTATTAACTCATTTCTTTTCTAAAACTCTTCATAACACTTCACTTGGAATTTTATCATAAGCTTTCTCTAAATCAATAAACATCATATGTATATCCTCCTTATTCTCCCTATACTTCTCTATCAAACCTCTCAATAAATATATAGCTTCCATAGTAGACCTACCCAGTATGAATCCAAATTGATTTTGAGAAATATTAGTATCACGGCATAACCTATGCTCAATAACTCTCTCCCAAAATTTTAAAGTATGACACATTAACTTAGTTCATCTATAATTCGCACACTCTTATGTATCACCTTTATTCTTAAAAATATGAATCAACACACTCCTCCACTCATGTGGCATCTTTTTAGTCTTCAAAATAATATTGAAATTTTTTGTAAGCCAAGAAATTCCTTCATTCTTTAAGCATTTTCATATCTCTATTGAAATATCATCAGGTCCAAGAACTTTTTCATACTTTATTTTCTTTAATGCCTCTTTAACTTTTGTTTTATTAATAAGCTGATAAAAGTAAAAATTTCAATTTTCATTTATGATGCTAAGGTCACTAAAGTCAATCGTACTCATAATTTTTATTGAAAATCTTATCAAATTATCCCATCCATCTTTGTTGAATATCATCTTCTAATAATTCCACTTTTATTTTTCATCCTTAATGTACTTCACTTAAATTAAATCCTTATTTATCTTATCTCTTTGTTTGGCTAACTTATACATATATCTTTTACCCTCCTTAGTATATAATATATTATATAAATCATTCAAAGCTAAATTTTTCACATTACATATTACTTTCTTAGACTTCTTACGGGTCTCTTTATATCATTCTCAACTCTTTGAGTTTTAACATGTAAACCAATTTCATAACAAAGCTTCTTATTTATGATATTTTCTTTCACATTTTGATTCCACCACCAATACATTCTAATGATTACTCTATATCTTATTTGTAACGATGACTATGAGGTATGTGCAATATAAAACTTGATTTATTTAATTAAAAATTCTTCTCAATATAATTATCAAATTCAGTTTATAAGTAGATTTAGGTTTCGTTTGGGACGGTTTTTTTATTGCTTCTTAAAGCTGCTTTCTAGTATAAAAATTAAAATTTTTATACAAGAAAGCTGCTTTAAGAAGTAATAAAAAAGCTGTCCCAAACGAAGTCTTATTCCACAATAACGTATTGTCATACGTTCAAATATACTTCATATAAACAAAATAATTCTTCATAAATATTTTTCTTTTATTAATCAAGTTAATAGAATACACACATAGGTGATGATATAGTATGAATGATTTAGATGCTATCAATGATATAAATAAATTTACAGTTTAGTTTGCAGAACATGATGATATAATATGGATGAATTTACATGTTAATTTATAAAACTTTGTTATAGATGATATGAATGTTATGAATTTGCACATTAGTTCTCTTATAACTATTATATATGTTATGATTGTACTCAATTGTATAAATTTTTTTGTCTAATGTTACTATTACAATTGCACTCATCATATTATTTCAAAATATTATTGTTGTCTAATGCAATGCTTTTCATTGTAATTTTACCATTAGTTATATATACTTTATATACTGATAGTACAATCAACTTATGAGTGCAATCAAACTCACTTTTGAAGGTGGGGAAAATAGGATTGAAATAAATAATCTTATATATGATATAGAAAAGGGAAATTCTTCTTGGAATTCGAGCATGTATTTATTGAAGGTAGATAAATTAATTAAAATATTTATATTTTTTATGAAAAAAAAGAACGAGCAATTAAGCACCTTGAATTTTTTTTTATTTCACCCTTGACAATTATTGTGATTATATTATGTTGTTACACTTATAAAACTAGGGGTGTCAATATTTGACACAACCTGAAAACTCGACTCGAACCTAACCCAAACATTCCGGATTAGGATTATCCTGTGTGGCAAATAGGTCGGATTTGGGTTCCAAATTTTGACCAGTTTGAAAAATCGGGTTGAATCCGGGATAACCCGCTAACCCAAAGTTAAACCGATCTGACCTGAGGCCACGCCTCCGCTTGATGCCTACACTTGTGCAAGCATAAACCGCATCGTCCCCTATGGTGAATGATGACTCAGCCTTGACGCCGATCTCCTCCTCCTCCTCCTCCTCCTTCGATACCTGCCTCGCTGGCATCAACTCTAGTGCATGCGGCGCAGTGTTGGCATACTCAGACATCAAGAAGAAGATGTTGTTACACAAATTCTTCATCTTGGATACCTCGTTAGCAGGCTTTCGGTTCTCCTTCCTTAGCCTATCGTTCTCCTCCACCAACTCTGTCGTACTACTAGGAGGTGGTGGCAATGAGTTTGCTGAAAGCATATGCTCCCCTTCTCCACTGAGTTTGTCGATGATCCCGCTCGATTCACTGGCATCTCCGGCGCTGATGTCAAAGCCAACACCGCGAACGCCACCAGTGAGCTAATCTTTCTCCTTTCAATCCTTTGATTATCATAGAGCATCCTCTTCTCTCCCCTGTTGAAGCAACCGTTCGCAAACTTCTATCGATCCGGCATAGTCCTTCTTGTTAGGCTGGGGCAACCCGAAAACCCGAAGGGTTGGGTACGGGTTGAAATTATTAACCCATTCGTAAAAATAGGTTGGATTCAAATCATGTCAAAAAGTAGTAGATCTATATTGAGTTCAACCCGAAACCGATTTTGAGACTCCTATACAACCCCAAAATTTTGAAATTTCATCGAACCAACTTTGCCGGCTGAACTTACTAAAATTCATCGCGACGAGTTCGGTCCATGAACCATCGTTGAGATCAGGGCCGTCCATTTCGCTGAAGGCACAGCCACAGTTCCCCTTTGCTAAATCCCAGCGACGTCCGAGAAACCACTGTGGCGAGCCCTCGCCTCTCCGATCAGAGACAGAAACGAACGGAAGATTTTGATTTTCTAATTCGATGCCGATGGCTTAGAAAACCCCTATCCGAAGAAGAGAAGGCGGCTACTCGGAACCATCTCTCCATTGAGCAGGTTGTGTGCAATAAATCGATAGGGTATCTCGAAGAGATCGGGAGCGCTGGGGGCGAATCAGTCTCGTCAGGGCCCGTTTGCGGCAAACCCGGGCTTATGGTTCTTCCCCTTCCTTCGTAATCCTAATGCTCGCCGAATCGGATACCTAGACCAGTTGTCCCCCATGGATTTCGTCAGCCGCCACGCGAACTCCGACGCCGACCAGACTCACCCCCCTCCATCGACGATGGAGTCGACGCCTCCTTCGGCCGCAACCTCTACTAATCGTTCTGCTCCCGCTGTCGCCGGCCCTGTAGTCCCCGAGGAACCGGAGTACCTGTCTCGCTACATGGTTGTCAAACACTCGTGGCGTGGTCGCTATAAGCGTATCCTATGCATCTCGAACTCTGCGATCGTCACGCTGGACCCTTCGACGCTTTCAGTAACGAATTCTTATGACGTCTCGAATGACTTCGAGGGGGCTGCGCCTGCGCTGGGCAGGGGAGACGATGGCAACGGTGGCGCACAGGAGTTCACAGTGAGTGTGCGGACGGACGGGCGCGGAAAATTCAAAGCAATCAAGTTCTCTTCAAGGTACCGGGCGAGAATCCTCACGGAGATGCACTTGCTCAGGCCGGGCAAACTCGGGCAAATAGCTGAATTCCATGTGCTTCATCTGCAGCGGCGGACCTTGCAATGGGTTCCATATGTAAGTTGCATCGTTTTCCTTCTCGGTTTAAATTGCTTAGCTCTCCCCAACTATTGCCGATAATAACTTGGCCACGGTGTAGCGCTGCCTTTCGGCTAAATGCCTTGACATTGTTCTTCTGAACAGTTGAAATTGTACATGTGAGTCACTATGATTGATTTTTAGCGTAGTAGAAGATACACCAAAGGAGAAGATGATGATTGCAACATAAAGTTTTGCATTTTTCCAGTTAAATGGTGTATTCAGAGAATAAGAATCACAATACTCTGTGGTTTCTGTTATATATGAAGCTCACAATCAAATAACAATTAAAAAAAACAGCTACTATTAACTATTAATAGCTAATCATGAAAACAATAAAATTAAGGGGCTATTTGGTTGCATGAAAAAGAAATACAATGTATTTGAAATGGTTTGGAATTGTTTGGATGAGTGTAAAATAAATAAAGATAATTTTTTTGCTTGAAGTATAATGAATGCAATATAAACTCCAAAGATGGTGGTGGTTAGTGGTTAGTGGCTAGTGGCGGGGCGGGGGTGGGCGGCTGGTAGTGGTCGACAGTGGTGGCGGCAGCGGAGGCCAAAGGTGGGGCGATGACTGGTGGTAGTAGATGATAGCGACGGTAGCCAGTAGTGGGTGATGGTCGGCTGGCAGTGGTAGATGTTGGCGCTAATAGTTGGTGGTCGGCGGTGGTGATAGTGGCAGCGGTCAGAGGCAATGGTGATAAATTTATGGTGTATTTAAAAATCACCAAAATCTTAGGAATTCTAAATGCACCAAATTGAACTAGAGATTGAATTTCAAATGCACCAAAATTTTACACTGCATAATTTACTTCAAACCAAACATCAATATTCTCAAAATCCATGCATTTGGAATACTCTACACTTATTTTACTGCAAACGAAATAGCACATAAGTAGGGAATAGTAATTGATTAATAGTGGAGCTTGGAGAGCTGCATTAGTTTCCTGTCTCTTAAAAAATTGACTTGAGTTCAATGAGCTGGTTATGTTCGTCATTTGGTAGGTGATAGTCGTTGAGGTCAACCATGTTGAAATTGGAAGAAATATTTAAATTAGATGGGATAGAAACAACAAAATCATTATCATTGATCTGGTTAGTTATTGGAAATGGCTTGTGCTTCATGGGTTTTAATTTGGATTATTAGCATGAGGGAGATCACTCCTTTTGAAGATACACCATAACCAAATTTCCCATGTTGAAGTACTTAAGTTGGTGGTAAAAAAGTGCTTAAATCAACGATAGGATTACTTCTTGGCTTTGGAAGAATTTTAAGGTCATCTATATGGTTAGGTAACTTTGTGTGGACAATGTGGGATGTGCTTTTCCTAGTTGTTCGATTAAGCATAGAGTTATAGGTGAATTTAGCCTATTCGAGCATGTCCCATTGCGTTGAATGCTCGTTTTCAAGGTAGCTCAATATTTTTCTTAATGTGCGGTTTTCGATCTTTGTTTGACCAACAAATTGAGGATGATAAGTGAATCTTAAATGAAATTCAATTTATAGGTGATTTCAAAGTTAATGTAAAAAATATATCTTAAATTTAACATTGTGATTGGAGGTTAGGCTATGAGGGAGGTTTTTTAGACTCTATCTCACAGAAGAAAGCCTTAACAACTGGATGTCAAAAGCTTTATTGCATTAATCCAAACCATATTCAATAGTTGTTTGAGAAATTATTCTATATCCAAAGTTGATTACCTTTGAAGAGCTATCCATGTTGGATGGAGAAATTGCCAATTGGAACATGTGCCAAGTATATTACCCATTGGTATGTGAATTATAGGTATGTGGAATAAAGATATCAAAGTTCTCCCGATTTGATTATCTTTGTTTATAGAGTTGCAAACATGCTAGTTCGCTAGCTTACTAGATTAGTCATTTGATTGCTATTTTCATCTTTATGCTTGAGAATGAACATAAATTTTTACGTAAATGTCAGCTTGCAAATGAACCGAGTGAGCCAAAGGCTGTTCATGCTCATTTACCAAAACTTGCTCTAGCTTAATTCAAGCTTTTGTGCCAATATTCGAGCTTGGTT
This sequence comes from Dendrobium officinale, assembly GCA_019514585.1. Classification (NCBI taxonomy): domain Eukaryota; kingdom Viridiplantae; phylum Streptophyta; class Magnoliopsida; order Asparagales; family Orchidaceae; genus Dendrobium; species Dendrobium officinale. Next base: position 29,495,676 of record CM033696.1, read on the forward strand.
CGTTTAAATTCATGCTTGCTTGAATTTGATTTGAGCTCATCTTGAGTTTGGCTCATTTTGTAGTTATTGAGCTTTAAACAAGTAGCTCATTTGGACCATAAGCGATTCTTTAGAGCCGAGTAAATGAGCTTATTATCGAGTGGATCATTAAACTAAAAAAATAGAAGTTTTGACAAAACAAATTTTTAAAATACTCATTCACATCATGCCACCCAAAACATCTCACCATCTTCTGAACCAAGGGCCTCATGTGGTAAGTAGCTCATGCAACATAGCTCTTTTTCTATTTAAATAATATTATACTAAACCTTCAAAGACGTGGGACTAAAAAAGCATATAACAGTTGGGATAGTTCACACGAAGTATAAATGCATATGGTATCTCTAGCTTACCATTAGTTTTTTTAATATATATTTTTTGGTTCAAATTGTGATTTCATGTGAAAGAATGGTGACATGAATGTGAATGCGAGCGGTGATGAGAACAAAAATGTATACATACGTTTAATTGATTTTTTTTTAACTCAATTACAAATTGAGTTTAATATCAAGTATGATATCAAATTTTAATTGAGCTTTTTAACGAGCTTCTTCACTAGCATTAAATGGTATAGTTTATCGTCATAAATGAATCAAGAAACAAGCTATTTAATTTTGTTCATTTGACAACTGAACATTTATAAAGGTGTTCAAGCTTGTTTGATTAGTTAATCAACTGAACATGACCGATTTCTTATTGATTCGAGCCACGAGTAGCTTCTTGAACGCTCAGTTCATTTGTAGCCCTAATGAACATAGCCAACTCAACATGCATGCGACTTAAATTTTTTTTTCTAAAGCAAAAATTGGAATGATTGATGGTCACTGAATAACATGAACTCTTGGTGTAATAGGTAGTATTCCCTTTGCTTGTGAGCTCAGACAGTTGCATTTAGTTGTTGCTTGTAGGTAAGCTAAGTTTTTGTTGAAGAATTCAATTGGTTCTTCCTGTTGTATGAGGACTGCACCAATACAATAGCCAAGGCATTAGTTTTAACTTGCACTGTCTTTTCAAAATCAGGAATGGAAGCATGGGAGTAGAACAAAGGTCTTTGATCTCAGCAATGCTTTGTTGTGCGTAGTCCTAAGTAAAATATTTTTGTTTCAAATAATCAGTTATTTGTGCCATTATAATGCTAAGCCTTTTACTAGATTGATGAAAAAATTTATCTAGTTCGTGAAAATTGAGAATATCAGTTAGTGATGGTGGAATTGGCCAAGAACGAATTGTTTCAATCTTTCAAAGGTTTGCATGTAGGCCATTTGGGACAATTATATAAATGCAAAAAGTGCACAATGGAAGCAACAAATTCTCACTTACGAAGATGCAAAGCCTATTTTCTCTCAATACAGCTAAAAATAAATTGAGGTGATATAAATGTTCCGTTATAGAAATGTTGAACACTCAGATATCAAAAAAAAAAAAAAAAAAAAAGAAGTAAAAATGTTCAAGGAATGTTTTAATATCATTCATTAATCTCATAAACGTGCTCGGTGTGTTTCCAAAAGTCATGATGCAACACTCGTATAGCATTTCGTTCTTTTAAATGTCATTTTCCAATCATTATCGCTTCTTGTTCAGATTTTAGCCGATGTGAAGATCTAATTTGGAAAAAAAATTGCACCATTCATTTTATCATGTTGCTCTTACTAGACATTTGTAAGAGGATGCAACTTGTGAAAGTTTGTGTAGGTTGTTAAACTTAAAGGAACCAGCCCGAGGCTAACCAAGAGGGGGGAGGGGATGAATTGATTATTTAAAATTTTTAAATAAAAAGGAAACACCTTAATCCCCTTATTGCGAAAGCAAATTAAAATTAGGATAACAAAGATTCAAAGTTTGTCAACCACACAGTAAACCACAAAAAAATAAAAGTGCGGGATAATAAAAACAAAACACACAAAAATTTATAGTGGTTCGATCCAACCTAACCTACGTCCACTCCCTGGAAACCTTCTTTCCAGGTATTACACTAAAAGCAGTGTCTTTCCTTTTGCCTCCACAGCAAAGCGAAGAAGCCCTTACAAAATCTTTTTCACCAAACCGCCGAAGGCATTTTTCACCATCCTGCTGAAGGCAGAGAAACTATAATCCTTTTTCACCCTCCTGGTGAAGGCAGAGAACCTGGGATTGTTGTTGCAGAATGTCTTCCTGGAGCCTCCAAAGGATCAAGGCAGAAGCTTTAAGAAGATGAGGAAGAACCTTGCTTGGAGTAATCTTGTGAATCTCTCACAAATCTCCCTTACAAAAATCTCTCCCTCTCTTCTCTCTCCCAAAGCTCTCCTATGCGCCTCTTTGCTCCCTTCCAAAAACACTTAGCAGCTAAAAGTTTCTCAATTAAGACATTATGAGAGTTTAAATAGAGAGCCTAAAAAAAAAACCTAAATTTCAATTTGATGCTTCTGATCGTCCAATACGAGCCAAGATCGTACTGTACGAATATTTTAAAACAACATTTTCATCCAGTATGAACTGCAACCACTTTACGACCAGTTCAAGTTTTTACGATCAGTTCAAGTGTTTATATTGATCGTTCCGTACGATTGGGAACATCGTCCTGTACGATTAGTACAAACCTATGATGCACCGACACGGACACGGCGACACGGACACGACACGACACGGACACGGGACACGATAATTTTTAAAAATATTGGACACGGGTGCGGCGTGGACACGGCATAATAATTTTTTAATATAATATATAAAAATTAAGGTGACATTATAGTAAAAATGTAAAGCAATAATAAATAAATTCATGATAACTTGTTTAGCTTATAACATAAAGATGTTTAGTACAAAATGTCTAGTACAAAGTACAAACACAAAAATATAAGCAAAAAATCATTTAATACAACATGAAGGTCTAACTACTCAATAGAGAGAATGATAAAATTAGATTCAGATGTTGGTCTTTGGCCTTCAATATCATCATCATTGAATATCATTGCTTCCAACTCTGGTTCATCTAGAGAAAGATTTGCAACCTCCAATAATCTCATATCATCAAGGCACTCGAACCCATCTCCAGCAATATCCCACATCTTGTTATCACCTGTCATATAAAGTGGGATTTTCCTTGATAGAAGACGAAGATTTGTATGTACATAAACTAAATCTTCAGCACGTTGTGGAGTTATTTTATTCATCTTCATTGATTGGATAAATGAGTATGTGCTACAATTTCTCTCACAATAGGAAGAGGATGATACTTGACCAAGAAGTTTTATTGCTATTGTTTGAAGAAGCGGTGCTGAAGCTCCATGAATCAACCACCACATTTTTGGATCCATCCTCCATGAGTAGATGGCAAAGGTACCTCTTTAGGGAGTGTCCTTTGGATCCTAGATTCAGTTTCATCAACTTGTCTGTTCAATTCAATCAACTGCGACGTAGTAATCTTAGGACACATTTTTATTCCATGGCCAGAAATTTTAAGTAGATGTGCCTTCACCCTAGAATAAGATCCTTTGTAGGTGCCACCACAATAATTGCATTTGAATGACACATTCCCTCCTCCTTCAAATGTTTTTCCTAACTTTGTAACATGAATCCATAATAGCTTATCAGTTTCTACAGATGGCTCTTTTGAACCTTCACCTAATCCACTCCCGCCAGCAGCCGAGCTCATTTTGCTAACAAACTAATCATGCATATGAATACATCGAATTAAATTGATATAAAGTGAAATTAAAAAAAAAATCACAACATGAATAAAACAATATACCAAGGTTTAAAATTGCGTAAATAAGCCTCGAGGCGTTTTTCGTCCGTGAGGCGAGGCGTAAGCCTCGAGGCGGTGTGAGGCGTAAGCCTCACCGACGAAGAATTGCGTAAATGAGAATTTAAGGGTTTTAGCAAGTAAAAAATAGTAAGATTCTATCATACAATAAAAACATCTAAATGACAATTAAAATTAGGGGAAAGTAAGAAAATAGATGCAATAAAATCATGTCACAAAGTACAAAACCACAAAATATTAGTCTATCAAAACTCCCAAAGTACAATTAAGAAAGAACATATAAAATCCAATCATGTCCCATCACTATATTGGTCTTCAAGGGAATCTTCTCACCTCTTCCGACTCTCCTATAGAGTCCAATGTCTTCCAATCAAAGCATGCACTCATGAAGAAGTAAACTAACACTAACAACTATTACTAAAGATGATGAATAGAACAATATGCCGGACTGCCGGGGGTCCAAGGGGGCGCTGCCCCCTGGCGGGGTTCGATCTGTTATTTTTATGGGAAGATACCGAGTGGTACCGAGCATGTTCCTTAGCAATACCGAGCATGTACCTAGCGGTACTGAGTGGTACCGAGCATGTACCGAGCAAATACCTAGCTGTACCGAGCATATACTGAGCATTACCGAGCATGTACCTAGCAGTACCGAGCAATTACCTAGCTATACCGAGCATATACTGAGCGGTACCGAGCATATACCTAGCAGTACCGAGCACATACCTAGCTATACCGAGCATATACTGAGCGGTACCGAACATGTACTTAGCGGTACTGAGCATATATTTGAGGCGTACGCCTCAGCCGGGGGTTTTAGGGGGCAGCGCCCCCGGAACAAAATTTTATTGTAAGGGTAATTTTGAAGTTCTGCTTGTTTTTAAAGTTCGTAAGTTGTTTGTATGTGAAGATACCGAGTGGTATCGAGCATGTACCTAGCAGTACCGAGCATATACCTACCAGTACCGAGCATATACCTACCAGTACCGAGCATGTACCTAGTAATACCGAGCAGTACCGAGCATGTACCTACCAGTACCGAGCATGTACCTACCAATACCGAGCATGTACCTACCAGTACCGAGCAGTACCGAGCATGTACCGACCAGTACCGAGCATGTACCTAGCAGTACCGAGCATGTACTGAGCGGTACTGAGCATGTACCTAGCGGTACCGAGCCTGTACCTTAGGTTTTTCAACAATGAAGAGAAGAAATGCGAAATCCACTTACAGGTCTTGGCTCTCTTGCGTGCAGAAGGTGCTCTGTTTGGCCTTGATTGCGAACTTTGCCTCGAATGACAGCAGAAATAACGCAAGAACGAAGGAATGAGAAAGACGAGCTCTGCTTGGCCGAGCAGAAATGACGAAGGAACGGGATGCGAAGGCAGCGGGCTCCGTTTGGCGTCGACTGCGAGCTCTCCCAGTCCGCCCTAGAAGATTTCTTTCATGGATCGAAAAAATAGGGCTTCTCGTTCGCGGAAAAGTCTAAATAGAACTGACGATTTTATCATTTAATAACCGGACACGCGTGTCCGATTTAAATTTTAATGTTTTAAATTCCGACACTCCAATGCCGTGTCGAACACATGTCCATGCCGTGTCCGACGCGTGTCCGTGTCCGACACTGCATACCCTCTTTAAGAGGCGTGTCGGTGCATCATAGGTACAAACACATAGCTAATCGTCCAATACGAGGGGCGGTGTTTAATTATCGTCCCATGCAGGAATCAGGTAGTACAGTACGATCGTCTCCGATCGTCCTGTACGATCAGTACAAACACATAGCTAATCGTCCTATATGAGGGGCGGCGTTTAATTATCGTCCCATGTATGAATTGGGTCGTACAGTACGATCGTCTCCGATCGTCGTCTCCGATCGTCCTGTATGATCTAATTGAGCAATTTAACCATAATTAAATACCTAATCACATGATCAATTTAGACATGATTGTCATATATCGTACATTACGATGCATATTATACAACACAATTATAACAAAATTTGAATTTTAAAATATTACCTAAATTGTGATTGACGTCTATTTTGATGATTATAACTGATCGACCTGTACGATACGTATTGTACAATACGATTAGTTTAATCACTCTTAATTAATTGAGGTGCCCATGCCCTAATTTGGTTTTCTATTTAATTGATCGTCTAGTACGATATAAATCGTATTGTATGATTAGTTTTACAACAGAAATGATTCTAACTCACCAACTCACTCCCTTGAGTGTGTGTGAGCAATGTTACTTAGCTGTAGGATTCACCACAATATATTTTTGACTCAAGAAAGGTAAAAAGTAAAAAAAAGACTGAGAAATACAAATTTTATTCCTAGTCTACCCAATCTTGAGCTGATCGAGGTTGCAGATGAGCTGTGATCCTGAAATATTAGTGAGCAGGGCAAAACAAATATGCAATAGATTGAAATAGCATAGTGAAAAATTCAATAATATTTGTTATCATTAAAACCACAAGACTTGGGTCCAGATTTGCAAGACCTTGGTGTATGCTTTTTGTTGATGACATTCTTCTTGTTTATAAGACTAGAGAGGGAGTTGATGAAAAACTTGAAATATGGAGGTCAAGATTAGAGTATAAAGGTTTTCGTTTGAGTAGATCTGAAATCGAATACGTAGAGTGTAATTTTATTAGTAATAGATCTAGTGCTGGGATTGTGACATTGGGTGATCAAGTCATTAACAAGAGTGTACGTTTTAGATATATTGTGTCTATTATTCAAAGCGATAGTGAAATAGATTGGGATATTATTAGTAGAATTCAAGTTGGATGGTTGAAGTGGAGGAATGCATCGGCCGGTTGTGTGAGAAAAAAGTACCCCTCAAATTTAAGAAAATTTTTTATAAGATGGTGATGAGACCTGCAATGTTTTATGACATAGAATGTTGGCTATTAAAAGTGAAGCATAAAATTAAGTTAAGTGATGGGTGGCTTTGCACTTAGAGACAAAATACGAAACAAGCATGTAAGTGAAAATGTTGGAGTTCAGTGGCAAATAAAATTTGTGAGAGTTGCCTTAAATGGTTTGGTCACATAAAACGTCGTCCTTCAGATGATCTTGTTAGGAGAGTAGATGTATTACATCCATCTTATGTTAAGAAAGGTAGAGGTAGACCTAAATAAACTTGGTTGTAAAATATTAAAAATGATATTTTTATTAGATTTAAATGAGAATTTGACTCGTAATAGAGCACAATGCAGAAAAATGCTTCATGTAGCTGACACTACATAGCATGATAAAGGCTTGTTGTTGTATTCAGCTTATTGAGTAGATCTTATTGTTGTAGCATGAGAAAGCGGCACTTAATGATGATTTTGTTTATTGCCTGACTTGCAATACACATCCGCTATTTTCCATCTTTTTTGGGGACAACTAGTGCAAGAACTATGCATAGGCTGAGGCTAAGCTGAACAAGTTGTTTGCGCAAAAGATTGTTGACAATATCTTGAGTATCATGTGCTCTTTTAGGCTCATTTTATAATGTGGTAAATTAGGGATATTGGATCCAGTTATGAGATCAATGTGATATTGAATGCTGTGAATAGGAGATAGCTTGTTCGATGGTTCTGAAGGCTGCCTTTCCACTTGAATATATAGTAAAGCATTGGTGTGACAGTCACATGACGCTTCCATCTCAAATTATCAAGGTTGGCCCAATATTATGCGACTAACATTAATTTCTAAAAGGTCACAAAGAACTTCACAGATGAAATTTTTACCAATAGAGAATGTTATCTTGAACATATTGTTGATGAGAACCGCGATCCCTATTTTGATTGAACTAATTTTGTAAGGATGCAAATATTTGGTAGTACTTTTCAATTGTAAAGATTTGGCCTCATTACTAGAAATGTTATTCGCTGCATAACCATGGCTGATGAAGAGTTCACAGACCTTACCTTTAGTTGTTCATCTTGTTTGAAATATAGTGTGGTGTTATGTGGCCCCACATTCCAAATCCGAGTAAGCTGCCAGAGTTTCTTTATGATTTAGTTGGTGTCACTAAACTTTATGGGCATCTTATCTGGCATTCATTTGTTGCATTTTAAACTCTGCATTGTACGTTGATGCCGTGATGCAAAATTAGACCAAATCAAAATTTAAAATTTTCCTTCTATCACAGTATCACTTGAGACTGCAGTATTTCCAAGATTTGTGTTTCTTTTAGTGCTTGCTTGATGCAAATTTTTTTCTTTTTTGGAGGTTTAATGACAAATTTTATACTTCTTAGAAACTAAAAGTTACAGCTGTGGGAGTTGAATTAATAGAAACACAGTCTGGAGTTATACGCTGGTGCTTGGACTTTAGAGACATGGATTCACCTGCCATTACACTTTTGACAGACAAATATGGAAAGAAAAGTAGTGAGCAAGAAGGGTTTTTACTTTGCCCCTTATATGGGAGAAAGAGTAAAGCCTTCACTGCGGCCTCTGGTAGCACGAGCTCCACAATTATTTCATATCTGGTATGTTGGCTTTCCCCTTTTTTTAATTTTTTCTTTGATTTAGAAGCCAATTAATGTTTTAAAGTTTTGATTGCGTCATAAGTACACATTAGAGAAAGATTCTGAAAACATAATCGGAGTATGAGCTCAAAGATCCAAGTATTCAAGATTCATTGACTCAATTGTGAATTGAATTATGATGACATAATAAGTATTAAAATTATTTAATAATGGCTTGTATGGTATAATATTTTTAATAATGTATGAGCTCAAAGATCAAAGTATTCAAGATTCATCGACTCAATTGTGAATTGAATTATGATGACATCATAAATATTAAAATTATTTACTAATGACTTGTATGATATAATATTTTAATAATGATTCAATTAAGTGATAGAAAATAAAATTTTTTTTTGAAATAGAAAACATCCAAGTGAAATAAGCCATACAATTTTATCAAGCAGCGAACTAATTTCCACACACCATTTCTCTATTTTAATTTCTAATCAAATAACCAATAGACTAAGAAGTTAGGGTAAAATAAAAGTTTAATTACATCAAATTTATAATAAATGATATCACTAATCTTGTCTTTTGTATTCGAGAGGATTAATTTCAACCTCTAAGGAGGGATTTGTGATTTTATTTTAGTCTTTTTCGGAAAATTTTGAACCATTTAAGCAATTTGCCTGTTTCTCTAAAATTGATATCGGTTCAATTGTCCTATGTTCAACTATTGGATTTTCTGTTGTTTTAATCTTTTTTTTTAAGCAATCCGTTATTTGCTGTTGTTTCAGGCCACCATATGACCAATTCGTCATCTAACTAGTCCAATTGGCATGCCCGGTCCTGTTTCTAGAACCCCTGCATAATATCCACTTTTATGATCTTGTGTTTTGTGCAGACCAAAGCTGCAAGATCGTCAGTTGGGTTGTTACTATCTGTTGAAAGTTCTCAATCACTGACTACAGCAGATTTTATTAAACAAAGGGGTAAGTTATGAATGTGAGCTTTGTGATGTAATTCTTTCTGTTTTCTCTTTCATGCTCTTAGTTAAATTTCGAAGACATCTATCATGTGTTCTATGTTAGTCCAGCTGTTTTTCATGTAAGTTTCATGTTTTCTGGGATCAAATTCTGCAGTTGTCCATATGAATATCTCAAGTATAAAACCATTGTATATTAATGATGGTGCAATGAGATTTTTCAGATTGCTGGTTAGGCTTATGATATTTTTTAGAATGGTTCGGATTTGAGGTCATAATAACTTTTATATATTCTCGCTAGGTAAACCACGATTTAATTAGAAATTTTTCTTTTTTGTTGGGAAAGTATTTCAATTGACAAGCAAGATGACATTTAGAACATTTAAAACTTTTGTTAAAACAGGTTTCTATTGATCTTAAGGAAAAACTACACTGAATTTGTACCCTTAAGCTATTTCCATTTAAATTATCTATTAAAAATGATTATTATAAACGTATTTGGGCTTTGCAAGTCCCCTGCCTTTTTCAATCATTTAGTTATATCCTCACCAAAAGTTTATGATCTTATAGAATCTTCGTGCAGCTTCACGTTTTTTTAATGCAGCATCTGAGACCCTATATTTAAGATGACTATTGCATTGAGAAATAAAATTTTAAAATATTTCATCAATATTGTTAGTGCCATGGACTTTCTTGAATTGGTTTGTGTATTTTTGGTGGTCATGCCTTCAAGTGAATTAGTTTCTTGGATTCAGTGTTAGTGAGTCACATCATGATAATTTCAAATGTTTATGGCAATAACATGCTTATATCTTCAATAGTTCATGTTGTTTTCAGCCAAGCAAGCAGTTGGAGGAGATCAAACTCCCCATGGGGAATGGTCTGTTACAAGATTGCGGTCTGGTGCACATGGTACAGCTAATGTCATGGGCTTAAGTATCGGTATTGGACCCAAGGGAGGCCTTGGTCAGCAAGGGGATTCTGTATCTCGTCAACTTGTTCTTACAAGGGTTTCACTGATCGAAAGGCGCCCTAATAATTATGAAGTATTGATTCCGTCATGCAATTATTTTATTTCTGATTCATACATTGGTTCATCTTTAGTATTGTTTGCTGCCAATCTTTATTCTTAATCTCTTCAAGCAATGCTCATTAATTATCTATAATTCTTCCCATTGGAGGCATCTCAATGTTGCAATTATTGGATTATGCACTTTACTTCAAGAAAATTGTTTCTTTTTAAATGTGTTGCATTGCAGAATACGAGAACTCATTGGCTTGTCAGTTTCAGATTCTTTAGCTGGCTTGTTATATTTTTATTTCATAATATTTTATAGCACCAAATGAGTTATCAGTTAGTGCACTATAGGTTTAAATTTTCCCAGTTTTAACACTAAACTGTGAATAGCAGACACATGATGAGAACAAGGTCTGTTGAAACATGTTGCTTGTGCAGTTTTTCGACTTTGGTGATTCCTGTGTAGTTTTCTGGCATGTGTGTGGTTCTTGAAATCGCCATTGCCTCGACCTATTTTTTGCCTGGGCTGTTTTCTGGCGTTATTGTGATGCTTGATATCACCATAGTGACTGATTCTACCTTTTAATGATGTCACAAGTAAGAAATGAGAACCGTAGTTCAGATTGGTTAGTGTCAGGTATAAGTCATAATCCCTAAGGATGATATTTTTTTTGCGGTGACTATTTTTTTTTTTTTGGGACATTTAGGCCATTTAAGGCAAACACACACTCAACGCATACACATAGACTCGAACCATGAACCTCTTAATTGGAAGCCAAAGCTCTCAACCAATAGGCCAAGGAGAGTTGTGTTGCGGTGACTATTTATTTGTGCAATATGTTTTTCTTTTGCATGCTTCATCTCCACGCCCTTTGGTCTCTTAACTTTTCTAGGTATAAGGGCGAATGCTTTCTAATGTTAGAATAATGAATATACTATTGTTTACACATTTATTTGCTTTTAGATGTAACTGGAAAGTCCATCTTTATTTCATATGCTATCTAATATTTAGTTAAGGCTACTTGTTTTGAATTTTGTTGTCATAAACTTCTTGTGAATAAACATTTTTGGCACTACCAAAACTCCATGCGTACTGCTAACTTGGGCAAAATTTGACAGTCTGTGCGTGTACACATGGTTTTGCTTCGTTTCCATGATACTAATGGAATATTTTGTGATTATGTGCAGGCTGTTATTATTCGACCACTGTCCACCGTTAGTTCTCTTGTTAGGTTCGCTGAAGAACCACAGATGTTTGCTGTGGAATTTAGTGATGGTTGCCCTATTCATGTACGACTTAAATGGCCCCAATTTTTTTCTTCTTCTCTTGGATATCTTCTTAGTTTTCTTGTTTCTTCATTTCAGGTTTATGCAAGCACATCGCGAGATAGCTTACTTGCAGCTATACGAGATGTGATTCAGGCTGAGGTAGGAATACATCTGCTGCTTAAAATGCATGTTCTTTTTTTTTTTAAACTTTGGTCAAATTTACCCCCTTCATTTATTCTTCCAATGTTTTATTAACTCTTCATGTCTTCTTCCTCCTTGCAAGGTCTTATTCATCAATCTCTTTCCCTTTTTTACTTCTCATAGGGACAATACCCCGTTCCCTTGTTGCCGAGGTTGACAATGCCTGGTCACCGCATAGATCCTCCTTGTGGAAGGGTCTATTTGCAGATGCAACTTCATGTTGCTGCACAGCGCCCTATTGCTGATATGGAAAGTGCTTCTATGCATTTAAAGCATCTAGCTGCTGCTGCCAAGGATGCTGTAGCTGAAGGAGGTTCGGTTCCTGGGTCAAGAGCAAAGTTGTGGCGTCGAATAAGGGAGTTCAATGCATGCATTGCCTACAGTGGAGTGCCTCACAGCATTGAGGTGCCTGAGGTAGTTCTTATGGCTTTGATCACAATGCTTCCAGCAACTCCAAATCTCCCTGCAGATGCTCCTCCCCCTCCACCTCCATCACCAAAAGCAGCTGCAACTGTGATGGGCTTCATTGCATGCTTGCGCAGATTACTTGCTTCAAGAAATGCTGCATCTCATGTAATGTCATTTCCTGCTGCTGTTGGGAGGATAATGGGATTACTCAGAAATGGATCCGATGGGGTAGCAGCTGAGGCTGCAGGACTTATTTCTATGCTTATTGGTGGTGGTCCTGGTGATCCTAGTTTACTAATGGACTCAAAAGGAGAACGGCATGCAACTTTCATGCATGCTAAGTCTGTGTTATTTGCACATCAACATTATGTTATTATACTTGTCAATAGGTTGAAACCAACCACCGTTTCACCATTGCTTTCAATGGAAATTGTTGAAGTTCTTGAAGCCTTGCTTTGTGAACCTCATGGTGAAACAACTCAACATGCTATTTTTGTGGAGCTGTTAAGGCAAGTTGCTGGGTTGAGGCGCCGCTTATTCGCATTGTTTGGGCATCCTGCTGAAAGTGTAAGGGAGACAGTTGCTGTTATTATGCGAACAATTGCTGAGGAAGATGCAATTGCTGCAGAGTCCATGCGAGATGCTGCTTTGAGGGATGGCGCTCTCCTAAGACACTTGCTTAATGCATTTTTCCTTCCAACTGGTGAGAGACGTGACGTGAGCCGACAACTTGTAGCTTTATGGGCAGACTCATATCAACCTGCTTTAGATTTACTGTCAAGAGTCCTTCCTCCTGGGCTTGTTGCATACTTACATACACGTTTTGATGAAACCTCTGAGGATTTACAGAATCAATTTAATGATGATGCTCCTTTGACCAGAAAGAGGCAGAGACGCATACTACAACAAAGGAAAGGTCGTTTTATGAGGTGTGTACCTAATCATGAAAATGATTTATTTCCTTGTAATGGTGAAAATGGTGATTTGGGAAAACAAACGGAGATCAGCGCCTTTGAGGGGACAGAAAACCATGAAAGAACTACCCAGGAGTCAATTTCTGTTCAGTTTCCTACTTATACCTCTGTTCCTGGTCGTAACATGGCTAGTGAATATTCCTATGTAGGAAGCCCGCAAAATACTTGCATGGCAACTGCTTCTGCTGACAAGTTTCTGCAGAACACACAGTTATTAAATCCAAATCCTACAGTTTTAACTGATTCTGAAACCAATCCAGTCGGCTCCTTGAATTCTGACCTACCTGCTCCTGCTCAAGTTGTCGCTGAAAGCACTCCTGTTGGATCTGGTAGGTTATTGTGTAACTGGTTGCAGTTTTGGAGGGCATTTGGCTTAGATCACAACCGGGCAGATTTAATATGGAATGAACGTACCAGGCAGGAACTAAGAGAAGCTTTACAACTTGAAGTTCACAAATTAGATGTTGAGAAGGAGCGAACTGATGACATTGTGCCTGGAAGCACGCTAACAAAAAATACCACAGAACATGAAAATTTACCTAAATTATCGTGGAATTATGCTGAGTTTTCAATTAGCTATCCCAGTTTGTCAAAAGAGGTCTGTGTGGGTCAATATTATCTTAGGTTGTTACTTGAAAGCAGCAGCAGTTGTCAGGCACAAGATTTTCCCTTACGTGACCCAGTTGCTTTCTTCAGAGCATTGTATCATCGTTTTTTATGTGATGCAGACATTGGGCTTACTGTGGATGGTGCTATTCCTGATGAACTAGGTTCCTCAGACGATTGGTGCGATATGGGTAGATTAGATGGTTTTGGCGGTGGAGGTGGTTCTTCAGTTCGAGAACTTTGTGCAAGGGCAATGGCTATTGTGTATGAGCAACACTATAATGCCATCGGATCTTTTGATGGCACTGCTCATATTACAGTTTTGTTGGACAGAACGGATGATCGAGTATTGAGGCATCGGCTACTTCTTCTTTTAAAGGTGAATCTTTAAAAACATTTCTCAAATAATTATTTTTTGATTTGCTACTATGTAAATTTGCTTTCTTTATTTGTTCAAAAGGATCCTCTTGTAGTTTAAGAGATATATTTGTTGAGAACTTGTTGTTCATAGCTACATAAGCCTAGTTAGACGAGGCTTTTTCCTTGGAATTTGAACTTTGAGGTTAATATAATTTGAAACTTGCCAATGCATGATACTAAACTTGGTGGATTCTGCTCACTTAGAAATTTTTTTTTCTTGGAAGTTTTTTCTACGTCATTGAACTTGATTACCAGGATAGCAGACATGAAATAGGCATGATAAGGCTAATGAAGATGTTTTTTATATGCTGGATAGGTGATCAATGACATAATGTGCTCCTTTCCATGGTGTCTTTTGGGGGTAACTTATTTTTTACATGGTTGGCACTTAAATTGCTTCATTTGTTCAGAGTGATGGTGAAATAGATGGGGATATTATCAGCAGAATTCAAATTGGATGGTTGAAGTGGAGGAATGCATCGGGCTTGTTATGTGATAGAAATGTACCCCTCAAACTTAAGGGAAAATTCTATAAGATGGTAGTGAGGCCTGCAATGCTTTATGGTGCCGAATGTTGGCCTTTAAAAGAGAAGCATAATACTAAGTTAAGTGTGACAGAGATGAGGATGCTCAGGTGGATGAGTGGCTTTACCCTTAGAGATAGGATACGAAATGAGCATATACGTGAAAAGGTTGGAGTAGCTCCAGTAGAAGATAAGATTAGAGAAAGTCACCTTAGATGGTTTGGTCACATAAAACGGCGGCCTTGCAATGACCCGGTTAGGAGAGTAGAGGTATTAGATTTGACTTATGTTAAGAAAGGTAGGGGTAGACCTAAAAAGACTTGGTTAGAAAATATTAGGAATGACCTTTCTTTATTAGATTTAAACGAGAATTTGACTTTTAATATGACACAATGGAGAAAAAGGATTCATGTAGCCAACCCCACGTAGTGGGATAAAGGCTTGATGTTGTTGGCACTTAAATTGATACTTATGATCTATGATTTATGATCCATGGACACGGTCCCAAGGACAAAAGACAAGTACATGACACGGACGCAATGATTTGATATAACTAAAAAACGTATGACCTGAAATGCCATCAACACAATGCAATATTTTTTTTATAAATTATTAATATGAAATTGAAATTCTACATTGCCTCCCACTCTAATCTTTCCTATTTTATATAACTGGATAACTATAGCCATAAATTTTTTGTCTTATCCTCTGCAAGGTTATTACTAACCATGGTAGTGTCCACAAAAATCATTATTCTATTAAACAAAAACAATAAAAGAAATTTAATAATTTACAAATTAATTCTACTCTTACAATAAAAAATGCTAGCTATTTAATAATTATCTCTATGAATGAAAGTCTAGATATTTTTCATATAAACAAAATTGCTTATTTGAATATTAAAATAAAAATAAATATTGTTTGGGAAGATTTAACTTTTTTATTTATTGTTTTAGTAAAATTGACACGAACCTAGTTTCAATGGTTGATTAAGGCATGATGGCATAGCTTTGGCTTCAGCTTTAAAGGGCATGGCTTTGGGTTTGAAGATGGCCTCGAATATAATAGCATAGTATGACTTTGTCTAAAAAGAATACTGACTTCAAAGGGCACAAGGCTTCGACTACGGCTTCCAAGGAATGACTTCAAAGGGCACATTTTAGCTTTGGCTCCAGCTTCGTAGGATGGTCTCGGTTATGTTCAACTTCGAAAAAGAAGAGGTAGAGATGGGAGAAGAAGTTGCGTATACATGAGTGTATTGCATATGGCTAGGGAAAACACAAATATTACGGGTTTATTTCCTTTGCATCGGTTTTAAATTCTACTATTTTGAGTTCTGGGTGTCCCGCTTGTGCCATAGCAGTGTCCCTCCCATGTCTTGTAAGTTTCCAAGTTTAATTTCACAGGAAGAAAATTTCAACACAATATTTGAAGTGTCGGACTGATATCGAGGCGTGTCGGAGCAGTGTCCATGTTCAAGCTTTGTTGACACAGACATGAAAGCCATTTGGAAAAATCCGTGCTTCATAGCATGTCATACTTTTTTATACTAATTTTGTGCTTGAATTATATCTTATGGGCACATTGCAACCCAGCACGAACTACAATGTTTGGCATTTAAAAACCAGGCTTTTAATGTCTTCTCTGGTATTTTGGTTCTGGCTGTTTTATTATTTATTTATAACTAATGACTAAAAACCTGAATGGATATATTGGCATTTTAATCACTGAAGATTCACCAAATTATTTATTAACACATCAAAAAACGTTGTTGTTCCTGCGCTTTTTGACCTTAGTTTAATACATTTCATCCTAGTAATCTTTGGGAAAGCTGCTGATCATGATGGGTGTTATTTCATATAAACAGAGCCCGGCTGTTGTTTGCCTATATAATACTATTTGAATTGTATTTTGATGTCTTTTTATTGAGAAAAAGGATCAAAATAGTCATTTGACTCTTTATTAAGGACTTGTGAAGGACCAAAATGGTCCACAACTGTATTAAAGGACCATTTTGATATCTCTAGTCTTTAAAAAAAATCAAAAAGTCTCATGATAGGACTATTTTGGCTCCTCTTTAATAAGTTGAGGGACCAAAATCATGGGCGGATCCCCATTGTCTATTTGCCCCCCCTCAAAAATTTTTTTTTTAAATTTTAGAGGGAATAGTTTGGTATATTTTGGGTATTTTGCCCCCTCTTAAAAAATTTTTTTCCCACCATTTTATCAATCATAAGCATCTTTGCCCATCCCAAAAAAAAAAAATTTTTTTTGCCCACCCTGAAAAAAGAAGCTGTATCTGCCCCTGATCAAGATGATCATTTAATATAGTTTGGGACTATTTTGGCCTTTCTTAAAGAGTCAAGGGACTATTTTAGTTATTTTTAACGTTTTTTCTTATGTTCATCTATCAACTTATCATATTTTAACAAGTAGGGCTGTTATTGATTTCTTAATAGCGTGATTAGCTATCATGATTGCTCCATTACTTTGGTAGTCATCTATAAGTTTGTATGTTGTTTACCTGTTTCATTTTCTTCTCCCTGAAGCATTTGCTTAATCTAATTTGATATAGGCAAGGACTTTCAGTAGCTTGATGCTTGTAGCATTTTATTTCTAGGCTGCCTCTTATTTCATTTATTTACTGTATTAAACACGACTAACTTCATTTTTGATCCACTCTCCCTACTGTCTACCATATCTTTTTCTGACAGCTGGTGTCCTGTCCTTGTTATTTGGTAGTGCAGGTCTTAATGAAAGTTCTTCCGAATGTTGAAGCTTGCGTTTTAGTTGGAGGGTGCGTTTTAGCTGTCGATCTTCTGACTGTAGCCCATGAAGCATCTGAAAGAACTTCCATACCCCTGCAGTCTAATTTGATTGCAGCAACTGCATTCATGGAACCATTAAAGGAATGGATGTACACGGACAATGATGGTGCAGAAATTGGACCCCTTGAGAAAGATGCAATTAGAAGGCTTTGGTCAAAGAAAGCCATTGATTGGAGTACTAGATTCTGGTCTTCTGGTATGCTTGACTGGAAGAAACTGCGTGACATTCGTGAACTACGTTGGGCACTAGCTCTGCGTGTTCCAGTTTTAACTCATGTTCAGGTGGTTTGCTGCTATCAAAATTTCTCCAGCAATGTGGTTAACTTGCCATATTCTATACTGTTTCAATTATAGAACATAAGTATCAATATTTATTTAGGAACTCTCTTTTTATTTTACTTTACACATCTTTGATGTAGAAGTGTTGAATTTTTTAATTTGGTTGCTTATTTACCTTCAGATCATAGTTGTTTTCTACAGTTTTCTTATTGAAAATCATTTTAGTGTTTTAGATGAACTGAGAATGAGGAACAAAGTGCATAAAACATTGCGTTTGTGGATGGATTTTTGTCCTTACTCTTGCATTAGCAAATAGTTTGCAATTTTTATTTAAATTCCTGCCCTACAACTCACAGCACAGGAAACTTAATCACTGCACCCATGCTCGTGCATGTGGCTGCATTCATGCTCACCCTCTTCACCATGAGATGGACTGTAATCCATGCAGTTCCACTGTGAAGCTTTTTTACTTTCATCATTGAATGCTATAAATATTTCAAGCTATGCATGTATTGCCCGCATCAAATCTTTTGATCATCTAGAACAGGGTATTGAATTGTGTACTTCAATTTATTCTGTCAATCATCTTTGAGATTTAAAGTTTTATAATTGAGCTTTATCTTGATAACCAAGTTATTTAATTTCATCAAGTTTAGAGAATATTAAGCATGCAGCATGCTATGGTTGTCTTTGAATTTGCATATCGTGAAGTTTGATCTTAATTATATTAGAAGCTTCATTTTTTTTCTGTTTCATGGCGCATTCCTACATTTTATATTTTTTTTTTCTGGCGTTTAAAAATAAAAATGTCTGTGTTTTTATGATCCTTCAATTTGATCGTGAACATTCTGTTTCTGGATGCAAGTAGAGCAAACAATCACTTCATGAAGTTTTGAGCCTGATCACATGGATGTAATCTTAGAACTTTGTTTGAAGGTTTTTTGAAGGAAAAGCAGGCTTCCTAACTTCCTCTTCATCTATGTTTATGCTTTCACTTCTATTGCTTTTATCCTTTTTTTAATCTCAAACTAATTTGTTAAATTGAGAAGAGCTAATTAATTTTTTTGTTACATATTTTTAAAACAATTTCGATTTGTTATCACTGTTAGAGACTTAGAGTAACCCCTATTTGAGATTGTCTTCCGCACCTTAATATTTGTTGAGTGTCATAGAGACCTTTCTTGGTTGAATATTTGGTTTCCTTCAGCCATCTCATTTTTTTCTTTTTTCTTCTTCATTGGTGGTCCTTTTTGTGCAGTTGTATGATATACCATCTTGTGTTTTTTTTTTTTTTTTTTTTTTATATATATACCATCTTGTGTTTGTTATCCTCCCAAATATTCAATTAGTATAGAGCTAACTGAACATTTGCTCACTCAGGTGGGGGAGATTGCATTATCCATATTACATAGCATGGTTTCTGCGCATTCTGATCTTGATGATGCTGGAGAGATTGTGACGCCAACACCAAGAGTCAAACGCATTCTCTCAAGCCCTCGATGCCTTCCGCATGTTGCTCAGGTGCATAACTTTTTTTCCGATACTCAATGTATTTTTAGTGAATCTATTAGTTATTGAATCACAGTCATTAGGAATGAGTGCTTCAAAATATGCATACTATTTTAATCAAACTAAATTGCTTTGGTGGTTCCAATGACATTTACTACCAAAAGTAGGAGCCCTTGTTCTGTGCTGCGCAGATACATGCATAAATTATGCATTAATGCAGACTCCATATTCCATTCTGAAATTCACAATTATTATTTCATTTAATTATTGTTCCGTACTTGCAATGTTGTGAAACATACATGCATGGATGAATTACTTTAAAGAATTTGCACACGTAATATTCCTGGAACAAAAAAAATTATATCTTAATGTTGAATTTGAACGACACAATAAAACCCTAAGAGTGGTAAGAGGAGCTTAGGCCGAATCACGAGCATAAAAGTTAAGATCATAAAACAGTCAACTTAGTCTAACATTGCATACATGAATGGTTCAACGTGAATCCCTAAATTAACAATGAGATTAGACACTATGCATGAGTTCCCTCACTCAACTCTTCTAATTTCTAGGTGTTAGCGGAGAAGTATTAACATTATCTCCATGACTCCACAATAACCACAACCAAGGGGTAAACTAGGAAAATAAGAGACTATGAGGGAGAGTCTACCCAAAGAAAGAAGTTCTACGAAGCTCTGGTGGTAGTCTGCAGGTTTGAGAGGAAGTAGACGACAACGGGCGGCTTCTTGGGCAGCGAGACAGCAACAAATCCTTGCTGTAGTCTTTGGACGGCAAGCAGGTGGCCTGGAGCAGATTTCGGACAGCAGCTTTTGGTTCTCAAGGATGCTGGACAGCAGTTTTCTTGACTCCAAAATTCTGGACAGCAAATTACACCAACTTGAAATGCTGGACAGCAACTGGACAGCAACTGAACAGCAGCTTGTAAGGCTAGGAACCCTTTGGACGTATCACAGGACCTGCCCAGAAACCTGAGCAATAGCTTGACGGGGGAAAATCTCAGATTTCCAAGGATTCCTACTGTGAATGGCAGCAGGAATGACCTTGGGATTCACATTAATTCTAAAGGCTAGAAGAGGGGGATTAATTTCAAAACTGAAATTGATTTCAGATTTTGAATACTTTTGGAGGGAGTTAATTTGAAATTTGATTTCAAATTAATGGATGATTAATGCATTGATTGAAGTGTTAATGGATCCTTATTCGGAGCCATGATTTAAGCTCCTAATTAAGGGGAAAAGTAATGGGCGGCTGGCCATAGAGAGAGAGGAGGTTATGAAATTTGAAATCCAAATCAATGGCAATTAATACATTGAATTAGCATTAATTGGATTCCACCCATGCATGGCCGGCGGCATCAAGGAGAGGGAGGGGATTGTGGAGGGAATTTAGGGAATTTCCCAAGGAGGAAAAAGGAATTAGGAAGGCTGTTAGTAAATCCAATCTATTTTGAAATTAGATTGGGATCATGCATAATACCTTCCTAATTAGGAAATCCAAAATTGGAAAGAATTCAAAATTCAAAATTTGAATTATTTCCCCCCTAATTTCTCGTAGGGTGAATATGGAAAGTCATTAACGTATTGAATTCACCATCATGTGGGGAATTGAAGGAGGGGGCTGGCGGCATGAGCTTGTGGTTGGGGGTGGTGCCGGTTGGGTGGGAGATGAGGTAGAGAATTAACGGGTTGGCTTGGTAGGAAAGACGTTGTGGTGGTTTAGTTGGGAGATGGCCGATGGTGGGGAATGTGGAGGTTGGCGGGTGTGGGAAGAATTGGACAAGATGTGGGAAAAGAAAATAAGAAGATAAAAACAAACCACGAGTTGAGGACGCTTCCAACGACTGGTGGGTAATGCACTCGCTCCCCTTGAGCCCAATCACCCTTCTCTAGCTCTCATGCAAGAAGAAGAAGCAAAAACTATATTTCATTCAAATATTCATCGTCCCAAAATACAAAACAACTAGCCTATAAATAGGCCTCATGAAAAGAAAAGAAATAAAAGACTAAAATGCCCTTTGGGCTACAATACTACATGACCACCCGTAAGGGTATAAAGGGAAAAACAATAATATGAAATAAACTAGTACATATAAATAACTCAAGATCGTAGTCGTTGATCTTCGATGTCCTCATCATGCAACCTCTTCAAATATTTTAGGTGAAGTTACAAAAAGGTTAAATAGAAAAGTTGCAATTTTGGGTTTTAAAAAGCCAATAGAAGATATACTGGTAAAAAAGAAAAGTACGTGTTTCTAACGTGCATGGCATGCTTCTGCTATTACATACAACACTATTGGAAAAATAGAAGAATGGAAAAACTTGTTTGTTTTATCATACATTCAAAAGATATTTATACATGGAGCTGCATATACATCTTTAGAAAGATTAATAATTACAATTAAAAAAAAAAACAAATCCATTTTCGCTTGTTGCCATGGATTCAGGTGCCTTTCCCCCCTCAATCATGGATTCAAGGGCCTCCTTGATATTTTGCGGTCCGCCAATTACAGCCAGCTTGACTGCCAATCATATAGCATGCAAGTACATAATTTCTCCCTGAAATTGTTTCTACAGTTACAGCTTCCTTTTGCTTCCTTGGCTACAGCCCCGTGTTCTTCAACAGCTTTCAAAATGTCTTTGCCATGCCGGTAGAAATGATGACAAGAGGGAGGGTGTGGCATGAAATGAGCTTTAATAATTATTATTGAGAAAAGGATCAAATTGGTCCCTCAACTTTTTTTGAGGGACCAAAACTCTTTAAAATGAGATCTTTTTGGTTCTAAAATTTTATAAAATATGATTAAAATTTTTGAAATTAAAACTAAAATTATTATTATTATTTTTTATTAAAGAAATATTTAATAATTTTTATAAAAAAATTATAATTACTTGAAAATTATATTTAATAAATGTTTAATTAAAAAATGACCAAAATACCCTTACATTTAATACCATTAACTCCAATATTAGATGTTAGGATAAAAAATATCCCATTTTAAATAGTTGAGGGACCAAATTTGTCCCTCAAAAGAGTTGGAGATCATTTTGCTCCCTCAAAGAGTTGAGGAGCCATTTGGCTCTTTTCTCAATTATTATTTTTTGATTGATTTTTGACAATCACCCATACTAACAAAAATATGAACATGTCTTCTTAAAAATCCTATTTCACCCTTTACTGTAGTTTTCCAATATTTACTATGTTATTTTGACATTTACTTTTCCAAAATATGCATGCTCATGAAATATCGGTCATGCCATTAGTTACGAAATATAATACAAATATATTAGAAATGTTACTAGATTGGCATATAGGATTATGCTATAAAGGCGATAGAAATGAAACAAAAGTGGCATGTTCATACAAAATGGAGTTGATGTGAAACTACAAAGAGTTAGCTAGAAAATTAATAAGAAAGTTGTTAAAAGTTTACCACTATAAAATTATGCTTCAAGACAAAAGGAAGTTTTAAGAATTCGTAGTTTTTCATTTGCTTAGGCAAATAAATACATGTAGATTAACCAAGTCACTCTTAGTCAAATACAAAGGCAATAGAAACATTAATAGCTTGTAACATAAATCCGAAGTTTAATAATGAGATGTTCACCTTTAAGGTTCTCTCACTCTATGGTTTTAGGGCTTAGCGGATGAAGATTTTCTAAACTAGACTTGAAATCACCACTAGGAAGAAAGAACCAAGGAGCTTTGTTGTTGGGAAGGTAACCGGCGGTGGAGGATGCACGGATCTCCCGACGAGGAGCCAATGTATTCTGGGTGGTTGGAGCTCGATCGTTTCGGCGAGGAAATGAACGATGCGGTTAACGTGGTGTTCCAATGATTTGTCGTACTCCCAGTCTGGTTCGTAGAAAGTAGATCGGAAGATATCTCTCTCTCCTTGGGCATTGTAATAATGAGGGTCTAGGTGACGAATTGGAGAGAGAAAGGGCTAGAGAGGGGGGTCGGCCAAATATGGGGGGATTGGAGGTGTTTATGTTTAATAAGTGGGCTCGGGAAGAATTTAATGGGGGATTATCATTAAATATGAAATTGATTTCAGATTTTATGTGTTTAAGAGATTTCCTAATATACATTATTAATATGGAAAGCTTTATAATTTAAATTTGAATTTGAATTTAAATGAGGAAACTTTCCAAATTAATAGGGATGTAATTTAGGAAAGTAATTAAGGATAATTTTGAAATTTGAAATTCAAAATCCTTCGGTAGTGGAATGAGGGCCGGCGGCTTGTGGAGCTTGGGGAGGTCGGCGGTGAGGGGTTGGCTGGGGTCGGTGGTGGACGGGTGAGGGTAGGCCGGCGGCACAAGGGTGAGGCGGGTTGGTGGGGATTCGTTTTTGGGAGGAGGGAAAGGGATGGGGCTTTGGGAGGCCGACGGGTGGGGGCTAGGAGGGGAGGTGGAAGTAGAGGAAAAAAGAAAAGAAAAGATTGGAGCCGCGAACCTTGGATTCCTCCGAAGGTTGACAAGTATTGCTCTCATCCACCTAGGGTCTCTCATCTCAGGAACTCACTTAGAGATCAAGTAAGAAATCTGAAATTTCATTCATAATTCATCATCCGATACAATAAAGGAGGCCACAATATATAAGCCTAAAGAAATAAAGAAATACAATGACTCAAATGCTCCTGGGGCTACAACTCAAGAAGACTCAAAAGAAAGGATACAATCGTAAATAACCATTAGTACATAAAACATCAAATTAAAGACTAAGCATCAAAATAAAGGCTTTGGATCGTTGTCATCGATTTGTGACTCCTGCACTGATATACTCATCGAAAACGTCTGTCGATGTCCTCATCAGGAGTGTAAAAGGAACAATTGGAAGTTGGGGTGGATTAATGTAAAAGGTTATGATGCACTGACATAGACACATATGCTAGGCATCTAAATTAGATATGGTAAGAATAATGAATAAAATATCATTTTTCTTTCAAATGATAAAGCACAACTTAAAAATAGTTGAAGCAGGTTAGTGTTAATAGAGAGTGATAGAGAGGAAATTAGAATTCTATTGATTAGGCAAATCAATTCAGTTACGTTCAAGGTATAAGATGTTAATAAATAGGTATATCCTATTGAGTTAGAGTGACAATTTGTATTTTTTATTCTGATACCTCTGCACGAAGTACTCAAGAAGTGTTAAAATTTTTTTTTTTCTAAGATTCCATCTAGTGTGTTCTACATGGGTTAAGCGTCAATGTCCTTTTGCTTCCTTTTGCATGTTTTCTACATGGGTTAAGCATCAATGTCCAAGTGTCTGACATGACATGACATGACACTGCTTGAAAACCTTTTAGAAGTGTTGGTACTTTACAGGCTTACAATAAATTAGAACTAAGCATTAATGCAACTCATAAAAATATTGGTGAAGGATGGTTCGTGAAACCAATCGTCGCAGTTTGGTGAAGTTTGAAGGTAAGGATGAATATGCTATCTCCTGATCTTAGTATGCTTATTACTTTTATCTTTGTATTGTTCGTTGTTCTTTATTTTTATATTAGCAGGCACCCAATTAGTGCTTGTTCTTTGTCCAATCATGAAAGATAATTAAAATGGAACTATTGTTGCTTGCTATGTTACTTTCGGAAATTCCACTTAGGTTTATGAAATGGGTGTGGGCATAACGGGGACTTAGGGCTGTGGCATTCTCCTCACCGCCCACTTCCCGCCCGCTTAAATCGGATGAAAAACTGTTTTTGGGGCCATGATTTTTTAGGAAGGCTCAGTAAGCGGCATGACTCACACCCCTGCCTTGCAAACAATCTCCTAGAAAGCAGATGCATTAGCACTTCATAACTTTTCATGTGCATGCAATGATATGAATGTACTTTGTTTATGCTGACTACATATTCTAGGCTTTGCTAACTGGAGAACCCAGCATTGTCGATGGTGTTGCTTCTCTGCTAAAGGCTATTGTAACTAGAAACCCCAAAGCAATGGTTCGACTATACAGTACTGGGGCATTTTACTTTGCTCTTGCATATCCTGGATCTAATCTTCTATCTATTGCACAACTCTTCTCCATAACACATGCCTATCAAGCATTCCATGGTGGTGAAGAGGCAGCTGTCTCTTCATCCTTGCCCTTGGCAAAGAGAAGTGTACTGGGTGGACTTCTTCCTGAGTCATTACTGTATGTTCTGGAGCGTAGCGGACCTGCCGCCTTTGCTGCAGCAATGGTATCCGATTCTGATACTCCTGAGATCATCTGGACACATAAGATGCGGGCAGAACATCTTATTCGTCAGGTATTTCATAGGTTCTTGGCTCATGCTGCTTTGTTCATGATGTTGATATTTTTTGTATGTCTTGTTTTCTGAATAGGTTGAATGTTGCAACACTCTGTATCTTATCTGTTCAAATATTTTCTGTGACAGGTTTTGCAGCATCTTGGAGATTTCCCGCAGAAATTGTCACAGCACTGCCATTCACTGTATGACTATGCACCCATGCCTCCAGTAACATATCCAGAGCTGAAGGATGAGATGTGGTGTCATCGTTATTACCTCCGGAATTTATGCGATGAGATAAGGTTTCCAAATTGGCCTATTGTTGAACATGTAGAGTTTTTGCAGTCATTGTT
Organism: Dendrobium officinale; assembly: GCA_019514585.1. NCBI lineage: Eukaryota > Viridiplantae > Streptophyta > Magnoliopsida > Asparagales > Orchidaceae > Dendrobium > Dendrobium officinale. Next base: position 29,521,570 of record CM033696.1, read on the forward strand.
GGCAATGTGGCGTGAGGAATTAACTCGACGGCCTATGGATCTTTCTGAGGAAGAAGCATGCAAGATACTGGAGATATCTCTGGATGACATTACTGTTGATGAAGATGACTGTAATAAGCCATCTACAGGGATGCAGGAAGGCAGCACAAACAAGCGGGTTGAAAACATTGACGAGGAAAAGCTTAAACGTCAGTATAAAAAATTGGCAATAAAATATCACCCTGACAAAAATCCTGACGGTAGAGAGAAATTTGTTGCTGTGCAGAAGGCTTATGAGCGGTTGCAGGTATTCCTCCTCAGCATTTATAAATAGTATTGGAAATTTAGTTTGGAACTTAACATAGAAAATTTTGTTGATTTAACTTTACCCAGAAATCTAATTTTGTGAAGGGATGAAGATGGCCTTAAAAAACATAAATAGTGATACTAAATACTTTCATCCGTTCTTTCTTTTGAAAATCTAAAGGCACTGCAGAGCCAATGGACCTTTTGATCATCATTTGTAGGGGTTTAAACAAGTCAATCTAACTTGAGCCACACCCGGCTTGAGCTCGAACTTAATTCTACGAATTCAAATTGGCTCATTTATTATGAAAAAGAGAATAATTTTAATTCAAATAGTTATTTTAATGAAATTGTAAAATGAATGAGAAATTAGATAAGAAATTATAATAAATCACTCAATACAAGGAAGTGAGAGATAATTATAATAATTTTATACTTAAACTTTTAAATTCTAATTTATTCTAAGTGTATTTTGTAATAACACATGTTAAATGAGTTGGCTTACGAACTGACAAGTCAGAGTCAATGCTCACTAAAACTTGGCTCAATCATGGTTTAAAATTGCGCAATAAGAGAGGCGTGCCTTAACGCAATTTTGAACTTTTAAGCCTCAAAACCTATGCAATGAGAGCTGTCATTGAGGTGTACGCCTCAAGTTCACTGAGGCGTGCCTTGCCTCATGTTTTAGAGGCATCCGCTTCTTTAAATTAAAAAAACCCCTAACCTAATATATATCTATTCGGTTCGCCCCGCCACCCCCGTACGTCTTCGGTCATTTCCGAACCAAAACTAGGTTTATTCTCCCTTTTTCTTCGAGCAACATTTTTCCCTCTTCCTGAGTTTTGTCCATTCGACCAGCAATCGGCTTGGAAGATGGCTTCCTTCCACTGTGAGTTGCTCTTCTCCTATTGCTTGGAGTTCTCGTCTACCGCGAGTTGGGCTAGAGTCTCCTTCGATTGACCATTGAAAGCTCTTCTTCTTCATGGTTCCATCTATCACCTTATTGTGAAATACAAGATCGGTCCATTCTGCCATAAAGACCTCCATATTCTGATAAGTAAGATTCCACAATCGGTCTGCCTTCTCGGCATCGCTAGGTACATGCTCGGTACTACTCGGTACCACTCAATACAATAATGCTTGGTACCACTAGGTACATGCTCATTACTATAAGGTACATGCTCGGTACCGCTCAATATCTTTCCATACAAACGACTTACGAAATTTAAAAATAAACATAACTTTAAAATTACTCTTATAGGTCAAATCCCGCCAGGGGGCAACGCCCCCTTGGACCCCCAGTTGACCGGCATATTGTTGTATTCATCATCTTTAGTAATAGTTGTTAGTGTTAATCTGCTTCTTCATGAGTGCTTATGCTTTGTATAAGTTTTCTTAATGTATAATAAGTGAACCATTATGTTTAGGGGTTTGATATATTGCACTAATATATTCTTCTCATAAAGGATGGTCAAAAGTAAGGATAAAGCTGCATCAGGTCATATAAAAGATCCAGCATAGAAACATAGCACTTAGATGGATGTAGGGGGAAGTAATAAAATATATATCTATCTAAAATACAATTACTGTGACAAAGTTGTGAAGGGTGGTGTGACTAGGATGAAAGATCACCTTTCAAGGTTTCACAAGAATGTTGCTCCATGTTCCAAAGTTCCTGATACTGTAAGGGAGGAGATAAAGTCATACATGAATAAGTCTACCACATCAAAATATCTTGCACAGAAGAAATTTGAGGACAGAGTTGATGTTGGCTATTATTACGAGAGTGAGCGCAGTGTTAGGGATTCATCTTCTTCGATGAAACCAATTTCATCTAGGGGTGCTAGAGGGCCTATTGATCATTATATGGTGCACACATCAGAGGATAGGCCTCCTACTACATAGAAGATGGCCCCAAAAAAATGCAAGGGAGGCACGGAGAAGAGTGTGTAAGGATATAGACAGATTCTTTTACGAAAATACAATTCCATTTAATGTTGCAACATCACCTGCCTATTACAACATGATTCGTTCAGTTGGAGCATTTGAGAGAAGGTTCAAATCTCCAACCATGTATGATTCTGAAGGAGGAGTTGGGAGCATAGATTCTGAAGGAGGAGTTGGAAAGCACGGATAAAAGCGTTGAAGAAATTAAGATGACTTGGGCATAAACAAGAGTAACAATTATGTCAGATGGTGGTCTGATATCAAACACAGAAGTCTGATTAACATCCTCATTAATAATCCTTATCATACTGTGTTTTTAAGGTCAGTTGAAGCATCTGACCAGGCCAAAAATGCTTAGTTCATATTTTGATTATTAGATAACATTGTTGAGGAGGTTGGAGAACATTTGGTTGTACAAGTTATGACAGATAATGCAAGTGCTTACAAGGCTGTAGGTAACAAACTTATGAAGAAGAGGAAACATCTGTATTGGACTCCATGGTTGCACATTGCATAGATCTGATTCTTGAGAGGCTTGGGGAGCTACCTCAACATAAGTTGTGGTGGGGGCAAGAAATATAGGGAGCCTATACCCCTCGCCCACACGAGAGATTCGTGCCCTTAAACCGACGACAACCCACTAAATCACGAATGATGCGACTAAGATGAGGAAGAACAAACTCTTACATTTCAAATTAAACTAAAAAGAAGAAATTACAAACGACGACGAATTACAACTTTTGACTCGAAATCAAAGACACCCTAAAGTTGCTTTACTTAGAGACGAAAGATACAAATGGAGTGGTACTTGCGGAGAGACGAAATAGATTAGAAGCCGAGAAGAAATGTTGGAAAGAGCTCGCAAGATTTCCGGAGGGGATGAGAAAGAAGACGGACAAAGCTTGCAAGCTTTTCCACGAAACCTGTAGGTTTACATTTCCAAAAATCACATATCATTCACTATTTCAAACATTACAAGCCCCTCATATTTATAGCTATGAAAGGGGAATACAAAAGAACACTAAAAATGAATTCTCATAGGAATTCTAAACATCACAAACATTAAAACCCAAATGCTTTTCACGGAAAAACAGCCCAAGCCCAAGAACCGAAGGAGCAGCCGCGGGAGCCAAGGAGGCCGCACGGAACCAAGGCGCTAAAGCCACAGGAAAACTCCCAGGCTCGGAAAACCAGCAGCCGGCTGAAAATCCAAGAGGCAAAGCACGGAAAACAGTAGCCCATGGTGGAAGGCAAGGAGCCACACATGGGAAACAACACTTCTTGGAATTCCAAAGGCCGGTTTGGAATTTTAAGGGACAAACATAATTAAAGACATAAAACAATAAAAAATACATTTAATAAAAGATAACTATGAACTAAAATGTTAGTTAATAATGAGCTAACCCTTAGTTCAAAAAGTGAACTAAAGACTAAGCTCATAAAAGAGCTAAAATTTCAGCTCAATTTTGATTGAGCTTGTAAACTCGAGGGAGACCAAAATTGATTTATTTTGGACATGAGTTGACCCCCCCTTTGCCTACATCAAGTTGTGACAGATAAATTTATTTAATGTTTTAAACATTTATTTAAAAGTTATTTTTTCGCACTAATTAAACTCTCTTATATAAATATTAGTTGAGTGGTGGAATCAATTTGACGATGGGACTCAAGAATTGCAGCGTTTTGCTATGAAAGTTTTGGGCTTGACATGCTTTTCATCTGGCTGTGAAAGAAATTAGAGTACCTATAATCAAGTACATACAAAGAGGAGAAATCGCTTGTCGACATTGATGATGAATTCACCGGTGTACATTATGTACAATAGGAGACTCAGAGATAGGAATTTGAAGAAAAAATAATTAATAGATGATGAAGATCCTTTGCTTTGCGAGGATGTGACATCTGATGATGAGTGATTTGTAGATGATGAAGTTGAAGTGATGCTGTCTGAATTACAAGATGAAGATTTAAATGTTGATTTCTTTTATGGTCTTAAAACATCTACATCCACAACTCAAGAACAAATCAAAAAAGATATATAAATAATATAGTTTTCTTAGACTTTCATTAATGTATTACATTATTGTTTATTTTGATATTGTTCAAAAATATTTAGGGAAGAGGAAGATCACTGATATTGAGAAAGGACCTGATTGGGAGACATTGGACTCTATAGGAGAGGAAGGGGAGAGAGTTCATCATAATGATTATTCAAATGAATGCCCCCTTAGTGATGACAGTGCCGATGACTTATGAGTTCTTATGTGATATGTCATTTTTATTTATTTTTGGAATTATATTTTAATGAAAAGAATACTGTGATTTGGGAAAAATGGAGTTTGAGTTGAACTATATTTCATGTTGTCTTATTATTGAGATATTTTGATTTCATTTCATATCTTGTTCATTTTTATGCTTTATATATTATTTACTTATTACTATATATAAAATTTATCATTTGATGTTTACACAATTTTTTGATTTTGAGGCTTACACCTCAAAACGCCTTGAGGCTTACGCCTCGCCTCACGAACGAAAAACGCCTCAATACCCGATCACGCAATTTTAAACATTGGGCTCAATAGCTCATTAAGCTCAATTCATAAACCATTTTTTGAGCCAAGCCTGAGCCCTAGCCGGCTTGACTCACATTCCTAATCATTTGTAGTCATTTATCTCAAGATTACATGGAAAACTATGCAATTGGTGTCGCCTTGTTCGTTCGCGTCGCCCTGGGTTGCTCGTGTCTTATGCTATGTAGGTTCACCTCGACAAATTGATCTCCAGGGCGTATAGCAGGAACACGTCGAGGGCTTATAGCAGGAAGCGTAAGCAAATATTTTACCTAAATGCCCCCAATGAAATGAATCTCTCCAGCTCTCTCTGTTAATTTAAACGGCTAGGGACCAAATTGGCTCAATTTCTAATAGTCGAGGGACTAAAATGGGGAATGTAAAACTCTGGGACTAAATTAAATATTATAAATAGTCTGGGGATTATTTTGAGCTTTTACTCATTTTTTATATAATTGATGAGCCATGCCATTATTATACTATTTTTTCATTTCTAGACTCTAAACTTTGGATCTTCATTCTTTGGGGTCGTCAATACTTTGGTCAACTGAATCATCTTTGACTTTTTTTGAAAAGATACTAATTGGGACCATTGTAGTTATATAAATTCAATTTGTGCCAGTGATGCGAAACGTGGATGGTCTCATATCCATGGTTAGAACCTAAGACAAGTGTCTTTTAAGTAGAGGTGATTTTAGAAGAGGATCTATGCCTTTCCCTAGATATGCCATGTTTTTTTCATATAGAAGGAAATGGAACGATGATGCGCTCACCTAAGGAACAACAATAAAGGTTATCAATGATTGTAGATGGTTATCAAAGATCTGCGATCCAACTAAGCTGCAATAGATTGTTGGATCTACGACTATGGGAGATCCATGCTTAGTGAAGGGTTAAAGTTGGTGGAAGATTGATGGAATAAGAGTAGCAGTTGGTTAGCAGACAATCATATTGATTGTTGAAGAGCCACAATTGCATGAGATCAATAGATCAAGATTGCTTGATTGACGGATCTGCAGTAGTTAAAGTTGATGTTCGATGGAGTTATCTGGCAAGAGAAGCCGAGATCTTGTCTCTTTGTAGAACATGAAACTTGTTGCGATGGAGAAACCATGAGTTGAATGAGATTGTTGCGATGTCGAAGGCGTTAAGGGAATGATGGCCGTGTCACTACGGAATGAGCTGGTAAAGGAATGATAGTTGAATCGTGAGAGAACAATGGGTGAATCGTAGTGATGAGAGATGGAACCTATCATGTTGGTGTTTGCAACAAAGGTAAGACACAATGTCATGTTAAGTAAAGCGGCAAAAGGGGAGTTATGTGATAGGTAACATTTGTAGAACTCAAGTGAAACTTATCAATAATGGAAATTCAGCAATATCCCATCACAATTCTCCCCACAAATCAAGAAAAATAGCAAGAAACAACATAATAATTGATGAAATCGGAAGGAAAATACCAAGATACAATTGATCATCAATTCGAGAGGAGGATCTCTTTCAACTCTCTAGACACCGCTAGAGTCCAAGAACAACAAAACACCAACATAATTCAACAAATTAAAGGTAACCCTAACCCTAATCCCAACCCTTCTACTTAAAGCATACAAAATATAATGCAAATTACTAAACAACCCATACATAACTTATCCTGCACTAACCGCCCCCCTCCTTCCAAATCCAATTCAAATAGTGCAACCCCCAAGGGGGGTGGGCTACAGTAGAGGCAGACCTTTAGTCTGCCTGGAGTAAACCCAGGCCGATCCTTTGCCTAGGGCTGGTTGGACCGGTTCATCCTGGACCAGTCTAACAATACCCCCTTCCCAAAGAATCGCCTTGTCCTCAAGATAAAATGACGAAAAGTGATGCTTCACTCTCTCATATGGCTCCCAGGTGGCGTCGTGGTCTGGTAAGCTCTTCCATTTTATCAGAACCTCCTTAGTCTCCTCTTCTCCCTGACGAACCCCCCTCAACTCCAGTGGTTCTAATACCACCTCCAAGTCCTTTATCAGTGTCACCGCTAACTCTGAACTAGCTGCATGATCCTCAATCGCTCTCTTCAGTTATGACACGTGGAACACTAGATGTATAGTCATTGTCGATGGTAATCTTAAATGATATGCTATTGCTCCAATCCTCTCCAACACCTCATATGGGTCAAAGTACCTTGGGACAAGCTTCTGATTCCTCATGTTGGTGACGGTCCTTTGTCTGTAGGGCTATAGCTTTAAGAACACCCTCTCCCCTATGTTGAATTAGATGTTATTCTTGTGTCCATTTGCCTATTTCCTCATAATCTGTTGTGCCCTCAATGGGTGCCTTTCAGTTCCTCCAACACTTTATCTCTCCTCCAAGTACTGCTCTATTGAAAAGACTAGTGTGCGACTTCGCCTAAAATGCACCAAGTGAGGCGGGTTTTGTTCGTACAACACGTTGAATGGGGTCATTTGGGAAGCATAATGATACAAAGTGTTGTACAAGTACTCTGCCCATGCTAGCCGCTTTGCCTAAAGCCTAGGTGTCTCCGAAATAAAACATTGTAGGTAGGTCTCTAGGCTCATGTTTACCACATCCGTCTGCCCATCTGTATGGTGGTAAGCGGTTCTCCTCTTCAGTATGACTCATTGCAACCTGATCAACTCCATCCAAAAGTGACTGAGAAACACCTTATCCCTGTCAGACACTATAAATTTAGGTATCCATGTAGTATAGCCACCTCTCTAATGAAAGCTGCTGCCACTATCACTGTTGTATAGGGGTGTTATAGAGGAATGAAGTGAGCATACTTGCTCAATCTGTCTACTACCACTAGAATCACTGTAAGCCCTTCAGATCGGGGTAACTTATCTATAAAGTCTATGGCGACCTGCTCCCACACCCGATCTGGTAGAGGTAGGAGTTGAAGTAATCCCCCTAGAGCCATGACCATGTACTTGTTCTTATGACAAACTTCGCAATTAGCTGTCATCTCCTGCACATCATTATGCAACCCTTTCCAATACAATTCTGTTGCAAGTCTTTTGTATGTCTTTCGCACCCTAGAGTGACCCCCAACAACGCTCCCATGGAACTCCTGTAGCAGGTGTGGAATATGGACTGATGTTCGAGGCATAAAAAATCTCCCCTCATATAGCTGTCTCTTCCCCCTTAGAGAATAGCCAGGGTGACTATTCTCATCCTTCAGTAAATATGTTCTAATCCTTCTCAGCTCCTCATCTCACACACTCTCCTCTTTAATTGCCCTCCAATCCAACATTAGGGGTATCGATATGGCCAACTCCTAGAGCTCTCCCATACATCTGGACAAGGCATCTACTGCCTTGTTTCTATCTCAAGCCTATACTGGATTTCAAAGTCATGTCCCAGTAACTTTAATATCCATCTCTGGTGCTCCTCTATCACCATCATTTGCTCCAACAAGTACTTCAAGCTTTTTTGGTCTGTTATGACAATGAAATGTCAACCCAACAAGTTAAACCGCCACTTCTAGATGGCTAGCACAATAACCATCAACTCCCTCTCGTAGACTGACTTTAGCCTAGCTCTAGCTGTCAATACTTAGTTGAAGCAAGCTATGTATCGATGGCTCTGCATGAGGATTGCCCTCAATTCGTACCCTGATGTGTCAGTCTCTAAAACTAAAACCTGATTGAAATTTTGTAGGGCCATGATCGATACAATGGTCATGACTTTCTTTTATATCTCAAACACCACAGTGGCTGCATCCCCTCATAAGAAGCTACCATTCTTCAACTGTTCTGTCAGTGGCCAGACGATGGTGTTATAGTCCCTCATGAACCACCTGTAGTATCCCATCAGCCTTAGGAAATCTCTCAGCTCCCTCAGATTCCTCGAAAGCAGCCATCTCAACATTGCCTCAATCTTAGCCTGATCAGCGGCCACCTCCTCCTAAGATACTACATGTCCCAAGTACTCCACACAGGCCTGTGCAAAACAGCACTTCTTAGATTGACCCTCAGCTGCTACTCCTATAACACCTCTCGGACCATCCTTAAGTGCTCCAAACGTTCCTCGTCTGACTTGCTGTACACCAGGATATTATAAAAAAAACCCACCACAAATCTTCTGAGATACACCCTGTTCATGAGAGACCGAAATATAGTCGGGGCATTGGTGAGGCCAAACGACATCACCATGAACTCAATGTCCCTTACGTGTTCTAAAAGCAATCTTCGAAATATTCTCCCTCTCATCCATATCTGATGGTTTTCGGATTTCATATATTTCTTTATGAAGATAGCTGCCCCACACAGCTTTTCTAATATCTCATTTAATCACTTGGATGGAAAACTTGTCTGGCATAGACGCACAGTCTCCTTATTCAAGGCTTGTGATGTAGACAAAGGGGCTCTGTTTAAAATTGCGCAATTAGAGGCGCGCCTCAAGGCGCGCCTTTGCGCAATTTGACCAAAAAACGCCTCGAGGCTTACGCAATTCTTCACCTGGCTGAGGCGTACGCCTGGACTAAGGCGCGCCTCAGAGGCGCAATTGCGCAATTCTGGGTGAGGCGTACGCCTCACAGAATAGGCCCCACCCACTTAAAATGAAACCTCTTCCTCCCTTCATCCCGCATGGTCTCCCTCTTTTCCGAAAAAAATTGCTTCCAGCTCTCTGTTCGCGAAACCTAAGGCGTCCCGCACGGTCGGCATCCTTCCCGCTGCCTCTCCCGCCGGCGCCGCCTCTCTCCGGCGAAGTTGAAGTGTCCGACCGCCTTGTAGGAGAAGTCCACAAACGATTTTAGGTATTTTTTTTACTTTTTGGTTAGATTTTTGAAGTGAAAGAAATTCTAGGGTTTTAGATTTTTTGATATTTTTTGTGTGATTTTCGATTCTTTCATTAGGGATCATGGTAAGAGGCAAGGAAAAGGAGTCTTCGTCTTTGCGGAGGGACCCTTCTTGGAAATATAGTGTACAAGTTGACATTGGCGGCGGAGAGAAGAGCTATGTTTATTTGAAATGTAATTTTTGCGATAAAGTGGTGAAGGGAAATGTAATTTTTATTGTAAGGTACAATATTGCTATTATTTTCCTGCTAAAACCCTTAATTTTTCATTTACGCAATTCTGTGTCCGTGAGGCTTACGCCTCAGACCGCCTCGAGGCTTACGCCTCGCCTCACGATGAAAACCGCCTCGAGGCTTAATTACGCAATTTTAAACCTTGCAAAGGGGGGGTCAACCCTAGTCCAAAATAAATCATATTTTGGCTTCCCTTGAGTCTAGTAGTTTTTCATATTTGAGCTAAACTTTTAGTTCATTTATGAGCTGAACTTTAGTTTATTTATTGAACTAAGGGTTAGCTCATTATGAGCTAACATTTTAGTTCATTTATTATCTTTTAATTAATATAGTTTTATGCTTTTTATGCTTGTTTAATGTTTGTCTCTTGGAATTCCAAACCGGCCTTTGGAATTCCAAGAATTTGCTTTTCCCATGAGGTGACTCCTTGGTTTCCTCATGTCTTTTAGTTTTATGTGTATGCCTCTTGGGATCTCACGGCTGGCTCCTTCTTCCGTGCGGTTCCTTTGGTTCCCGCGGCTGTGGCTCTCTGTCCGTGCGGTTCCCTTCGTCTCCCGTGGCCGTCTCCTTGGTTCCTGGTTTGGGTGTAAACCGAGAGCTTTGAGGGGAGATTTCTATGCTTTTAATTATGTGTTAATTAAGTGTTTGTGTTCTTTTGTATTCCCCTTTCATACCTATAAATATGGGGGGTTATGTAATGTTTTGAATAGTTGAATGATATTTGATTTTTGGAAAAAATCAGTTAACCTGCGGGTTGCTCGGAAATCCTGCGGGCTCTTTCCAACCTTCTTTTCTCATCCCCTCCGGAAATCCTGCGGGCTCTTTCCACCCTTTCTTCTCGGGCTTCTAATCTCTTCGTCTCTCCGCAAGTGCCACTCCACCTGTATCTTTCTTCTCAAAATGCAGCAACTTTAGGGTGTCTGTCGTGTTGTTTGTAAGTCGTCGTTGTAATTTCTTTTGTTTAATTTTATTTGAAATATAAGAGTTTGTTCTTCCCTATTGTTCGTCGTTTTCGATTTCGTCTTTAGAAGTCCGTCGTCTTTTTTGTGGGCGAAGGGTATAGGCCCCCTATATCTTTTGCCCGCATCAGCTTGGTAGTCCATGCAGAATCTCCAGCTTTCGTCCTTTTTTTAATCAGTAAGATTGAGCTAGATAAATGACTCACACCATGCCTGATAATCCATACCTCTAGCATATCTCGGATCAATTTCTCAATTTCATCTTGCTGAAATTGAGGGTAACGGTAAGGCCTGACACTGATGGGTGACACTCCCTCTCTTAGGGTAATAGCGTACCCTTGCTCCCTCGATGGTAGCAATCTTTGAGATGGCTTAAAGACCTTATTGAATTGCCGTATCATTGGTTGTATTGAAGGAGGAATGTCTCCCCCCTCATCCAATCTGATCCCCTGTAATCTCTGCAGCTCCACTAGGAATCCTCTCCCTACCTCTTGTAACATTCTTATCATGGTTATGAGGGACATCATGGCTTTGGATAACCCTGCATCTCCTCTGATCACTACTCTTCTCCCCTCCACCACCTGCTCCATTGGAGCTTTGACCCATGCCTCACTCCCACCTTGGTATTTCTCAAGGTTTGCAGCCACTTCATTACTAAGATGACATCAGTGCTTCCTAACTCCAATGGGAGGAAATCCTCCCTCACCTGAACCCCCTATATGACCAACAATACTCCCCTACATATATCCTTACCATCTCCACCTTCCCCATGCCCATTATCGCTCCAAACACCCCGTATCCACCAATGTCACCCCAATTGGTCCACGAACTGGTTAGAGATGAAATTGTGAGTGGTCCCACTGTCAATCAACACCACTACCTCCTTGTCTGCTATTTCTCCTTTAACTTTCCTGCTATGATTTGGGGTGAATCCTACCACTGAGTGCAAGGGGACCTCTGTCATGTCTAGATGCAGCTTGTCCTCCTCTTCTACCCATGCCTCACTCCCACCTCCCTCAACTTCTTCATCATCATATACAGTGAGAACCTGAAGGGTTCGGTCCCGACGTCTGTGCCATGGAGTATACTTCTCATCACATCTAAAGTATAATCACTTCGATCTCTTTTCCTGCAGCTCTCTCTTAGTAAGCCTTTTGAAGTTCCCCCACTTCCCCCTTTTATAGGTTTCTGCCTTGGGGTCTCACGAAGGTTGCTCGGTGTTGGTCATTTGGGTGCTAAGAAGGTGATGGTCACCCTGTATAAGCCACCTGAACTGCCGCCTCTGGCTCCCATCTCCTAACACTTCTGATCCTCCACCAGTTGAGCTAGCTCCATAGCTTCTCCCAAGTCACAATACCTCATCACTCTAACTGCTGTGTGGATCTCCGCCTTGAGCTCCTTCATGAAATTCCGCTCTAGTACAGTCTCAGACAACATCAAACGACTCTCCAGGTACTCAAACCGCTTGCGGTATTCTTTCATCGAGCCTTCCTGTGTCAGGTCAAAGAATTACTCATAGAAGTCCCCTATGCTGATTCATAAACATTCCAATAAGCACTCTTTGAACTCCCTCCAACTCCGTATAATCCGCCTCATGTCTCTCTAGTAGTGCCAAGCCAATGCCTTACCTTCCAAACATAGGTCAACTGCCGTCAGTTTCTCCTCCTCCATCAACCTATTAACGGTAAAATATCTCTCTACCTTGTAGATCCATTAGTGTGCATCATCCCCCTCAAGATGGGCATCTTCAGCTTCCTTACCTTCGGATCTCCTCTATTTCCCCTAATTCTTCCATAATTTGCCCTTCCCCAAGTGGGCGGTTCCCCTCAAGTATCTCGATCCTCCCTTCCACGTTCATATCCAAACTCTTCCTCGATTCCCCCCTTCTTTCCTTCTAAATCAGCACCTCTCCGGTTGTAATCTCCTTCCCTTCTTTCAAAATCAGCACCCCTTTGCTCATACCCAATATATCCATATGATGGAAGGTTTTTTCCTGTAATCTTTATTATGGTTTTTAATATGTCTTTTAGCTATATGCCATTTCAACTTTTGCTTGATTAGATTATTTATTTCATGAAGACTATAATAATATGATGAGAGTTATAGTGTTTGCCAGGAGTTTAAAGATCAACATATATTTAACCGTTTAGCTTCCTGTTGCCACATTGTTATAAGATAGTTTTGCTTCATTTGGAAATGAAGTAATTAGCTTGGGAAGGATTTGCTTTCTTTACATGGCCCAGCTTATACTTTGAGACTATTGTTAGAAAACAAATTTCTGAACACATATGTGCTCATATTACATTTTAGGAATGGAGAGAAGTTTATAAATATGCGGGAGGTGTTGACAAAGAGAATTTCAAGAAGATGTTAGCTTCGGCTTGCTATCAATCTGCTGTACGACTGTTGAAGGCCCTAGCTTGCTATGCAAGCTTCCCTCCGTAGATTAGGATGCTAGTATGCGCTATTTTTAGTTTACCATATTGTTCTCACATTGTGAGATTAAAGTGTTTCCTAGCATATTCTAAATAGATTTGATAGGTTTTAGAAGCCGTTGGTTCAATCTTATTTAAAGGCCAGTTTTATGTCAAGATATCAATATTATTGTTGGAACATTTGAAGGATGTCAGTATTTTTGAGATTGCTATCATTTCCTTTGATAATAATTGTAGAGTTCTATGCACATGCATTGCTGCAATGTAGTTGGCATATATGTAAATGATTTTTTAGCAATTCAAAGCTGTTGAAGAATAATATAAAGTGTTATTATTAACTTGTTCATTACTTCAACTGTATGGAACTTCTGGTGCTATTACTATTAAGCGAGGTTTATTTACATAGACTAAGAATGGGAGAGTGCATGAATGCAGTTGAATTTGAGATGCCATGAGATCTAAATGTTGCCCAAGTTGAGCAATAGTAGGTGTCATTGAATTAGGATGCAATTTCCATCAACAGAATTTTTGTTTTAAAATGTCACTAAACTAGATAACTTAAATCTCATTAAAAAATGGCGTCATCTTGTAATATCTTAGTATTTTGGCATAATAAAGTAAGCATTTGATTTGTACATTTTTTTGAAGTGGATTATGTTCTTTTCTCCAACTGAAACATTTCCATGCTAAGAGTGAACCTTATAAAATAGCCACATTTTTATCATCCACTTTGTACTTACTGTGAACCTATTCATTAAGTAGACATGTAATCTTTATCATGGACGCCACGAGGGGTGCAATCGAGTCAAGATGATTCGCGAGCCGGTTCGAGCTCGACGGGTTCGAGCTTGATGGGCTTATCGAGCTCAAGTTCCAACATCCCTATGCTCAAATCGAGTACTCTTTGAGTGGCTCGCGGACCTCGGACGCGAAGGCGGAGCAACGGAATGCGAACTCGATGCGGGACGCGGGATCGGAGCTTGGACTCGATGTGGGATGCGGGATTGGAGCTTGGACTCGACGACGGAACGAAACCGCGGGCAGACGAAAGGCGGGGAAGATGAGAATGTAGGATGCGGGCAGGAAAATGAATCCGTGGGTGAAAAAATGAATATTCGGTGTGAGACGCGGTATCAGTGCTCGGATTCGACGAGCAGCTTGACGAGCTATTTTCCCTGGCGAGTCAAGTTCGAGCTCGGTATTTGGAAGTTGAACCAAGTTCGAACACCCTTGACTCGAGCTCAACTCAACTCGTTTGCACTCCTAGACACCACCTTATTTCTAAAATGTGCCTGTTAAGTTGATAGTTAATTTTAAATTTCTTTGCATTTTTCCATCATAAATGCATGTGCACACATCCCTGTTAGCATCTATTGATTTGTGGGCTCCGAAAATTCGGCCCCGGCCTCCCCGCCGCGCGATTTCTATTTTTTTTTTTATTCATTCGGCGAGGGGAGTTTTAACGGAATAAGTTCCGGGGTAAATTTTGGAAGGCAGATGGGTTTGTAGATAAGACACTACCCAGAGATTTCGCCCTCATTTTACGAGGACTTTATGATCTGAGTTCTGGTTTCCTATAGGCGCAAGCCCCTATAGTTAATTACCCCTCCCGATCACGAGAGAGAACTTTCGATTAAGGCTAGTCGTCAATCAGATACGTAAAGATACGCGTTATCTGGCATATAGTAGCAGCAATGGATTTAGGTATTGATAGAAATTGGATTTAGATTTGGGTATATTTGATATTTAAAATAGGAAATTGCATTATCTTGCACTTAAAGCGGATGGTGGGGGAATGGATGATAGGCCCGATCAAGATCCCATGGTTCCGTCGTCCCGGGCCATCATGGTCCCTGGTCTACTTAGTCAGAGGAGGTAGTCGACCCAACCTGACAGAAGGATCCTTGTCGGTAGCCATGGGTTGCTTCGTCCAAGGGGACCTTGTAGACCTGGGATGAGTGTTTGTCTAAGGGGACAAATTTGAATCCACCTTAGGTTACAGAGGGCTTTGTGCCCTATCAATTATATCCTATTGATTCATATCTCAAGGATTTGATGCCAATAAGGAGCGTATTGGCTCTGGCCATAACCGGTATATCGTGGTGTCATTTAGCGGCAAAACCACTCGGTTCGGAGGGCCCCGGGTCGTCGTAACCGTTTATCCTGCGGTGCCATTTGGCGGCAGACCGCCGGTTAGAGGACACGTACCACGTCCTTACTGGCAGGAGATTGTTTTGAGAATGGATCATAGTGATATTTCCGACTAGACATTTCGCTCTTTGTGAGCAGAAGTAAATTTTAATTTGTCCACCTCGGCAAACTGTTGCGGAGGGTGGATGGAATTTGCTTTGAGTGTTGATGGGTTTATTTCAGATTTTAAATATCTTTGGATTTTGGATTTTCTGGAGTTTTGAATTTTTGGATGGAGCTTGAAAGGCATTTGAAAAATATTTGTGAACCCTTTCGGTTGAGATCTGCATTCAACACGGCCATCATCAGGGTGACCTCGAGGTCACTTGAAAAATATCTGAATTTTGTAGAAGTTTGAGGGCATTTTGAAATATTTTGTGGACCCCTCCGGTTGAGATAAGAAATCAACACGGCCATCATCGGGTGTTCGGGGTCACTTTTCTATTTGTTGATTCAACCTTGTCGACTCTGTCTGACTGTCGACAGAGGATCGGGTTTGTCGTAGGCTTCGTGCCTTTGTTTGTGAATTTTTATTGTTGAAGACCTTAAAGGCCTAATATGAATGTACAAAATAAATATTTCGGTCAACTTTGTAACCGCATATTTATCTGATAATTCGAACCCTGTCTACTCCTATTTCTCTATTTAGGAGAATCGGGTTTCGTAGGCTTTATGCCCTTATTGGTGAATTCATATTGTTGTAGGCCTTGAATGCCTAATACTAATGTATTGAGACAAATACACTGGTCTCCACAGCCGTGCATTCGTTTAAAGGTTCGAACCCTGTCGACTTCTATTGATCCGTATAGAAGGATCGGGTTCAAATTAGAATTCACTTATCGACCCGCGCAGCATCCCTAGGCGTCACGTGTGTATCAATAACACGCTCACCGGGGCCCATGCGGGTTTGGATTGTATTTTCCCCCTTAGTGTACCTATGTGTATACAAATTACAGTGCACGTGCGGGGGTATTCTTGGAATAGACACCTTCTGTCTGCTTGTATGAGTGTTGCAGATCCGGTGGCGTGGCATTGTAGATTGTGGACGCCTTCTGTCTGCTTGTATCAGTGTTGCAGATCCGGTGGCGTGGCATTGTAGATTGTGGACGCCTTATGTCTGCTTGTATCAGTGTTGCAGTTCTGTTGGCGTGCGTCTTGGTGTTGACTCCCCCTTTCTCATTCACCGGGGATGGACTTTCTGGATTTTGAAGTTTGTTGTTTTTGTAGAGAACTCTTTTTAAAATGTTCAGTGTAGTGGACTTGTTATTTCCAGTATTTGTGGGTACCAGAGTTGCTTTCTTCTCAAGTATGGAACTAAGAAGAGACTTTGGAACACCGGGAAGTTTGGTTCTAATTTGTTCAAATATTTCCTCTCTTCTGCCAGCGGGTGTCCTTTTTCGTACATCGGGTTGTCTTTGTACCCGGTATATTGACAACACTTTGATCACCATTGTCGTAGGTGATGCTTGTACTTGTGCCCATAGTGGTTCGTTGTACCTACGACACATCCACTGTTGTTATCCACAAGTATCCAATTGCAGGGTACCGCTGTATTCACTACGACCTCCTAAAACTGTTTGTAGAAGACCCATTGCTTCTGCATCATATCCACCCTTTCACCAATCTCGGGTGGTTGTTGTTGGGTTGCGTTTGTTTGTAGAGGACGGTCCTCCACTATTGATTTTCCGTATTTCCATCTTAATCAACAGGCATATGTAGAGATTGTTGTAGGAGTCCACGCATCGAGGTCTTGTAGTTTGAGTTTCCTCGTGTGTGATCCAAATTTCGATCTTTGCACGTGTCGAGACTAAGTTCAATTTCATTCAAACTTGAATTCATCAAGTTTACAAGTCCTTGCTTAATGTCATACAGTCTGAGTTCGAGTACGAGTTCAGAATCTTTGGTCCATCTTAACATCATTTGATTAGGCTTGATTTAGTGTTGATGCTATATTCGTGCCGTAGTCCTTTGATTTCAAGTGTAGGTTAAAACTGGTTTGAGTTCAATTGCAGTTTGATTTCATTCTATTTGGATTTGATCTTTAGAAATCATTTAGAACTTTGTTCAATAGTCCATGTTCAAAGGTCAACAAGTCAAGAAGTCCACAAGTCTTCTGTTCTTGTTCATTTGAGTCCCACTGCTTATTCTTTTTGAGTTCAAATCAGGTCCGAGTGTAACAGTATTTCACCCGAAATTTCAGCAGCCTCTCGGCGTCTCCCCCGTTTAGGGGAAAATGACAGAAAACTGGGCCTTTCCCGCCACGCTAGAGAAAAGCGTGTACGGTAGGTGCCCTCTTATAAGGACACCGCGGCCGTGTAAAGTCTTTGTCCCCACCACGCCAGAGAAAGGCGTGTATGGGTCTTCAGTACCTGTTGCAAGAGAGAAGCAGTTGTTTTCCCGCAAGCGGGTACTTATGAATATCCCGATCTCGTCGTAGGCGCCGCACCGGGTTCCCTTCCTACCACGCTAGAGAAAAGCGTGTATAGGTGGTTTGCCGGTGCGCCACGAACGTCGAGAACAGGTTTGAAACCAAGGGTCGCTCGCCTACCTTGTCGTGGGTGTCACGCCGGTTGCCCCTCCTACCACGTTAGAGAAAAGCGTGTATATGCAGACCACCGACTCGACACGCATGCCGAGGTAAGAGAGTGAACAAAAGTCCGAAAAGTTATACCTTTGGCGGCCGGTGGACCGACGAACCGACAGTGAAGGGCACAGATGTCGAGGCGGGAGAGCAAGCAAGGGATTTCTCTTCTCTTTTTTTATTATTATTTTATTAATTATAATAATAATTAAATAATTATAATTTATAATTAATTATTAATTATTAACTAATTATAATTAATAGATTAATTATAATCATAATCAATTAATAACTAATTATAATTAACCGAAAGTAATTATGATTAGTCAAATGATTATAATTAATAACTAATCACTAATTACTAATTAATTATAATTAAATAATTAATTATAATTATAATTAAATAATTATTAAATATAATCAATAATTATTATAATAAATTAAAAAGAACTCGTTTTGCAGATTTACTGGAGTCGGCCGAAGAAGTGCGTGAGAGGGAGATTGTCACCTTTACAGCCAACAGAGCTCCTGTCGTTATTTCCGATTTAAATGCCGTAACTTTCAATCCGACAGTAAGGGAAAGTCGGTCGGGGGAGCTAAGTCGAACAGCCGAGAAGAGGCCGAAGAAGCGACGAAAGGGAGAAGGTAACTTCACAGCCGGCGGGTCCTGTTCTTGCTTCCGATCATATTGTCGCAACTTTCGATCCAGGCAGGAAGGAAAGTCGGAGAGGAGCGAAGTCGAACAGCACCGGAGGAGTTGGAGAAGAGGCGCTAAAGGGATGGAGTTAACTTCACAGCGAGCTGCTCTCGTTGCCGCCTCCGATCAAAATGATGTAACCCCGATCCGACTGCAAGGGACAGTCGTGGATGGAGCAAAGTCTGACCAGCCATGAAGGATCGAAGAAGCGATCGAAAGGGAGGAAGTTAACTTCGCAGTCGGCGAACTCCTGTTGTTGCTTCCGCACAAAATGTCGTAACTTCCGTCCGAACAGGAGGGGAAGGCGTCGGAGGCAGCGAAGTTGAGGAAGAGCAGACGCGAGAAGAGAGATAGGGAGAGAGTGCTCGGAGAGAGGAATCGCGTTTGCGGGAGGGAAAGAGAGCGGATCGCGAGAGAGCCCTGGCTCTCTCATTCTTCGGCTACTTAACGAGAAATTATTGGGTGCGGAGTGCGGACGTAGCTCTGTGTGTGCAAACGAATTGGTTCGCGCCACGTGGAGCCCACCTTGACCCCACCGACTTGAAGAGAACGTGTGCTCTGTTTACCCGATAACCCGATAACACGAACCATCCGAACTACTTGAAAAAATGCGCGGTACCTAGTAGTACCGAGCGGTGCCTAGTAGTACCTAGCGGTACCTAGTAGTACCTAGATGCGGTAAAATAAAGAATAAACTCTAGGTACTACTAGGTACCGCTCGGTACTACTCGGTACTACTAGGTACCTCTCGGTACTACTAGGTACCGCGCATTTTTCAAGTAGTTCGGATGATTCGTGTTATCGGGTTATCAGGTAAACAGAGCACACGTTCTCTTCAAGTCGGTGGGGTCAAGATGGGCTCCACGTGGCGCGAACCAATTCGTTTGCACACACAGAGCTACGTTCGCACTCCGCACCCAATAATTTCTCCTACTTAACACGACGAGAAGGTCGAGTAGGATGGGACATCGAGTCGTGCGAGCCTTCTGCGAAGATCGTGGGAAGAGCAGCGACGATGTGGGAGAAATGACGCGAGTTCAGCGCCGCTGCAGAGGGATGGGCGACGGGATTTGAGCAGGATTTGCGCCAGGATCTCGATATGGCTTTGACAGGTAATGATTTTGAGAGATTTTTTTTTATCTTTTGTGTTCCTGCTCTTGGCTGTAGAGTGTAGGTCAACATGATTGTTGCATTTTTGTACGTTTCCCTATGCATTTTTCCTTGGGTGTTTGTGTTAAAGATTGTGACAAAGACTAAAATATCGTGGCAAAGAAATTCTTGCAATTTTCTATGTTATATTATGCTTACACTACTTTCTAATCATCAATTGCTTTTATTTTTCCACCAAACATGTGTACTTTATATGTGCATCACATTATGCACCTGCAGGCGACAATGCAAGGACTTCAAGGACCGCAAGTTTGGAGATTGCTGCTTTTGCTGAAAGGACAATGCATTTTGTATAGACGTTATGGGGATGTCTTGGAACCTTTCAAATATGCAGGCTATCCCATGTTACTTAATGCAATAACTGTGGACGAAAGTGATAACAATTTCCTTTCATCTGAAAGAGCCTCTCTTCTAGTTGCGGCTTCCGAGCTAATTTGGCTAACGTAATGAAATTCATTCTCAATATACTATCTTCATATGTTTTTTTTTAGAAGTAAAGGTACATAACGGTCATTGTTGAATCTTAATAAAGTTAGTTTATTGCTTTCATCTCCTCAGGTGTGCATCTTCTGCCTTGAATGGTAAGGAACTTATCAGGGATGGTGGCATATCATTGCTTGCGGCACTACTTTCTCGCTGTATGGGTGTGGTACAGCCAACAACTCCTCCAAATGAACCTGCAACAATAATTGTCACAAACGTGATGTGTACTTTTTCAGCATTAAGTCAATTTGACAATGCAATAACAGAGATGCTGAAGTTTGGGGGCTTGATTGAGGATATTGTTCACTGCACTGAACTGGAACTTGTTCCGTTAGCTGTTGATGCTGCCCTTCAGACTGCAGCGCATGTTTCTGTGTCTGCTGAAATGCAAGATGCTTTGCTTAAAGCTGGCCTTTTATGGTATGTTGTCAATGAATTTCAGGAAATGTTTATTTTCCTTGCAGGGCCTGAATGATGCTTGTTTGGCTGTCTTAAATAGTTAGATTGAGCCGTTGAACATTATGATATTGGAAGAAATTTTTGTTGCATATGTATTATATTAAACTTCTATTTAAAACTTTCAATTTGATTACTGGCTGGAAGTTGTCTACGAGTACAGTTGTTTACATGTCTTCTGTTACTCTTAATTTGACTCCTGATACTCTTGGACTGTTATTTAAGTGCATATTTTTTTTAGTTTCAGGCATTGTTCACTTCTTCCCTGGATAACAAACTCGGCACATAAAAGGAAAATGAATAAAATAAAATAGAGCAGGAAACATATATTGAATGACTAGGTTCTTCCTTGTTTTGGGATGTAGTTTCTTTTTTGCTTATGATTTGATTTTCCTTTTTCCCTTAAAAAAATTAAAAAAATACTTTCCAGGTTCCTATTGCCTCTGTTACTGCAGTATGATTCTACAGCAGAGGAAAACGATTCAGGTGAAGCACATGGCGTTGGGGCTAGTGTGCAGATAGCTAAAAATCTCCATGCTGTCCGTGCAGCACAGGCTCTTTCTAGGCTATGTGGTTTTGTTGGTGATGGAGTGTCTATGCCATGTAATCATTCAGCAGATAATGCACTCAGGGCATTGCTAACTCCTAAACTTTGTAGCATGCTTAAAGCTCAAGAGCCAAAGGATCTTCTGTTAAGTCTGAATTCTAATCTGGAGTCTCCCGAGGTATAATCAAAGTACTGTTGTTATATATAATGGTTAAATTTGGAATTTTTCAGTTGCTACTATATTCAATATATCCTATCAAATTTTTCAGATGGCTTCTCTTGTTTTAAGGCCAAGTATATTGGAATATAGTTTTTCTACATTCTGAATTTATAGTTGCAATAATGTGGCTGAGCTTTTAAGGTTAAAAAAAATCTTTCATTGCATGCTGTACGCCTGCTTTGAAAATTTATATTTACTTATGATCATGATACGCTTTGGTATTAAATATAGCAGCAAACTCAAAGAGATTCAACAAAAACATAGATTTTTATTGATAGAAAATCAAATACGAACAAAGCAAGACACAATGGTCCTCTTTTGAGAGGAGGACATTATTTTCCAAACCCTAGATATCACAAGGATCCCTCACAGAAATAGTGGACAGCATCTCTCACAAAATTCTAAATAAAATAAAATAAACCCTAAACTTAGACTTAAATAAGCTTTCTTATTCTCTCCCAATTCAGCCCTCTTTCCTAATGTATTTCTCTTTTCTATTGAATTTCAATTAAGAAAGGATTTCCTAATTGATCCTCTCCTAACATAATAATTTAATTCCCTGTTGGGCCTCACCCCCTCAGCTGACTTCTCCTCCTTGTCTGCCAACCCCTCCTAGGCTGAAAATTGTTGGACCGATCAGTCCAGTGGTTCTCAGGTTCGCCTGGTGCTAGTTCCCGCTACTTCTGTCGTATCAATACTCCCCCCCCCAAAAAAAAAAAATGTCCCACATTGTCCTCAAAGTGAAATGCAGGGAACTGCTGTTCATATTCTGGTAAGACCCACATGGCCTCGTGCTATAATAGGCACTTCCACCTGATCAACACTTTTTTGCTTCAATTTACTCCTGGTCGCACTCCTTCGATCTCTGGTGGTTCCAACAACACCTTGTCATCTGTCAAGGTTGGGGGAAGTGTAGAAGAAGGGATATCCGTTGCAGCTAACGATGGTGGTAACAGTAGGCGATACACCATGGCCCCTATGCGCTCTACTATCTCATGGGACCAAAATATCGGGGTGATAATTTATCATTCCATCTCCGTGCTAGGGTTTTCTGTTTGTAGGGATGAAGCTTTAAGTAAACCTTATCCCTCACATCGAACTGAATGTCCCGTATGTGCGCATTTACCTTCACCTGCATTTTCAACTTCTCTGGTCAGTTTTGACGATGAAATATTTTCCTAGTAGATATGGTTGCCATTTTTTAATGGCTAGCACAATCTCCATCAGCTCCCTCTTGTAGACTGACTTGAGCCTGGTCCGAGTCGTCAACACCATACTAAAATAGGCCACTGGCCTTTGGTTTTGCATGAGTATCGCTCCCAGCCCAATGCCCGCAACATCTATCTCCACTAGAAAAGGCTGGCTAAAATCCAGAAGGGCTAAGAATGACACTACTCATAGCCTTCTTCAACTCCTCAAAAGCCTGGGTGGCTGATTCTCCCCAGTTGAATTTGTTCTTCTTGAGTTATTCTATCAATGGCACTGCTATAGAACTGTATCCTTTCACAAATTTATGATAGTAGCCTGCGAGTCTCAAGAATCCTCCCAGCTACTTTAAATTCTTGGGTATGGGCCATCTAAGCATGGCCTCAATCTTACTTTGGTCAACCACCTTTCCCTCCTGAGATATCACAGCCTTAGGTACTCCACTTTGGGCTAGTCGAAAAACACTTCTTCGGATTGACATATAAGGAGTGCTCCCTTAAGGTGGGCAACACAACTCCTAAATGCTCCAATTGCTCCCCCTCGGGCCTGCTGTAAACCAATATATAGTAAAAAAAAAAAACATAAACCTTTGTAAGTTGGGCTAGAATATCCTATTCATCAGGGACTAGAAGGTGGCCGGTGCGTTAGTGAGGCCAAACGGTATCACCATGAACTCATAGTGTTCCTCGTGCCTCTGAAAAGCTAACTTGTGTGTGTCTCCTGGTCACATTCTAATCTGATGGTATCTAGATTTCAAGTCGATCTTGAAAAAACATCACAGATCTATGCAACTCATCTAACCGTTCTTCGATAACAAATATGAGAAACTTTTATGGTACCATTTTCTTATTTAAGACACCATAGTCTATGTAGAACCTCCAGCTCCCATCATTCTTCTTCATCAGCAATACAAGACTATAGAAGGGGCTCACATTGGGCTTGATAATTTCAGCTTCAAGCATTTCCTTGATCAGTTTCTCAATCTTGTCCTTTTTGATTTGGGGGTATCTATAGGGTCGTACACTAATGGGGAACTCCCTCCTTTAGAATAATAAAGTGCTCGTGCTCCCACAGGGGTGGTAATCTCTGGGGAAGCTGGAAGACCTCTTTGAACTATTGAAGCAGGGGCTGGACAATGTCTGGAATGTCCTTTCCATCCTCTATCCCTCCTCTCTCCAGACTCTAGAGCTCCACCAAGAAACCCCCCTCCTTCCCTTTGAAGGGAATGAACCATGGTTTTCAAAGAAACTATTGCCTTGAATAGGCTGGGGTATCCGTTAATTACCACATTTTCTCCTCCACCTAAATTCAATGGCCAAAGCCTTCCGGTTCACCTTGATCTCCCCCAAGATTTGTAGCCATTTCATGCCCAAAATCAAGTCAGTACTTCCCATCTCTAATGGAAGAAAATTCTCCTTGATGTGGATCCCTTACAGCTCTACCACCAAACCTTGACATATGCCTCTACTCTTCTCTACCTTTTTTGTATCCATCATCACTCCAAACCCTCCTGTGTCCACCAGTTTCAGCCCCAATTTGTCTACCACTTGATTCGATATCATTATGATGAACTGCTCTCTCCCCTTCCTCCTCTCCTATAGAGTCTAATGTCGGGCATTTACTTCAAGATTTATGTAAGTTTTAATATATATAGCGTGAGGCGTAAGCTTCATGCCAATGAGGCGAGGTGGGCCTTAAGGCGGGCCTCAACCAAATTGAGGCGCAAGCCTCATAACAAAAACTCAAGGCGTAAGCATCGAGGCGTTTTTTACTGGAATTGAGCAAAGGCGAGCCTCATATTGCGCAATTTTAAACCATGCTCCTCTTATATGCCCCTTACTTTCATAGTGTGATTTAGGGTGAATTCCACTTCAAAGTTCAATGAAACTTTCGCCACCTCTAAGTGCACGGGCTCCTCCTCCTTCACCGCCTCATTCTCATCCAATTCCTCTCCATCACATATAATAAGAACCTGCAATGTGTGATTTTTACATCTATGTCATGATGTAAATTTTTCATTACATATGAAACATAGCCCCTTAGCTCTCTTGTCTTGCAGTTCAGTATCAGTCAGCCTCTTGAAATCCCCTCCCGATCAGGCTCCCGAATTGCTCTCCTTTGGCGTCTCCCTTTTAATTGGTATGGTTTTGGTGCTAGGAAAGTGGCCGTTGTGCGGTAAGAACCTCCTCCACTGGCCCCTTTATTATTCTCATGTAGTAATTTCTTGTTCTCAATCATCTACGCCAACTCCATCGCCTCTATTAGATCACGTGGTCTTGCCACCCGCACTGCTGCCCTCAACTCAGGTTTGGGACCTTTCATGAAGTTGTTTTCTAATATTGTCTATGATAACCTCCCTAATCGTCATGCATAAGCTCAAATCTTTCCCGATACTCCATCACTGTGCCAACCTTTGTTAAGGAAAAAAATTGCTCGTAGTAATCCACATCCTGCTCGGTTCAAAAGTGCTCCAACAAGCATTCATTGAACTCCTCCCACGAATGGATTGGGTACCTCGTCTCTCTCCATAGGTAACATGCTAGTGCCTTCCCTTTAAGACAGAGCGGTGGCCAACAATATCTCATCTTCTGTCAACCCATTTACTATAAAGTATCTCTCCACTCTATTTATCCACCCATGCATATCTTCTCCTTCAAATACATGCATTTTTAATTTCCTAATCTTCTAATCCCCTTCACCCCTATGTCCCATTCTGCTCCCATGACACGAGCATTTTGGTCTCTCCATGGTTCCCTCTCCTCCCTTCTTCGTTCATATTCCCTTCTTCCCTTAAATTCAGCCCCCTGTTCTCTTCTTTCCATTCCCTCTTACCTGCATATTCCCTATCCATTCCCCCTTCTCGGTAGAGGCTCAATGTAGGATATTTCCTCCTCCCCTCCTTAAAATTTTACCCCTCTGTCTTCCCTCGACAAGTCATCTTCCTTATTTTTCCTTGCTTCCGACGGAGCCATTTTAGTATGAAGCTCCAGCATTCACTTCATTGTCTCCTCTATATTCTCAAACCTTCATTCTATTGTTAAAATACGTTCATTAATTGATCCCGCATCTAATAGTTTCCCTACTTCCCCCTCCAACTTTTCTTCTAACACCTCAACTCTTCTTCCGGCCATTGGTAACCGGATCAAGGCTTTAACAGTAAAAAAAATAAGAACTTTGATGCGAATATGGCCTCCAAACAGCAACAGAGAGGGAAAATTCAACAAAATTTGGTGAGAAAAAAAATGAAATTTCAGTCCGGGACACCGCTCTAATGCCAATTTGATACGCCTTAGTATTACAAACAACATCAAACTCAAAGAGATCCAACAAAAAACGCAGATTTTTATTGATAGAAAATCAAATACTAACAAAGCAAGATACAATTATTTTCTTTTGTGAGGGGGACTTTCTCTGTCAAACCCTATATGCTGTTAGTGTCCCTTACAAAAACAATAGGCAACACCTTTCA
This sequence comes from Dendrobium officinale, assembly GCA_019514585.1. Classification (NCBI taxonomy): domain Eukaryota; kingdom Viridiplantae; phylum Streptophyta; class Magnoliopsida; order Asparagales; family Orchidaceae; genus Dendrobium; species Dendrobium officinale. The sequence goes on from CM033696.1 coordinate 29,547,825, forward strand.
CAAAATTCTACATAAAGCAAAATAAACCCTAAACTTAGGGTTTGTTTGGGACGGTTGCGCCTGCCGGTAAAGTAGGTTGTAAAATTGTTATATAGAAACCCACTTTCTGAAGTTGCTGTGCAAAAGTCAGTGTATTTTATTTTTGAAGTATAACTGTCGAGCTGCTGTGCTGTAGTTGTATCAGAATAAATTACTTTGATACCCTTTTATATATTGAGATGAAAGAAAATTATTTGTGTCAATTTTTTTAAGAAGAATATGATAAAAAAACTATCAAATTTAAATTAAAATCGTATCCAATTTAAGCAAATATTTTATAAGTTTATATATCAAAGTACTATAAATTTTTTTATTATATACTATCATATTTTAAAGTAACTATTATCATATTTTAAAATAACCTGACAAAAAATTAGATTCTCTCATATTCCTTCATAAAAAAATTATATTTTTAAAGAATAATAAAATAATTTTGATAAATATTTATGAGTAAATTAAAAAAAGAAGGATGTAATTAGATATCATGAAAAAATTATTTCTATGTACTCTACTATAATTTCTGTGTGGGGAGATTGACAATTAAAGTTATTTGAAATCAAGAATCATTTTTTACATATTAACTTGATAAATTTAGCTCAAAGAATATGATATATTGAGCTAAATGAATATTAAATATATAATAAAATTTACATTAGTACACCCATTGTATATAGCAAAAATGTTTGATAGTAAATTTAAAAGTTTTTAATAAACAACAAATAGAAAAGATTTTATTATTTACACAATGCATTGATAAAATATTAATGCCTGCATCATTTTTAATGCATGGCTTCTTGTAATCATTAATGCCTTCATCATCTTCTTCCTTCTCTTCGTAGCACTCAGGGGCTGAACCACTAACAGTTTAGGGGGGCAATTGCCCCCCCTCAAAAAAAAAAAAAAATTTATAAGAGTAAAAAACAAAAAAAAAAATTTATAGGAGAGTAAAAAAAATTTTTTGCCCCTCCTAAAATTTTTTTTGGCCCCCCCCCCCCCTAAAAAACTCTTTTATCCTAACTTGCCTTAAAATATCTATAAATTTCTTTACATTTAGTTCTAATATTCTCTTTCATGCTTTTCATGACTGTTTAATTACACTTTTTTTTATTTATTTTTCTTGCTTGATTTTTTAAAAAAAAACTTGTCGTAATATATAGATATATAATATTATTTTTTTAATATTTAATTATTTTTGTGTTGTATTTGCCCCCCTCCCCCCTCTCAAAATTGAAGCTGGTTCCGCCCCTGGTAGCACTCCGTTAGTGCCAAATAACAAATAAAGTGATTGGTTGCTTGTTTGTCACCACTGAATATGTCGACGAAAAGTTGGAGCTTGGTGCGGCTATAAAGCAACAACCTGCTACCATCAATATAGTAGGACCAGCGGAAGGAAAGACTTCAGTGGAAGAAAAAAGCTTATACGGGAGGCTGGCTTTCATTCAGGAAGGAAGCGAGGATTCAGTTCCACGACCTGCTTAGGGTATTGCCATAGTTAGAAACTTTGGTTCGTAATTCAAGGCATTGTTGTCGTCCGGTCCCATTGTTGTTGTCAAGAGGTTAAAGGAGATGAACATTCCTTTGGTTAACGTGGTCTTCGACTGAGGAAAATGGTCTGAGATACTCAAAGAGGCGAAGTTCTTTATGTGATAGCTTGGAAGGATGAAGCTAAATGAGAAGGGATATTTCTGTCATTTGTTAAGATCTGAACAGCGGAACGCGAGAGAACGTGGGACGTAAGAATTTGTAGAACGGAGTTAAAAATTACACCCCTAATGATCATTGGGTTGTATTTCGTAAAACAACGTAGGTAAAAAGCGTCCCAAACAAACCCTTAGACTTAAATAAACTTTCCTCTTTCGTCCTAATTCAGCCCTCTTTCCTAATGTATTTCCCTTTTCTATTTGAATTTCAATTAGGAAAGAATTTCCTAATTGATCCTCTCCTAACATAATAATTTAATTCCGTGCTAGGACCTACCAACTCACCCAACTTCCCCTCCCTGTCCACCAACCTCTCCTTGGCCAAAAACTATTGGACCAGCCGGTCTAGTGGTTCCCGGTCCGCCCGATGCTGGCTCTTGCAGCTTTCGCCGTATCCGATCAACTCTTTGAGGAATGAGACTAGCAACGTGGGTGTCTCAAGCTTTCATCATTAGGTCCCTCATACGTGATCCAAGTTTCATTAGGGTCCTTGACCCAACTGAACTGCTAATTTTCGGCAAACCCAAATGAATTTGGATCAAATTTGGGGTATCCATTGAGACAAACTAATTACAATTGCTACTCTTCCATCCCCGGTCCCCAATCATTAACAGTGACCAATGGGACTTGTAACATCTTGTTACGCCGGCCCAGGAGGGGCCGGCTGGACCGGTCCAGGAGGGACCGGTCCGGGTCTATTCCAGGCGACGGAATAGACCCAGCGGGAGCCAGATCTGGGCGGAGGCTTGATGGAGCCCATTATGGGCTAAATGCAAGTTTAGGAGGGAAATATTTTGAACTAAGGGGTGTTTAGGTCATTTGTAATATTCCTTTGTCTTTAATTAGGTGTTTTTGGGAGGGATTGGGATTATCTGGAATTTGAATTGTTTTGAGATCTAGGTTTTGGTGTCTTGGGCTCTTGGCTTCGCCGGAGATCTTTTGGAGAGTTTTTCCTTCCTCTCGAATTGAAGGAAAGTTGTATCTTGCAAGTGCTTTTCATCCGTTATCGAAATAAAAGTGTTTGCATCGTTTTCCTACGCTTTCTTCTCAGATTTCTCTTGTATTTTGGCTGTTTTTCTGCTGTGGACAGCAGTTTTTCCTTGGATCTACTTGATCTTGGTGAGAAACACTTGGAAATCCAAGTGTTTCCTATCAAATTGGTATCAGAGCATCGATTTGGGACTACCGGCGGCTGAAATTCTGAAATTTCAGCGAGTTTATCTTGTCCGGAGGAAGATTTTGGGAGATCCGTGAGGAGAGCAATGGCCGGAAAGAAGGTGGACGTCTTGGAAGGCGAGATCGGTCAATTGAAAACCGATTTGGAAGAAAGATTTTTTGAATTTCAAAATCAAATCACCACCAACAACGAAAAGTTGGAGGGAAAATTCACGGCCATGGAGGAGATGATGAAGAAATTACTTGAGATGAAGACTAATCCGACGACGTCGGATGCAAGAGAGACTGTCGGCGACCATGGCGTAGGAGGAAATCCGAACCCGCCTCGGGGGAGGAGGAATCCGGCTGTGGAGATCCTTGAGGGAGACGACGACATGCCACCTCTAGAGCCACTTTCTAGAGAGGAGATGAGCCTGGGGAATGACCGTCGAGGTGCTGATTTTCAGCGTCGAGGTGCTGATTTTCAGCGTCAAGGTATGGATTTTGAAGGCCGAAGGGGAGAATATGAGGGAAGTGCAGAATTTGGCGAAAGAAGAGGAGAATATCAGCGTCGAGGTGCTGAATTTCAGCGTCGAGGTGTTGATTCTGAAAGGGGAAGAGGGGATTATGACGATGGACTCGGTTACCAACGTGGGAGGGAGGACCGGGACACTTGGGGAGAGCACCTCATCTTCGAGGAATGGGAGGTTATAGGGAGTACCGGGGTAACGGAAGGGATCCGAAGGTAAGGAAGTTGAAGATGCCCATCTTTGAGGGGGAAGATGGCCATGGCTGGATCTACAAGGTGGAACGGTATTTTGCAGTCAACGGATTGACAGACGAGGAGAAACTGACAGCGGCAGGACTGTGTTTGGAAGGGAAGGCACTGGCATGGTACCAGTGGCGGGATATGAGGCGACCTATTCGAAGCTGGGGGGAATTCAAGGATTGCCTGCTAGAGCGTTTTCGAACCAGCAGCGGAGGGGATTTCTATGAGCAGTTTTTTGCATTGACACAGGAAGGGACAGTGGCAGAGTTCCGGGACCGGTTTGAGTACCTAGCTAGCAGGTTGGATCGTCTTTCCGATACCGTGCTTGAAGGGAACTTCATGAAGGGGCTCAGACCAGAAATCAGAGCCGCCGTTAGAGTGATGAGACCACACGACCTGGGGGAGGCCATGGAGTTGGCACAGTTGGTCGAGGACCAGAAGCATTTGGAGAGGGGGACTCGAGGCAGCAGCTCTGGGGGATCCCACAGGATGACGACCACGTTTTTGGCATCCAAGGGAGCTGCACCGGGGGGTACACGAGAAGTACCAAAGGAGAGGTCTGGAGGAGGAGGGCCTGGGGGAAATTTTAAAAAGCTTACTGATAAGGAGATGCAGGAGAAGAGGGCCAAGGGATTGTGCTTTAGATGTGACGAGAAGTACATGCCGGGACATAGGTGCAAGGACCGGACTCTTCAGGTTCTCCTTGTTTGTGAAGACGAGGAAGACGAAGAGGAAGGTGGGAGCAGGTCAGAAGTGGAGGAGGAGGAGAAGTTGCACCTGGATGTGGCAGAAGTCTCCCTAAACTCTGTAGTGGGATTCACTTCGAGTCACACTATGAAAGTGAAAGGGGTGATAGCTGACCACGAGGTGGTGGTTCTGATAGATAGTGGGGCAACCCACAATTTCATTTCCACCCGGCTTGTTGAGTTGCTTGGTATGGCACTAGTGGATACCGGTGGCTATGGGGTAATGATGGGCACGGGGAAGGTGGAAATGGGGAGAGGAGTTTGTAGAGGAGTAATGCTGACCATTCAGGAGATACAGGTGAGGGAGGATTTTCTTCCCTTAGAATTGGGAAGTACTGATGTGATTTTGGGAATGAAGTGGCTGCAGACCTTGGGGGAGACCAAGGTGAACTGGGGAGAACTGAGGATGGAACTGGTAGTGGAAGGGAGGAGAATGGTGATACAGGGAGATGTCGGCCTGTCTAGGACGGGGGTGTCTCTCAAGTCCATGATCCGAACCATCCAGGAGGTTGGGGGTGGATATTTGGTGGAGCTGCAACGATTGGAAAAGGTTAGTGTGGGAAAAGAAGGAGACATTTCTCTTGTAGTTCAACCAGTCATCCAACAGTTCAGCGAGGTGTTCCAGCCACCTCAAGGGTTACCACCGGTCAGAGAACAGGAGCATGCAATTCTACTAAGGGAAGGGGTGTCACCGATTAGTGTACGACCCTACCGCTATCCCCAGATTCAGAAAGATGAAATTGAAAGGTTGATTAGTGAAATGCTGGAGGCAAAGATCATCAGACCTAGTGTGAGTCCTTTCTCTAGCCCCGTATTACTGGTCAAAAAGAAAGATGGAAGCTGGAGATTTTGTGTGGATTATAGGGCTTTGAATAAGGAGACTATCCCAGATAAATTTCCCATCCCTGTGATTGATGAACTTTTGGATGAACTGTATGGAGCAGTGATATTCTCCAAACTGGATTTGAAGTCTGGATACCATCAGATCCGGATGAGGGAGGAAGACATCTCTAAGACGGCGTTCAGAACACATGAGGGGCATTATGAGTTTTCTGGTGATGCCGTTTGGGCTTACCAATGCCCCTGCGACTTTCCAATCACTGATGAATAGAGTGTTCAGACCGTATCTCAGGAAGTTTGTGCTTGTGTTCTTTGATGACATCTTGGTATACAGTAGAACTGAGGAGGAGCATATGAAGCATTTGAAGTTGGTATTGGAAGTTCTACAGGAGCATCAGCTGAGAGCCAATCTGAAGAAGTGTTGTTTTGGCCAATCTAGGGTGGAATACTTGGGCCATGTAGTATCCAAGGAAGGGGTGGCAGCTGATCAGTCAAAGGTGGAGGCGATGTTGAGATGGCCATTGCCTAAGAATCTGAAGGAATTGAGAGGATTCTTAGGACTGACAGGATACTATAGGAGATTTGTTAAAGGGTACAGTGCTATAGCTTGGCCACTAACAGAACAGCTAAAGAAAGATGGATTCCTATGGGGAGAGGCAGCCACAGCAGCATTTGAGGCACTAAAGAAGGCTATGACCACGGTACCAGTCCTAGCTCTACCGGATTTCACTCAGACCTTCATAGTGGAGACTGATGCTTCAGGGTACGGATTGGGGGCAGTGCTCATGCAAAATCGTCGACCCATTGCTTACTTCAGCCAGGTATTAGCAGCCAGAGCCAGGCTGAAGTCAGTCTATGAGAGGGAATTAATGGCTATTGTCTTAGCCATCCAGAAGTGGCGACCCTACCTATTAGGTAGGCATTTCATTGTCAGAACAGATCAGAGAAGTCTGAAGTACTTGTTGGAGCAGCGGATGGTGACGGAAGAGCATCAGCGATGGCTTTCAAAATTGCTGGGGTATGACTTTGAAATTCAGTACAGACCAGGCGGGGGAAAACAAAGCTGCGGATGCTTTGTCCAGACGGGTGGGTGAACTACAGACTGCGGTTGTGTCTGTTCCTTTGATGCTAGATTGGGAGGCCATCAAAGTAGAGAGCTCGAAGGATGAGGTGTTGGGAAAGATCAGGGCTGATTTATTAAGGGAAGGTGATAGCCACCCAGGGTACTCAGTAGAGGGGGACAGATTGCTTTATCAAGGGAGGTTCGTGATGCCCAGGACTTCTATCCACATCCCAAACATACTCCAAGAATTTCATGGGAGCGCGGTTGGGGGTCATTCTGGGGTGCAGAAGACCTACAGGAGGATTGCGGCTGAGCTTTACTGGAAGGGAATGCATAGAGATGTAGAGGAGATGGTGGCCAGATGTGAGATTTGTCAGAGGAACAAATACATGGCTATGTCACCAGGGGGGCTACTACAGCCATTGGCGTTACCAGGAAGAGTATGGGAGGAAATATCCATGGACTTCATAGATGGGCTGCCCCGTTCAGAAGGCTTCACAGTGATCCTGGTGGTGGTGGATAGGCTGAGCAAGTATGCTCATTTTATTCCCCTCCGACATCCGTACACCGCAGTAACAGTGGCTTCAGCTTTCATCAGAGAGGTGGTCAGGTTGCATGGGATACCAGAAGCAATAGTGTCCGATAGAGACAAGGTGTTCCTCAGTCACTTTTGGAGGGAGCTGTTCAAGTTACAAGGAACAGTTTTGAAAAGGAGCACCGCTTACCACCCACAGACAGATGGCCAAACGGAGGTGGTTAATAGGAGCTTAGAAACCTACTTGAGGTGTTTTGTGTCGGAGACACCTAAGCTTTGGGCCAAATGGTTACCTTGGGCAGAATACTGGGTACAACACCTCTTTTCACTCAGCTTCACAGATGACACCATTCAAAGTGCTGTACGGAAGGGATCCTCCACACTTGGTCCATTTTGGGAGTAGCAGCACTCCTGTTTCATCAGTAGAAGAATACTTAGAGGAGAGAGACCGAGTACTGGAAGAGCTAAAAAGGCATCTACTGAGAGCACAGCAAATTATGAAGAAGCAGGCGGATGGGCATAGGAAGGACATACAGTTTGCAGCAGGGGAGAGGGTGTTTCTGAAGCTCCGACCATATAGACAGAAGACAGTTGCCAACAGAAGGAATGAAAAGCTGGCTCCAAGGTACTTTGGGCCCTATGAAGTACTGGAGAAGATTGGGGCAGTAGCATACAGATTGAAACTACCTCCATCGGCAACTATACATCCAGTGTTTCACGTGTCACAATTGAGGAAGGCCATTGGGGAGCACACCGCCAATTCTGAGCTACCAGCAACCCTGACTGAGGACTTAGAGGTGATTCTAGAACCTATGGAGCTCAAAGGGGTGCGCCAGAAAGAAGATAAAACTAAGGAAGTGTTGATCCAGTGGAAGAACCTTCCTGACTACGAGGCTACGTGGGAGCCATACTGGAGGATGAAGCAACAGTTCCCTGATTTTCACCTTGAGGACAAGGTGATTCTTTGGGAAGGCGGTAATGTTACGCCGGCCCAGGAGGGGCCGGCTGGACCGGTCCAGGAGGGACCGGTCCGGGTCTATTCCAGGCGACGGAATAGACCCAGCGGGAGCCAGATCTGGGCGGAGGCTTGATGGAGCCCATTATGGGCTAAATGCAAGTTTAGGAGGGAAATATTTTGAACTAAGGGGTGTTTAGGTCATTTGTAATATTCCTTTGTCTTTAATTAGGTGTTTTTGGGAGGGATTGGGATTATCTGGAATTTGAATTGTTTTGAGATCTAGGTTTTGGTGTCTTGGGCTCTTGGCTTCGCCGGAGATCTTTTGGAGAGTTTTTCCTTCCTCTCGAATTGAAGGAAAGTTGTATCTTGCAAGTGCTTTTCATCCGTTATCGAAATAAAAGTGTTTGCATCGTTTTCCTACGCTTTCTTCTCAGATTTCTCTTGTATTTTGGCTGTTTTTCTGCTGTGGACAGCAGTTTTTCCTTGGATCTACTTGATCTTGGTGAGAAACACTTGGAAATCCAAGTGTTTCCTATCACATCTCCTGAAGGTGATGACCCAAATGAACTAGGATCAAATTTGGGATGCCCATTGATAAAAAATCACAAACTCAAGTTACATAGATATAAGTTAACCATATATCAGTATCCACTATCCATATAGGCAAAACATGCATATTGTTCTTTCACTTTAGAATCGTGCAGCAATTTGTGTTGGAGCGTGAAGGCGTTGCATTGAACATAAAAGGCAAAAATATATGGTAAATAGAAATGAAGTTTGAAGAGCTAAAGAATAGCACCTGGGAACTGAGAGAAGGATTAGTAGGAAATCAGGAGAGCATCAGTCTTTCTATTCAGTAAGATTCCAATAGAACCTGTTCAAACTTCTGCATTGCTAAACTCTCTCACATGCACGCCAAAATAAAATCCTTCCATCTCAACAAGAAAACAAATGCAGCAATATGAAGCCCTAGCGATCTTCATGTTTATTCATCGGATGCATCAATCATTTTTAAATTTGATTAGTTTTAGTTTTTACTTCATTATTATTTTTTCAATTTGGTATTTTGGCTACGTTAGCATGAACAAATGAGGATGGGAATAATTCTCTATTTGATTCTTTAATGCTAGGCTGTTTTATGTAGTTTTTCATGTAGTAATCAGATTAACCTACAATATCTAAAAGTGAATATGAGTCTACAAAAGATCTAGTTCTCCCAATGAAGTGAAAAAGCCTTTGTGCATTCTTAATTCTACAGTAGTTTTAAAAAGAGAATAAGGAAAGAGGGTGTATATGCCTTAATAGCTATTGTATTGAATGATGTCGTACTTGGGATCGTGACCTTTCTTGATTATATTACACAATTGCTAGATTTTTTTTTCAAGATATTTGTCTTCATTAACTTTGTAATGAATTACCATCACTTAGGTATGTACAACATCCCATTGATTTGGTTCTTAGATCATTATTGCCTAATTTGCATTATTATAGGATGAATCCAATTGAACTTTCTAAGCTTAAGTGACCAGTTGATGATTTGCTTAAAAATGGGTTTATTAGAAAAGTTACTGACTCCTTAGGTTGCCCTAGCTTTGCTTATACCTATAAAGATGGGACGTGGCTTATTTGTTTGGATAGTAGAGCATCACTAAAATCACCATTAAATATAGGATTTTCTATATATTGTTTGGATGATATGTTGGGCATGATGAATGATGTTGTGATCTTTTTTGTAATTGATTCAAGGATTGGATAAGAGTGAAAAATTGCTTTTAAGATAAAAATGGATTATATGAGAGGAAAGTGACACCTTTTGGATTAACCAATGCATTTTGTATTTTCATGATGATAATGAATCATATCTTGTGATCTTTTGTTTGAAAATTTCTTGTTGTTTAATTGATTATATTTTAACTTTTAATAAGGTACGAGATGATCACTTGATGCATTTTTGGGAAGTATTTGAGGTTTTGCAATTTGAAAACTGATATTGGAATCTAAATCTTTTTGCTTTGTGACACCATATGCAATCTTTGTAGCATTTATTGTCTCTAGTGATGGATTTCTTGCTAATAACATTAAAGAAATTATTTATTGACCAATACCTAGTAATACATGGCTCCAATTGCTAGCTATCTTAAGGAAAAAAAAGTTTAAATGAATTAAAGTTATCGTACTTTTACAAAATTAAGGAAAGACTTACAAATGCACATGTGCTTAAGTTACTTAGTTTTAATTAGGTGTTTTTAGTTTTTTGTTATGCATCTGCTGCTTCTATTAAAGGGGGTGTTAAGTCAGTAGGAATGCTGATGCAAACTTTGAAATGTTGTCGTTACTTGCTTTCAATAGTTTTGCGTAATTGTTTACTGAGATTGTAGAATCATCATCTATGTTCCTATCTTCTGGTATTGTAGCAATGATTGCCTTCCAACTAATGCTCTGGGATTGTAGGCTATAGCAATCAACAACTTTCCTGTGGTGATTTTTTTTTTTTGGTGTGGATTGTATCATTTAACTTTTTTAATATAGCACATAGGTGGATCCTTCCTTCTGTTGCTTTCCGTAAATTTCCTTCTGCGATCTTTGTTTCTGCTATATGTGATAAGTGACGATTTCCCTCTGCCCATATGCTGGAATTTAGAATTCATGTGCTAATATCTGTGAAAACTATTACATTTGATAAGATCTTTTTATATTTTGAAAAGTTACCTTCTTTGGATTTCTTAGGGTTATAATAAAACCTGTGGCATGCAAATATGAATGAACATTGAGTATTGATGAAAATTTTCAAATTGTCTCAATTATTACATGCGTGTAGTTGGCTGTTTATTCCTCAAGTGCTTCATAGATCTTGAGTGTCTCCTTGTGCCTTTGTGGGGCTTGAATTTTCCTTTTGGGTGATTTTTATTCTTGTTCTCATTATTTTTTTCGTGGCTAGTGTGTGCGTAGTTGAAGTTTTGTGAATTGGTGATTCTTTCATAATATGAATCTTAATTGTTGCTAAAGTTTATATTATTTCACTATTTTTCTTGAAAAATTTCAGATTCTGAAGACTAGTGTAGTATTATTTGGAAGAAAAGCAATATTTTTGTTGTTTTTCCCATAAATATGACTAATTCCTGCTAAATTAAGAGTTGGTAACATGTGGATTATGTTTTTGTGTTTTATTGGGCATTTCATCTTAGGTTGTATTGGTGAAATCAAATTGAAATCATAGCTTCTGGTTGTCTCGTCATGGTAACTAAAAGTTGGACATAATACTTAAATCAATTAAAAAAACTTATATGGGATTTAAACAAAAATGGGTAATTCATGGATCTAAACAAACACGACATCAATTTTATGAGAAAAGAAATTATATGCATACATTTGATGTGAAGAATAATATCAAGGAATTTCCAAGTTTGATCAATAATTTGGAATACTTTTTTGAATATTATATTCTATATGATTTTGAAAGGCTTGAATGTGCTAAGTCTAAACTCATAGTGTGCTCAATTGTTTTGGCAAATATTGCATGTTAACGAAAGCCAACATTAGTTGATTTAAAATATAAACTTAGAGGATGATATTTGTCGTTTAGAAATTTGAAGGTCGGTTGAATAATCACTTTAAAGGGTTGTATAAACAATAATTCTTGTGAATTTGCATATTATGATAGATGGACAGATCATATGATAAAGTGGTTTTTTGTGAGATGCTCTTGTTATCATTGTGTTTTGTTAGAGGTGTTAGATGAAAGATTAGTGCCAACTTAAGCTACAATTTACTAAGAGCCTCTAACGAGTCATTAACCAAATGTCTGAATATTGAAGAGTACTATGAACGATTTGTTAGTAATACCACACCCAATTAAAATCTCTATAGAGAAATCTTTATCTTCTCCTCTCAGACCTGCCAAACATACATGAACTCAAAAAGCATGCATGGTCAAAGCTGACCTTATTGAAGAACTTACTGCTCATGAACATCCTTTTATGAAGAATTTAATTGCAGAATTATTATTACATTTGGATTCTTTGATGCTGCGGAGTTGTTTGAATATGCTACACCTACATTGGCAAATATTCTTTACTCCATGAACATCCTTTTATGAAGAATTTAATTGCAGAATTATGATTACATTTGGATTTTTCAATGTTGTGGAGTTGTTTGAATATGCTACACCTACATTGGCACAAATTCTTGACTCCACATCCGAACAAAAGTTGATTCCTAAATTTGAAATTGATTTTGAGTTTGTGCTGAACTTTGCAGTTCAAATCATATTTGAACCTAAAATACTGCCCAAAGTTGAGCTAGATTGTGTTTTTGGAACTACAATAAAAATTAAGTCAATTCTTAACTCTGAACCTAATTTTCTAAATGAAACTCTTGAATTTAAACCTAAATTTTTAATAGAATTTGATTTCATTCTTGTCAATGACTTGAGTTTCTCATTAAAACTCTTAAAGATGATCCTGGGTTTGCAAAGATATTAAATCTTTTCCTAAATATGTACCTGAACAAATCATGCCTGGGGTTGCAATTTCAATTCCTTGATGAATTAGTGAATTGACCATTTATGTATGTGGTCACAAGTTTATTCAGATAATTACATGAAGCGGACTGGCCTTTATAATTATATTTTCTTTATTTTAGTACTCTTGTTAGGAGGAAGAACTTTCAGTTTGGTGTGCTGTACGCAAATATCAACCCAAAACTTCTTTAAGTTGCTACATGCTGTTAAAGAGATGTTAACTTTTTGTTTGTGATTGGTCTCTTTTCATTGTGTACAGATTATTTGGAACTCTCTGACTCGGGCCGAGCTTCTTAAATTTGTAGATGATCAGCGTGCCAATCAAGGCCCCGATGGTTCCTATGATCTGACTGAATTACATTCCTTTTCTTATCAAGCACTTTCTAAAGAGCTACATGTTGGTAATGTGTATCTGAGGGTGTATAATAATCAACCAGATTATGAAATAAGTGAAGCGGAGACCTTTTGTGTTGCTCTTCTTAAATTTGTATCAGATCTGGTGCATAACTTGAGTCATTTAGGCTCTTATATTCCAAAGAAGACTGATCCTAATAATGCACTTAATGAGCCATCAAATGTTCAGCATGGGCAAAACAATGAGGAAGCTTCTATTGATGGCTTCCTCTCCTCCAGTATAGAGGATAAAAACAAGGAGGAAGATGAACTAGTGAAAAACCTTAGAGTTGGATTGATTGCTCTTCAGGTATATCAATTTTATTGAAATTCTTGTGATGATTTACAGGTTTACTTATTGTTTTTTTTTTGTATGGCAGAACCTGCTGACAAGCAACCCAAGTCTAGCTGCTGTTTTTTCAATGAAGGAACGACTTGCACCTCTTTTTCAGTGCCTTACTGTTGATTTTTCTGCTGGAAACAGCATACCTCAAATTTGTCTTGCTGTACTTTCACTGTTAACAACACATGCTCCTTGCTTGGAGGCTATGGTTGCCGAGAGGGAAAACCTTATCCTTCTTTTGCAGTTGCTACACAGCAGTCCTGCATGCAGGGATGGAGCTCTTGCTGTACTTTATTCTTTAGCGGGCACCCCACAGCTGGCTTGGGCTGTAGCTAAACATGGCGGAGTGGTCTATTTTCTGGAACTTATCTTACCTTTACAAGGTAAAATAATCCTATTGAATGTTCTTTACATTTTTTTACTAACATGATAAAATGAAAGGGAAATCATTGGTTTATGGTTAAAAATGTGATAGGATGGTTGACATGAATTATTGAAGTAACAAAAAGTTCAATAATGATGGCACTGGTCTTTCAATAATGTCTAGAATCAGCCCCACTGCTTGCATCCCTATAAGCCCCCAAGTTGATTCATATGGAATTCGATCACTCACTCACTGCTATTTTATCCCATTTATATTCTGCTTTTTTTATTAGTTGACTCCTATATTTTCTAGATGCAGAGTAAATCTCCTGGCCTTTCATACCACTCTATATAGGTCGACACTATGCTTTTCTTTTGTTATCTAGTAGCCATTTAGGACAGATTGAAAAACCAATTAATATTCAGTACTTCTGAGTTTCATACAAAACTGTATAGCAATGCTAGGATATTCCACCTCTTGCCCGCACCCACAACACCACAGCCAATATGTTGGAATGATAGATAAATTCCATCCTTGCAGAAGAAATTCCTTTGCCACAGAGAGCGGCGGCGGCTTCATTATTGGGCAAACTTGTTGGTCAGCCAATGCATGGACCTAGGGTGGCTATAACTTTAGCAAGGTTTCTACCAGATGGTTTGGTTTCGGTTATTAGAGATGGACCTGGTGAGGCTGTGATTGCCTCACTTGAACAGACAACAGAAACTCCTGAACTTGTTTGGACACCTGCTATGGCTGCTTCTCTTTCAGCACAGTTATCAACAATGGCAGCTGATCTATACAGAGAACAGATGAAAGGGAGCGTTGTTGACTGGGATATAACTGAGCAAGCATCCGGTCCACATGTAATGAAAGATGAGCCACAGGTAGACTTCAATTTAGTCTGGGTTTCTTATTGCTGCTGCAAATAAATATGTTGTTTCTTGGCGGTTCTTTGACTTGCATTCTAATTCAGGTTGGAGGCATTTACGTTAGACTTTTCTTAAAGGATCCCAAGTTTCCTTTGAGAAATCCCAAACGATTTTTGGAAGGACTGTTAGATCAATATGTTTCATCAATTGCTGCTACACATTATGAAACACAAGCTGTTGATCCTGAGCTTCCTTTGCTTCTATCTGCTGCATTGGTCTCCCTGCTACGGGTTCATCCAACTCTAGCAGATCACGTTGGTTATCTTGGCTATGTTCCAAAACTTGTTACTGCTATGGCGTATGAAGGAAGGCGAGAAGTGATGACATCTGGGGAAGGGAAAACTGGAAGTGAAGATGGACAATCAGAGCCAAGTGAACAGACCGCACAAGGACGTGTGCGTCTAAGTTGTTTGCGTGTACTGCATCAATTGGCATCTAGCACTACATGTGCAGAAGCTATGGCAGCGACAAGTGCAGGAACTCCGCAGGTATTAAACCTGTGCTCTGCAACCAACTCTCTAACCTGGTCTGTTAGTTCATACCATGTTTTTCTTGCATAATTTATGAAAGGTTTCTATGCTCATGTTTAAACATATTTATAAAGACCATAAAAAATAGATATTTATTTACATTGCTCTAAATTTGCTATCCTATAATTTTATTGCAGTGCATACAAAAGATAAAATTTTGTAATTTCTGTCCATATAATATTCTATGTTTTCTGATATAAATGCGTGTAATATTTATATATCATGAAGCTTTGAACTTTTTTTTTTTTGCACGTACTTGACAATGTTTGGCAACTTATTCAGGTTTTCTTATGTTATGTTGCGTCTGAACTGTTTGCTACATCGAACTTCACTGAAATTATTAATCCTTGTTCTCCTGTTACTATTTTGTTAGCCATTTTACTGAATTTCTAATACTTAGTACCTCAGAGCACTAGCAATTTAATAAGACTCTTACCTATGATTATGTCTTCGTTCTCTTCATTGTTTTCAGGTTGTACCTTTACTCATGAAAGCAATAGGATGGCAAGGTGGCAGTATACTTGCACTAGAGACTCTAAAACGTGTTGTTGTTGCAGGAAATCGAGCAAGAGATGCATTAGTTGCCCAAGGGTTGAAGTATGCTTCTATTTGAGTTTTATTATTAGTATTGCATTTGTTTCTTATTTAAAGTATTACCTTTTTTATGAAGATTTCCAAAATAAACTTTTAGATACCACTTAAATCATAAAAATTGATTTTTTGGGCGGATTGGTGGCCGAACAAGATACTATTTGATTCCTTGAACATTATAGGTGGTAAGAGATGACCAGAAGTTATGATCAATCATAGTTTTTTATTCATTTGGCTAAATATAAGTCTCAACCATGTTAGATGCAATGCATGTGCTATTATGTCATTTTGTTTGGATCCAGTCTCTATGAATTGAAATTTTATTCAAATCTTGAATGGTTTTTGAGTTTGTGTTTTGTTTTTAGTTTCATAATTAATTTTAGAGTGTTTTTGAATTTTTACCGTGCCTATATTTTATTAGTTTCATAATTAATTTTAGAATGTTTTGGAATTTGTACCGTGCTTTTATTTCAAATTCCTTTCTTGTAATAGTGAATTCCTTTGCAACATATTGTAGACTGTGGGTTACCAAGACATTAAAAAACACTTGTTTGTAATCACAAATTTTATCCTCTATATTAATTTAGTTCTATATTTTCCAATACTGCTAGTATAGTCCTCTACCTTTTATAAATTATTCAAAAACTCTCTTTCACGACTTCACAGTGAAATGTTCTTTTATGAATGAGTTTTGGCTCTTGGCGCACCATATGAAGCCCTAGCAGTGAAATATGATTTTTATGAACAAACAATCCGTTCCACACCTTCTACTGGGGAAACCACTCTTAAGATCTTCTTAAGTTGGCATTACTACTAAGTGGCTAGTCTCGTTCCAGTGGTGGCATCATTGAGGGCATTATGTAGTAGTGTTTAATCAATGCTTGTAAACCAGCACACGGACTGGCTTGCTAGTTTCCTCCAAATCATCTTCTTATCTCACCATGCTAGCTTCGACTTTAGCTATGCTGTTTGATTTGAAGGGGATCAATGTCATTCGCCTCAACTCCATTTTTGGGTATGAGATTATGCTGTTTGATTTGCATCTATTTTAAGATTGTCTTGACTAAGGATGGAAAGCTTCGTATTTGTACTTGTCGGAAGCTTAGAGAAAATAAAAAATAAATTCTAATTTAATTTATTTCAATTTTTATTTTATTTTATAATATTTCAATTTTAGTTATTTCTAGGAAATAGAATGTGTCTAATTTAACTGTAGAAGCATCAACTATAGGTGCGAATATGATGGACCATGAGAAACTTAAAAAGAGAGAGAGAGAAACAAAGATTTATGCGGTTGGATGATGTCCGCATTCATTCACAATCTTACAAAGATCAAAATATTCCACTAAACAACAAGAGAGATTACATGGAAGATTTTTTAATGTATTGTGAGATGTATAAAGTTTACCAATTTGATGAAGACCAAAAAAAAAAAAGACAAATCTCCTTGCCGCCTTGGTATGGCTGCTACGAATCAATAAATAAAACATGCAACCACATTTTATTGTGTTGAAGAATTAAGCATCCATTTGGCCAACCCATCTTATGGTATCAAAGTGTTGTTCCAAATGTTTCTTATTTGCATTTGAGCTTCTTTAGTTGGGTAAATCCTGATATTCTTCTCTGTAGCAACACACCCGACCTCCTTTCTCCGGCTTCACCTGAAATCCCTACTTTTTCTCGAATATTTTCCTTTTTTTGTTGTGAATGGCTGCTTTGGCATGGGAAGCAATTAAGAGATCATATATATATATATATATATATATATATATAACCTCTGAACAATACCCAAGGGAAACAAAAAAAACAGCATACCTTGAATCTCGTCGAGTGAATCCTGCTCCAATCCATGAATCCTGCAAAAGTATTGTAGCTCAGCGCCGTTCGCGTTACTTCCCCGCGAATCCTGCGACGACAGCCTTTTTCACGTCTATAAAATGAAAGGGAGACCTTCACTCTTCCGACTGGCTCTCGCTGCTCTTCGGCTCCACGAACAAATCTATCAACCGCCTCATCCAACCTCTATTTCTTTCAACAACCGAAGCCTTTCCCGATTTCCTCCTTGCTTCCCTCACTGTGCCTAGCAACCTCCGTCGACTTCATATCCCAATCTCCAGGCCGACGCTAGATTTCCCCATCTCATCGCCTTTGCTTGTCCGAACCCACACAAGACCTTCGATCGAATCCCTCTACTATCTCCGACTAAATCCTTAGCTTATTCGCAAGTTGTCGATCCATATATATATATATATATATATATATATATATATATATATATATATATATATATATATATAGAGAGAGAGAGAGAGAGAGAGAGAGAGAGAGAGCATAACCCCCCTTACCTGTAGAGTCGAAACCCAATCGGGAGCTCCGACCTAGCCGTCTCCCTCTCCGTCTCTGTACGATCCCAACGAACCCGTCGCCTGTAGCTCCACCCGAAGTCATTCAACGCTTCATCCATCTAAACCCATACCTAAACCCAATGTTTAAAATTGCGTATTCGGGTATTGAGGCGTTTTTCATTTGTGAGACGAGGTGTAAGCCTCAAGGCGTTTTGAGGCGTAAGCCTCAAAATCAAAAGATTGCGTAAATATAAAATGATAATTTTTTTATATACTAATGAGTGAATAATATAAAGTGTAAAAAAGCATAAGATATGAAGTGAAATCAAAATATCCCAATAATAAGACAACATGAAATGTAGTTCAACTCAAAATTCTATCTTTTCCAAATCCCAGTAATATTTTCATTAACATATAATTCAAATTTCCAAAAATAAATAGCAATGACATATCACATAAGAACTCATAAGTCATCAGCACTTTCATCACTAAGGGGTTCTTCATTTGAATCATCATTATGATGAACGGCTCTCTCCCCTTCCTCCTCTTCTATAGAGTCCAATGTCGGGCATTTACTTCAAGATTTATGTGAGTTTTAATATATATAGCGTGAGGCGTAAGCCTCATGCCAGTGAGGCGAGGCGGGCCTCAAGGCGGGCCTCAACCAAGTTGAGGCGCAAGCCTCATAAGAAAGACTTGATGCGTAAGCATCGAGACGTTTTTTACTAGAATTGCACAAAGGCGGGCCTCAAGGCGAGCCTCATATTGCGCAATTTTAAACCATGCCTGAACCAAACTGCATCTCCACCGACCTTCCCTTGTCTGATCGAAAGCAGGGACGAGATTTCGCTTGGTGTGAAGGTAACTTTCTCCCTGTTATGCATATATTCGGCCAAATCCCGTAACTTTGCCGAATCAGAGAGGTAGATGGAGAGATGAGTTATTTAGTTTTTAATTAAAATTAATTTCAATTATAATTATTATAATTAATTATAATTAATTATAATTTATTTTAATTTAAATAATTTTAATTAATATTAATCTTAATTAATTATAACCTTTTTTATTATTAATTAATTAAAGTTAATTAATATTAATTAGTTCTAATTAATTAAAGTTAAATATAATTTATTATTCTAATTATAATTAATTAATTTAACTAATTATAATTAACTATAAATAAACATAATTAATTAAAGATAAGTATAATTAATAATTAATTATAAAAAAAATCCTTCATATGCCTCGATCTACATGTCAACCCCGCGAAGGTACGAATTTTCCTAAACTCAGATTCTCGTTCTCGAAGTTCGCGGTGCATCGGAAAACCGCCCATACACGCCTTTATTGCGGGTGGTGGGATGGGACCCAGGTGCGACGCGTACGACGAGTCGAGTAATCAATTAAAGCCTTACTTCAATGTTCGTGGCGCACTGAAAAATCACCCATACACGCATTTATTGCGCGTGATGGGATGTGATCCCGGTGCGGCACCTACGACGAGGCGGGTAATCACCTAAAGCCTTACTTCAATGTTCGTGGCGCACCGGAAAATCGCCCATACACGCTTTTATTGCGCGTGGTGGGATGAGACCCCGGTGCGGCACCCACGGCGAGGCGGGGTCACTCATAAGTACCTCCTAGCGGGGGAAAGCAAATTGCATTTTCAAACAGGTACCCTCGAAGACCCCATACATGCCTTTATTGCGCGTGGTGGGAAGGAAGATCACGGCCGCGGTGTCCTCGTCCGAGGACACCTACCATACACGCCTTTATTGAGCGTGGTGGGAAGACCCATTTTCTCGTAGTTTTCCCCTAAACGGGGGAGACGTCTGGAGGTTGCCGAAATTTCAGGTGAACACGGGACGGTACTTGGACTTGAATTCTACAAGACAGCAAGGGACTTGAACTGAACCTTAATGAACTAAGTGCAAACATGAATAAAAGGCTTAATTCAAACTTAAATCAAATTTGATCAAATGATGGACTTGGACTCAAATTGAATTGTGTTTGAACTCAAGTCTAATAAAAAAAAAAGAATATGATCTTGGATGTCAAACTCAAAACAAACTTGAACAAGATGTGGACTACTTGAACTCAATCTTGGTCTTGGACTCGTATTCAAGTAAATTAAAAGAGTTGTGACTCAACTTGGACCTAAGTGAAAATTACAAGGGATCACACTATGACTTGAATTCAAATGAACACTGATAGACCCTTTTAATAATGACTCATGGGAACTAAAATTTCTCTATTTCACTCATATATCATGATCATGAATGAATGGAGAGAATTGAAACAAAGGATAAGTGCATTAGATACAGAAAAGGCACAACCATGAAGAATATGAATGCAATGATCCAATGAGCACTTCGACCCCCAATCAAATACATTGATTCCCTTACAAGCAACGAGATCCGACTTGAAGTGAGTTGCCAGCTAAAATCAATTTAAGGAGGCATTAAGCAGTGGAAGTTGACATACAATGGGAGTTGTCTGACTATATGCAAGCACACTTATTTGTTTGCAAACAACAATAATAGAATCTTTGCAAGTGTAATGGGTTTCTTGCGATGGTGAATATACATTCAACATCAGATAGTTCATAGATTTCTATATCAACTCACTTGTGAACAACAATAGCAATTACAACATGTGATGATTACAAAGGCACTCTCATAGTCAAAACCAATCAAGCATTTAGCGAATACATGAATCCCCCACGAGCAAAAGAGTTGGGTAGATGACGTATGATGAATCCAAATATACAAGACATAACAAATGATGAATTCAAATAACTACGAAAAGCTCGTGTGCTTATGGGCAAGGCATACAAATGAACACACTAGCTTATTTGCGAATGATAGTTATAGACATGTTATGAGTCTGGAAATTACCCATGAACATATTTAGAAAGAGCACAACAACATATTGTCATCAATGTCAACAAGCATACAAGCATAGTAAGCCCATCAAAGAGTGAAGCCCTTTACAAATGTACGTCGGACAACATACGAATGTTCACAGCACATTCGGTGTACCTACCTTTCATTGTAGCAAAAATACTATAGCACCTCCATGGCCGACATCTGTCTAACATCCACCAAACATACCGACTCCCTACAAGTAAGGGCAGAGGATATGTAGTGAAGTGCAAAAGTCTACAAGGTTGCAAGAGACCCACCCTACACATGACATGTCATCTACAAGCAAAAATGTATAAAAGACTATAACGTGTGGAAGTTCCTATGAGTCGTTGTAGGAAACTTCTTGTATGTACAATGCACTATTTATAAAAAGATATAAAACACTTGCAGTGAATGTAAGTGCCTATGAGCCCAAGCAGGAGATTCTTTAGTACATTATAATCCACCTACAGAAAGCCAAAATTAGTGCATGACAGTTTACCTGTATAAAGCAGCGAACAACTCAATTCAGAAGCTGTTACGCCACGCCACCGGATTCGCAACACTCGTATTAGCTGACATAAGGCGTATATAAGCTCTTAAATGAAATATTGTGCGCATTCAAATGACAGTTATGCATAACTAAAATATCTAAAATGTGCCCCCACATGCACCGTAATTTGTATACACATAGGTACACAAAAGGGGTAAATGCAATCACAAAACCCACATGGGCCCGACAAGCGTGTCGTTGGTATACACACGACGTCTTGGGATGCTGCGCGGGTTAATAAGTGAATTCAAGTTCGAACCCGATTCTTCTATGCAGATCAATAGGAGTCGACAGGGTTCAAACCTTCAAACAAATACACGGTTGTGGCGACCGGTGTATTTATTTTAATACATTCATATTAGGCCTTCAAGGCCTATAATCAAGAGAATTCACTAATCAAGGCATAAAGCCTACGAAATCCGATCCTTCTAAGTAGGAGTCGACATGGTTTAATTATAAAATGCCCCCAAACACCCGCATGGGTCTAGGCGAGCGTGTTATTGGTACACACATGAAGTCTAGGAATGATTCCCGCGCGGGTCAATAAGTGAATTCAAGTTCGAACCTAATCCTTCTATACGGATCAATATAAGCCGACAGGGTTCGAACCATTAAACAAATATACAGTTGTGGTGACCGATATATTTGTTTTAATGCATTCATATTAGGTCCTCAAGGATTATAACAATGAGAATTCACTGATAAAGGCATAAAGCCAATGAAACCAGATCCTCTATCGACAGCTCGACAGAGTTGACAAGGTTCATCCACAAAATACAAATATTTTCAAAAGGAAATAACCTCCTTTTACCCCGATGATGGACGTGTTGAATGTATATCTCAACCGGAGGGGTCTATTCTAAATAATCCAAAATGCCACCCAAATACTCATGAAATCCAAAACTCCACAAAGTCCAAAATCCAAATTCCACAAAAATCTCAAAATCCAAGATATTTAAAATTTAAATTAAATCATCAACCACTTAAAGCAATAGTTTATCGAGGTGCACAAATTCAAATATAACTTCAGCTTGCACAGAGCTAAATGCATAGTCGAAAATATCACTAGGATCCATTCTCAAATAATCTCCTGCCAATAAGGATGTGATACATGTCCTCTAACCGGCGGTTTTGCTGCCAAATGGCACTGCAGGATAAAAGGTTATGACCCGGGACCCTATGAACTGAGTGGTTTTGCCGCCAAATGACACCATGAAATACTGGTTATGGCCAGAGTCAATACGCTCTTTAATGACATCAAATCCTTTAGATATGAATTAATAAGATATGATCGATAGGGCACAAAACCCTCTTTTAGCTAAGGTGGATTCAAATTTGTCCCCTTAGACAAATACCAACCCCAGGTCTACAAGGTACCCTTGGACGAAGCAACCCATGGCTTCCGATAAGGATCCTTCTGTCAGGTTGGGTCGACTACCTCCTCTGACTAAGTAGACCAGGGATCACGATGGCCCGGGATGACGGAACCATGGGATATTGATCGGGTCCATCATCCTTTCCCCCATCATCCGCTTTAAGTATAAGATGGTGCCATTTCAAATTATGAAAATATCAAAATCTTTCAAACCTTAAACTTCCAAATCCCAAACCCATGCTACTACTATATGTTAGATAACATGTATTATCTACTTATCTGATCGACGAAGTTCTCTCTCGTTAGTGGGAGGGGTTATTAACTATAGGGGTTTGCGCTTATAGAAAACCAGAACTCATATCATAAAGTCATCGCAAAATGAGAGCGAAATATCTGGGTAGTGTCTTATCTACAAACCCATCTGCCTTCCCAAAATTTATCCCGGAACTTAATCCGTTAAAACTCCCCCGAATAAAGAAAAAACAGACAGCGGGCGGAGGCCGGGGCCGAATTTTCGGAGCCCACAATATATTTATTTATTGCAATTCTCCTAACACACTTTAAAGAAAGAAGATCTCAAATATCTCTTAAATAAATACAAGATTCTCTTATATCATTCCCAGCTGAAAAAAATCCAAAGTAAATCTCAATCAATGATATTGCAATAATGGGAAAAATATATGATATATTGTCAGAGACCTATTTTATTAGAAAAATTTATTCTCTACATATTACCTAATAGTTATTTTGGACATGCCTATGGGTACAGTATGCATTCTCTTTGATTCTTTAATTGCTAGTTTGGAATAAAGAGTCTTAATTGACTTTAGAGAATCCTGAAATTTGCCTAGGTAGCAACATTAGTGAATTTGTCTATTGAGCCTCCTAATGATCTTCATAAGCTTATTGCTACTAGAAAGGGTGTGAGATTTTTCATGCTCAGCATCTGAATTATAACTTTGTTTCCTATAAAGGATCGTCTTCCAGCTTTCAAGCTTTTAGTACCACTATGACAAATTTATAGATCCTAAATAACTTGTATCTTAGATCTACCCAAGTGGAAGACCTCTATTATGAACAAATCAAAGCACTAGAGAAGTATAAAACTTTTGAAATCTTAGATCTATTTGAATAGAAAAGACTACTTTGATACAAGTGGTTTTTCGATATCAAACACAATGCAGATGGCAATGAACAGGTTGAAGGCTCGAGTTGTTGCAAATGGGCCAATGCTTGGAATTGATTACGGAGAGGTTTGACTTGGTGGCCAAACTTAACTCAATCAAAGTTATGTTATCACTAGTTGGAAATATTAATTGGCCACTGTATCAACTTGCTCTGAAGAATGTTTTCCTAAATAGTGGCTTCCAGGAAGAGGTTTATATGAAAAATCATTGAAGTTTTAAGATTTAGGAAAATATACTACGAGCTTCGAGAGTCCTTCTTTGACCTGAAATAACCTCAACATGATGGTTTGATAGACCTACAAAAGTGGTGAAAATATTTGGGTTTGTTTAGTGTCAATTAGTTCACACATTTTGCCAATTTCTCTATCAAAAGGATGATGAATATTGTTCGAATTGGAGTGATCTAGAAGCAATGAATATATTGAGGGCCATTTTACTTCGAGTTTGCATAGGGGCATTGAATCCATCAAAGTTATCCTCGATAGAGACATGGAGGTACACCTTGATGACTACTCGATAGGTTGAATTGAATCAAGTTTGTTTTTGCTCCTTTTAGCCTCCTACAAAAGTAGTGGCAAGTGTTGTTTAATCTTATGTATAGTGGCTTTGCACATTCATTGTTGTTTAGTCTTATCTATAGCGGCTTTCCACATTCATTGTTTTTGCTTAAGTGGGTCATAAATAGGACTTTTTTTGTGACGTTGTGCACCAAAGCACAATACTCATCTGCATATCCATATCCTTACTTGAACCCATAATCTCTAGAGTGGATCCTAAGCACCAACCATATGTCCATTAGTTGGAGGGCCCCAAATAGGACTTAATGGAGCTTTCATGATTTGGTGTTTAAACTCGTTTGTGTAAATAAAATAGACAGTTATCTAAAATCCATCTTAACTCATTAGCCCATATATTCCAACCCTTTAAATCCTATTATGAGCAATCCCTACGAGCCAATGAGCTGCCCCTATCTATTTGACAACCCTAAACTGAGTCCTTTTTATTTTTAGCTCATCTATTTGACAATCCAAACGAAGCCTAAATGCTATTTTTTTGTGTGGATATCCCTCATAATACTAATGCAAACGTTTTAAGATGGTAGCATTCTAAGTAGTTAAATCCCTTGAATTTTATCACGCTTGTATCGTGGATGCATTATTCTCGATGCTACTCCATAGCCTCCATACAATCTCTACTAGATTGATATGCGGCTATCTTGCTCTGTTTTTTACTGTAAATTTTCTTTGCGTGCATGAAGATTTGTTTGAATATGTTTCAACCTGCTGAGAGAATGTAAAATTTCTAGGGTTGGCCTCGTCGAAGTGTTACTTGGAATTCTTGATTGGAGAGCTGGGGGAAGACATGGTCTCTGCACTCAAATGAAGTGGAGTGAGTCTGAAGCTTCAATCGGCCGTGTTTTAGCAGTCGAGGTATGCATCCTACTAATTTCGAATGGCATTTTTCATAAAATTTGTTAGGGGAGCTATTAAGAATTACTTCCATTTGATGTCTTCTTTAATTCAGGTTCTACATGCATTTGCAACTGATGGTGCTCACTGTATCAAAGTTCGTGAAATCTTGAATGCTTCTGATGTAAGTTTCCATTACTGGAAAGTAATCACTAAATATCTCTCATCAGATGAACTTGTCTAAGCAAAATTTTAGTAGAGAAGGCCACCATAAATTTTCCAAAAATGTCTGGATTCTCATTTGACAGGTTTGGAGTGCCTATAAAGATCAAAGGCATGATTTGTTTCTTCCTTCCAACGCTCAGTCTGCTGCAGCAGGAGTTGCTGGTCTCATTGAAAGTTCTTCCTTAAGACTCCCTCATGCTATCACAGCTCCACCACCAAAGCCTGTGCTTTCAAGACTCCCTTCTACTGCTTCATCTGCCACTACTATCTACAATGGGAAGCAGGACTCCTGACTAATCCAAGAAATACGACCAATAAATACAAGTCAACACATCTGCTTGGTACATAATGTACAGTTTCTTGATTTTTAATCTTCAAGGGTGGGAGGGTTGATTTAATTTTAATTGTAAAAGCCTACCTTCTGTAGGCCTTCTTTTTTTTTTTGTATAATGTGTTTATAAATATATGTGCAACGAATAAGCAAGTTTGTTTAGGGTGTTTATCAATCATGAAGGCAATTTGTTTGCGCTTTTAGTTTTAAAATTTTGGTTGGAGAACTTTCTCTTATTTAGTCCTCTACAATTTACCATTTGGCTTGCAAATTGGTCTGAAGCACTTGATGTGCCCCTCAATTAAAGGAGCTATGGATGCAGTGCCACATTAACCTCAATCCTAATGAAACTTTGATGTTTTGGTTAGTTTGTTTATCATAATTGAGAAAATATAGGCAATTCACTTTCATGTGTTGGTTGCAAAATAGATTATTATAACTGGCTCGAGGTCAGATCAAACCGACTAACTATGGTTGAATTAGGTCAAACCAAAGATGATTCTGGGTGCAATTAAGGGGCATTTGCAATGGTGGAGAAATTATTCTGTGCGAACGTATAACGTTGTTCGGGGACCAATCAAAATATGTCATATTACCTCCTGCTCAATACCTGGCTTGATGCTGCTCATGTGGCGCATTCTGATTGGTCTCCAAATAGTAAATTGTATTCAACGTTTACACAGAATAATTTCTAGCAACAGTGACGGAGGAGTTGGAGTGCATGGCTTCCTTTAGTGATAAAGGCAATGAGGACACCTTGGACAGAAGCCAAAATGTGACGAAAGGGTTGCAAGGCATTTACTTGCTAGTTTTCTATAAAAAAAAAATTCTTATAATTCTCTTAAAAAATTCATGAGCTTATTCTTATAGATTATATGAGAATGAGCATGAGTTTTATTATTTTTATTTTGAAAATATTATTGTATATAAATTATTTGTATGACATGAATTTTAAAGCAAATCTAATAACATTCAAGTATATTCTAACTCAATTTATATTAGGATATTCTGACACAAGGGTAGTACTATATTGAATAGAATTGTCCATCCTTAAAATTGAGTTTTACTTATAAGAGAGCAATTTTAAAAATTTATATAGCACACCTAAAAATTTTTTTTGCCCTATCTTAAAAAGTATTGCACTCATCCAATCTTATCTAATTTGCAAAGGCCTAAGCACTCATTATTTTTTGTGTGCACTATTTATCTTATCTCATTCATGATTGTTAGATTGCTACTTGGGCAATGCCTCCCTCGTGACCCACTAAAAACTTTCGCCACACTAATTAAAAATGATAATAAATTGTGTTAGGATATCTAGATATAAATTTGTATCATGATGTTCTTAAGAATTATTTATAATACTTATCTAATGATAAATGCAACAGTATCGCCTAACAAACAAGATTGATTGGATGATGGAGACGAGCTATCTATAAGGGCATCTCCAACCGAAACTCTCATTTTTCACTGCAAAATGCAGTAACAAAAAGTGCTGTGATTCATCTCCAGCGGAACGCCATTTTGCCCCAAAATCATCGTAGTTTCTTTTGCGCCTTTTTCAGATGGAGTTCGGTAGAGAGAAAGAAATGGCGATTTCATAAGCGACTGAATGCCGGCAAAAATGGAGTTCGGTTGGCACGTCTGAGGCTCTGCATTCGCCTGTTTGCTGAACGGCTGGAGAAGGCCTAAT
The DNA here is from genome assembly GCA_019514585.1 of Dendrobium officinale. Taxonomy (NCBI): domain Eukaryota; kingdom Viridiplantae; phylum Streptophyta; class Magnoliopsida; order Asparagales; family Orchidaceae; genus Dendrobium; species Dendrobium officinale. Next base: position 29,575,323 of record CM033696.1, read on the forward strand.
AGGAAAAAGTGTAATAATTCGATTACTCTGCTTGTAATGCAAATGAGGCATCTTGAGATATATGTGAATCCTCATTGGATAAATGTTTATTTAGTTGATTTTATACAGGCTCAAGCTTGTTTTATCTTAACCATCATAATTATCATTAGATCAATGTGGATATTTTAGTTGATATTAATTAATCATATTATTCCTACAAATTATTCAAATTATAAACAAAGCAAGCCACTGCAAAGCAATTGCGAGTAATTTTACATGAACAAATTCAATAATTAAAAAAAAAGTTAGCTGAAGCAAATTAATGAATTATTTTATTTTTAACAAAATTTATAAAAAAAATATTAAACATGCAAACACTCATCAACAAAATAATTATATATTTTTTTGAACTTTTGAGTCAATTAAAGCAAATTCACACACACATCACTTACACAAACTTCGAATTCAAGACCTCTTGATAATTAGTCAAAGCTCCCAACCCACAAATCATATGAGTTGCGTATAAAATAATTATATATAAACATACAATGCAACTTTTTAGTTAATGACAAGAATTAATAGAAATTTTTTATTAAAGTTTAGTGTTTCACAATTTCTTTCCCTTTCCCGAGATAGAGAGATATTGGAACTGAGATTGTAGACAAAAGACTTTAAATTTGAGAAAGGAGAAGAGCTTCACACTCCCTAAATAAATTAATAAAATAAATAAATAAAATTTGGCTCTACCTTATTAATTAGTTTGGTCAATAAGCACTCTACCAAACAGAAGCGTATGTGATCCTTTTTATTTTGATCAATGAATCTAAAGAAAGTGCAGTTCAATTTTTCTTTCTTTCTTATTGTAAAAGTAAACTTGAGAAAAAATTAGGCCTTCCTCTATATGGAACATTCATTTGCAAGGCTAAATTTTTTTTTAAAAAAAAAAAGCAGCTTAATAGGTTGAATTAGCTGAAGGAGCAGCTTGAAAATTTAAAAAGGAGCAAATACATTGAACAATTTGACACATACATAATGTGTCAAATAATTTAGCGCAACCTGAATATATCAAATTGTTTGGCGCATTCAATTTGACGCATTCAACTCATTAAGACAGAGAGAGACAACTAATCAGAGAGAGACAAGAGAAAGAAAGCTGATTGGATAGAGAGAGAGACGGGAGAGAGAGAAGTAGAGAGCTGTGTAGAGCCTAATGAGAGGTTAAAATAATAATGATAATTCAACATGGGAGACAAATTTTTTAAAATAAAATTATTAAATTTATAATTACCGAAAAAATATTGTTATAATTTTTTATAAAAAATTATAATATATTTCATAGATAAATATTCTAATTTATTTAAATATCATCAAATTACTATTTAAAAACTTATTTTAATATAACAATTTTAATTTAACTTTGAGATTGATTTAAACTTTACATGATTAGTAGATATAATTGTTTTAATATGATTACAAATTAATTAATAATTATAGGTTATATTAATTATTAATGCTTTTCATTTTGAAAATAATCATCTCATATGGAAGATATTATTATTATTATTATTTTCCTATTTATATTTAAATTAACTTAAATAGTTTAATTATAAAAGTATATAATTATATTTAATTAATTAATTGTATTAATTATTTTGGAGTGAATGCAATAATTTAAAAATTAAATTAGTTATTAGATATATATAATAGATATTATTTATTTTTTTATAAGAAAATAAAAGGTAAAAATTTAAAAAATTCATTTGATCAACAAAATTCTGAAAATAATATCCGAACTAGAAAAATTCAAAACCATCTTATCTATAATTTTAATCCACTATTAAATTTTTTATTAAAAATAAAATAAATATTTATTTATAATTTTTAAAACAATTAAGTAAATGATTTAACTATTAATATATTTTAATTAGAAATTAATTTATATTTATCTAAATTTATAGAAATATATATTATTCTTAAAATTTTAAATATTATATTTTAATTTTTAATAAGTAAATTATTTTATATTAAAAGTTTCTCTGGACTGTTGGATTATTTATTTATTTTTACACGGTTAAAAATTCCTTTAATCTCTCCAATTTCTCTCTCTTGGTGAGTTTAATGCGTGAAAAGTTTTGGCGTATTCAAACATATCAGCGAATAATACGCCATACTAATTGAAGTATTTACTCTTCTTTAAATATTTTATCTTCAATGCTCCTTCTGTTAATTTTATTTATTAAGCAGTTCCTTTTTAAAATTTTAGCCCATTTGCTAGCTATTACTAATATGCTTAGGATTATTATTAGATTGGAAATACATTTGATGATAAAGAGTGTTAATATTGTTATGAATATTAAATTTATTCTTGAAAGATATGTTGATGCCATAATATTATTGTTATTTTATAACCTATTTTTTTCTTAAAAAGATTTATCCTCGCCCTATTTTTATTTTACTTCAGCCTATTGATACGAGCCCAATATAATTGACAAATCTTTTTTTCTTATTGAGTTTAATATTAATTTAATTTTCATATATTTTGATATTTAACAAAAAAGATTTTTTTTATTAAATTTAAATAAGAATTTGACTCTTAATAGAGTATAATATAGAAAAAAGATTCATTTAATTTACCTACCTCATATATAAGGACAAGTACTTGCTAATGTTGTTTGATATCTAATAAAGAATCATAATATTATTTTTCTAAATCTCTAGCAAATATGTTATTATTGTATTGGAGACAACTTATATTGATATTAAGTTGAATATTATTTTTCTCTCTTTTGTCTTTGTTCTCTCATATCGGTTCTCATTTTTTGCTCTTCCTCTTATTCTCTTCTTCTACTATTTTCTATTAAAATAATAATAATAATAAATATATATTTGCATAAAATCGAAGGAGATGGGCATGGAATTCTTGTAAGGAGAGATTATTACGTACGGAGTTTAGATTGGAGAATCATTCGGTTTTTATGAGTGTGAGCAGTAAAAGCATAGTTATTGTTCATCACTATGCATTTGTTGCACACACTCATAAAAATCGAACACAACTTCGATCCGAACTCCACATATAATAATCTCTCTCGGAGGAGGGCATCTACCTTCTTCCTCGTTTAAAATTGTCTTCAAGCATGCAACTTTTCAATTCTAAAACTCTTATTGTCAGAAGTTGACATTGACTGCTACCTTACATGCAATTAATGGCTTCTCACCAATTCATGACAGGAAGGACAAACCATCACTTATTCGTCTCTTCTCCCATGTTAGTGTTCTGAATCATCATCAATAATTAACTATTTAACAGCTCAAATCCTCACAGATTGCAAGGTTTGCCATTAAATCACATGAGAAGGCCAAGAAGATCTCTTCAAGGCATCTGCTTTCTTCCCTGCAACATTTATGTCTTTTTTTTTTTTTAATTGAAGATCTCCATGCTAATAAAATAAAATGATTATGTTATTCACAGCATCACGGGCAATTATATATGTAATAAGATATATTATTAGTTTTTTACCCCCCGAAAGATTGATATTAAATATGAGAACATAAATAGAATTTGAATTTGTAAAGTCTTTCAAATTAGTTGGAATTAAGCATATAATTAATAAGTTGATGAATAGTAGTTTATACATAATTTTTTTTCACCACATGAAAATCGTTGGTTACCGACAGGTTTTTCCGGCGGCTTTTCAGAAGACTATTTTTTGGCAGTTTTTCTAACGGTTTTCCAATGGATTACAATTAATTTTGGTTCGATTAAATTTATGGTAGATTTTCCGGAGGCTTTTCAATGACTTTTCCGACTGTTTTTAATGATTATATTTTAAATAAAAAAAAGGTGACAGTTTTAACATGTTTGTCATTCAGGCAAACTAGTTTGACTCTTTGAACGTTTTTTGGACTTAGTTCAAATCCCACAGCAAGTGGGCAGCAAGGCAGCTCGAGAGGGCAGCAACCAGGCAACCGAGCGGGCGGGCTATCATAGATCGTGTTGTTAAGACACCTTACACGTGGCAAGTAGAGACTGGCTACTTATTGTACCGTTACCTGTTCTTGGTTTAAAATTACTTCTCTGCCATGTACTTTCTTTTACTTTAAGTTTCTTTATATACAACAGTTCTGTAACATCAAAAGATTCAATGAAATATTTTCTATTCTTTCGTTATAACTCTGTTCGTCTTCTTTCTTCTTCCGACGCTCGTTCTATTTTCTAACATGGTATCACGAGTCTAGATTCGCTCCTCCTAATCTATCTTCTCCTCTGCAATGACATCCACTGCAAACACTTCTTCTTCCTCCACTCAGGCGGACGTCTCCACCGCCGAAGGTGCCTTCTCTTCCCCTCAAATCCCTTCCTCTCTCAAATTCTTGATGAGCAACATCAAGAACGTTATTGCCCAGCAGCTCACAGCAGACAACCATTCTCTATGGAGATCCCAAGTAATCAAGCTCTTCCGGGCAAACAGTTTTGAAGGTTTCCTAAATGTCAGCTGTCCCCCTCCCACCATCTCCGATGCTACCGGACAACTCAGCACCAACATTGCCTACACCACATGGCAACTAATCGATCAGAACCTCGCCGCTGCCCTGTACTCTGTCATTTCCCCCACCATCCTACCATACGTCCTCTCTGTTGACCACTGCAGCGAAATCTGGCACATTCTTGATAGCTGGCTCCAATCCTCAACCAGATCAAGGACATCTCAACTAAAGAATGAACTCCATTACCTATCCATGAAGGACAAGACGATGACCCAGTACCTTCTCGACGTCAAATCCAAAGTCGACGCCCTTGCAGCCGCCGGCTCTCCCGTTGACGTCGAAGACGTCATTCACTACACGCTCAATGGCCTGCCTAACACCTACCAGGCTTTCAAGACAGCCATCCGCACCAACCTCCGCTCCGTCACTCTTGACGAACTCTACACCCTCTTATGCAGCGAAGAGCTTAACCTTCTTCACGACACGACCAGAGAATTACATTCTCTAAGCCTCACAGGTCATCAAACGGCTCTCACCGCTAGCCGCGGACGGGGGCGCGGACGATCGTCTTCAGCTCGCGGTCGCAACACCGGACGTCCACCAATTAATGCCGCATCAAATCGCGGCACCAAGACCAATCGGCCATCCATTTCCTGTCAGATTTGTGGGAAATTTGGTCACTCTGCCGTCAAATGTTGGCACCGCCACGACGAACAATACAACTCTGAACCAACCGTTGCCCTTTTCACATCCGCTAACCAACCCACCTCATCGGACTGGTTTCTTGACAGCGGCGCGACATCTCATCTGATGGCGGACTCTACCCAAGTTCAACAATCCACACCGTATACAGGTAAAAGCCAAGTTATTCTTGGCAACGGTCATCACCTACCCATTCAAACCACTGGTAAAGGGCTTCTTTCTACCCCCACAGGTAGTCTGCATCTTTCACATCTTAATTTTGTTCCTAACCTATCCTTCAATCTTTTATCCGTTCACCAACTAACATCTGACAACAATTTCTATATCACCTTCTTCCCTCATGGCTACGAAATCAAGGATCGGAAGACCCACCGACTTCTTCTCAAGGGTCCATCTACTAACAGCCTCTACCCGCTTCACTTCAAACATCAACCAACCTACATCACCGACAAGCTAGCTCTTCTTTCTATTCAGCAAATTCCAGATCTCTGGCATCGTCGTCTCGGTCACCCCTCCGCGCACACTCTAGCTACCGTAGCCCAACGTCACCGCAACGTTCATATTTCAGCTAAAAATGTAGCATGTAATTTGTCACGACCCGACCCAACGGGGACGGATCCCGCCCGAGCCGGACCGCGACAAAACCTTTTTATCCAGGATCTGGCTTTGGAGTTTGGTTACTGAACCGAATCTTCCAAATTAATCAACTCAACAGACACACAAACACAGAGCCACTATGAATCATCAAACACAGCGGAACAAAACATCTATATTTTCATTTTCCTCAAAACAATCATCTACAGATACAGTACATGGCTTTTGAACAGAAAGAAAGACAGAACAGAAAAGCCATGACTGTACAAAAATCAAAATGTACAAACAATACCTATACGGATCAGAACTCGGAAATATACTCCTGGACTTCCTTCCCTTTCCCAGAACCTGAAAACCACCAGAAAATAAGAGTGAGCTCAACAGCTCAGCAAAGCGACAATCCTCCAATCAAAACTCTCAGAATCCAAAACCAAACTCATCAGACAGAAATCAGATCAGAAATCGGAACAGATATCAAATCGGACATATCAGAACGAAACAGAACAAATCAGAATAGATACGGACAGATCGCATCAGAATCAGATATTGTACACATCAGAACCAGAACGGATTAAATCAACAGAGTCAGAATCGTACAGAAATCAGAAATCAGAATTGATCGTAGCAGAATTACAATTTTTTACATAAAAGATACAGAAAACAGAACAGATACAGAAATCCGAATCATATCAAATCAGATATCAGATAATATTTCATTCATAGCTAAACGCCCTGACACTGACGGAATCTCTACGGATTCCGGCCCCTTATGCCTCCCTTCCTAGACACTGACTGAATCTCATAGGATCCAGGCCCCTTATGCCTCCCTTTGTGCTCACGGCACCAGAACAAATGTGCTTATAGCACCAGAATAGAATTCATCGGATCCGGAACAGCACAGATATCAGATTTCAGATTTGAGCTCATTTCAGATTTCCCAGACACTAACTGAATCTCATAGGATTCAGACCCCTTATAGCTCCCTTTTTATAGCACATACAGATAGCATTTCAATTCAGAAGAAATCCGGGCAAATTCGAAATCAGACAAAAATCGGGCAGCACAACGGCAGTAGACAGAATTTACACAAAATTTCCTGCAAAGAAAATTTACCAAATTCGCACAGAATATAGATAATCACATTCCAGAACATTTATTCTACTGCACAGAGAATTTACAATTTCACAGAAAAATGTAGTCTACGAAAAACTCCGCCGAATCAAAAATACCCGGACAAAAATCTTCGGAAAATAACCAAAATGTGCACACTAGGCACGTCAACAATATACAGAAAGTTACGCGATAAAAACTGAACCAATCAAAAGATACGGACGAAAAACAGTAACGGAAACGAAATCCGGACAGAAAATACCGCCAAACTCGACGGTTCTGAAAATTGAGAAAGGCGGAATGTGCCTTACCTTGCGTACAACAAAATCCTGAACAGTCACTTCGGACGAAAACGGCTCCGCGTCGTCCGAAAATCAACTTTTCTCCAAAAGCCCTCGAGTTTCTCTCTCCTCAGATATTTTTATTTTTTATTTTGATTTTTCTCTCTCTTCAAAACGACTGAAATCAGCTTTATAATACACAGATCGGCCCGGCCGATCGCCAGATCGTCCCAGGACGATCAGACCATTTTGGATCGTCCTGGACGGTTCCCAGAACTATTATCAGGCCGATATTTTCTACAGTGCCGATCGGCCTGGACGATGTTCAAATCTGCCTGGACGATATGTACAGAAAATCACCTGGATCAAAACTGGGCAAATTCTGGAGCAAAATTTCCACTGATCGTCCCAAGACGATCCAGATCGTCCTGGACGATCTTGGAGCAGATTTTTGATATTACATAATTCTTGCAAGATGGCCAAGAGCCACCGCCTTCCTACTTCTATTTCTCAAACTGTAACTACTTGCTTATTTTCCTTAATACATTCTGACGTTTGGGGCCCTATTTCTACTATTTCTTCTCACGGGTTACGGTATTACGTATCTTTTATCGGCGACTTTTCCAAATTTACTTGGATCTACCCTATGACTAACAAATCCGAAGCCTTTTATAAATTCATCGAATTCCAAAAATCTGTCGAACGCCAATTTAATAGCACCATCCGAACGCTTCGTACAGACAATGGAGGAGAATTTCTTAATAACAAATTTAAAACATATTGTAAATCTATCGGCATACATCATCAAACCACCTGCCCTCACACCCCCTCTCAAAATGGGGTCGTCGGACGCAAACATCGGCATCTCATTGAAACCACGAGGGCTCTCATCATTCAAGCGGCCTTACCTCATCACCTTTGGACCGAAGCCCTTCTAACCTCTACCTACCTAATCAACTGCCTCCCATCCCCCAACACACACAATCAATCTCCCTTCGAAATTCTGCACGTCCAACCACCGGACTACAGTCAATTCAAAGTTCTTGGATGTTTATGTTACCCCTGGCTCAAGCCATATACATCCAACAAACTCTCACCAACCTCTAATCCCTGCGTTTTCATCGGCTACGCTCACAATCAAAAAGGGTATAAATGCTTGGATCCTCAATCAAACAAAATTTACACGTCTCGTCACGTTATATTTAATGAGGATACCTTCCCCTTCTCTACCCAGCTCTCGCATCAGACACCTCAATCTCATTACTCTCGGTCTATTCCCCCGATGTTACTTGTTCCCAATACCAGCTTACCTCCTTCTCTCCAAACCACATCTCAATCTATCCCCTCCACACAAGACACATCTCAACAACCCAGCCATCTACCAACTCCTGCAATCAGCACCTTCACTCACTCTCTCACACACCCGGCTATTCCCAATCCGAACACTCTATCTACCAACACATCCTCGGCAATTTCCCCAGCTCAACCACTCACGGTTCCAACCCAAACCGAGAACACCAAATCTCATCCCATGGTCACTCGGCTCAAAAGTGGTCTCTCCAAACCAAAGAAAATTTTCGACCTGGCTCATATTCTCTATCTCGTCGAACCTACTTCATACAACCAGGCTGCCAAAATTGAACATTGGCGCACCGCTATGTCCCAAGAGTTCCAAGCCCTTCAAGCCCAAGGAACTTGGGAACTAGTTCCGCCACAACCATCTATGAATATCCTCGGATCAAAATGGACTTTCCGTATCAAATATAACTCCGACGGCACTATTGCTCGTTACAAAGCCCGCTTAGTGGCAAAAGGGTTCAATCAGGAACAAGGCATCGACTACAACGAAACTTTTAGCCCCGTCGCTAAAATGCCAACAATAAGGGTTCTCATTCTCATTGCTCTTCATCACAATTGGACCATCCACCAACTAGACGTCTCAAACGCGTTCCTACACGGAACCTTATCCGATACGGTCTATATGTCTCAACCGCCGGGATTTCAAGATGCAACACACCCGCAATACATCTGTAAGCTCAAGAAAGCCCTCTACGGCCTCAAACAATCCCCAAGAGAGTGGTATTCAACGCTGTCAAACCATCTTCTTCAATACGGTTTCAAAATTAGTGCATCTGATCATTCCCTCCTCACTTATAACTCGGGCAACATTCGGCTATACATGCTCATCTACGTCGACGACATACTACTCACAGGTAACTCTCCCTCCGAAATCAACAAATTATTAACTAACCTCCACGCCACGTTTCAGATGCGAAATCTGGGTTCCTTGTCTCAATTCTTGGGAATCCACACTGCAAAATCAACTTCCGGACTCATCCTACACCAACAAACCTATGCTCGAACAATTCTCCAACGGGCCGGCATGGAGCAGTCCAAACCGGTCTCTACCCCCATCTCTTGCCGAACAACACTCACAGCAAGATCACATAAACCGTATGACAATCCTCACTTCTACAGACAAATAGTCGGTTCTCTCCAGTACTTAACCATAACCCGTCCGGACATCCAATTTGCCGTTCAACAGCTATGCCAACATATGCAAACCCCTCTCAACACTCATGTCGACGTAATGAAACGACTCCTTCGCTACATTCATGGCTCCTCGGCAACAGGTATACCTCTAAACCGAACTAACTTGATCTTAAAAGGTTATGTGGATGCAGATTGGGCGAGCAATCATCACGACCGGAAGTCGATCTCCGGTTATTGCAACTTCCTTGGCAATTCGCTCATTTCATGGCAAGTCAAGAAGCAAAATACCATCGCCCGGTCATCCACTGAAGCAGAATATCGATCCCTTGCCACCGAAGCCTCCGAAATCCTATGGCTCCGTCAGCTATTGGAAGATTTTCACATACCTCAAACCGAACCGACAACAGTATTCTGCGACAATACATCTGCAATCGCTCTCGCCAATAACCCGATCTTTCACGCTCGCACAAAGCACATAGAGGTGGACTGCCATTTCATTAGAGATTGCATCAAGAAAAACACTATATCGGTTCATCATATTTGCACTGAAGATCAGTTGGCAGATCTCTTCACTAAAGCACTCCCTAATAACCGGTTCAAGATCTTCTCATCCAAACTTACAGCTGCTACACAGCCATCAGTTTGAGGGGGGCTGTTAAGACACCTTACACGTGGCAAGTAGAGATTGGCTACTTATTGTACCGTTACCTGTTCTTGGTTTAAAATTACTTCTCTGCCATGTACTTTCTTTTACTTTAAGTTTCTTTATATACAATAGTTCTGTAACATCAAAAGATTCAATGAAATATTTTCTATTCTTTCGTTATAACTCTATTCGTCTTCTTTCTTCTTCCGACGCTCGTTCTATTTTCTAACACGTGTTGCCCGTCTGCCATAGGATTCGAACTAAGTTCAAAAAAAATTCAAAGACTCGACTAGGTTACTGGAATGACAAATGTATTAAAATTGTCACCTTTTTTTAAAAAAATATAATTATTAAAAACCGCCAGAATCAAAACTGCCAGCAAAATCTACAAGAAATTTAGTTGAAAAAAAATTCATTGTTATCCGTCAGAAAATCGTTGAAAAATAGTCCGCCGGAAAGCCGTCAATAACTGACAATTTTCATGTATTGTTTTGGGTTTGATTATTGAGAGGAGATGACCCTCGAAGGACCAGCAACAAGATGATCTTTAGTGGTGGGCATCAGGATATAACCAAGACAATGAGGGATCGATGACTTGATGGCCTAGACATGATAGAGCAGTAGATTTAAGAAAAATAATATGATCAGTTAGAAGTTCATCTAACGGTAAAATTTTTTAAATTTACTACAAACTCAGGACTTCTCTACGATCTATATTCTTCTATAATATATAAAGATAAATTAAACTTTCAATGCAATAATAAGACAAATTTTAGAACATGAAAGTGCTCTGACACTAAGAGAGGGGATGGAGTGAATTGGTATGTCTTTTAAAATTTTAATTAAGAAGAAGCTTTTATAAATAAAAAAATAAAAAATAAAAGTAAGAACAAACAAACTAAACTTCCAGTGGTCCTGTTACATCCACTCCCTAAATCATCTATTTGAGACTTCCACTAGCACTTTCTCATTTCGCTACCAGCAATACAGAGAAGCCACTCTTCTGCATGAGGCGGAAAAATTATTCTGTACGCAGTCTGAACGTAGAGAATGGTTCGAATTGTTGTGTATTTACTGTTTATTTTGCTACATATTTTTTTAATTGTGTATCAAAAAATACGCATCAAAATAAGCTCTAAATACGCAGCATCCGAACCGTTCTCTATGTTCGAACTGCGTACACAATAATTTCTCCTTGTGCATAGGGTAATGAAGAAACCCTTACTATGCTTCTCTCCTCAAAAAGTCTTCAAACATTAGCCTCCTAGGCTAGGTCAAGAGTCTTTACACCTAGACTTTTTTTTTTTGGGGGGGGGGGGGGGGGGGGGGACATTTAGGCCATTTAAGGCAAACTCACACACACAATGCATACACAAAGACTCGAACCCAAGACCTCTTAGTAGAAAGCATAAGCTTTACACAACTCTCCTTGGCCTATTGGTTGAGAGCTTAGGCTTCCAACTAAGAGGTCCAAGGTTCGAGTCTATGTGTATGCGTTGTGTGTGTGAGTTTGCCTTAATTGGCCTAAATGTCCAAAAAAAAAAAAAAAGCATAAGCTTTACACAACTCTCCTTGGCTAAGATGAGTTGTGTACACCGAGACTCTCTAACACCACGTACTTCTCTTGACAAAAAGCATTCACGCCCTAGCCTTCCAGGCTAGATCAAGACTCTTTACACTAAGAATCCATAGAGCTCTTCCTCACGATCCTTTCCAATAATATAGAGGATTAAAAGAAATAAATAATCGTGTTGAACCTCATACTCATATCTTTTGGAAATCTCTTATACTCCTCCAAAAGATTTCTCTCAAGTTTTTTTCAATGTTTTCTATAAAACTCGCATAATTTTTACAAAAGTTCTAAAAGCATTTGGGAAAAAGAAACTCTTTAAGTTTCTTAAGGTTTTTCTATTTGTAAGGTGGCTCCAAAAATATCCTAAAAAGGATGTTTAATAAATTTGACGGTTTGATCATACAGTACAATCCAAGCACCATATAGTACAACTAGTTCATTTAGTTTGAAATTTTAAAAATGATTCTCTTTTAGATCGGATAGCATGATCCAAATTGTTCAACATGATTAGTTCAACTTGTCAAAACATGATATTGATTTGGCATGCCCGATATGAGATCATATAGACAATCACTCTATTTATTCGGACAATATGATATGTATCATATAGTATGAAATATTATCCTTTCAACTCTCTGATCTCGAGACTTGAAATAAACAAATATCTTAAATATTTGTACAATATGTTTAGTTCAAATTAAAATATATGTATTTTTGAAAAATAAAAAAAAAAGTCTGGTTTAAATAATTGAACTAGTAGATCTTATATGACTATATATATATATATATATCGTACAGTATAATTTATTATATAAAACTTTTGATTTTAATTTTATATTAGTCAATAACACTTGATTATCTTATTTGCAAAAATTCTTACTCTTATCATATATAGAATATGATCCATATTGTTTATTATGATTAATAAAAAACCAAATATTTTAATTAACTTTCTTTTTATTTATTTATTTTACACTGTATGTGTGCTTAGTTGTTTAGTCTCTGTAAATCTATGCAAATATGAGAAGACTCAAGAAACTGAAAAATTACAAATTGATACAGCATATTACTTTTTGAGATCTTTTTTGTCTTTGATGACTTCATATTTTCAATTTAAGTTCAATAAGTCATCTTCCTAATTCTCATCTTTTGTATGTCAGATATTGTTTTATCCTTCATCTTTCTTTAACATATTAGTTTAAAGCGACAACCTGCTCACATAAATATAACTTAAAAACCAGCTTAACATAAATGCTTATTATCATATCTGTTTACAAGCTCATATAGTCCGGTAAAACAGACCCTATATATGCTACATCTCTACAACACAACATGACATACATTGCTAGCAAGACTGGCATTTTAGTTGCTGTTTTACTAGGCAAAGACTCTAATTTATTCTTTCCTAATTAGATTTCTTCATGAAAAAAATCTTATTAAGGGTGTCAAAAATTGACACAACACAAAAATTCAACCCAAATTTTTTGGGTTAAGGTCCACCCGATTTAAGAACGGGTTATGTTCGAATCCTGATTTTGACCCATTTCGAATTCTTGGTCGGGTTTGGGTCAAGCCGCGAACCTGACAATGACCCTCCTACTGTCTACGTAGTATCCCGCTCACTGTCAGCACTCTGCACCGTGTGCCCGGCTCACCCTCACACCGCTGGCCATCTCGCGCATGCACCACGCGTGCCCATTGTGCAGCTCATGCGCAAACCATTGCGGTACTTCCATCGCGTGTCTCGCCTTGCCAGCCCACTGCTTTGACTCGTCTCACCTCGCTCTACAGCCACACCCGCATGTTCCGCCCCTGGACGCACCCATGCGTTCTGTGGCGCTTTGTTGACCCGGGCTAATCATGTCAGGTTGGGTCAACCCATAAACAGGACAGGTCAGGTTCAAGTTGAAAATTTTGACCCGTCTGCAAAAAAAAGGATCAGGTTCAGGTTGTGTCAAACAGTACTGGTCAGTGTCGGATTTGACACGAACCCGACCGCAATTCGATTTTGACACCCCTAAATCTTATTGTCTCATTTCTTCTCAAATACTTCTATGACATAAGAAAATAATACAAGAGAAATCAATCTCATTCTTCTTGCTCAATTTCCAACATGTAATAAATTCATAGAAGCCTCTTTGATATGTAAGGTAACAATCAAGTTAGTTAAAGATATTTATATTATGCCCAAAAAAAATCAAAATATGAATACCTAATTAATAAGCTAAAAATATTATCCTACATATATTTATACACTTTAAATTTTTATTATTTTAAGCCTATTATTTCCTCATTAAACCTCTCTACAAAATGGACCACATTTCAAACATTATAAACATTTCTTCAAATACAAGTGGGGCATTAATGAGGACATCACCATTTTAATCAGAAACCACACATAGATCAAGTTCAAAGTGGGACCATTCTATTTGCATGTGAACTATAGAGACTATTCATAGGAGCATGTAATGTATGGAGAAAAGCTCATGAATTTGATGCTTACTGTTGACAAATCAAAACCTTTGGTCAAGAAATCATTTTGCATAGTGACAGGGAGCCAACTTCTTATTGATGTGAATGTATTACTCAAGCATTCATGATGTTCATTAATGTTCTTTAGGTAGACAAGTCTTGTACTTGTTTATGTAAGCTTTTATATTTACCTAATTATAGGTTAAAAATGTTGGTCTTGGCCCTAAGATGCAAATTTTTTTCTTAGTGGTGATTGTAAGTTTTGTTTGTGATAGATTTTCTACTGTTTTCTAAAGCATTTTTTTTTGTTAAAAAATCTCAAATATAAAAAAAAGTCAAAACATCAAGCTTCTTAACCCTAGATAAATTTTAGAATCGGCTTTTTATGGTTTTAGAATCTATTTTGTGTGATATCTTAGAATATTTAATGATCCTCTGTTATATAACATTTTTACTCTGTATAAATTAATGAAAAATGCGGAGTTATTATTAGGCTCGTAATTGAGGCTAAGCACAAAACATAAAGCTTCTTAACCCTAAATTGTCCAATAGACTATACATTAGATATTGCATGCTAGAAGAATTGTAACAATAGAGGGGTTTTTTTTTGGTCTTCGAGCTGTACAAAAGTTATGCTTACACATGGATAAAAAAAGATTGAAACTTACAAGAAGGGAAAGAGTTTTTTAGGTGAAAAATATAGAAAATGGAAACAATCGGGCCTACCTAAACTAAAACAATCCATTACGTAAGTCTAGGTTATAACCGTTTCTAGCTCTCATTTTTTTTACAATTCGAGAAATTAAAGTTGTTTATAATGTCCACTACAGGAAAATCACAAAAAACCGGCAGTTTGGGTGAAAAAACCGGCGGTTTTGGAATCTACCGGCTGCTTTGCGGCGGGTGATTAACCGCCGGAAAAAATGGCGTAGGAAATAATTTTCCGACGGTGTTTACCAACGGCTTAATTCGCCGACGGCGTCCCAGCGGCTTAAACCGCCGGTTATTTTATTGCTTTGTGCGGCGGTTTTTCGGCCGATGTACCGCCGGTCAAGATACCGACGGCGTACCGGCGGTCCTTCAACGACGGCTTACCGGCGGTTTCGGCGGCCGGTGTGAGGATACTTAATCGCCGGGTTGCATCGGTAAACCGTCGGTAATACACCGGCGGTTACCGGCGATCAAGACCGACGATAGTAATGGCGGTCTAGACCGCCGGGCTTTCAACGGACACCCGCCGGCTGTCGTCGGGCAACCGCCGGCATTATATCGGCGGTTTAACGAATTTACTGGCGGCAGTGGAAAACCCGTCTGGTATCGTCGTTTCCGGCGGCCAAACTGCCGATTAGCCGCCGGAAACCTGTAGCACCTGCAAAAAAAATTAACAGCCTCCCCTCTATATGAGGGAGGTTTACCCTAGATTCTAAAATCTGCACATAAAATAATATATAACAAGATTTTTGGTCAACACGCCGCTATATTCAATCAACAAGATTTGGACAACACGCCGCTATATTCATAATAATATACATAAGCACAACCAATATTGAAGATTACATAAAACATAAGTTCAGAAGTTTACCAATGATAAGCACAACCAATATGTTCAACCATAAAACATAAGTTCACAAGTTCAGAATTTCACAAATTTACAAAGTCACAATAAACATAAGTCACAAGTTCTACTCCTCATCTGTATCCTCGCTGTCTCGAGATGTTCGTCGCTGCTCTTCTTCTTGTTTCCTCTGATTTTCAACTCTGTAGGATTGCAGCTATGTTTGCCTTTCACTTTGAACCCTTCTCATTTCTTCAATCTCTCTAGTCAATGCTGCAACCCTCTGACTCACAATTTCTTCAACTCCAGTACTTGGATCATAAAATGCTGAGGTGGATGAACTGCCCTCATACGCATAGCCCGTGAACCCAAGCCATATATCCTCCCCTTCTGTCTTCCACCTACAACATCAGACCAAGTATGATACTCTGAAGTGTGGGCTGATCCTGAAGATGATCCCTCGCTAGTGGAATGACGGCTTTCTCGAGCTCGTACAAAATCATCCTGGGAGAATACAGCCATAAAATAAATTGTAATTTGATATTACAATTACTTTTATTAAAATAAATTTTTATTCCAAATTTCCAAAAAAAATTACTCACATGAGCCTTCTTAGCCTTTTCATCAACCCACTGATGATCAGCTTGATGTTGATGAGTTCTTGTATGCAACTCCAGTGGTGTTGTCTCTCGACCAAGAGACTCTTTCTAAAAATTTAAGAAATAGTTATAATAACATAAATATATTTAATAAACTAATTTAAAACTCTTACCAATCGTCGTCTATGTTCCGTATGAGATACCGATCCACCAGTATAAAAAGAGCTTCCTAAACCTCCACAGTCAGAGGCTCTGTTCTATTTATTCTGCTCTCTCATAGGGTCTACTCATTTGATCTTCATTATATGTTTCATAAGCTGTAGATGAACCGGCATGATCATCTCTGTGTGGCTCGTACTCGCCATGTGATGTCCAAATCCAGTAGTTTGGAAGAAATCCCTATGATATAAATCAAGCTTCACATCATCGGGCTTGAAGATTTTTATGCTCCGAACATGGACATCTAAACATTTTATCAAACTGAAAGGAAGTCAGTTGAGATGCAACTTGAATGAAAGTTTCAACTCCCTCTATAAATTCAACTATCAATCATTTTCGACCCGGCAACAATCTGTTATACATCAAATATCTCTCTTCTTGGATAGTCATTTGGACGTTGAAGCAAATGTCACCCTACATAGTTATGAAAATATTTATTATAATACATGCATGTACAAACGTGTTATAATTTAGGTGGATGAGTGGATTTACTCATAGTTTAATTTTCAATGAAATTAATCTCCATAGCAAAGGGCATTAACCCAAGAAAGTTGCTATATAATAGCTTGTGTGATCTCATAGGGCTACAAGCGGACCAAACTATCTTATGTGTGATCCCATAGGGCTACAAGCGGACCAAACTATCTTATTCACGCATCTATCTTATATGTGATCTCATAGGGCTACAAGCGGACCAAACTAACCATCTACATCAACTATCAACAACAACAACAATATCAATTCTTTATCCCACCACATGGCATGTATCAAATCAACACAAACTAATCATCTACATCAACTATCAACTACATGAAATTAAACTTGTTTACATCTAAAGAAAAGTTCATTTTGATGCCTATAACTTTCTTAACATGTATCAAATCTAACAATTATGCGACCAAATCAAATAAGACAAGTCTATCTAATTAATCTTATGTACCACAGGAGCTACTCCAAACTTTTCACATATATTCTCGTTTCTCTCTCTCTCTCTCTATCCCTCTCTCTCTCTCTCTCTCTCTCTCTCTCTCTCTCTCTCTCTCTCTCTCTCTCTCTCTCTCTCTCTCTCTCTCTCTCTCTCTCTCTCTCTCTCTCTCTCTCTCTCTCTCTCTTCACTCTCCCTCTCTCTTTTCCATATCTCTCCCTTTTCACTCTCTCTCTCTCTCTTTTTTCTCTCTCTCTCTCACTCTCCCTTTCTTTCTCTCTCTCACTCTCCCTCTTTCTACTAATCGCTCTTGCTTTCTCTCTATCTATCACTCTCTCTCTCTCTCTCTCTTTTCTCTCTCTCTCTCTCTCTCTTTTCTCTCTCTCTCTCTCTCTCACTCTCTCCTCTCTCTCCCTCTCTCTAACACTTACTATCTATCTATCTCTCTCTCTCTTCTCTCTCTCTCTCTCTCTCCCTCATCTCAATGCTCTTGTTCTCTCTCTCTCTCTCCTCTCTCTCTCTCTCTCTCTCTCTCTCTCTCTCTCTCTCTCTCTCTCTCTCTCTCTCTCTCTCTCTCTCTCTCTCTCTCTCTCTCTCTCTCTCTCTCTCTCTTGCTCTCTCATATATCTCTATATCTATCTATATCTCTTGTTCTCTCTCTCTCCCTCTCTCTCTCTCTCTTTTATCTCTCCCTCTCCCTCTCTTTTCTATCTCTCAATCTCTCTTGCTATCTTACTCTAACCCAAAGTCACAATCAATAAATTAGATCTATCATTATTAAATTAATACTTTATAAATAGAAAATTTAGATCTACTCAAATGATTACAACATTACCTCTTGCATATGTCTAAATTTCTACCTAAATCATACATTTTATTTAAAAACTCTTGCAAATGTCTAGTGAGAACAAATAAACAAAGAAAAACGTTAAAGATTACCTTAAATTACTAATTTTTCTTCAACTCACACGAAACCTAGGTTAGCCGGCGTGAGATCCGGAGTGAGATCGACTGTGGCAAGTGACAGCAAAGGTTGACCGAGCGAGAGGCGGCCGGTGTGGGGTCGGCGGTCGGAGTTACTTCGTCGGCGGCGACAAACCGAGCTCGATCCAGCGAGATGCGGGCGGAGGCGACGGGAGAGCGACCGAAGTTAGAGAGAGAAGGAAAGAATAGAAATGAAATGCGAGGTGCGGGTCTGTTCGTTTTAGGGCATTTACCTGCGGTATTCCGGCGGTCTGGACCGCCGGTAACAAAATAATTTATAAACGGCGGATCAAATCGCCGTTAAACCGCCGGACAATATTGATGTCCGACGGTTATGTGACCGTCGCTAGTACCGGCGACTTAACGTAACAAAACCACCAGTTAGGCCGCCGGTAAAAACCGGCGGTCTAACCGCTGGCGAAATTGCCGTTAAAATCAGCGGTCCATAAACCGCCGGTAATCGGCATTTTTCCTGTAGTGGTCTGGACTATCAATTTGGTATCATGTTAGATAACAAAAGATATTAGCGAAACAAGAAGGCAATCAAGTGACATAAGCATTGATATTGGTCAGTATTTAACAAAGGTAATTAAGTAATGATGCTTGTACAAGTGATAAAAAACATTGGTGGTTATTGATTTTGGTCGACATCAGGCAAGTGATGGTGGTCATTAGTGTAGATTGGTGGCGAATGGTGATTATCGGGAGATGGGGTCCATTGCCATCGATCTGCAGGCAGAGCTCTAGGATTCTTTAAATATGAGAATTCTCTCTACTTTTTTTTTTTCATTTAATAGTGGAATGAAGATCTACTTATAGATTTTTTTTGTTAGAAGAATTTTAATTATTTCATTGAAATTATAAACTATCAATGGACAACCCAAAATAATCTTCCTTCAATATTTAATATTTTCAATCATTTGAATGCCAAAATAATATTAGAATTGAGTGCCATCTGGTTTATCTTATGTCTCTTCCAAATGAATGTTTTGACTATGAGTTCTCTGAAAATAAAGTTCAAATTATTCTAAAATTGATTTAGAAGTTTCTACTTTGAAAAGTCAAAGTACTTTGAGAATTCAAAGTTGAATCAAGGTTCATGTTGATTAAATATTTTTTTTAGAAGAAAATTGCACATTATCTTTTCGATCCATTCACATTTTAAAAGTTGACTTTTTAATGAAAAGAGTTTCGAGACCTCAAAAATTTTATAGTTCTACGTTTTTTTTTTTTATTTCTCTCTACTATGTCAGGATATTTTCATGTAAAATTTATCATCAGAATGTGTTTCAAATAATTTAATTTATATTAAAATAATTATTGTTTATGGTATCTTAATTTCATTAATCATAATACAAATTGAACAAATTTTATAATTAAATCATGGATTTTTTATATAATTTTTTTTTTATTTTTTGGCTAGTGAAATATTGGTGATATTTATTTTTTAAGGCAATAATCATTTATATTATGTTTTTTGCAGCTCTCATGGAGGAACAATTATTACGTCCTCCGACCGGATGAAGAGGAACATCCGGTTGTAGGCAAAAACGCGCCTATACCAAAAAACTCGGTACACCTCGGTATAGGCGCGTTTTTCCTACAACCGGATATTTCTTGCATTCGGTCAACCCCACCAAATAAAATTCTCTCATGGAGCCAATGAATGCTGGTTTATTTGAATATGAAGCCTTTGTTTTCGGCCCCTTTTTGTGTGTGCAGCTTCTCTTTTGCAGGCTATGACGATTATATTCGCAGAAGATTCTACACAGCTTTCTGATATCAAAGCCCCATTTGCTGATACACACTTTTTTTTTTTATGTGATGGAATCAAGTACTGACCATCAGTATTTTCTATTGTCTGACTCTCATTTTGATGTCTTTTACACCGTCAGATTTTTTTTTTTTCTCTTAATCAGATTTTTTTCTCTTAATTCTGATGAAATGTAACTTTTTCTTTTTTTTTTCTTTCATATATCCTTTTTATCTACTATCGTACCACAATTGTTATTTTTCTCCATCAATAGGGCATCTCCAACCGAAAAAATTCATTTTTATCTCCAAAATAGAGCAAAACTTTAGAAATGTAGTAATTCATCTCCAATCAAATGGTATTTTCTCTCTTCTTTCGCGATCTTGCTGCGAAGGTAACCATTATTTTCTCCTCTTTCGCGTGATTCTTCGGCAAATCCCATAGCCTAATTTTTTTGCATAGGTGAACAGCAATCCGACGCCGATATTGGCTTCGCACTGTTCACCTATAGAACTTTAGCGTGAGATTTAGAGTTCGAATGGACCGAGTGGCCGACTGCCTATGATGGCATACAGTTCGTTTGGAGATGATCTCAAAACTAGGAGTGGTCCTCAATTCTCAAAAAAAAAAAAAAGTTTTTTTTTCTGACACGAGGATAGTCATAATGGATAAAAAATATAATTCCTACGAAAATTTAAATTTATGTACCTCATAATAGGGGTGTCAATTTAAGGGTCATGGGTCGGGTTCGGGTCGAACCCGAAATTGATACGGTACTATTCGGGTTCGGGTCAACCCGACCCATTTTTGCAAACGGGTCAATTTTTCAGACCTGAACCGCTTTGGGTTTGGGTCAACCCAAACCCGAAATTTTCGGGTTGGGTTTTCGGGTCGTGTCCAATATTGACAACCCTACCTCATAACATCTAAAATTAGATAAACATGCCTAGCTAGTGTTTTCTTTTTAGGAAAACTTTGTCCGAAAGTTTATTTCCCTCAGTGATTATAAAGAAGTTTAAGTTTGAACAACTTCAAATCAATTTTGATTATAATTATAGCAGACTTTTCAATAAGCATTCTGTGTATATAAAAAAGCGGTAATTGTCTTAAATAGTCTATCAGATATATTTTACTAAGAAATAAAATAAGAGATTTTTTTTTTTCAATTTCTGAATATTATGGTACATAAAATTAAATATCTCTAATTCAGGTCAAATTATTCTGTGTGGACGTCAAATATCGTCCAGAGACCGACCAAAATGAGCCACGTCACCCCCGCTCGGTATCGTGCTCGGTACCGCTCAGTACTACGCTTGGTATCGTGCTCGGTACTGTTGACGTGACACATTCTGATTGATCTCCGGATGATGAACTGTGTTCGATGTCCACACAGAATATTTTCTCCTAATTTCGAATTCATAAGGCATTGAAAGTATCATTTCTGTACGTGTCCTTGCGCTCACCTTGCTGGGTAATTTTATTGGGATGATATGAAAGGATGCATATCCTCCTTATGACTTATGAGTTTGACATAGACCTAACATGCCATAAATTAAATGTTCATATGCACATAAAAAAATGGGCTCCCAACTTTCCATTCCAACAATGCATGCAGAAATGCGAAAAGATTTAAAACAAAGAAATAACATAAGAGTAAGCCTATGTTTGGAATAACTTTTCAGACCGTAATTATAAATTTATTTGATTGTTTTTTTTTTCTTTCAAAAAAAAACATCAAGAAGCTATTTTTTATAGCCGCTTTTAAAAAATTATTTTTTTACAATAACTTGACAACCATTTTCAAAAAAGTTGTAGCAATGGAAACTCTATAACTAATTAGGGTGTTAGCTACTATAGTTAGCTTAATAGGTAAGGAATTTGAAAATTAACATTAAAATTTTTAATTTCAATTTCATCATGAGCTAATGTTATGTTTTTTTTAATCTAAATTAGTAAGCAATATAATAAAATAATGAATATTTTCTATTTATTTATATCAAATTGACAATAATATTGTTATGTTTTACGATATTCATGGCAGTAGAGAAATATAAAATTTATTGTCTTAGATTTGTACAAAGATCCAGCACTCAAGTAGATAAAAGAGAAGGTGTAGCATGTATAAGAGACACCAGAGTTTTTTTTGTGGAAACCCCTGAAAAGGGGAAAAACTCATGGGGTATTGCTCAGTTTGAATGAATCCACTATTATTTACTGTCAATTATAAATGAGGCCTTCCTTGGGGGAAGACCTTGGGTTGATTTAGATAATGTATATCATGTTACATGGTGTGAATTGGAAGAATTAGTATTAAAATGTTCATTTGGCCGGAAGGGCCATAGTCGGTGGGCGACAAAGGTCGGAATGACCTCTTTCTTGCGACAAAGATTAGAAAGATCGTTGTTTGGCAATGAAGGTCAGAAAGACCGTAGTAGACGAAGGAGGTCGGAATGACCATAATCGGCGGGCAACGAAGGTTGGAAGGACCGTAGTCAGCAGACGGTCGCAAATCGAAAAGACCATAGTCTGATGACGGTGGTCAGAGGGACTGTATTCGGTGGAGGAGGTTAGAAAGACTGTACTCGGCAGAGGTGTTCGGGAGGACCGTACTTGGCGGAGGAGGTTGGAAGGACCGAAGTCGGTGGATGACGAATGTTGGAAGGACTGTAGTCTGATGACGACGGTCGGAGGGATCGCAGTCAGCGGAGGAGGTCAAAAGGATCATAGTCGGTGGAGGAGGTTAGAAGGACCATAGACAACAGAGGAGGTCGGAATGACCATAGTCGGGGGCGACGAAAGTTAGAAGGACCATAGTCTGGTGACAGTGGTCGGAGGGGCTGTAGTCGGCAGAGGAGTTCGGAATGAATGCAGTTAATGGAGGAGGTTAGAAGGACCATAGTCATTGGGAGATGAAGGTTGGAAGGACCATAATCTGGTGACGGTGGTCGGAGGGACCGTAGCCGGTGAAGGAGGTCAGAAGGACTGTAGTCGGCGGAGGAGATCAGAAGGACCGTAGTTAGCGGAGGAGGTCGGAAGGACCGTAATGGGAGGTGACGAATGTCTTACCTCACTTACCCTAACACATTTTAAAGTTCACCTACCTCCCTTACACAACCAAATTGAGAATACTTAGGATTGGAATCTGACTATGACTCCTAAAGGAGTTGAGGAGAGATACGATTGACTGAACAAACATGAATCTTAAAGATATTTAGGTAACGATAATATTCAAAAAGTTGTGTATGTTATTTTTATATTTATAAGAGCTCTTATTTATAATTGTATCTTCAGTTATCCATTCATCAAATTCTTTTAGTCAATGAGATTTACCAAACAATTAGTCATAAAGTTCTCTTTGATGCCAAACTAGATCCCAATGTCATAAGTCATTGTATAAGCTTGCTTTATTTCGAGGATCTTGGTATTTGAAATTAACTGTGCACATTGGCTTCTTAAGCTTTAGAATTAATCTCCAATATAAATTCAACTCAATCCAAGCACAAATGGGTCCAAATCAAGGTTCAGCCCGAAGCACATTTAGAAGGTTCAAATCATAAATTGGATGATCAAATGATATCCAAATGTCACATGCTTATAGTCGAATTGAGCAGCTCGACGAGAAAAATTCAACGAACCAAAGATCATCGAATTATAGCATCATTAAGGCACTTAAAGAATCAATAAATAGTTTATGATCACAGGAATCGATATCGACCATCCATTTGAAACATTCCTAATATGTCATTGATCTTCTCCTTATTTTTTAGTCATGACACTCCAACAAAATTATAAATAAACCCCTCATTATTCATTGAAGTATGAACGAAGTAAGGAGAAAATAAGAGAGGAATGGAAGAGAAATTTGAAACCTCTCATGCCACCAAGCTCCTCGATCATCGACTAACTAGAATCTTTCCGACCTCCATCACCTGTCGACTACGATCCTCCGACCGCCGTCACCCAATACGGTCCTTCTGACCACCGTACGTCGCTCAACTACAGAACTTCCGACCACCGTCGCTTGACTATGGTCTTTCTAACTTCCGTCGCCCCACTACGAACCTTCCAACCTACTTCGTTCGTTGACTATAGTCCTGTCGACCAAACTAACATGTCAACACTGATTCTTTCAACTCCGACCATGTAATGTACTATATATGATATATATTTGCTACATTTAGCCAAGGCTTTCCCCCCTAAGGAAGGGCCTCATTTGCTATAAACCATGAATACTAATGGAATCTTTTCAACTGATCAAAGTTCCATATTTTCCCCCTTTTATAGGTTTTAATGTAAAAAACTCAAGTGTCTCATATGAACATTGCACCCCTCTCTTTCATCTAATTGTGTGTTGGATCCTCGTACAAAGTTAATGTGTTAAACTTTATATTTATCTACTGTCATGAATATTCTGGGACACAATAAGTATTATGACATGTTCAAATTAAATTTATGGTCATTTTTATGCAATTTTAATAATTTTTATCCCCACATTTCAAAATATCACAATAAAATTAAATAAAACTTGGAATTATAAAAGAATTTCACAAATTAAAAATTTATTCAGGTTTTTTTTTATTTTAATTATTTATTTAAAAATATTTTTAAATGTGTGCTAGCTAAAAGGCCTAAGTCATCAATTTTAAATGCGCTAGGAATGTTTTAATTTTTTTTATTCTTTCGGTTAAAAGATTAACACATGTTTTTTTTTTTTTATTTGACGATTCTTTTCTTTTCAAGAGAAGTCAAAACTCAAAAGACCAGGTTTAACATATATTTTTTTCAGAAACGAAAATAAATTTAGGTTGCCCTTAAAAAAGCCGAAATGGGTGAAAAGAACGGAATCCTCAGAACAGTCATTTACTTTCTCTCTCTCTCTCTCCCTCTCTCCCTCTCTCCCCAGTGTCATTTTCTCCCTCATACTTCCCAGGAAGAAGAAAGAAGCTGTTTTCACACAATCTCTACCCGCTTCTTTACCCCTCCACCCTTCCTCTCTCTATCATAGAATTCCCATTCCATTCCTCCTCAAATCCTCTCCTCGTCTCTTCGCCCACACAGATCTCTCTCTCTCCCTCTCTCCCTCTCTCTCTCGTCTTCTCCAATCCTTCAACCACAAGAGAAAATTAAATCAGTACAGAACAACCACATCAACAAGTACAAGAAGCATCGTGAACAAGTAGCAGAAGAAAACACTAAACAAGAAAGAGAGAGAGAGAGATTAGGAAATTGGAGGTTTCTTTATTCTCCTACTTTTACAAAAAGAAGAGAAAGAATGGAGTTGTTTCCAGCACAGCCAGACCTCTCATTACAGATAAGCCCTCCTAATGCCAACAAACCGAGCTCAAGCTGGAATAACACAGCAGAATCAGAGACCGTGCACTTGGCGTTTTGGAGCAGAGCCCTCGACTCCAGCTCCACCGGCACCGTAGCGGCCAAGTCATCCATCGCCGGCGACGGCTTCGACCTCTCCCTCTCAAACCAAGGTCTCTCCAACCACTATCCTTCGTTCCTCCATGAGCCATACCTCGGCCAAGATCTCGCCTTTCTTCGCCCCATACGTGGCATCCCTGTTTACCATTCCCCTCCTTCCTTTCCTTTCCCTCCTCAGCAAAACCACAGACTCAACTACTTCTTCGATTCCTCAAGGACATCACCGTCGTCGAGGTTTCTCCCTCGGTTTCCCGTGAAGCGCAGCATGAGAGCTCCCCGAATGCGCTGGACTTCTACTCTCCATGCTCGCTTTGTTCATGCTGTTGAGCTCCTCGGCGGCCATGAGAGTAATTAAGAATATTATTTATTTTTTTCTATTACACAAAGAATTCATTTTTAATTGTTCTATGAACATTTCGGTCGTTTTTGGGTTATAGGAGCAACCCCCAAGTCTGTTCTCGAGCTCATGGATGTGAAAGATCTCACCTTGGCTCATGTGAAATCCCACTTACAGGTACCCTATTCACAAAACTGGTTTTTATTGTATTTTGTAGCTCTCATCTCGCCTTGCATTGTTTTGTTTCTTTTTTGTTACGGGGAAAGCTCGAATGAAAGCTAGTTAGGAGCATAGCTTCTAGCTTTCTTAGTTCTCAGAGATTCAGAGATGAGATTGTGAGATATTTGGCTTGTGACAAGAAAGGGACGACTAAAGCATTTGGAAAGAGTTGCATTTTGTTCCAGGAAAAATTAAGCTTTTGTTTCCATTTCCTTTCCTTTCCTTTCCCGTTGCCATCGCTCCGTACTCACCCTCTCTCTCACTTGCCACATTTTATATTGTTCTTTAGCTACTTTCTTATTGCAACAGTGACTCTCTCTACCCTGGTTTGCTTCTCTCTCGATCTCTCCCCCGCTTTCTAGAGATTTGTGGGTTCTGAGAGTCAGGAACAGCTTTGCTTCTGAACCAGAAACCATGCCTTTAAAGGTAAAAGGAGAAAGGAAAATACTGTCATAAATCACAGTATAACGATCGAAGAACGGACTTTTAAAGAGAAACCAACTCCATCCCTACCACCACCCAAAATAATGAACCATCATTACTCAATCATTTATCAGCATGCACCAATATGGCTATATATAGAAACACAGCTGATGATACAATTAATGCAGGAAGAGCTATATACAGAAATGGCTTCAATATTACTAGGCTAGTTGTTTTCTTTTTCACTTTTATGTTGTTTAGCTCAGTAAATTTGAACGTCTATCACTCCCAAAAAAAAAAAAAAAAATTTTCAGCACAATTACTTGAACTTTATTTTATTGGTTGATGGATTAAATTTTAGAGAAGCTGTACTTTAATTTGCCTGTTCATCTCATTACATGTTTACAAGAAAAGTTTTTTATAATTTTTTCATGAATATAATAATTTTCAATTGCGCAGTTTATATTCTCTAAAGTTTTGTTTATAAACATTTTTGTAACTATAATGTGCTTTGTCATTGATTGCAGATGTATCGGACTGTCAAGACCACTGATAAACCGCTCACTTCAGGTACCACAGCGAAATTTTGAGCTACATTAGGCTTTTGAAATAGTAGAATGATTAATGGTAGTAAAAATTTTTTTTTTTAGTCCCATCTTTATTATATTTAACCACTTTTGTTCAAAAAAAGTAAATTTTTATTAATTAAGTGAATAAAAATTGCTTTTTTATCCTATTTTTATAACAAATGTGTTTTAAATAATTGTTCACATAATAAAAAATCACACCTTTCAAAAAAAAGTCATTAAAAATGTTATTTTTAGTCATAATTTAAGAAAAGGTATAATAAAAATTTAATATTTATTTATATTTATTTAATATGATTATTATTTAAATTTTTTTTAGCGTAAAAAAAAATCTTCTTTCAATACAATACCATACATCTAAGAAAAATTTATTTCAAATAAATATCGTAGGTCAAGGTGATCCCATTGAAAACTTTGATGACAACTTGCTCGATTTAAACAATATTGTGCATGGACCCGAATCTTCAGTTGAAAATGGAAAGTCAGCAGGACAAAATAGCACGAATTCTTATGGTTTATGGAGCAATTCTTCCAGGTAAAGCACGCTTTTTTAATTACAGTTTGCAGCAGTACTAAACTGCAAGCAGCGAAATCAATTGAAAATTGCCTAACTTTTTTTTATTTGTGGGTTATTTATGCTGAAAATAATTCGCCACCGAATGATTTCTTTCGTTATCTATCGATTACTTATTATTTGGTCTCTATCAAGCAAGATGCTGAAAAAAAAAAAAAATTCAGTCTTCCTTGTTCTATAATTTAAAGATGGGTACGTAGTACTATTTGTTTAAAAATTGGTATAAAGTAAACCTTCAAATAAAATTGATAAGGATAGATTAGTACTTTCGATGGCTTTTTTTAATAAATCTGCTGCAAATTGAATACTCTCAATCAAAATAACCTATTTTTTTTACAGCTTCAGTACTTGATCTGGAATACTGAATCAAATGGCTGTTTTTTTTTTTTCTTTCGCTTCATCTATGATAGAATAGTTATATTCATCTTTGATATAGAGATAAAATAAAATCTAAATTGGCAATCTAATGTTACAAGTGCGTTGTCTGTTTAGTTGGTGTGCATTGATATGCTGCTTGATTTCATTTCCTCATCTGTTTTAGAATGTAATTGTCTTCGGCTTATTTAAATTATAATACTCATGTTCTTACGAGGGATTCAAATAGTTTAACTAAGATTTCGTTTGGATTTAGCTTTTTAGTGCAAAATTTTTTAAAAGCAAAAAAAAAATGTAGTTAAAAGCTGTCTCAAATGAAGCCTTTAGGACAATTTCAACCGAACTTCATACTCCTGTTTGGTGTCCATGAACTTCTCCAATCGAATAGCAAAAGGTGCTTCATTCTCTTGTTCATGAACAGTGTGACGCCAATATTGGTGTCGTACTATTCACAAACAGATTTTTTGAAGCGTAGTGGAGAAATGTTAGCGCGTGTGGTTGAGAAAGAATACACGGAATTTTTTTTTTCCGTTAAGAAATAGAGTTCGGTTGGGGAAGAATTATTATATTTGGAGTGGAAAATAATTTTTTCAGTTGGAGATGATCTAAAAGTATCATTTTTTTCAGTGATGGTACATTTTTCTTACTTAAATGTTCAATGAATGCCATTGCAAGGACATAAAAGAATTGCTATAGGAGGTGTTTCGTTCGATGCTTTCAAATGCATATGTTTTTAAAATAGAGGGTAAATGAAATTAAATGATTTATTTAATTGAATGCAAGTCAAATAAAGTGAAATATTTTTTCATATATTTATTACAAGGTTATATTTGAAGCAGTACTACTCCAGTTCTCTTTTACGTCCATAATTCAAGACACTCTTAATTAATACTTTAAACCAAACAGCCCCTTGATAGTTCTAAGGACTGAAAATCAAGTACCCCTTGAAATTCCCTTTATTCAGTCAATAAAACAATCATGCAGATCGATCATTTCAGTTCAGTAGGCTATCTTAATTTCTTCTTTTTTTTGTAGGTTTGTTCATAGCTATTCCATTAATTTGCGCTATTTAGATTGTAATAAAAAATCAAATATTTACATTTTACTATTTATTAATAATTAGCTGAGCTATTCAAGCCTTCAAGGTATAGATCAGCTCCGGAAATTATGGAGTTAGTAATCATCGATCAAGCAATCAGATCTTCTAGTCTTCTAAGTTCAAAGATATCCATAAGTATCAAATTCAATTTTAAAGATAAAGTTGATGGAGAAATATAATAATGAAAGAATAATCTATTATTATAAATAACCAGATCTACGTCGTCACCATCATAAACTCAAGGCTTCTTCAGAAAGATAAAGGCATAAAGTTATATTAAATAAATATCATCATGCAACTATTCACAAAAAAATAAAGCAATAAATGTCATGTTCCTTGTTCCTTCTATATATTCAGTAGCAGGTGAGCATTGAACCTGCATGATAGTGCTTGCAATGATCCCTTCTAGTTTGTAGTTTAAAAAGAGCTAGAAACCTATCGCATATCCCACTTCAAGAAACAAACACATAGGTCGGTCTCCAATACCGAAGACAAATCTCGTCGCAAAGTAGGGGTAAAGGAACTCGCTCTTTCACTTTGGGAAAATTAATCATATCATGAAGGGTTGATCTTGTATTAAGATTTTTGTGTTCATAAGTTTACAGTTGATAGAGATTTAAAATTTAGAAACACAAATCTCTTTACTGAAATTAATGGAAATCTCGTTTGGGGCGACTTTTTTTACTACGGCTTAAAGTTGCTTTTTAATATAAAAGTTAAAATTTTTGTATTAGAAAGCTGCTTTAAGAAGCAACATAAAAGCCGTCCCAAATGAATATTAAGAGCCTATTTGGGACAGCTTTCTGGTTGTTTTCTTTCAGACAACAACCACCATTTCGTTTAGTTATTACTTCTCACTGCTTTTTAGAAATTTTTGTTTTGATAAATTGTTTTCTACAACCATTATAACGAAGTTGTTTTCTCCGCAACAACTTCACTATCAACTTTATAAAATAATGATTTTAGTTGTCCATACAGATCCTAAGTCTTTCTTACTAGAATTTTTGTAAGGAATTCCTAATGATATTTTTTCAGAGATTTTGTGGACCAATTGATACAAAAGTTAGCTAATCCTTTTGATACTTCCCATCTGTTGTCCAATAGGACTCATTTGACTGCATGAATTAGGAAATTATGATTTCATTAGATTTAGTTTTTTTCTTAATGCAGTTCAAAACATTAAGTACTTTAAAGTTTTAAAATATCTTTTTAACATTTTTAGAAAGCAAGGATTTCATTCACATTCAAAATAAGTGAAAATTAACTGATAATTATGAGTTATATTCATCTCTTTTAAAAAAGAATGACTAAAATTCATATCAATACTTTAATTTTTAAGTATTTGCATGTTACCATAGATTACTATTTAGTTGTATTTTCTAATAAATAAGTTGATTAAAATTTTTAATCATATCATTAATAACATATATATATATATATATATATATATATATATATATATATATATATATATATATATATATATATATATATATATATTTTTGATGGTGGGGAAATCATACTTTTAGAACATATTTTTCATTTAGAATCAACCAAATGAGCCCTTAAGAAAAAGCTTAAGCTCTCCTCAACAAAATAAAGTGGCACTCACATAAATGTGAAATGATCTATGAAAAAGTGCTCATTTTTTTAGCAATATGTCACTTCAATTTTCTTTTTTCCTTTTTGTTAATAATGGGTGATCACATGGGAATGTAACTTTATTTCTCTTTCCCACCTCACAAAGCTAAGAATTCACAACTAGCTAATGGTGGAAGATGGCCTTCTTTTCTCCCACAGTAGATATATCTGCTAGTCTTTTTCTTCTTTGATTGCATCAGCTTCCACTCGTTGAAATTAACGCTTTATGAATGATATAAATGATTTCTTCAGCAGGGAAGAGCTGTTTCATGACAAACCAAAGGAATACACCTCATCAGGGAGAGGGAGGATGTCCCCTTTTGATCAGGTACCAACTTCAAACCAATTATTCAAATTTTCCCATGCAAGCTTTATTGATGATTTAGGCTTCGTTCGGGCAGCTTTTTTGCTGCTTCTCAAAGTAAATTTTTATTACAAAAATTTTCTTTGAGAAGCAATAAGAATGCCGTCCCAAACGAAGCCTTATTGACTTTCTTCGGTGATTTTGTTTTTCTTAATAAAGTTGTAAGTATAGAACGGAAAACATTTCATTGAGAAAAATGTGAACCTTTATTTTGGATTCAATGGTGCAGTGTGAGAGGCAATCCAGAAGCTTTGAGATGATTTCGGATCTTAACTCATCCTGCCTATCAGAGACCAGCTCGAAGAAGCCCATTATCGAGTTCACCTTAGGAAGGCCTTAGCAATCAAAGCTGGAAATTATATAATTATATGTATGTACTGAGCAGATTTTCAAATTCAGACATCTATCGATCTTTTGCATCAGAAGATACTAACCCAGAGTGAGTGAGTGAGAGAGAGATAAAGACAGTGAAGTGTTTACAAAGCATATCAACAATCTAAAGGGCAAAAAGGCCATGTTCTATAAAGTGTCAATTAGTTTTCTGTTTTTAGATGTAAAATGTGTTAAAAATTATGACCTCAAAATTTCCTCCCATCAAATCTTTTTATGATATGATTGAGGTATCTTATTCATTGCAGATATTCGATTAAGGTGCTCAAAGATATGATTAGATCTTTTTTTGCTTGGTTATGAGATTTTTTTGTTGATTTTATAGGATATTATAAAACATTGTAACTAATTACCTATCACTAAATTCAAATATTTTTACCACTATAAATAGAGCCTAAGGAAAAGGGGTTTGTGTGGGTCTTTGGAGAGGCCTATAGCGACTCCAAGTGGATATATATCACTACCAAAAAATTAGAAATCACTAAATACCAAGTAAAACTCAAGAAAAATTACTAGGGAATACTATATCTCATATAGTAACAAGAAAGGAAATGTGCACAAAATAATAATCATTAGAGTTCAAAATCAAAACAACATAAGTTCGAAATTACATAAGATATGCATACAACCAACAACATAAGTTCAAAATTACATAAGATATCCATATAACTAGAAGCATCACATCTAATACTACAGCTCTAACTATATAACCATGCCAAGTAAAACTAAGTTTTATTCATGTGCTAAATTTTCAAAAAATAACTTCATCCATGAAACATTAATGGTGCATGTCAAATACTCTTATGAAGATGAATTATCTCCTTGTTATTAGTTACCTGAGACCAAATTTAAACTCCATTATTTCCTATGCATGCACCAACTTATATAACACGAAACATGCAAAATAAAATTACAATTAATAATTAATGAACAAATTAATTTGATCATTAAGATTAAATCAACCACCACAGCATTGTAAATCACTAAAACCATATGAGCACATTATATAATTCATCAGGGTTCAACGTTAATTAAACTACATGGGGCTTATAATAGGATTTTATATATAATTGCATGTACTCTAACCATAAGGTAGAGTACTAATAAGACTAATCTCATGCTGAAACAAATAGGATTTTATATATAATTGCTTACACATTGTTATCATAGTTATTTTCCACTTGAAATCATTTTCTTAGACATCACAATAAAAGCACATGATATTTCTTCAACCTAATGTACAAGCATTCAAAAAAAAATTAAAAACCCTAGGTTAGGGGACAAACCGATCGCGAGCAGGGAGATCTGGAGTAGCTGGACACGAACGGACGACCAAACTTTGGTCTTCGATGCTGACGAACGGATAGCCGGACTTCGACCTTTGATGGCGACGACTGATCGAAACGAAATCAGAGAAGAGGGCAAAGGCAAGTAGGAGAAGGGGGCGGAATCGAAAGGAAGAAATGAAATGCCGGATCGAATGCCCAACTAGGTTAAGAAGTTAAAACTGTAACTTTTTTGCATCGGTTATAACCGCTGCTATTTGCATCGGTCATAACCGCTGCAAATAAACAGTTTTGTCAGCGGTTTTCAAACCGCCCATAATAAGTGCTACGAAAGATCCTGTTTTTTGATAGTGATATGTGTCTATTTTAGTTCTATCAAGAGGCCAGAGAGGCTCTCGATCTTCTTAGGGAGTAGCTCAATTTTAACTTTCATAATTAAGATGAGAAGAAAGTTACTACTGTGAAAACAAGACCATATTTTGTACGTAAAATCTTCAAGGTGTGTAAATAATTATGACAAAATATTTCTTATTGATGACGAGCCCATAAATATTATGAACTTTAAAGATGTGATAATCAATTCACAAATAAAAATTCTTAGTAATTTGAAACATTAGGGGAACTCTTGGCTTGAGGAGAAATTTGTTCTCCATCAGACAACTAATTATCAAAGGATATCAAGCCACTATCAATGTTGTTGCTGGAAAAGTAACAAATTAAATATGCCTTAATGATTGTCGAATGCACAAGTAATCCCTATACCTCCACCGTTTTTGGAAAAATTAACTGTGCAACTAGTACTGTAGAAACATATTTAAATTTAGGGCATTAAAATAAATGGTTATGATATGAGTGACACTACATGAAAATCACTTATTACCGGCGGCTAGTTCCGGCAGTTATCATAAGATTTCTGGCGGTTTCGGAAAACACTGGCGGCTTTGCAGCGGTTTAAAAACCGCCGGTAAAAAAGGCGTAGGAAATCGTTTCTGGAGGTTTTTGTTTCCGGCGGTTTACCGGTGGCTCGTGCCGCCGGTAGTTTTTCTAGCGGTCATTACGTCGGTGACCGCCGGTTATTTACCGGCGGCAAACCGGCTGTTTAACCTCCGGTTTGGTCGAATATTTCCGGCGGCCTAACCGCCGGAATAGCGTCGGTAGATTCTCAATGCTAAAATTTATTTTGTAAATTTAATGTTTTTTATATCTTGAGCAAACAAAATAATTTAAGCAAATCAAAGAGGTTTAGTTTCTCTAAGTTTATGAGAAAACTAAATATTAAAATATTATATTTGGTGTGTACAAACATAGGATCAGAGGTCAACCCTCTTTTTTTTTTTTTTTTTTTAGAAAACACAAGGATGGACCTATGCATTAATATTCAAAATATGTTACAAGTCCTTAAAAAAATCGAATACTCAAAGAGATACGATCAAAAAGTTAAAAAATTTTAAGATTCAAATATCACTATCTAATTACAATCCAAAAAATAAAAAAAGGAAAAGAAATCTAAGGAAAGTAGACAAGGAGTCAAACCCAAAAATAAGAAGTCCAAAACCAATATATTCAATAATTGCAAACCATCATCAGGTTGAGGAATATGAAGGCGCGAAAGGGCACAGCTAAAAGGACCATCAATTACACTGGATCAAAACAACCAAAAGATGCATGTTAGAGTGAGATTAATTTTCATTGATATGACAATATATGTTGTAAGATATTATATTAT
This sequence comes from Dendrobium officinale, assembly GCA_019514585.1. Taxonomy (NCBI): domain Eukaryota; kingdom Viridiplantae; phylum Streptophyta; class Magnoliopsida; order Asparagales; family Orchidaceae; genus Dendrobium; species Dendrobium officinale. Next base: position 29,610,144 of record CM033696.1, read on the forward strand.
TGACTTTAAGATATCTTATAAAATTTTGTAACTAAGTATATATCTTCAAAATCATGCTTTTTTGTTACCATAAAAAGAGCTTTAGAAGAAGGATTTTGCATTCCACCAAAGAAGTAAACAACGAACTAAGAGGAATGCATAGAGGAGGAGATGGGGTTGTCATTCAAGAAAGAAATAGAGTTTTTGGGTGCTTTTATTAGTGTTCATTGGCTTTTTTAAGAGAGAGTTTTCGCTATTAATTTTTATATATTCTAGTAAGAGTATAAGCTCTCATTAATTTGGACTCCTATAATATATATATATATATATATATGAGAAAATAGCGACTATATCATCAATAATATATTCTTTTTCAACTCTATAGAGAGGAATCTAAATTTATATGAAACCTTAACATCTTTATATAACCTATTTGAAGTTTAATGAATTATTCAATCTATATATAACTATGAATATATGTAGATCTCACTAACATATATAAAACATTTTGTATTGTGTATGCAAGCTTTATTGTATTTATTCTCTTAATTTTATTTAATTTTTTATCCAAATTTTTATTACTACTATAACAAAATAAAAGATTAGAAGACTTCTAGGATCTGAGAGAGAGAGAGAGAGAGAGAGAGAGAGAGAGGAGGATGGAGTGTATATATATAATAACTGTGTCGTATTCATACATTTCAGCTTTTACACAGGCTTATGCTGGTGAATCAACTGCTTATGGAAAGCAAGTAAAAAGCCCGGCTCCTTCTTTGACATTTTCCTCTTACCATTAAATCTTTCATTAATGCAAGGATGAACCCTCAGCTCTGCGCCCTGCAGCTGCATTTTTTTCTTCCTCCCTCTCTCTCTCTCTCTCTCTCCTCACCTCCCAAAAAAAAACTTTTTTTCTTTCCTGACAGCAGCTGATTTATAAATGTAGTCAATGCCAAAACATGAACAGAAGAGAGAGAGAGAGTCCTGTAGACTGTATTGTAGAGCACCATGCAGAGAAGGGAGCTCAAATTATTTCAGAATGATTACTCCATGATGGGGAGTGTATGATCTGTCTGTATCATTCAATATGGACCTTGTCTCTCAACCACTTCTTTCTCTCTCTAAATATCATCTTTTCTCTCACTATAAACCATTGATGAGTGATGATGCTACCGATGAAGACAAAGGGTAGGCACCCCCATTGTCAGTCTTCCTCAGGTCATTCATGTCTTCAACAAGTGGACCCGCACATAGATGAGGTTGAAGTTTTTTTTTTTTTTTTTTGATTGAGTGTTACAGCAAAAAGAATCCAATCTCAAAATTTTGATAATATTTTTTTAAATTATTATTATTATTATTATTATTTATGAAGTTAGTGTTGAATAGTTAATTTAGAATTTGTTGAGATAATTTTTTCACAATTATAATTTTCTTACTGCAACTATAATCTTACTTAATTAGACCTTTTTATTTTGAAAAATGATGAGAAATACTTTCTTATAGCTAAATATGAGCATGATAGCTATTATTTAAATATTTGTAATAATATTATATAATAATTATTTCAGGCAATTACAACTGTCCCAAACAACAATAATATAAAAAATATATATAACTTTAAACAATACAAATCTTCATCCAAAAAAATCTTTAAAAATTTTTATCAATCAATTATTTGAAGCAACTTATCTTCCACTTCCATTTGATCATATTTTTTTTTTTTGAAACATTTAGGTCAATTAAACTAAAATCATACACATTAATTTAAGAATATGAAATTAATAGTCAAAGCTTCCAACCGGCAGATTAAGATTAGAGCTTAGATTAAACGGAAAAATTATTTTGTGAGAATGTTGGACGCAGTTTTGAGGCGAATCAAAACGCACTACATCACTTCTTTACTGTGTATTGCGGCTCTGTACCCATTGTGTACTATGTGACATAGCGCGCTTTGATTCGCCTCCGAATAATACAGCCCAAATAATTTCTAGAATTAAGGACGCTATGGCTTTGGTATAGCTGGAGGCATAGGGTAGGCAACAGGGATAAAAAGGAGAATTTAGAAGAAAAAGTCAAATCTAATGGTCAACAAGTCAAGCTGAGGGCTTCGGTAATGGGGCTAAAGATTTGTTCCAAGTTTCGAGATCCGGATGTGATTAGATCAGGTGAGACTTCGAGCCATTGTCAGTTTTGAATGGAGAAAATGCTTAGTTTTTTTATTTATTTATTTATTTTTAATGAAGGTTTAGCCTAGATAAAAAAATTGTAATGCCCAAGTAAACATTAAAAGCAACCTAATAAAGAACTAAAAATAATTGAGGGGGAGCAATTGCCCCCATAAAAAAAAATTAAAACTTTTAGTACATTAAAACTACTTGTATTGTAGTTTTCACCTTAATTAGAATTTGAAGTTGATAGTTTCTCATTTGTTATTTCGTATGTTCTCATATTTTATATCTTTTTTCAATCTTATTTTGATAAAAATTGAAATCCCCAAACTTTTAATAAAATGAATAACTTAAATAAAAAATTCAAAAGTAAAACTTTAAAATAATATAGGATAATTTATAGTACTTCCGAGTAGGGGTGTCAATTTTGGGTCACGAGTCGGGTTCGGGTCGGACCCGGAACTGACCTGGGTTCAAACAGGTCGACCCTAACTCGACCCGGATAGGTAAACGGGTCGAAAATGCGAATCCGAACCCGACCCGGCAGGTTGCCGGGTTGACCCGACCCGACACGGCGCGCGGGCGACACGGTGCGACGCGGGCGAGCAACGAAGTCACGGGCGAGCGAGGCGGTCATGGGCAGCGACGCTGGCAGTGATGTGGGCACGCGGTGCGACGAGGCCGAGCGATGCGCGCGGTGCGACCCGGGCTAGCGGTGCGACACGGGCAAGGTCGCGGTCGCGGGCAGCGACGCGGGTAGGGCTTCAAACGGGTTTCCGGGTTGACCTGCCGGGTCAACCCGAACCTGACCTGCCGGGTCAACCCGAACCTGACCCGTTTTTTAAACGGGTCGAACCCGGGAACCCGAACCCGACCCATTTTGAAAACGGGTCGGGTCTAACCCGAAATTCCGGGTCGGATTTTCTTATCGTGTCAAATATTGACACCCCTACTTCCGAGCTTCTCATAATTCAATGCTCCATATACTTATTTTATTCTTTGATCCTTGAAAAAGCCTATTCCAAAATTGAACTAAATATATTTAAATTACACAATAATATTCTTCTTTAAACTTTGAAATCATTAGCTTTGGTCAAAACGCGCTAGGGTTTTTCCTGCTCTGGCGTCTTCCTGGGCGATTTTGCGGCTCCGAGGGTTTTTCGTTTCTCGATCGATTCTCCGTCGATCTTTCACTGCGTCTGGTTTTATTAGTTTGTCCCTGACTGGCCTTCTGGCCTTTCGCGTCTCTTCTCCTCATGGAGAAGAGTTTGTCGCCGGCTGTTTGGGGCGCTCCGCCTTCATCGTTTGAGGCTCCAGCCAAAGGTTTGCCTGGTTCTTCTGCTTCCGCTTCTACATCCCGGTCCTTCCGTGATGTTCTTGCGGGAACTTCTGCTTCAACTCCTCCGGTAATCTCTTTTACCAAATCTTCTGTTAAAGGTGTTCCGGCTCTTTTAATGTCGGAAGATGATATCTTGAAATTAGCTAGTCCGTATCAATTTACTCTGATTGGTAAGTTTTCTGTGAGGCGTCCTAATCTGGATGCTATTAGGAATTTTTTTGCTAAGCTTAAACTGTCCGGAAATTTTTCCATTGGGCTGCTTGATGCTAGACACGTCTCCATACAGTTGTCGAATGATCTTGATTACAGTCGTGTTTTCTCTAGGAGATCTTATTATATTCTTAACTGTCAAATGAGGTTATTAAAATGGACTCCTTTCTTTGATGTCAAAGAAGAATCTCCGATTGTGCCGATATGGATCTCTTTTCCTAATTTACGGCTACATTTTTTTAATACTCATGTTCTTCATGCTTTAGGTTCCATTTTTGGTCGACCTTTACAAACTGACCAAGCTATTGCTAATCGTTCAAGACCCTTTGTGGCGAGGGTTCTTGTGGAAATTGATATCACTAAGAAACATCCGAAAGACATATGGATTGGTTCTGAAAATTGTGGGTATTTACAAAAAGTGGATTTTGAAAATGTTCCCGATTTCTGCTTGCATTGTAAGATTCACGGTCATGCGATTCAAGATTGTTTTGTTGCTCATCCCCAACTGAAAAAGAACACTGAAGGGAAAAAAATATTGAATGTCTTGGTTGGTAGAGATTCTAATGTGCTGGACAGAAATGAGATCTTGATGGGTGGTGCTCTTAATCCTCCACTTTCAAAGCCTTATAACAAGGAAAATGACACTGAGTCTTCTGCTTGTGACACTAATAATGGAGATCCGATTTTGAAGGAAAATATTGTGGAGGGTGATATGAATAATACTAGAGGAAGGGATGAGGAGAATGAAGTTAATAAGACTTCTAGTAATGCAGAGGAAATGGTTGGTGGGAAAACTGAGGAAGCCGATTCCTCTATTTCGGTTAAAATACTTTTGGGGAATGAAAACAGGGCATGCGTTTCTTTAAATAACGGTAATAATGAGTCTGGCACTATTCAAAAGGAAACTGGCAGTAAAGCTGACGGGAAGGGGTCTGACTTGAAGGAGTTGGAAGATAAAGTGGATGGGATGGAAGAAGGGGAAATCGAAATTGTTTTACCCGTGGACAATTTAAGTAATTTGAATGCTGATTCTGTGTCTGATTCCCATTATAAGGGCAAGAAGGTGGAGGATGACTTCATAGTCCAATCCAAAAAAAAAGGTAAAAATAAAAAGGCTGCTCCTCCTGAATCCCCTAGGGCCACTAGAGCTTCCAATAAAGTTGTTAATGATTAAAGCTCTTATCTGGAACATCAGGGGGGTCGGTGCTTCTCCTTCTCAAGATCGGGTTAAGAATCTTTGTAGGATTAATGATATTCAATTATTGGTTTTACTCGAGCCTTTCGTTTCTGTTACTAAATTGGATTCTGTTCGTAAAATTTTGGGTTTTCATCATGCCTTTGCTAATTGCTCTAATAAGATCTGGATTTTTTGGAAACAATTTATTACTTTTGACATTCTCATTGATCTGCCTCAAGTTATTCATGCTAATGTCACTATTAATCATATCTCTAGTTTTGCTTCTTTTGTGTATGCCTCCTGTACTAGAATGGGTAGGAAAATATTATGGGATCAACTCTCCTCCTTCGCTACCACTATTAATGCTCCTTGGATGGTTGGTGGTGACTTTAATTGTATTACTAATGGCTCTGAGAGAATTGGTGGTAAGCCACCAAATTTTATGGCGATGGAGGATTTTAATGATATGATTGTTAATTGTAATTTGCATGATATTGAATTTTCGGGCAGTGGTTTTACCTGGAATAAAGGTACCATGTGGCAAAGGCTGGATCGTATCCTTTTTAATGATCAATTGATATCTACTTTTTCTTATACCCATACTGAACACTTAACCAGAACTCTTTCTGATCATTCTCCTCTTTTACTTAATGTTTTAAAAAATACTAATAACTCTTTTCAACCTTTCTGGTTTCAGAATATGTGGCTCTTGGATAATAGGTTTGAGGATATTGTTAAAAGCAATTGGGAAGCTCCTCTTTTTCCTGACAACAATGTGACTGGTATGTCTAGACTGTGGCTCAAGCTTAAGAGGCTTAAGCAATCTCTTAGATGGTGGAATAAGTGCATCTTTAAAAATGTCTTTACTAATATCAAGCTTGCTGAGAGTAATGTGGCCAATGCTGATTTAGCCTATATGCATGATGCCTCCATTACCAATCTTTCTAATCTGAATAATGCCAAGCATATTTTGTTTAATTTGCAGGAAAAAGAAGAAGCTTTTTGGAGACAAAAAGCTTCTGCTAAGTTTCTTGTTGATGGGGATAGGAATACTTCTTACTTTCATAATATTGCTAACCATAACAACACTAGTAGGATTATTCATAAGCTTACGACTCCTGAGGGTGATGAGATTACTAATCCTGATTTGATTGTTGATTCAGGTACCAAGTTTTTTGAAAAGATTTTCAACAATAATTTTAGGCCGGATTTAAATACTGATTTCTATTTTAGGCCTTCTATTGTTTCCAATGACGATAATGTTATGTTGACCAAAACTCCGAATGAAGAGGAAATTCTGAATACTTTAAATAACATGAACTCTGATTCCGTGGCTGGTCCTGATGGCTTCACGAACAAGTTTTTTTCAAAAATGCTGGTATATTATCAAACAGGACATTGTGGATGCTGTTGTTGAATTTTTTGAAGGTGTTATTATGCCTAAATTTTTTACTACCACGTCCATTGTTTTAATTCCTAAGACTAATGGTGCTAATTACTGGAATAATTTTTTGCCTATTAGTTTATGTACCTTCTTTAATAAGCTTATTGCTAAAATTTTGGTTGGTAGGCTTGCTACTGTACTTCCTAAAATTATTTCTTTAGAACAAACTGGTTTTGTCAAAGGTAGATCGATTTTCGACAATGTCTTACTTACTCAAGAGCTTGTGCACGACCTTAATGCTAATATTTCTGGTGGTAATGTTATTTTTAAGATGGATATCACTAAGGCTTATGATAACTTGAATTGGGTTTTTCTTTACAAAATTCTCAATCTTTTTGGATTCAATGTGAGATTTTTGAATCTTATCAAGAATTGTATTGAGAATTGTCATTTTTCTATTATTATTAATGGTAAGTCCCATGGTTTTTTTAAGTCCTCCAATGGGATCAGACAGGGTGATCCCTTATCCCCGTCCTTGTTTATCATTGCTGTGGAATTTTTATCTCGGGGGATTAATAATCTGTTCCGTTTTCATCCTAATTTATACTACAAAACGAATGGTGGTCTTCCTATTACCCATTTAAGCTTTGCTGATGATTTTATTATTTTCTCCAATGGATCTATGAATATGTTGAATTTACTTTTTAGATTCTTGAAAAATTTTCAACAAGCTAGTGGCTTAATTTTTAATTCTTCTAAGTGCTCTTTTATTCCTGCTAAGTCTATTTCTGTTAATCGTATTGCTAACATGGAAAGGAAGTTTGGTGTTAATAAGACCGGTTTTCCTATCAATTATCTTGGTGTCCCTCTGTTTAAAGGTAAGAAACGGTCTCACCTTTTTGCTGAGGTTTTTAAGATGATTCACAAGAAACTTTCTTCTTGGGCCTTTAATTTTTTGTCTTATGGTGGTAGAATTGTTTTGATTAAGCATGTTTTAAGCTCCATTCCGATTTACCTGATGCACACTTTAAGCCCTACTAAGCATATCTGTCACAAAATGGAAATTATTTTTAATAAGTTTCTTTGGGGTTCTAAAGATGGTAAGCATTCCATTATATGGAGTTCTTGGAATAAATGTGTTGGTATTAAAGAGGAGGGAAGACTTGGTTTTCGTTCCTTGTTTGATATGGTTAAGTCCTTTAATCATAAACTTTGGTTTTCTTTTAGATCTTTGAAAAGTTTATGGGCTAAATTCATGTTGGCCAAATACTGCTCTGTCAATCATCCTTTGATGTGTTATTTTAAACCAGGGGATTCTTTCAACTGGAAAAGACTTTGTAATGTCAAATGGGGAGCTGAAGAATTCATCCAATGGGGTGTAGGTGTTGGGAACATCTATTTCTGGCAAGATAAGTGGTTGGGTAACTTCTCTATTGATAATCTTTTAAATACTCAATCGATTTCTACTTTAAAAGTTAAAGATGTTTTTATTAATGGTACTTGGAATGTGAATTTGTTTGCTAATATGATTCCTAATACCATTATTACTTTAATTACTAAGATTTCCATTTTTGAGGAGAATGAGGACTGCATCTTATTTAGTAAGTCCACTGATGGCCGGTTTGATACTAAAGTTGTTTGGAACTTGATCAGATAGATGCTGCCCAACAACTATCTTTTCAAATATATTTGGCACTCTAATATCCCTTCTACTTACTCCTTTTTACTCTGGAGAATTCTTCACAACTTCTTACCTGTTGACTCTCTTTTGATTAAAAAAGGGTTGGTTATCGTTTCTAAATGCCAATGTTGTTACCATCTGGAAAACCTGAACCACGTTTTCATCAATGGCCCGATTGCTATCAAAGTGTGGTTATACTTTGACAATATTTTTAATGTTCTTAAAGGTCCTCATTATGATTCGATGAATGCAATGCTTAGTGATTGGATGGTTCCTACTAAAGGCCATATTAGAAATATCATTCCTGTCCTCATTTGTTGGTATTTATGGGATAGCCGTAATGCTTCCAAGCATGAGAATGTTGGCATGAATGCCTTAAAGATCATTGCTAGAGTGAAGAATAAGATTTTTCAACTTCATAGTGCCAATTTAATTAATGTCGGGTCTTTTAAGAATTGTATTAACACTGCTTTGCTTTTGGGTTTGAAGTTACTGTTTGAGCCTATTATCAAAAACGAGAAGTTGATTTTCTGGAAACGCCCTGCTCAAAATTGTCTCAAACTCAATACGGATGGCTCTTTTAATAACGTGAACGCTGGTTGTGGTGGTATTATTCGTGATCATATGGGTATGGTTGTTATGGCTTATGCTGGGCCTTCCCCTGCTGATAACGCTTTGCAAGCTGAGATTGATAGCTTGCTGTATGGGATCCAGTTATGTCTCTCTCTTGGTATTAATAACGTTTGGGTGGAAGTGGATGCCTTGCTTTTAATTCAGTATATTAATGGCGTTTCCATGAACAACCCTAATAATTTTTACAAAATCAGAGACATTAAACATTGTCTTTCTAGTTTTAATTTTTCTATATCTCATATTTTGCGTGAAGGTAATGCTGTGGCGGATGGCTTAGCTAAGTTGGGTTGTGCCATGGATGGTTTTGTTCTTTTTAACGATATTTCCCTTCCCAGGGAAATTAAAGGTCTTATCAGGTTGGACCGGATGGGGCTTCCTTATTTGAGGATCTAATCGTTTCTGCTGCCTTGGTTTCGGGTTGTTCTTACTTGTTTGGTGCTTTAGGTTGTAACCTTATTTGGTGCGTTTGTTGACTTTCTGCCCTCCTGTTTATTCCTATTTCTCATCCGTTGTCTTCGCTGTGGTTTGGTTACTGGTTGGGTACCAGGTGCTGGACTTGTTTTTTTATGCGTTTTTCCTTTTGCTGGATTGTTCTGTTATATATTATTGGATTATATTGTTATTCCTGATGGGGCACTTCTCTTTCCGTCTTTTGGTATCTCTGCATATTAATACCATGTTAATTGTTGCAATTATATATTTGGTGACTTGGTTTTTACTGGTGACTGCCTGGAAGGGGCATAACTCATTTGAGGTTTTGTTTGCTGGCTTATATTTTTGGCTGGGGTGGGTTTGCTGTTGCGGCATTTCTCATCTGGTTAGCATTAAAACATGTAAGTCCTTTATTTTGTTGATATTCGGCAGTCCTGGGAACATTTTCCTTCTTTAGATCTGTTTTTTGTTATTAGTATCTCTTGTTTGTGGTATTTTTGCTCTAGTTTCCTTGCAGGCCTTTTTTTCAGGTTTTTGGAGCTCCGCGCTCGTTTTGTGCAGGGGACGTTTGCTGTTGAGAGGGACATGCGGATTGCGGTTATTTTTTCCCTTTGCTTTTTGTTTCATAGAATGTTCCTAGGGTGCTATGTTCTTTTGAGTAGTAGGGAAATCCGGCTCTTAGGTTTCTTTTTTATTTTATTTGTAGCTCTTCGGAGCAGTCGTGAGCTAGATTTCCCTTTAAGGACTGTGTAATTTTTTCCCGATCTAACGCGTAAGCCCGTAGGTGGGTTTTAACCCAAAAAAAAAAAAACTTTGAAATCATTAAAAAAAAAAAATCAATACTTTTATCGAGAATATTCTCATATATTACTTCTGTTATGATGTAATTAACTATAAGAACTTGGCTTTATGAGGGACATATATTGAGATAAAAATAAATCATATCTTACTCACATTAGATCAAGAAAATGTCTCTACAAACATATATATTGTAGAATATCATTTATGTATTTTGAGATTATATATTATTCTCTATATCATATTTGATAACAAAAAATAAAAATTTTAAATATATATTTTATCCATACAACAAATTCAAATCTTATTTGAACTATATTCGAACCTCATATAACAAGAATGTAGATTATAACTTTCAAAATAAAAGAGATTCTTACAAAATTAAATTCATTATTATAATATGATCCAATCGAATAAAAGTTAGAGATAATATAGACTTTCAAATCAATTACACTCAAATATATTTTTTTACAAAGGCAATATTTACATTCAAATGACTTTCACATTACATACTTTCAAATTATCAACTAACATTTAAATAACAAGAATCACTATATATTAAAGCCTTTGCTTTGGCTTTAAATTTAAATAATATTCAATAATCTTTTTCCTTATTTATGTCTCATAAGCAATGATTGATAAGGTCAATGATCTTTATGTCTAATGTATAGAGTATAAGGGCAACTCCAATGGAACGGCAAACACTTATTTGTCGTTCTTGCTTTGCTCCGACCGACCGTCATTTTTGACGACATTTGATTACAGATGAACAGTGCGACGCCAATATTGGCGTTGCACTGTTCATCTGCGCCATTCTTTTATCTCTACCGAACTTTGAGAAAAAGGCGTGAATGAAGAGAACGACGGTTTACGGGGCAAAATGGCGTTCTGTTGGAGATGAATCACGGCATTTTTTGGTTTCACTGCATTTTGGAGTGAAAAATGAGATTTTCTGTTGGAGATTCCTAAGTGTCTTTAAATCTTAAATATATCATATTGTGCCAATTTCATAGCTCACGGACTCTATAAATATTTTTTGGATGTTTGATGGATGCTTCAAATATAATTCCTTAATATTTTCTCCTTAAATTAAATTTTGTTATTACATATACAAGTAACTTTTCTCCAAATCATCTTTATTCTTAAATATTTGCCAAACTCTTTTAACAGTTACACGAACCTGATTTGAACCTACTTTTTTAACCTATATGATTCTAAGTTCATGTTATAATTAAAATATCATCAATTTTTATAAACTGTTCCTCATAACTAATATAAATTAATATATAATTACTTCAATCATATGACCACAACATTATTTAAATATTAAAAATGTTTATTTATAAATAATAATTTTTAGTTAGATTACTTCATATAAATATACTACTATATGTATATATATATATATATTATGAGGGATATAAAGTCAAATTTCTCATTTCATCTAACGTATTCCTAATTGGGTTGAATGAGAGGTGGTTACTATTTTTTTTGGGAAGGGGGCACACATCCTTGGCTAACCTAGAAGAGATGCCCATCCAAAAAATCTCCCGACCCGAACTTGATTGAGCCCTACTTAAGAGTCGCTGTCGTTCGAGAGGAATTGTGCACGGGCTGGGGGTTTCCCAAACTCACTCGCCCACCAACCAGACTAAACAATGGTGGTGGGTAGGTGGTTACATTTTTAAACAACTTTGGATGGCCAACACAATTATGGGAGGATCTATTTCTTCAAATCAGTAATGTTATCATGTGGTTGTCTTTAATCTGTTTGTTCGTTGGGAGATCATGCTACCAACAACAAGATCCTAATTTCAGATCTTACATATATGCGAGTTTAGCATTAAATTTGCTCAAAAGTAATTAAAATGAGAAAAAAAAAAAAAAAAAAAAAACTCTTTCAACCCTTTTGCCGACTTCTCACTCCTTGCTGCAATGGCCGTTGCTATCATGTCTTCCTTCTACATTTCTCTTCTAAACCCAAGCAAAACCCTAAGCATTTTAATACCAGAAAACCCTCTCCCCAAGAGCTGCAGGCTCCAATCACGGACTTTTGTCTGCCGCCGAAGCAGCTCCATCTTGCACAGATGCGCATCGGTTTCCGGAAGAAACCTCTCCGCTGCTCCCTCGGCAACAAGAAATTATGAGGTTAAATAGACAATATAGAGCTATCTTTCAAATTTCCTGCTCAAAATTATTGCTTTCCCCACTTAAGCAACTGTTCAAAATGAGAACTTTTCGTGAATTTGGTGATTCCCTGAGCAAAATACTTGATTTTGATGTCAAATTTTGTTCGGTTCTCTGCCTCTAATTGTTCTAAATAAAACCCTGATGTAGCGCAGTTTTTTGATGGTGGTACGGACGTAGAGCTAAGGCTCCATATATCAGCCCTTGGTGTTGAAAGCTCCAGTGACATATTTGTGGATGTGGACGATTGTTCCCTGCTAATTAGGGTTAAAGCATCCGGTACTCTTAGAACCTTAATGCAAACTGATTGTTTGTTTGAGAGGGTAAAACCAGCTGAAACTATATGGTTCGTATTTACTGAGATTAAAAAGTTTTCCATCTAATAGTTTTGTTACCAGAGTCTGAAAAATTCCTCAGGTACATAGATGAGGATCAACTGGTAGTTAACCTAAAGAAGCGTGAGGCAGAACTGAAGTGGCCTGATGTCATGGAATCCTGGGAGTCCCTTATATTGGCCGCTCCGCAGCTCCTTAAAGGAACATCAATCTATGTCATTGGACAATCCACAGAAATTAATCAAGAAGTTGCTAAAGTTCTTGCTGTTGGTATCGGGTATGCAGTTTTACCTTGTAATTTTCTTCTTGATGTTTTGTTTTGACATTTTGAAAATTTTCCTGATATGCATTTGATGAATGATTTGATCTTGTCCACGGTATGTAGGTCTTAGGTATGCAATTATGCTACTGTTCTAACACTTGGATATTGACAATGTGAAATTCTAAACTGTTAATGTAATCATTGATCATGTTCTTTGTTTCTTACAACACTAATCTATTTGTCAGGATGCCTTTTTATCCATTGGAAATTGATGAAGAGTTAAAGATTTGGAAAGGAAAACACTCCTAAGGATTTCAATTTATCTAATATGATCCTATTCTTTGACATCTAACTAATTGATTTATATATTTTAAAAAGTAATGCCAATTTTGATATAAGAGATACAAAATTAAAATTTTCTCGATGTAGAGTTAGTAAATTCATCGCACTTTAATAATTTGGAATAACCAAAAAAATGATACTATTATTTAACCTTTAACTGTGACATCTGCAAATTTTCAAAAATAAAGCCCACATTGATGCTTGAAATTTTGGAAACATTCTATGGAGGACTTTCACTCATGCTATCTTTCCCAAATATTCTATGGAGGATTAAATAGGTCAACTTCCTCAACGTCGTACCAATATAAATAGTTGTAACCTTCATCAAGTGTTAGAGAAGCAAGAAATCACCCAACAAACTAGAAAGTGATACATACGAGATTTTATCTTCTTTATCTATATTTATCTAAAATTTACTTTGCCCCTCTTTGGAGTATTCTATCGGTGTTGTGATTTTAAGAAGGCCAACATGTCTGAGTACAATTGCGAGAATCACATTAAGTACTCAATCTAAATATCTTTGGTGGAAAATTGCATATCATATATTCACATTTCATTTTCTTTGTTTACTATGATATTTTTGAAAATATTTTTTTCAAATGTTGTATGAATTGAAGTGTCTTGGTTAAAACACATTGATGAACCTGTGGCGCTTCCATGGCCATTCGATTGAAATTAAGGTTGTTGTGGCATATCGTTGTCTATCTCTGTGGTCACATTGGTTTGTCTCTTAAATAAGTCGTCCTCTTATGTGGACTGATTTAGTATATGGAACCTCTCTGAAAGTTTCTAAACCTTTTTTTTTTTTTTTTTTTTAAGTGAAGCTTGCGATATATTTAGATGAGCCAGTCCTTATATTTATTATGGTGTATATAATAAATCCTTGTGGCTTAAAATTTTGTACTAGTGTTGGTTTCTAAGGCTGCAGAGTCTATTCTATCATCATACGCTTAAGAAGTAATTAGAGTTTTTAGATTTATCTTCATTCTCTTGAGTTCTTATGAGTTTGTATTAGTGAAGGATAACTTGGGATCAGAGAATCCTAAGCTTACATATTTATGAGAATACTAGATTCGCAAGCTCGTGATAAGTGTTATCATGGGAAATGCATGAGCAAGGTTGAGGACATGTTTAGTAAACCTCAGGATATATCTTTAAGATAACTTATTTAACTAAAAATATTTCCTCCTCCATGGGGCTTTTGAAAATTTTCAATTGTTGTTGTAACCATATTATGTCATCCAACTATTCTCACGTGTCAATCTGTAGATCTCACATATAGCAACACTACGAACTTGGTAGTTCAAGAACAAGCGGCATGGATGTGGTATAGCAAATTGATAACTTATACATTCAGGTTTCTCTGATGATTCATGGCACTGATGTGGATGCTCAGAATTTGTTGTCCTTTTTGAGATTGATCTTAATATTTTTATTGTATATTTTATGATTTAGTAGATGCCACAACCTTTTATTGGAATGTAAGCCCCAATGGAGCTAGCTTTCTTTAGTTGGCTACTATGATGGATATGATTTATGTGTATCACATCTGTAGAGTTGTGAATGACTCAAAGATCTCTAGAAAATCAATATTTGGCTTGGATTGAGCTCAAATGGAAGTCAACGAGCCGACCAACAAGGCAAGTATGGCTCAGATTAAGCTAGTTCACAGTCGGATTGAATGCATATACACATCTTTAATAGAATCGTTCACAAGCTCAAATGGAAACCTAACCACTGTTGTCTAACGTGGTAGCAATGGTGCAATAATTTATCTTTTAGCTAAAGATTAATCATTTTAATTCTGGATTATCCCCTGTAACTTTGATAGAATCGTTCTTACTAACTTTGCATTGAAATTGACTTAAAATTACATTGCCAAAATGCATGTTGATGTGTGCTAGTGGCTAAGGAAATGATGAATAATCAGAATGTTTTGTTCTTCCTGCACTATCTTAGCTTGTATGATGATTTGCAATGTTATAAAAATTCAGTTTATTATTTAATTTCCACTCAGACAACTTGCTTGAAACTTTTTCCTCTTTTTCAATATATTTCTAATAAACACAATTTTACAGATATACCCCACTATTTACTAGTGAAGTATTGGAAAAATGTGCCGGGCAATCAGTTGATTCCTGTAAGTGTGCCAGTGTACTCTCTTTTTTCATATTGCCCTCATTTAAGAAGTGATATGCAGAGCTTTGTTCATTCTTGACCATGCCTAATAACCTCTTGCCTCTTCTTCTGTCTAGGACAATTACTCATTTCTTTCAAGATCCAATTCAGAATATTTGACTCTAAAAAGGAAATTTTCTCCCTAGTTGCCCTAAACATGGGACGCTTCATGTCAACTATTTAGGAAGTACTTTGCACTAATCTTGAAATGCATTATTAGGAGTCTGGATTACTTGTTATCCTGGGGATTTTTTTTAATACGGGCCACTCATATTCCAACTTGTAGGTTAAATCTTCAGTTTCTAAAAGAGTAGCACCTGATATTACGATAAATTGAATCAAAGCTATGCATAAAGAAACTAAAAGATAACTTTGACTTTATTTTGTCGCTTCATCAATGTTTTGAGCTTAAAACAACACTAGATTCTTGGTTTATCTTGAGCGACTACTGGAGTTTAATATATGAAAATGCTATATTGGTCAAAGTGAACAAATGGATTGGTTCATGAATCATGTAAGCTGGTGTGTTATGATTTATGAATATTTGATTTATTGAATTGAGAAACAAAGGTTAATGCACAAAGTTTTAATTTCTAAATGATAAATGAAAGTAAAATAGGTTTAGTAGAATTTCCTGACCAAAAAAGAGTCTTAGGGGGAACAAATAACCACCATTTTAGTTGTTCCACGTAATTAATTGAAGCAAGGGTAATACACTTGACATAATGAAAAGAATGAATAAGAGCTTACACATCCATAGCTCATAATAAAAAATTTGAAAGAAATAGTGGATTCTTACTTGTCTATGTATTTGATACTACTTAAATAGGTTTTTTGGACATTTGAATTTCATATAGTGCATTGTTATAAACTAGGAAAAATATGGTGAAAATGGTAATATAAGATAATAATGAGATTAGCACCTATTTTAGATTAGACAGTGATGAATACATTAGATGGTTTGGCCATATATCATGTAGGGAAGAAGACAAATCGATTAGATAGCTAGATTGAGTTAATGACAAAGCATTCTAAAGGAAAGGGATATTCTACGGTGACATGGTTAAAAAGCGAATCATGATACAAGTCGCCAGTACGAGTTTTAATACTTTAGTTGATGTTATATTAGTAGTTTCTTTGTGTATTCATCGAGATTTCACTATTTTAAAACTTATTAATTATTTCATATTTTAGTTTTATTTTTGTAATATAAGTGATATATACTTGTATTTTAGGGTATTCTCCTCTTTTTTCCTTGCCTATTTTATCTCTTGTATTTATTATATATAGGCACATGAATTATAGTGAAATAAATTTAAGTAGTTTTTAATTGTCATAATATGGTATCAAAGGCTGACTAGTATTTAGCCATTAATCATTTATCACCCTTCCCCCCACCATTACTCTCATTCCCTCGTCATTTTCTCATGCTCCTCCCACATATTATAACCGCCTACCTACATGGGTTCGATGCCTTGCACTGGCCTAATGCACATGCTCGCCTCCATCCTAATCTAATAGCTCTCGTGCACCTATTGTATGAAATATTGTTATGCCTCTGTCTCTCACACTCATCGCAGCCTTCTGACTCACTTGGTCCTTGTGTGTGTTTCCGTTAGCATGCTCTCACTTGCATATGTATCTACTAAATAATCTCATCCTATGATTACTCTGCAACTTTGTTTAAGCGTGACCTCTCGATTTATATGACTAATTAACTCATAGTTGTCTCCTTTTTTTTGTGGTGTTCATTGAGAGTTTTCTGTACTTCTTTCTATAAAATAAAATTCTCCAATATTAGTTACATTATCAAACTCAATAAATATCAACCATCTCTTATAGTCTTTGCCTTTTCATTTCTCTTTTGAATCTCATAAAAGAACTTAATTATATGGGTTTTCCTTTATTGTCTTAACATGTGACCGCTATGATCCTTGGTTTTACTAGTCCTCATTCTGGAATATTTTCTTTACCAAGAAGAATATGATCATATACCACATAAGGTTTACTCTTGAATATTGTCTTAACATGTGACCGCTATGATTCTATTTGACTACCTCTCTTCTCATGAGGTTTCCTCTCGATTACAGTTGCCCTGACTCTAGTATATCTTGGGTCTTAGATTATGGTGCCTCTTCACATATGACACATAAAACACAATTCATTTTATCTTTGATCATCATTATATATGGATCTCCCTCTCCTATCATTAGGAAAGATTTTATTTGTCTCTCATCAAAACTAGTCAATATTTTGTCTTCCCAATTTACCTTTTATTGTTAAATTATCTTACAAAATCTCATAACTAATCAATGACTTTTTATCATCCCTCCCACTATTTTTTTGGATATTAAAACAAAGAGTAAAATTAGGGGTGATGTTGAAGTTGGAAGCATTTACTATCTTTTTGATGTTTCATCCACTACCCTCTCCTCTACTATTTTTTCCTTGTGGCATTTAGTTTTAGTCATAATTTTCACCATATTCAAGGTTTCACCCATTCTTGATACATTCCAAGGTCCAAGTGGGATTTTGTAATTAATTTTTTTTATTAATGACAACACTTAGGTTTTTTGGGTGTATTTATTAAAATGTCAATCCAAAGCCTTTGTTGCATTTGAGCAATTTTATCAAAAAATAAAGGTTCAATTTTCCACTTCTCTTAAAATCCTTTGTTTTGATGATGCCCCAAAATATATGTAATTTATATTTCAATTATTCTATGTGAAAAAAAAAGTATTATACATTAATCATCGTGTCCTTAAATATTCAAAAGAATGATGTTACTAAACATCAGCTCCAACATCTTCTTGATGTTTCTCGCACCTTGATATTCTGCGTCAATGTTCTGTAACATTTTTGGGAAAATGTCATTTTAACAACCCACTTAATCAATGATGTATCTCTCACTTCCATGGGTGGGGCTGTTCCATTTTGACCTTCTTTATTAACACATCTTTTTCCCCCTCGACTCCTCGAGCTTGTGGTTGTTTTTGTTTCATCTACTTTCTTCATAATGGACGTCACAAACTCTCTCCTCCTATCATTAAATATATATTCTGGATTCATCATCGACGTCATTGCCCGAAATTTGTGCAAGATTCATATTTTTGCTCGCTCAAATGACCCATACAATATAGTTGTCATTCTTAGGTATTTTCGACTTTTCGGGCGCAACGGTGAAGCCTGTTTTGCGAACGGACATCATTCAGGCAACGTTGGACATCATCGCGCATGTAATTTGTTGATTTCAACCACCTTTGTTCAATTCAACAGTGAGTGGTCCTTGGCTAAATTCAACATTTTGATTGCATCAACGTCATATGTTTGGTGATCGGAGGTCGTTTGGATAGTTTAGTAAAGCGCCGTGCTTATCGATAATCGCGCCCGTCGATCGTCATTTTCGTCACCTTCGCTCCTACTGATTTGGCAAATGTGTGACAGTCAACAATATATAGACTCCTCTAATAGTCTTACAATAGAAATAAATTAAAGGTAATTACCAAAAAAGATAAAGTATCCTATTAGATGGAGCACACGGATTGTAATCCTAAGGTCACGAAAGGATTGATCCAATGATTAAAACCATTAATCCATATGCCTCAAGAGTCCCTATTATGATTGGTTGACATGTGAGTCCCGCAAAGGGTGGGCCATCCTTGTGATTGGGGCAGGACCTCTGTATCTTTGCGGTGTAGTTAGTATGATTTTGAAGTTAGGCAGCTCCTGCTGTTAGCATAACACATGCTAAAGTCGTAACAGTTTCAAAAGTTTGATCTTTTAGTTTCAGATTTAGATAAATTTTTTGATTCATTTGCATACCTTTTGACCAACATCAAAGATTATCCCCCCTGAAAAGAACAACAAAAGTTTCTTTCTTTTTCATTCTTTAAATCCTTCCTCTACTGTTTAAATCTCAGATTCTCTACTATTTGCAGTGATTAACAAAGTTCATTCACTGCAGGGGTTGCTGCAGAAGGAGCAGGGCCTGTTGCTGAAGCAGAAGCTCTGGCACTTCAAAGTCTTAGCAGGTATCGTCCCTTTTTCACAATCTATCTGCAATAAAAACTTGGGATATAGTAATCACCAAGGTCCTAACAGCCATGTTCGTGCTGTTGTGGCTACACTTGGAGGCCCCCATGGAGCTGCGGCATGGCATGATAAGTGGCAGCATCTCCATGCCGGATTCACTGTGTGGTTGTCCAAATCCAAAGCAGCTGGTAAACAATCTCTTAAGCTTATTTCCCAAGCTTACAATGGGAAGCAGAACTCCCTTGAACAATTTCAATGATGCTATTGCTGTAACGCAGCAGATGAGGCAAGCGCAAGGAAGGAAGCCATAAGGAACATGCAAGATGGAGGTGTTGGCTACACCAATGCTGATGTAGTTGTGAAGCTTGCTGGATGGGACAAAAATCAAGCACAAGAGATTGCTCTTGGTTGTTTGAGAGCACTCAAACAACTTATATTGTCTGATAAGCAGCTAACAGGTGATGTATAAGGTTTCTTGATGCATTTAAGATTTCATTTGGGACGGTTTTTTTACTGCTTCTTAAAGTGGCTTTAATTTTTTTACTAGAAAAATTATTTTAAGAAGCAGTCTCAAAATGAAACTTAAATCTGTAAACTTTTTTCTTCTTACTTCGTCGCATCTATTAAGCATTTTCTGAAGCAATCTAAGAACTGAACTTATCTCTTTGTATGTTTTCATGACAGGGAAGAAGAGTCTCTACATTAGATTAGGATGCCGTGGAGATTGGCCCAATATTAAACCTCCCGGTTGGGACCCATCCAGTGAGCATTGAAGATGTAGTCAGAACTCTGGAATTCGGTATACTTATAACTTTTTTCAAGAATAAAATTCAGTTTATTCAAAATTGTATCATAATATTCTATAATTTTATTAACATTGAATGCACCATCCCCTACTTAGAAAATGATTAGATGATCCTGTCTTTGAGATGACCTGATTGACTTGGTTCAGTCATGGTCAAGTTGGTCAGTTGATTGGTAGTTGGCAACAATGGTTCAACAGTTCAACGCTAAGGCTTATTTTGGGTGGCTTTCTTACTACTTAAAGTAATTTTTTAGTAAAAAAAAAAAAAAAATTATTAGTAAACTGCTTTAATAAGCAATGAGAAAATTATCCCAAATGAAGCCTAATGCAATGATAATTATCATTGATGAAGCTTTTGATTAGTGAACATATATATCATGTTAAATCTCTCAATATCATAAACCTATCGTACGCTCTCATATCACAAACTTAATGGAGTTGGCAAAACATAATTATAAAATTAGAACGAGCAAAATAGATTTTAAAAATTCTAAGGATCAAAGTTAAGATCGACAAAGAACCATGATGAAAGTCCACAATTTTAATATTAAAATTGTAGAGTGTTTACTCATCTACCTGCACATACTAATCTGTACGACACTTAATTTTAATAAGAAAAATATTTCTACGAAGTAGAAGCACCTATTTCCCAAATGGTCATATTACCTAATTTAATTTATTTTGTAAAACATTTAATCAGAAACATAAAATAAAACATTCAAAGTCTTAAAATTACTTCCCAAATCGTCAATTTACCTGATCAAATTAAGACAATCTAAACGTAATTAACTCGAGACAAAATCAAATCGAATGAGGAAGATTGAATCAGATCAAGATCATATTGTTTACAATTTCAAACGGCATGGCCTCCCTAGAATGAAAAAAAATGCTCTAGATTGAATCATGGTTTATTTTCAAGTAGCCGCACAATTTCAACAGGCAAAAAAAATATCACCAAAACACCTAAATTGGCTTACCTTCTAAAACCAAAAGGCGACAAAAATATACACACATCAACTCTAATGCAAATCAGCCAGAAACCATCTAAATCCACCCAAACTAAAGACCTTATTTCAACCCAATTTATCCCTGTCATCAATATTACTACAAATCCCACACCGATTCAAAGAGAATTATTCTGTGCAGAGATCAGATCCAGAATGACGTCCGGAGACCAAGCAGAATATGTCACATCAACAGTAACAAGCCGCGGTACCAGCGAGCGAAGGGGGTGACAGTACGCATTCTGATTGGTCTTCGGATGACATTCGACATCCACACATAATAATTTATCCAATTTAAGATATCGGTTGATATTGTCCGGCGCAGATCAAACCAACATATTTTAACAACCGCCGGCACAAAAACAAAATCCAGAAATTGGGCAATGGCTCTTTCTTACGATCCACAAATACTGGTAACAGAAGTGAAATAAGGCGCAGATGAAAGGGGTAATGAGCAAACAACACAGCTGCCTGTCACTAAGCACCATAATCAAAGCAAATCACAAAAGACATGTCAAAAGATTCACAAAGGTGTATTTATTCATTTCGACGGATCCCATAAATTCTTCTGGAGTATAGAAAAGTCAGACAAGTGCTAATCCACCCTAAAACTTCAAACATCCTAACCTTTGTGCAAAGGCTACAACTTTCGCTCAAGGCTTTGTTTGGAGCTTCTTGCTGGTTGGAAATGAGAGTTCCTGTATCGCCGTGGGAGGAAGCTGCAAAAACAAACGGATTTTAGTGAATTTGAAGTTCCAGTAGGTAGTCAAATAAACCACCGAAATACTTTGATACACTAATATGTTCAGCATCTGCAATGCTTGAATAACAAATCCACAATGACGTAATCTTAATTCCAGGATGAGCTTAGAGCCAGTTTATGTTTCCATGGCCAACCAGCATGAACAAGAAAAGGCCATACATATGTAGGTTCTTTGAATGCAAACTTTCGAGCGTAACATATTTAAACTACATGGCATATTTAAACAGATTATTTTGCAAAGAATACAAATAACGTAATTACAACTATTAGTATAGAAGATAACATACATTTTGAGCGTCTAACATTTGATCAGAATATGCACTTAACGTAATTACTAATATTTGTATGTAAATTATATATATTCTCAGCATACTAAAATATATCCTATCAACACAGTGATACACACATTTTACATTTATATAAAGCGCCAAAAAGTTCATATAATTCAACGTTTTATTTTAAAGTTATTACTTCAAAAGTTCAAGGGATTAGCTGCTAAAACCAACAAAAGATACCATACATGACTCCATCCATACAACTCACCCTATCTGTTACAAATGGCCGTTAGCATCGTTATAGCAATGTGTGGCACACACCCCTTTTTACAAAATTGTCATTAAATATATATATATGCTCATCCCTTCCAAATTTAATAAGGGCTAAAAGGTTAATATACGGTCATTCCAATCCATCCTATATCCAGGTTTATCAAAATCCACTCTTTATCATTGCAATTCCTTTTTTATTCAAGGAACTCCTATGTATTAAACTTTTTAGAATCATTCTAAAGCTTTAACCAATAATATGTTTGGGTCATAAGAACATACCCATAGGAACAAAAAGCGTCCTTGGTGGATAAATACAAATTTTGCTTTAAATTAATTTTTAACAAATATTAGAAATCACTTGACTTAATTATTATCAAGGTTTAAGAAGATGAAATCATAAAATGAAACATTTTATTTTTCCGAGACAAAATGTAAGCCTAACTTAAAATTAAAAAAAAAAATCTCACAAAATTAACAACAATTCATTAATGTCATAAATCATCAATGAATAGTCAACAAAATTAAAAACACTAAACCTAAAATAAACAAAAACAAGCCAACTAAAATAAAAGGAAAGAAAAATCAATCTAAAAGATAATAAAAAGTATTTAGAAAAAGAAAAAAAAAACATTAAAAAGACTTAAAACCAAATTAAGAAAAATAAAAAAAAAATCTGTTTATAAGAAGGTTGAAATAAAAACTTCAAAGAAAAAGAAGAAAAAATTTAATTAAAACAGAGAGAAATTAGCTAAAGAATTAAAAAGTTTTGAAAATAACGGGAAAAATAGACTCTTTTATCCTGAAATTTAGTCTAAACTCCAAGAATCATTAGGGAATCCATAGATTAAAACTTAAGCTTTCTATAATAAAAATCTCATGAGGATGGAATCATGAGTGTAAGTTCCTTATAAAATATAAATAGTACAAATATTCACCAAGTCATTAAAATTTTACTCTTTAACTGCAAAAGCAATAATAAGAAAATGATAAGACGCATATTCTTTATATTTGCATTTTTTAAAACTAGTATATGCCTCTTTTATGCTTCACCAAAAATTATTGGATTCTAAGCTGCTATTGAAAAAAATTTCCATAATCACTGGCCACAAAGGCTCTACTTTGTAGTCAAATTAATATTGACAATTCAGTTAAATAACCTGTATAATTGAATCCCTAGGCAGACTTATCTACTCAAAAATATAATTGCCAATATTTTATGCTTCAATAGTAATAAGCAACACGTAGCAACACGTCATTGACATTTTGATTCATGGAGAAAATCCCAACCAAGCAGTAAGTTTGTGAAGGCTTTATGATGGGAAGAAACTAAATAATGCCATATCTAGTTCAACTAAATATACTGATAGAAAAGATAGAAGCAGAAATTCATAAAAAGTAGATTACCCCATTTCAATACTAGCATGTTGCGACTAAAAATTTATGTCAATAACGGATTTTGAATAAAATAAGTAGTGAATTAAAAGTTAAGGATGCCGGACCAAATAGCATTTGTTAAAGCAATAAGCACTTGTCCTATCCTTCCAAACAGATCTGAGTAGACACGACTTGGGGATAAATTTAAGTACCAATGCGTCTTAATCACCATATTGTAAATAAATAAAGTATGGAAAACTATGAGGATGAGTAAATCATTAAAAAAACAAAATCTAAGAGGTAGCAATAGTTAATTTTAAATAAATACTTAAATATTATATATGATTTAGCAACTGATTCATAATTTTAATGCCAAATAAGCTTTAAAAATTTTGGTCCCAATAACTATATGCAATGAGGGGCAATCCAAGGGATTTATTTGAGGTGGCAGGAGCAGTTTTAACTTCACTGCAACGTGATGCGACTTTCATGGGCAACACACCTGCGAATGGGTTGGAAAGTTGTTTTATCATGAATTATAATCCTCGCACAGGGGGACGCAAGAAGACTCCTTCTCACATCCCAATGGACCAAAATTTAATATCTTTGCGGAAAAAAAAAATAGAAATTGAC
Organism: Dendrobium officinale; assembly: GCA_019514585.1. NCBI lineage: Eukaryota > Viridiplantae > Streptophyta > Magnoliopsida > Asparagales > Orchidaceae > Dendrobium > Dendrobium officinale. The sequence continues at coordinate 29,634,405 of CM033696.1, forward strand.
AATGCCAAACATGACTTAAAAAAAGTAATAAACTTGACTGCACCAACTATGAGATTATTTTACCGCTTGACCTTCTACAAATGACACACGAATTGATAGCAAAAATGAGAGTACTTTACCCCAAAATGTTGAAAAAAAAAATCCTTATGCCAATACAGTCATGAAAGTAAAACATTCGTTAAATCTGGGAAACAAATCTAACAATTAATGACTACAAAATACAACATCGAGCACTTCCTCTATTTTATTGCAATATTGGAATTAAACAAGACTCATATAAGCTTATAGCAGAAGCGCACAGGGAAATGATGGTTCTCATTATACACCCTCGAAGTTATCAACATTATATATAACTCACCTTCTGTTGAAGCCTCATTATAGTAGATATAAGAAGCTTGTCTCCAATGATCTGCCTCAACTTCTTAACAAGTTCAAGCCTATTTATTTTTCTTTTCTGAAGAAAATAGAACGCAAAGAGTCTTAAACAAAGAACAAATACCTCAAGGGTGAGAAAATTAATAGCAATGAAAACTTAAGTTAGATACCTTGAATTCTTCATAATGTGTATTAACAAGATCCATATCCTTGGAAGAAACTTTGGTTGAAATCGCAGCAAACAACATGGAAAAGGGCATCCATGGAGATGTTGGCTTCGGAACTCTGCCAAATGCCTGAGCGTTACCCTGGGGTTTCCCAGCTGTAATGACAGGTGGATCACCATTTTTTCTTCCTGAGAACAGAAAAGAACATTTTATCCATCTTCATTTATGAAATCATATGACCTCAACACATTTTCACACATTGCTAACAGTCAGCAAAACAAAAGCCTACAAATAAGCAGTAAAATGATTATGCTAAGTACTAAAATTCAAGGTACAAGACAGTTCTACTGCATATCTGAAGAAAATTATAAACCAAAAAAAGAAAATAAAAAAGGAGAGAGACACCTTCAGAAGTGGAGCAGGCGAAGAAGTACCATTTGTTACTCCGGATTCATTAGATACATTTTCTTTCCCAAAAAAAGATGCTCTGCAGCAAAATAAAATACCAAGATCTACCTAGCCATCAAGATTCCAAATATATTAAATTGAACTTCCCAACATATCACAAGAACTACCTCTGGCTTCAGAGCCAAGCTTAAAAGCCAAAACATACTCGGGGTAGATGTGATTATGCATATTCGTGTCCCAAATAACATAATGTTTTGGTGCTTGAAAATCATCCACACCACTGTCAAAATTATCATTGCTAGGCTGAAACTGTTTAGATCCAGGGCAGACGAGTTCCACATTGCCCATGATGACACGACATAGCATCATATAAGATATTCCATTTTCATCCACATCTGAATAGGTGGCACTGTGGATAGCAATTTCTCAGCAACACAAATTTCTTGAAAAAAAATCATTAGCATCTTAGAGTAAGATAACCATGGAAAACTAAAACGAAATAGTCAAGCAGCAACAACATAGAAGCAGCATATATGATAATTTTCACCATGAAGATCCACAGACAAAAAAATTTTAAGCATTTTCTTACCCATAATCTAGCAATTAAGATAAGAATCAAGAGAAGTCAAACCTCACCAGATAATGGGGCAGTTTGCAGGTGCAAGATGAACACCAAGGCCATATGTACTACCACGCACTGGCTTTTCTGCCCTCATAACTCCATGCAACATTATGTCTTCTACAGAAGACTTGGTTGCAGCCAGCCATGCATAGCGCACATTGGCATTACTACGAAGGCTCTTCGTCATCTCAATCTGCTTTTGAAAACTATGAAAGCGGATGTCTCCAAAATCATCTATTATCGGAGTTCTTAGGATCCTAACTATGTCCTTGGCATCAACATAAGGATACATTCCAGAAAGAAAAAATTTCTGGACAGGACTAGAAACAAGCTGACAGTTGTCTGCTCCAATCGCATTTTTTTCCTCCATTGTTCCAAAACAAGATACCTTGTATGGGATAAGAGAGCATAGTTCATTTTCACCCACTGCTTCACTCACCATGGCCATGCCCTCATTGTCTGAAAAAAGCTTTCCACTCTTAACCTGTTGTTGCTTAACCTTGGCGCATTCTGAATTTGAGCTTTCAGCAGCACTATCAATGGTTTCAATATGGGAATCCACTTCTTGTGTCCTGTCTAGCACACAAGCAACGCGAACATTTTCTCCCATGAGGAATCCATGGGAGTCGCAATATTCAGGGAATTTTTCTGGAAAGAAGCATTTTCCATGCTCATCAATCCATGCAACTGGCTTGCTGAGACCTGTCATTGCATCAATATGAAGCATGCGCACAAAGTCCAGTAAAAACTGTTGGTCCTGATAAGTTACCTCAATAATGGCCCTCTTTGCTTGGAAGTCATCGCGGACCAGACCAACAATATCTGCACCAAAATCTATCCATTCACTGTCATGGTAAAACAGCAACCGATTGGGCAAGCCACTTTTTATGAAGTTGTGGTACTTCTTAACAGTAAGCTTTCCAGTTGGAACAGAGCCAGCATTAATCAAATTGCAACAAGTGAGCCGTGAATGTTCGCCATCATATTGATTAACCCGTGCATGATCACCACTGAAATTTGGATCGGATGGGAACTTTTTCCTCTTGATTTTGTTACGAGGAACTCCAGCACTACCCAACGCCTTTGCGTTCATAGCTTCCATTTCTATTCACAAAAGAAAACTGCAACCAAAATCTAACGCTTCTAAAAAAGCCTGTCTCCACTAAGCCTGCTTACTTACAGTTATTTACAGGTTCACGCAACTGTATCCAGAACTCATATTCAAGAATGTCATGAGCTCAATAACCCTAGACGGTATAAGAATTATCAATAATAACTAGAAGAATGTGAATATAACTAAATGAAATAATAATTTTTAAAAACAGGTTCGTGGAATAAAAAAAGATAAAAGAAAAAAAGTCTATGGAAAAGCAAGTTTTAGGTATGTAGAAAATGGCCGAAAACATATTAGGCAACAGGAATAAAAAAAATATATAACGTTTTCAGGTAAGACAACGGCACATATGCCTATCAAGAGGGGTGCTATAATTTATCCCACTTCAGTCCTGAATACAATGAGGAAGGGCAAGTATAAATTACTTTCATGGAAGCCTGAACAAGTAACAATAAATGGAGCAACATAAATAAGCTACACAGTTAGCCAGAGTAACTATGAAAATGCTTAGCATTCTGTAATTGTGACAAAAAAAAGGTAATATACATGCATTAGAATCTATATGAAATATGCAACAAGAAGAACTTGATCTTCCGTGGATAAATTAATGAATCACACAAATTTTGAACCAAAAAGATGAAATAAACTGATAACAGGATATGCCAGTTTCAGCTTAGCACTTGGAAGACAGTTGACATCACGAGAATAACATATAACAACAAAAACAACAAGAAGCCTTTATCCCCCTACATGAGGTCAGGGACATAATCCTTTTTCTCCATTGTATCCAATTAAGAGTCAAATTCTCATTTAAATCTAATAAAAAAATCATTTCTAATCCTTTCTGACCAAATACTTTTAGGTCTCTCTCTACCTTTCTTAACATAGGTCAGATCTAATACATCTACTCTCCTAACAAAATCATCAGAAGGCCGATATTTTAACTAAAACTTGAGACTGTTCAATATGCACAAGAAATAAACATTTTGCACCACATGAACTCTAAATAAATCAGAGCAACTAACTTTTACCTAAAATCATCATCATTAGACTTATCCTAAGAAACAAAATACTGCAAAAAATGTTGAAATATGTGACGCTGCTCTTGCCAAAAGAAAGAATAAAATATTCTTATCATGTACCATAGTTGAAGAAGCCCCAAACAAAAAATTTATGCTAGCCTGTGCACTAGACAACAGGCAGACATCACTGGAAGGTAATTCCTGCAATGTGGGTCTGGCGGATCCCCAGCTGAAATGCTTGTTGGATTGAGCCTGGATGGCAGGAAGACATCCCTGTATAGCAATTCCTGTTTTCCTTTTCCTCTTGCCACCTAGCAGTTTGGATTTTGTATAGGAGGCCACTGATTTGAAACAATCTCGTAGCTGACTTCTAGCGAACAGATCTATTATATTTTGTAGCTTTTCATATCAAAAATAAATTGTATTAATTAGGTTTCCTTTTTGCTAAGAGAGTCTATTTCTTACCTAATTTTCACCCTTGTAAGCCTTCTATATAGCAGGAATGGATTTCGTCCAATGCAAGCATGGAAATATATACCTCTTTCTCTATTATTTATTCTCACCTACCTCTTTATTGTAAGGTATATATATATAATAAATAAATAAATAATAAAACATGTTATATCGTAAGCTATGGCTGGCTACAAAAGGGCACTAATCAAGTCTAGCAAAGTTGGAGAGAATATGGGTCCTTCCACCCAACCAAGCCATGAAACTTTGGGAGTTTCCATGAAGCACTAGAGTTTTCAAATCATATCCTGCAAACTAAATGGAAAAAAAAAAAAAACTTCTTCCAATGCTCTCGTTCAGTTTCAATGGTAACAGGAAAGATTTGATACCTAAATAATACCATTTGTCAACCTGATGTGGTCAACCTTTTCATTCAACACGAGATATCAAAACTGCCTTAGTAATATCTTAACTTATTAATTATATGGAAGAAAATATTGTATCCCTATACTTTGTCTACAACACCACACATACATTAAAACCTCGATTATATGAATTACAAGATCATGCTACTGACCTAAAGCAAGGAAACCCAAGTATTGCCGAATACTTCACCATACTAAAAAAAATTTAGAAAAAAAAAAAAAGAGATATTTTCAAGATAAACGATGGATGCAGAAAACGTTTAGGTAAATAAGTTAAACTTGAAGAAAAAATAGGAACATATAATTTTCTTGCATGTCTCAATAAAGACCTGCATGAAGTTCGTAAAAGAATCCTAAGGAATCATCCAATTCCTAAAAGTGAATAAGTATTTGTTTAAGTTTGAAGGGAAGAAAGAAAATAAAGAATAAAGCTAAGAAATACCAAGAACAATCTAATTAATAAAGAATCCGGACATAACATCAAATATTTGGAGCAAAATACAAGACACCACTCAAGAAGTGGAAAAAAAGCCAATCGTTGGAGTTATGTTTGTAAGAAGACCAATCACACTAAAGAATTGTTAGAAGCTTCATGGCAAGCCAACAAATCAGATCAATTTTACACAAAGACACTCATGCTTATCAAACTAAAAACAAAATCTAAAGAAGAAACCCGTTGAAAATCTTAGTAGCATTTCCTTGAACAAAATGAATTTGTTCTGCCATACAAGTTACTCTTAAAAAAATTGTCAACTCTTCTCTTTTAACAAAGAAAGGTGTATTTCCTTTAGCCCTCATATACACTAATAAAGGCAAAAAAATTATGGATCATCGACTCGTGAGTTTCAGATCACCTGACGAATTAGGGACACATATTCTCAATTCATACTCCCTTGCTTAAAACCTCCAAAAATCAAAATTGCTGATGGATTTCTATCCCTATTACTAGAATTTTAACCTTGGGTTTTATCTCAATTTTATTTTACATGCATAAATCGTCATTGAAACCACTTATCTGTAAGCAATACAGCAAAAGAATGCATCTGTAAAATCACGTTCTTATCAAAATTTTGTGAATTTTAGAGAAAAGGAAAAAAGATTAATAGTGCTAAAATGGATAGATGTTTGTGCTACTCTGATGAGGATTTCAAATTTAGTAATCATACCCTTGCCATCCATCTTTAAAGAGCTTTCCTCTCTTGCAAAAATTGATCAAGTTATCATTCTAGATTAGGTCATCTAATTTTATGTAATGTAAAACTTATTTCTTTGTTTGTTTGGTAAAAAATAATATTTTTTCAACTTGTGAAAAATCAAAGAGCTATATTTAAGCCTAAGTCTCATAAAGCTGCCAAAACTTTTTCTATTATTCATGGCAATATATGAATTCCATCCATATGTCAAAATCTTTATTCCAAAGCGCAGTTCATTAATTTTATTGATGAACATACTCGTGTGTTGCCTATACTTATTGAAAGATAAATCTGATCTAAAAGAAGCTTTCAATAAACTTCCACAATATAGTTTAAACTCGATATTCTGCTGAAATCCAAATCCTTCATTTTAATAGATAGAATGAGTATTTTAACTATATTCTTGGAAGTCAATTAAGCAATAGCATTATTCATCAAAATTCTTGTCCCAACAAGAAGTAAAGACATCATCATGAACATGTTTCCAATCCCATCTATTTCTTCTCAGAGAACCGGAACCAAAATGCATGCCAAGAAAAAAGAAAATTGTAGTACTGCACGCCAACACATCTATTTCTCTCGGCCTCACAAAGCAGCAATACTAAACAAAAAAAGATAAATGCCAATAAGAAACACCCAATCATACAAGTCAAGTGCAACCATCTACCAATATATTGAATAAAACTAAGAGAAAACAATCAGGTAGGTTTACAGATATATAGCATATAAATATAACAAGGACAATCAGTCATGATATCAAATATCTTTCATGAGTATAACAGCCCAAGCCTTAAGATTCATACCTTTTATTAATATCATGATAACATCACTAGACGTTTCATGGAAAGATGCATATCTAAGAATAGACAAGAAAGAATGAGAAAGAAGATTAAATATTTCACAACTATAATGACATTATCTTGCTCCGATGGACCAAAGATAACTTACTAATTAGGTATAGTCATATAAAATCATTGGCAACAATTGGCAATTTCAAATATCTCGGTATCAGTAGTCAAAATTAAGAGTATGTTTGGGAAACTTTCACATTGCTTTATTTCTCATATTGTTGTCATACTTCTATTTGGCTATAACTTTCTTATTTCTTCCCCAAAATTTTGTGGTGAGAAGTTGCTTTTACAACAAGATCTAATGTTGTGCGCTGGTTATAAAAAGGCAAATGTCAATTTTTTTTCAAAAAAGAAGATATTTATAATACCGACAATAATTTTCAAAAAACAAAGGTTAACTTTGTAATAAAACTACAAGTCTACAACTACCCCAAACAGACTCTAAATTATTCAAATAACATTTATATAAGCAAACCCCATTACACCCTTCCCCAACCCTAAAAAAATCCATCAATAAATAAGAACTTGCTAAGCATGTATAAAAAGCACATAAGATGTTATTACCAGTACTTAATACCGCATCATAATTGATATTTCCAACATCTAATTAAAAGTGAGCTTCAACTCCCATCAACAAAAATTTTATGAATACAAGTTATGTTAATAGCTGCTAGTAATTCTGGTGGGCAGGTGTAGGCGTAAGTAGAATTGTTCAGAGTCAAAAAACATGTGAGGATGCAATTGAATTGTTCAGGCCCAACCAAGCTTGTTCGGGTTCAAGCAAGTCACGCAATTCACCATAGGTCATTAATGAAGACAAAAACAAAGATGATGAATATTGAAGCGAGCCTATGGCAAGGGATAAGAGAGAACATGAATGCGATTAATTCAAGCACTCTTGCAAAACTGTAGCATGCAAATTATGATTTTGAACAAACGGGCGCGGGGGGAGGGGTCATGTGAATTTAGAATTTTCAAATTAATTGGAAAAGGGAGGGAAGGGGTTGGCCAAAGAGAGAGGGAAAGGGCATAGGGTGTCCAGGTTCAATGAATGTGGAATTTGAATTGATTCCCAATTAATTTTTGATTTACCCAATCCTTAATTGAAAGGAAGTCTTTCCAAAATTAAGCTAAATGATTTAGGAAAGATTTGAAATTTCAAATTCATTTGAATTTGAATTCGAAAACTTACCAAAATTAGAACAACTTTATTTAGGAAAGAATAAATTTTAGAGGTAAAGGGATTTGATTGAGAGCATTAATTGGGGGGAATTAATTAATATGTGAGGGAAAAGGGGGCGGCCAATGGAGGAGGGTGAGAGATGTCCACACGATGTATGTGGCACAAGGCATTAAATAAGATTTGATATTAAATCTGAAATTGATTTCAGATTAAGAGAAATTAGGGGAAGGCTTCCAAAAATAGATATGTTAATTCAGAAATTATTTGAAATTCAAATATCTTTGAATTCAAATTAGGAACTTTTCAAGTCAACAATAGAGTAATTTATGAAAGTAATATAGAGGCTATTTTGAATTCAAAATTCAAAATTTGTGGAGGGAAGAGGCTAGGGGTGAGTTGGTCGGCCGGCTATGGAGGTGGAGGGGTTGATATTTGATCCAAAAAAAAAGTTAGCCAAAATCAAACGAAATAAAACAAAAAACGAATGGTGAATGGTGAATGGTGAATGGTGAAGACTAGAGATGAGGGCGGAGAACAAAGAAAAATAAAATAAAAACGATACAAACCACGAGCCCAGACTCTTTCTGCAGCTGTTGGGTACTATGTTGCCCTCCCCGAGGGACTTCAATCCACGAGCCCGGATCCATCCTGCGGTTGGTGGAAACAAGGTTGTCCTCCCATAGAACTTTTCCTCTCCATAACTCACACAGAGATCAAGACAAAAACTCTAATTCTTTTTTTATTAATAATCCATCATTACATTACACAAGCAAGGGCCTTTATATATAGGCCAAAGAAACTAAAACAAAACACATATGCCTCTAGAGCTTACATAGGACGACCCTCTTAAGTGAGAGTAAAAAATGAAAAATCCATAATAAAAATAAAAATTACAAATAAAATTTAAGATAACGTGGGACGATGACGGCCGTCGATCTTAGCTCATCCTCGGATAGGCATGGACAGTTGGATGTCCGCATCATTCTCCCGAGGTGAAAAAGAGCTCGACTCTGTCGAGTTCGTTCCCCGAGTGAGCAACCATGCTCTGATACCAAACTGATGTAGAATGAAGGGGGGGTCATGTGAGTTTAGAATTTTCAAAATAATTGGAAAAGGGAGGGAAGGGGTTGGCCAAAGACAGAGGGAAAGGGGATAGGGTGTCCAGCTTCAATGAATGTGGAATTTGAATTGATTCCCAATTAATTTTTTATTTACCCAATCCTTAATTGAAAGGAAGGCTTTCCAAAATTAAGCTAAATGATTTAGGAAAGAATTTGAAATTTCAAATTCGTTTGAATTTGAATTCAAAAAGTTATCAAAATTAGAACAACTTAATTTAGGAAAGAATAAATTTTAGAGGGAAAGGGATTTGATTGAGAGCATTAATTGAGGGGAATTAATTAAGCGTTTGGGACGGCTGCAGCTGTCGGTAAAGTGGGTTGTGAAATTGTTGTACAGAAAGTTGCTTCTTGAAGTTGCTTTATATAAATCATTATATTTTGTTTGGATAACATAACTGTAGAACTGCTGTGCTGCAGCTGTATGGGAACAATTTACCTTCATACCCTTATATATATTTAGATGAAATATATAATTTTTTTAATTTTTTTTAAATGTATATGATAATCAACTAACAATTCTAAATCAAAATTGTATCACATTCTTAAGATTGTAAATTTTGATATCTTCCTCCCGATTAAAGAAACACTGCAGCTTTTCGTAAATCAGATTCAAAATGATGAAACACTGCAGCTTCTCGTAAATCAAAAGCTGACCAAGGAAAGGCATATGAAAAAGGATGAGATCAATGCATCTCTTACTCATATAACATAGAAGGCTCAAACCTACAAAATAAAAAAAAATGTCAATACTTCTTAAACATTGTAACTTCCATTCCTGGGCCACTGAAACCAAAACAATACAATTCCCATATATATAATAACAATGACATAAAAGAGTGAAGTCAACAATTCATCTACGCAAAAACCTATCAAAGAAAATGCATCCGCATCCCTCTTGTTGTGTAGAAATTTTCCCAATGCATGAAAAAGAGAAAGCGTTTCATCCTTATATATATTAAGATGAAAAAAGTTTGTATAAATGTAATTTTTTTCTTTGCATGTACAAAACAAAAACTTATAATTTTAAATTAAAATTTTTTTATTTTCATGTACATAACACAAACTTATAATTTTAAATTAAAATTTTAAATCACTCAAACCTTAACAATAGAACCAGCCCTACTCTGGCTAACACATTTATGCTCCTCAAAGTGTTCATCTGTGTCTTTCCATGAAGCCGGACCACTCAAGCTGAGACATTCCATGAAGAGCTTTCCAGGATTAGCTCTGCAATTGAACCTGAGACCATCACCATGGAGATTTACACCAGGCTCCAACATCGAATAAGATTTCTGAATCTTCCCTGACCTCTTATCTCCTGCAGCAGGCATGGGAGGAAATTTCTTGGCGGAAAGCTCGATCTCAGAGAAGAGAGCGACAGTGGAGGAAGCGAACCGCTCCATCTTGCAAACGGTGCCATCCATGCCGCGAGAGAGAAAGCCGAGAGCCGAGGGGTCGATTCGGCCAGCGAGTAAGTCGGAGTACACATGTTCGAAGCCTTGGAGAGCGGGTAGAGAGCAGCGACGACCTAGGCGGGGAGCAACGACGTCGATGCGGTTCAGTTCGTCGAGCTTCTCGGCGACGACGACGGCGAGGAGGTGGTTTTCGTGAGGGGAGATGAGAGAGCGAACGGCGAGGGCGAAGAGATGGTTTAGTTCGTCGAACGGGGCATTTGCGACATTTTTGTCCTTTGAAACCGCGAAAAGCAGCGGACCGCGGGAGGCAGGGAAAGGTCGCGCGAAGCGGGGATGGGCCGCAGAAATTTTTCCAACGTAGGTCTGCCGTAATGTCCCAAACATCCCTTTAACATTTTTTTATAAAGCACAGCAACAGTAAAGCCGTCCCAAACGGACCCTAATATACGAGGGAAAAGGGGGGCGGCAAAAGGAGGAGGGGGGGAGATGTCCACATACGATGTATGTGGCACAAGGCATTAAATGAGATTTGATATTAAATCTGAAATTGATTTCATATTTCGAGAAATTAGGGGAAGGCTTCCAAAAATAGATTTGTTAATTCAAAAATGATTTGAAATTCAAATATCTTTGTGATGTAGAACGAAAACGCCGGCTTTGCTACGGGGAGGATCTCCTCTCCAAAATCTGAAGGAAATTTCCTTACGGAAATCTGAAAATTTCAGATTTGTTCTCTGACTTCAGAAGAGCATTCCAACTTCAGGTGCTGGGAAGAAAGAATTAAAGGAGGAGTTTTAGCCTTTAGTCCAGCAAAGATATGCCGTGAGAGAGAGGAGCTTTTATGGAAAGAGGAGGGAGACGGGTGGGAGAGAGAGGAAACTCTGGGATTTATTTCAGAATTCAGTTCCGAAAATACAAATTTTATGTTCAGGAAAACTGAAACACTTTCAGATTTTATGTCCAAATTTCTCTAGCAAAGAGATAAGAGAATAGCCTCAAGCCTCTTTCTAACAATCTGAAAATTTGTTTCAGATTTTCTGTCCAGAAATTTGAGAGAAGATCTCATATTCTAATTAGTAATGAATTGAAAATTGGAGCACCGAATTACACAACAATTTCACTTGAAAAGGAGAGGATTTGAAAGAGGAGGCGGCATGGCTGGAAGGAGAGATGGCGGCAGCGGGATGTGGTTTGGGAGGGGATTTGAATTCCCTAATTATTTTCCTTGGATTAGGGAAGAGATTAGCTGGACAAGGTAAGTGGAAATTTCGGTTATGAGGGATTGGGGAATTTTGAATTATTTCCTAAAGCTAGATCAGGTTTTAGGAAATAATTTCAAAAGAAATTTAATGAGGGGGTAATGGGTGCCATGTGTCCACCTGGCTTAAAATGGTATAAACTTAGGAAGTTATTTAAGTAACTCTATTTGACTTTGAATTCAAATATTGTTAACTTAAGAAACTTTCCTAAAATAGATTCGCTAATTTAGGAAAGATTTCAAAATTCAAAATGTTTTGAATTTGAAATGAGGGATTTGTGGAGGGAAAGTTTTGAGTTAATGAGCTAGTGAAGTTTCCTAATAAGAGGGTATTAATTAAGACCAATTTGAATTCAAATTCAAATTCAAATTAAAATCTAATTAATTAGGAGACCTCAAATTAAGGAGCTAAATTAGGCAAGTATCAAAGCCTCATGAGAGCTTTGAATTTCAAATTCAAATCTCCAAGAGGGGCCAGCGGGTGGAGCGGTGGGGGGGGGGGGGGGGGGGGGAAGGTGGCCGGCGGCCAAGAGGGTGGGATATGGTGAAGGTGGCCGACGGCTATGGGGGAATTTTGTGGAACTTGGTATGGAGGTTTGGTCGAGGAGTTGAGAAGGGAGGAGGAAGAAAATGAAAACAACGACGGGGAGAGGGAAGAAAGAAGAAATCAAAACAAAGATAAAACGAAAGGTAGAAAATCAAAACCGTGAGCCTTGGACTCTTCCGAAGGCTGACGGGTGATGCGTTGCCCTTCTCCAAGGGACTTCAACTCACGAGCCCGGACCCATCCTGCGGCTGGTGACAACTTTGATTCCTTCCCATAGGAATCTCACTCTCGTCCTCTCTCAAGAAAAGAACACAAGTGTGGGAAACAATTTTCATATTAATCAACCATCCTATTACCATAGATAAAGGCCATATATATAGGCCAAAACATGAGAAAATAAAAATTACAAAATTGCCCCTCGGGCTACAACACTCAAATAAATTAACCTAGGGGTAAAACAGAAAATAACATAAAATAGAAACTAAAATGCAGAAAATAATTCATAAATGACACTTAAATCAGAGCCGTCGATTTACGACGCCTCCTGTGATAGATGCGCCAGATTTTCGTGCCGATGTCAGCATCATTCTCCCCAGGTGGGAGAATACTCGACTCCGTCGAGTTAGCATCACAATTGCTCCCGTACAACTCTGGACTATGATTTGCAAAGATTTTCAAACAAGCCCGGTTGCCCACAAGGTCAACTTGCTTGTTGCACTTCTTTTCGCATGCAGGAACTTGTTCACTCTCATAGATGTCTTCACTTGCAATAGGAGTGAATTCTATGGAAGTCACTTCCGGAGCTTCATAAACATTCTCCATTGTAGGAGTTTTAACGGGGTTAGAATAAACCGTTGCTTCTGTAGTTGTAATGGAATCAACCAATTCCTTCTCTGCGCATTTCTCCTTGTCAACCAATTCTTCATGTTCCTTGATTTGCATAGTGAGTGGGAAATGGAAGGCTTCACTGGTCTCCATCCATTTGTCCACTCTCTCTACTCTCTCTTTATCTCTTAATGCCTTCTTTCTCTCTTTTGATGAAGGGGATCTTGAAGAGGTGTAGAGCGATGGGTCCGTCCTACCTCGCTCTAGGTTGTCGAACCGTTTGATTGTTTGATGGCGGTAGTCGGCTAAGTCTTCTTGATCCTCCTTGAGTTGTTGACTAACGGCGCCCAGTTGACCTACCAACCAATTTAAAGTCCGTCCAAGTTGATCCGATTCCATGCTCTGATACCAAACTGATGTAGAACGAAAAAAAGGAGGCGTTGCAAAGGAGGGGATTTCTTCTTAATGGAATCTGAAATATTTCAGATTTTCTGCTTTCAGAAATCTGAAAGGAATCTCAACTCTATGTGTGGAGAGGAAGGACTTGCAGCAAGAGCTATGGAGTTCCAGCAAAGGGAAGCAAAGGAGGAGGGGAGTTATGAGAGGGAGGGGAGAGACGGGTCACAGGAAAAAGAGGGAATTTTATTTCCAAAACATGATTTCTGATTTTAGGAAATAAGAGTAAAGCTTTGGAGTGAAGGAAATTTCTTGCTGGAGCATTTAGGAGGAGAGGGAAACGGCGGGACCACAGGGAAAAATTAAATGGAAATTAAATTGGGAAATCCACTTGCATTATCCCATGATAGGTTTGACATTGTTGGGTTACGGGAATAGAATTAAGTGGGAAAATTTTACTTCCAAATTTCAATTCTGGTTCTAGGAAGTAGAATAGGAAATAATGATTAATTAAAGCCAAGGTGGAGGTGATTTAATTTGGAGAGTAATTTGAGGGAATTAATGTCTTAAATCTGAATTTAAATTCAGATTTGAGAATTAATGACGATTGGCTTAAATGGTGGGAGAGATTAATGGGGTGAATAATGCTAATTCGAATTCAAATTTGCATTAATGAAGAGCTCTCCCCTAATTGGAAACTAATTGATTACAACGGAAGGATTAAGGGAGGCCGGCGGGATTTTTTTTTTGAATTCAAAATTCTGAGATTTTATTTCAGAATTAATGACATCATTAAATGCCTAATTATTAAGAATGAATTAAGCAATAAATAAATTTGAATTCAAATTTGAATTTTGAATTCAAATCCTTCGTTAACTTAATCCCTCCAATTTAGGAAAGGCAATTAATAATTGGAGCAAAGGTGGGGGTTCTCGGTTGGGGTGATGGAAGGGTTGTTAAAACTGGCGGTTCAATGGGAAGGAGGAAGGGGCCGGTGGCGGTGGAAGGAGGAGATGGGGATGTCGACAAGGAGAAAATGAAAAGATAACGAAAAGAATAAAACCACGAACCCGGCCGTCTCCAAGGTTGGTGGGTGATACGATTGCCCTTCTCCAAGGGACTAAAATCACGAGCCCGGACCCATCCTGCGGCTGGTGACAACTTCGATTCCTCTCATAGGAATCTCACTAACGCTCTCTCACAAGAAGAACACAAGTGTGAAAAATAATTTTTCATATCAATCAACCATCCTCTTACAATAGATAAAGGCCATATATATAGGCCAAAATATGAGAAAATAAAAATTACAAAATTGCCCCTCGGGCTACAACACTCAAATAAATTAACCTAGGGGTAAAACAGGAAATAACATAAAATAGAAACTAAAATGCAGAAAATAATTCATAAATGACACTTAAATCAGAGCCGTCGATTTACGACGCCTCCTGTGATAGATGCGCCAGATTTTCGTGCCGATGTCCGCATCACTTTGAATTCAAATTAGGAACTTTCCAAGTTAACAATAAAGTAATTTATGAAGTTAATAAATAGGCTATTTTGAATTCAAAATTCAAAATTTGTGGAGGGAAGAGGCTAGGGGTGAGGTGGTCGACCGGTTATGGAGGTGGAGGGGTTGATTTTTGATCCAAAAGAAAAGTTAGCCAAAGTCAAACGAAATAAAACAAAAAATGGATGGTGAATGGTGAAGACTAAAGATGAGAGGACAAAGAAAAATAAAATAAAAACGATACAAATCACAAGCCCGGACTCTTCCTGCGGCTGGTGGGTACTACGTTGCCCTTTCCGAAGGACTTCAATCCACGAACCCGAATCCATCCTGCAGCTGATGGAAATAAGGTTGTCCTCCCATAAGACTTTTCCTTTCCATAACTCACACAGAGATCAAGCATAACTCACACAGAGATCAAGACAAAAGCACTAATTCTTTTTTTATTAATAATCCATCATTACATTACACAAGAAAGGACCTCTATATATATGCCTAAGAAACTAAACAAAACACATATGTCCCTAGGGCTTACATAGGACGACCCTTAAGTGAGGGTAAAAAATGAAAAATTCATAATAAAAATAAAAATTACAAATAAAATTTAAGAAAACGTGGGGCGATGATGGCCGTCGATCTTCATCTCCTCGGATAGGCATGGATGGTTGGATGTCCGCATTAAAAGTTCTCATTCAAATGCAATATATTGTTGTCTCCTATCCAAAAAATAAAGAATTACATAACACATACATGCATAAAGGAATAAATATTATACTTAATTATATCTAAATTACTTAATATTTAAAATTGTATCCATCATTTAAATTGATGTTAAATTGAAATAAAGTATAAATTAAGTAATTACATATTATTTAAAGTTCTCGTTTAAAGTATGCTAAAATTGTATATATTGTAACAAGGTCATGAGTTTAATTAATCAAAACAGCACTTTGCAATGCAGGGATAATCTTATGCATAACCCTCCAAAGAACACTCATACATGATGCGTGCACTTGGCATGCACACTTTTGGATATTTAAACCTTGTATTCAAATAATACATAAATGGGCTTATAATCTTTAAAATTTCATGGAAGCATAAGCAAATATAGAGATTGAATTTATCCAAATTGTTAAAACTCCTAAACTAAAGTACTAAGGGACTATTTGCTTTGCTAAAAAAAAGAATGCAAGGTAAAAAGGAATACAGTGCAAATAGAATGTAGTGTATTTGAAATGTTTGAAGTTGTTTGGATATGTCATGAGTATAAAAGGAATGCAGAAGATTTTTTTTTTTTTTTTGAGGTAAAATGAATGCAATGTAAAATAAAATGATAGTGGTAGTCATCATTGGCGATCAGTGGCGAGCAATAACAAGCGGTGGTGGTAGCAGTGGTCAATGGTCAGGCAGCAGTGGCAATAGTGGTCGATGGTCAGGTGGAGGAAGACGCCAACCAATATTGGTTAGTCAAATTGGTTAGCAGTGAAGGTGGCGGTCAGAAATGATTGGCGGCCAGTAGGTGGATGCCAATCGACAGCGGTGATCGACAGTCGGCTAACAGTAGTGGCAGTCGTCAACGATGGTCGCAGGCAGCATTGTTTAAAATTGCACAATATGAGGCCCGCCTCAGCGCAATTCCAATAAAAAATGCATCGAAGCTTACGCCTCAAACATTTTTTTCTGATGCTTGCTCCTTAACTTGGCTAAGGCCCACCTTGAGGCACACAACGCCTCACTGGCATGAGGCTTACGCCTCGCCGGCGTGAGGCTTACGCCTCGCCGGCGTGAGGCTTACGCCTCGCCGGCATGAGTCTTATGCCTTATCGTCGTGAGTCTTACGCCTTACTAACGTGAGTCTAACGCCTCAACCTATTTATATGTATTTTTATCAAAACTTATATAAATCCTAAACAAAAGCCTCGAACAAATCATGCTTTAATGCACCCCCAAGTAACAGTAACTTCCTCTTGGCTGCCTTGATCTCCAGCCCTGTGATTTCTTCATAGTCATCACCGTCGTAGCCATCGTCGGGATCACTTGAAACCAGCATACCATCACCACATCTTCCTCTAAAATTTTTTGAGTATTAATCTCATCTTTATGTTAATGAAAAATATTTTTGAAAGAGAAGGATGACTGAAATAAATGAAGAAACAAATTTGGTGGTATTGAACTTCATAGGATAAGATAGGTAAAGACCAATTTATTATGATAATGACTCAAAAAAAAAAACCTCTCAATGATGACAATGCATACGATTTCTCAACTATTTTAACTTTCTTTAGAAATTAAACGTGGATGAGTGGAAAATTGAGAAAGAGGGAATTTAGAGCTGAACTTGAAATTATATGATACTTTTATGCCATTCGTATATTTAATATTATTTTACTCTAATAATATTTGGATTTCAATTATATTTCACACAATTTATCACTTGTCACTATACAACTTGTGTAATTTTTTATTTCATACGTATGTCAATTAGTTACTTAATAATTTAATAGAAAGTTAACACGTTATCCTTTAATATATTATTTGTATATTATATAAAAATTTTCTTTTAACATTTATTTTGACTTAACACAATTTTGATTTTGAGGCTTACGCCTCGCCTCACGAACAAAAAATGCCTCAATACCCAATTGTGTAATTTTAAACCTTGGTGGGCATTAACAACACAGTCAGTTTGCGGTAAAAAAATGAATTTGGCCAAAATTGTGCGAGTTTAATACATTAAAATTGAACTAGGTTGTGAAAAGGAATTCACTAGAATTTTACATTGCATTTTTTTTCATCAAACCAAACACTCAAATTGTATTTTAAACTACATTTTTTTACTATGCATTATTTTTTTTAACAAACCAAAGAACCTCTAAAAGAATTTTTAGAACTAAGATAGTTTTAAAATTATTATTTATACCTTATATAGAAAAAGAACCAAAAGGATGTAGCCATGTATTAACTATAATAAAACAAAAGTTTTATGAAAAGGTGTTCACCTTACAAATTAGGGCCTTCAAAAAAGGCGCTTGCCTAAGCATCCCTTACGGCCTTAATAATGACATTTTCGCATGAGTTGTGCTAGCACTGGACTTATCTCCTCTCTCCTTAGCACCTACATAAGCATCAGACTCACCTTACACAGCAAGGAATTCCATTGAAGCAAAAAAGATAATAAAGGTATTGTACAAAAATTTGTCCATGGGCAACTTTAGAACCCTACTGACAAGAATGGTTAAGTAACAAAAGAGAAGAATAGAGAGAAAGAGAGATTAATGAGAGAAGCTATGAGATATCACTATATTGCAAAAAAAATACAAGACATGTGATTATATATGATTTGATGTCTCATAGGCTCGCCCTCAATCCCCTATTTATAGGTAATGATCGAGGCATAGAACTGTAGAACATATTAAATTTATGAAAAAAACAATAATTTACATGAGGCCTAATAAAGTCTTACTATAAAATGAATATTGCTAGCCCACAACAGTGTAATCACATTAAATGTAAATTTACAAATAAATAACAAGATATAGTGAAGGCTCTAGCCAATTTCACCGAGGCTGGCTAGGTTCTAACAAATAGCAATACCAGAAGGTTGGGACGACTTCCTCCACTCAACCCTAAGGCCTAGTACCTAAGCAAGTTCCGGTGAGTAGCACTAAGGCTTGGCAACTTCTAGTTGACCTTGAGGACAAGAATACGTGTCAAGTTAGTTTTGGCGAGTTCATACTGACAAACTTCAATGTGTTAACTGATAGGAAATACTTGAGTTCGAAAGTAATCCAAAAGGAAATACTTGAGTTTGCAAGCAATCCTAACAAATAATTGGTTAAAACATCGAGAATAATGTGAAAATCTGAATGACAGCAATCCAAAACAATAGATTGCATTAATGGAATCAAAGCAAAGCAAACACAAAGCAAGATACAATTGATCCTCAATTCGAGAAGAGGATCATTTTCTCCCAATCTCTAGACGAGGAGTCTAGAGCCCAAGACGTCAAGGAAACTTCAAGAGAAATAAACTAAAGCATAACCTAACCCTAAAACACCTCATGTTATTTAATACATAACTTTCTAAATCCTTTAAAAAAAATAACTTTCTAAATCCAAACTCCCTCCAAAAACCTAGCGGCCCCCTCCTTTATCCTTTTAGATTTAATTTGAATAGTTGGACCGACTATTGTGGGCTGCAAAGAGGGGAAGAGACAGTACTAGTCTGCCTCCTATAGACCAAAACCGGCCCTAGGTGTGCCAGTTGAAGGTTTGGGGTCGGTTCAGGAGGAACCGACATAATAATACCGTCCTCCCAAAGAATCCCTTTATCCTCAAGGTGAAAACAAGGAAACTGATGTTTCACCATCTTGTATGGCTCCAACGTGGCATCGTAGTTAGGAAGATTTTTCCACTTGATCAGCACTTCCTTAGTTCCATCTTCTTTCTAGTGAACCCCCATCAACTCTAAAGGTTTCAGAATCACCAATAAATTATCAATAAGTGTCACCGGTAACTCTGAGCTGGTTATATAATCTTCAATGGCCCTTCTCAATTGAGATACATGGAAAACCGGATGTACAGTCATCATTGGTAGTAGTTTCAGCCAATATGTTGCCGCTCCAATCTTCTTCATTATTTCATAAGGCCCAAAGTACCTTGGAGCAAGCTTCTCATTCCTCCTGTTGGCGACTATCTTCTGCCTGTATGGTTGGAGCTTCAAGAACACCCTCTCCCCTACTTCGAATTGGATTTCCTTCCTATGTCCATCAGCTTTTTCTTCATAATCTGTTGAGCTCTTCGTAGATGTCTCTTCAATTTCTCTAACACTCTGTCATCCTCCTCCAAATACTCCACTGAAGAAACTGGAGTATTGCTACTCCCAAAGTGCACCAAGTGTGAAGGATTCCTTCCATACAATACCTTGAATGGGGTCATATGAGAAGCGAAATGATAAGAGGTGTTGTACCAGTACTCAGCCCATGATAGCCACTTAGCCCATAGCCTGGATATCTCCAACACAAAGCATCTCAGGTAGGTCTCTAAGCTCCTGTTGATCACTTCTATTTGGACATTCATCTATGGGTGGTAATGGGTACTCCTCTTCAGAACTGTCCCCTGTAATATGAACAACTCCTTCCAAAAATGGCTGAGGAACATCTTATCTCTATCTAATATTATCGCCTCTAGCACTCCATACAATCTGACCACTTCTCTGATGAAAGCTGAAGTCACTATCACCACGATGTATGGATGTCGGAGGGGAATGAAATGAGCATACTTGCTCAATCTGTCCACCACCACCAAAATCACCCTGAAATCTTCTGAACAGGGCAGCCCATCTATGAAGTCCATGGATATCTCCTCTCATACTCGTCCCGATAAAGCCAACAGTTTTAGTAGTCCTCCTGTCGATATAGCCAGGTATTTGTTCCTCTGACAAACCTCACACCTGGCCGCCATCTCCCCCACATCTCTGTGCATCCCCTTCCAGTATAACTTCGAGACTAACCTCATGTATGTCTTCTGCACCCCTGAATGACCCCCAACAGCACTTCGATGAAACTCTTGGAGTAAGTTTGGAATGTGAATTGAGGTCCGCGGTATCACAAACCTCACCTGATACAGCAGTCTGTCCCTCTCCAATAAGTACCTTGTGCGGCTACCCCATTCCTTCAGTAAATCTGTCATGATTTTTCCCAACTCATCCCTAACACTATCCTCTCTAGTGGCATCCCAATCTAGCATCAAAGGAATCAATACTGCCACTGTCTGCAGCTCCCCATATATCTGAACAAGGCATCTGCTGCTTTGTTCTCCACTCCTGGCTTATACTGGATTTCGAAATCATATCCCAACAATTTGGAAAACCACCTCTGATGCTCCTCAGGTATCATTCGCTGCTCCAACAAGTACTTCAGGCTCCTCTGGTCATTTCTAACAATGAAATCCTACCTAAAAGGTAGGGTCGCCACTTCTGGATGGCTAATACGATGGTCATCAACTCCCTCTCATAGACTGATTTCAACCTGGCTCTATCTCTCAACACATGGCTGAAGTAGGCAATGGGTAGACGATAATGCATGAGTACTGCCCCCAGTCCGTATCCTGAAGCATCTTTCTCCATTATGAAGGCCTGAGTGAAGTCTGGTAAAGCTAAGATTGGTACAGTAGTCATAGAATGGCTAAGTAACAAGAGAAAATAAGAGTGAATAAGAGAGAGAAGCTCTATGATTTCATTATATTACAAGAAAATATAAGAATTTTAATGATGATTCGATGCATCCTAATGTCACCCTGATTGTGCATTTATAACAAAACAATATTGGAAATATTACATTTATGAAAAATAAATGAATAGCATTGCAAGTTGCTATAAAATAAATATTATTATCACGTAACTATCTGATTACATTGAAGCACACGATGACTTCTAAATAAGCAATGAGTTCTTGTGAAATCACTAGCAACCTTCACCAAGTTTTGCCAAGTTCAACCAAGTTCTAATGACTGGATGACTTCATCTAGTCAGCCCTAAGGTTGAGTACACAGGAAAGCTGGGATGAGTAGCTCTAACGCTTGTCAACATCCTCGAATTGGCCCTGATGTTAAAGTGGTTTTAAAGAGTTCACTTGGTGACTTAAATGTGTTGATATTTTTTAGTCAATCGACTAGTTTATGACATGATACAGATAAATCAATAAGATAAGTCCAATTTGGTTAAGGCGAATTTCGATGTACAAAAGGAATAACTACAAGGAAAAGATAGTGTTAAAACCTCATAAAAATAATAACCAAGACTATCTAAATTCAATTCAAACCATTTCTTCTGAGCAAAAGCAATTTGATAGCCTTCAAAAGGGTATAAATGGTAAGAAGTACAAACGTAGTACCAAATAAAAGAATGAATATATAAAGGACCCATTTGACGAATAACATCAATTCATAAAGAATTATAAATAACAGTCATTTCATTTACAAGAGCCATAATTAGCAATCTAAAATACAGCCACTGGGTGGTAAAAAGCAAACCAATTAGAAAGGGGAACATTAAAATTTGTAATAATGCCACCAACATAAATAAAAAAATTGCGCCCTTCCACAATACAATTTAAATATTTCCATATCAGACCAGAGTTATTGCAAGACCAATCATTCCTAAACTGAGTTCATCATTTTTGCAAGCTCAATTGCACAAGAAGCAAACATATGTCAACAGTTAAAATCTTTGCATGAGGAAGAAGAAGGCTCGTCCTGAACTTGGATGAGAGAGAGGAGAGAGAGGAGAGAGAGCAACTGTTGGAGAAAAACTTTCTAAAGTTTATTTCATTTTCTCCAACCTTTACATCAACCTATAGCATCTATATATAGAAATTGGACACTAATGTGGTGTCTTGCAAAGCAACCTAATATAAAATTGGATCAATTCATAACAATCTGTCAATCTCGACCTTTGTCCAAGTTTTACAATAAAAAAACAAAGAAAAGCCTTATGCAGTGCCAGCTCCCTCGCAGTACACCCACTTTCGAACATAGAGCACCCTCCGGCTTGCTTGTCTTCCCTGGGCACCCATGCATGCTCTGTCCAGCAACTTCGCACGAGCCACCCGTTTGATGCCGAGTCTGGTGCCTGCTTCTTGTGCACTCCTGCGAGCGGCTGTCTCCAACTTTCCTGAGAAACTCATAAAACTGCTTGAACTCTATGCCAGCTTGTCAATGATTCTTGAACCCACCAAGAATCCTTCACCTACTTTTGTCTTCACCCTGCTCAACCAAGCAACCCAACTAGCTTCAGTGTACAAGATCGTTTGCACGGAATTCACTGTCCGACCAGCTGCCAAATCCCACGGCTTCATCGTCACATCCACCATCAATCTTTGCGACTCTTCTTTGACCTGCTCAACTCGCCCCTGTCTGATCTAATATTTCTCCATCTAAATCGCAAACGACACCTTTGGTTGCTCCGCTTCTCATCGAAAACACGGCCCAGCCCCGTGCTCCCAAGCTAGCCCGACTCCAAACACAACATAGGGCTTCCGCTCCTAGGCACACCCGCGGGAAACTGCGCTCGTCCCGCTCTCGTGCGACACCGGCTCGATCCTCCTGGGCCTCTCTGTATGCATGTGCCTGCATCCAATGACCATCACCTTGCGCGCATTTACCTGCTCCTTCTCACCGAGTGTGTGACCAAGTGACGGCCCGCAGCTTCAGTGCGACCTGTCCGATCCTGCAACCTGTTCTGCAGTTCCAACCCAAGGGACCCGCACACGACCTCTCCTTCTTCCTTTCTTGGATAAGAAACTTCCTCCATCTCGAGATTGCCTCAACAAGGCTCTGATACCACTTGTTAGATCTTGGGAGGAAGATGAAGTTCCTCTTAAACTTCTTGGATGTGTGAGAGAGAGAGAGAGAGAGGAAAGAACAAATCAAAACTAATCTTATTGCTTGGCATGGGGTAAACCAATATTACAATCCTTATGCCTACTTATAGAGGAAAGAGACTACAATGATAACATAAACCTAATAAACAACCTAACCTAAAATTGAACCAATTCCCAACATCAACCAACCCAACAAAATTTCAGACGAGCAACAGTTTCTTGCTACATTTGATTTTTTGTGGATCCATTGTGTTGTCTCGTAAGAAAAAAAGTCACTGCCACATAACACTTGAGGGACAAGTTGTATGCTGCATGCTGGCCATTGTCGTGAAAGAACATGTGTATGTGCAAATATAATGTATTTCTTCATATCAAACACTTCGCCACTGATTATATTATAATATGACAGATTTTTTCAAAACTAAAGCAGTTCAAAAGCTTTTCCAAAGAAATCCTAAAAATAGAAAATAAAGTTAAACATATCGCTTGATCTAAAAAAAGGGGGGATTCAAGCATCCCTAAGTCTGAATTAATTTCCCGCTTCAAAACGCCAATATAGCCCGCGCCTACAAACAGCAAGATGATCATCAAGCGAATCAATACTCTCCAAGTAAAAAACGCTGGTACTGACCCTAACCGCGCGACAGTAAACGAAACAAAAAAAAAGCCCTAATCAATAGAACCAGCTCCAAGCGACTATCTCTGCAGGAATAAGGAACAAATGAACAGCACTTCCAGATCTGATTTGCAAACTCGTCCGTAACGTCGCGCAATCACCGTAGACGAAGGCATGAATACCAACAAAAATGTAATAGAAATCGTAGACATAACCCTAAACCTTTGGTCAATCAAGGCAGTCAAAGGAGGAGATGATTTATACCTCGAGCTGATAGAAACATGACAATTCATCGAATCTCTCTCTCTCTCTCGCTCTGCGAACGCTGTCGACGGTGAAGTACCAAACCCCGAGCCTCGACAAGAAAGAGAAGGGCGGAGAGTCGCCGGCCGATGGCAACCGGGTACATATATCGCGAGCCGGTCGGTTCTTCTGTTTCTTTCTTGCGCCTAAAGAAATGAGTCGGCTCGTCGACTCAGTCATCTGACGGCTGATAAGTCGCCACTAGGGATGTTGGTGTTGATCTTGCCCTTCATTGTGATGATATTTTCACGACGAATGTGAGTGGTCGAACTGGATGCATGATACGGAGGACTGAAACGTGGCGGTTTAAGAGCAGGCTGGGTGGGGACCAGCCGTGCGAGATAGGGGAGGTTCCACTCGGCTCGGTTTGCGACTTTGCTCGGTAGAAAAAGGGAATTTTCTTTAGTCCTTGTTTGGTTTGACTTTTACTTATGCTGATCCGGGAGTTATTTAGAAATTATTAGACCATCTCCAACCCAGAATTTTATTTTTCACTCCAAAATACAATGAAATCAAAAAATATCATGTTTCATCTCCAATCCAACGTCATTTTGCCGCTAAAACCGTCGCTTTGCTTTCGCGCTTTTCTTCCGAACCTGTTCGGTAGAGATAAAAAAAATGGCGCAGATGAACAGTACAACGCCAATATTGGCGTCGCACTGTTCATCAGCGATCAAATGGCGTCAAAAATGGCGATCGGTTGGAGCAAAACAGGAATGGCAAACTAGTGTTTGTCGTTCGGTTGGAGATGCCCTTATGTGCGGAGTGGTTCCGACTTCAATTAAATCCTGATATAGCTACCTGTGCCGATTAGTCTTAATTTTTTTTTAATGATTGTGATAATTCATTTATAATTTTTAATATATTAATTAATCATTAAATATATTGTGAAAATAAAATCAAAGAATTTTATTGTATCAATCAGAATACCTGCTTCAACATATTATTGATTATGTACTCATTCGTATTTAATAATTTCAAGCAACTCAATTATAGAAGTATACATTCTCATGAAAAATTTTTAACGTTTCCCTACTTTTAGTGCCTAACTCAGGTTTCGAGTCCTCTGTGGACTTATACTATTTAATTTTCTTCCAAATCATGCAAATGAAAATGATTTTTTTTTTTAAGATGATAATCTCTAGTTATTATAACTTCTGAATGTTTTCTCATTTTCAATCTCTCATGTAAATCAGATCCATTAAGTGTGGGCGAAAATATTTAGCTTTGGCCTACTTGCTCTTAATTCTTTTAGAATGTAAGGAACGCAATGAAAACAACATTGCATTGGTAGCAATCGTATTTATGTTTTGCATGTCGAAGTCATGATGGATGTCTACTCATTCTTTGTTTCATTTCCTTCTGCACTTCCCGTAATATTAACTTCATACATTTACATAGAGGATAAATTTTTGGGAATAAAAATTTTGTAAAGAATATATACTTAAAAAAATCATTAAATTTTCTTTTTAATTAGTGCAATATAGATTCTTTGTATGCAACATTATTGGCAATACAAATATAGGCCTGTCCATCTTGATTTCTTTCGGATACAACAACAACATAAAATCTTTGTCCCACTAAGTGGGGTCGGCTACATGAATCCTTCTTCGCCATTGTGTCCGGTTAAAAGTCAAATTCTCATTTAAATCTAATAAAGAAAGATCATTTCTAATATTTTCTAACCAAGTCTTTTTAAGTTTACATTTATCTTTCTCAACATAGTCAAATCTAACATCTCAACTTTCCTAATCGGGTCATCGGAAGGTCTACCTCTACCCTTCTTTCAGAATATCATGACATAATTCTTTTTTCATATAAGATAAGATTTTGGTAGGAATGGATCTGAAAGGAAGAAGACAATGTTTATTTTTAGACAAATGTGAGAAAATTTTCTTTTATGCAGCGTGTCTTGGTCTGTGGTTAATAGTTTTGGTTACCAGCTAAGGCTTCATTTGGCACGACTCTTTTATTTCTTCTTAAAATAGAGTTTTAATACATATTTTTGTACTAAAATTGTTTTAAGAAGTAATAAAAAAGTAATCTCAAGACCTAAACCCCTCTAAAAAAAAAAGAATTTCCTTTTGCAGCTGCTCTAAGAGATGACAGAACTTACCGAATATCGTTTAGCTGTTGTTAACAAAAGAAACAAGGCCATTGTTTTTGATTGAAGACGTCAGGATATTTAACTTAAGTAAATGCCAGTTTATGACGGAACTTACAGAATATTGAAAGATATTGCCAATATTGAAAGATATTGTCAATATTGAAATTTTCACAGTTGGAAAGTTGGAAAGCTGACGCAGATTTCCAGGAAAGAAGATGAGTAACCAATTTCTGTTTTTGATAATGATGTATAGATGACTCCATTTATCCCAGCAGGAGGCTTACAAACGGCCTTCACAATAACGCTTAAAACTATATAAAAGCTTCGTTTGGGACAGCTTTTACATTGTTTTCGAAAATAATTTTTTAGTACAAAATTTTATAACTCTAAAAATTTTTTAACTAAAAACTTATTTTAGAGAGCATTATGAAAGTTGTCCCAAACAAAGTCCAAGATACTTTCAGAAGCTTCATGCAAACATAAAGAGACGAAGGAAACAGCTGAAGCTGTCGGAGCCTTTGGCTTCGTTTGAGATGATTTTTTAATTGATTCTTAAAGTAGTTTTTCAATACAAAAATTAAAAAAAGTATTTAAAAGAGTAAAAAAATCCGCTTTAAGAATTAGTAAAAAAATCATTTCAAATGAAGCCTTTGAAGGAAGACAGAAGCTGAGTATAGTACTGAGTTGGGCTGAATCCAAAATTCTTAGGGCATCACACATACTATAGTGAGAATAGTGAGTTAAAAAAAGATGACATAAAAGTAGATATATAAATCTTAAATAATTATTATAGAGGAAGAAGCTCTAGATATCTATAAAATAACCCTGATTACTAAAAATTGTGTAAATTGAGTGTCACTTGCTAAAATATTGTGCCGTTAAAACGAATGTTTATTAACTTAGTTTTGTACAATTAATTAAAGAATGAACACACAAATAAAAGTTTTGAAATACATGGAAAACTCCAAAATGGAGAAAAATCAACGGGATTGACCTTGTTATACTAATCCACTATATCATATTAGACACACAAATTGTTAAGAGCAGATATCTATATTACTTACCGTTAGCCATTAGGTCCAATCAGATTCTTACACGTGTACTTGTATTCATACTTAGTTCTATATATAGATGTACAGCCATATTGTAAGGAGATTAAGAAATCAATAATATTCAGATTACTTTGTTCTTTAGTCTTTGCTTTCTCAGATTATGCTTTTCTACATGGTATCACGAGTTGGGCGTTCTTGAGGTCTCCCGCCATGGCGAATCAAGCCCAGGCTTCCTCATCTATCGGTACAGCAACCGTCGCCGCCGCTCCCTCTCCGGCCATCTCCTCCTCGTTAAAATTTGTTATCTCCAATCTCAAGTTCTTGATGCCGCACGCACTCACTCCTGACAACTTTCCGATCTGGAGCACTCAAATCGCCAAGCTTTTTCGGGCAAATGGATTCGCGGGGTTTCTTGATTCCAAAACCCTGTCTGAAAATCTTGATCCGAACCACGATCCCCAATCTTGGCTGGTCACCGATCAAAATTTGGCAACGGCGATGTGCTCCACAATATCTCCGGCGGTTCTTCCATATGTGATTCATCTTGAATCAACCCATGAAATTTGGACAACCCTTCACACTCGGTTTCAAGCTTCTAACCACTCCAAGGTGATTCAACTGAAACACGAGCTTCACAATATCTCAATGCAAACGATGTCCATGACTCAGTATCTTACTGAGATCAAGAAAATTGTGGATCAAATTGCCTCCGCCGGCTCGTCGGTAGATCCTGAAAATGTTATAATATACATTCTGAATGGACTTCCTCCGGCATACCAGTCTTTCACAACCACCATTCGCACTATGCAAGGC
Source organism: Dendrobium officinale (assembly GCA_019514585.1). Classification (NCBI taxonomy): domain Eukaryota; kingdom Viridiplantae; phylum Streptophyta; class Magnoliopsida; order Asparagales; family Orchidaceae; genus Dendrobium; species Dendrobium officinale. Next base: position 29,662,555 of record CM033696.1, read on the forward strand.
TCGCTGTCTCTTGATACACTCTACGCCCTCCTCATCAGTGAGGAGATCCATCTCAAGACGGCGGCTCAAAAATTTCCAAAGATACCGGAAACTCAGTCCGCCTTATACTCTGTCCGTGGACATGGTAGACGCGGTCGCGGCAGACAGTCGAATACCAATGCATCAACGCAAGGCCATTCCTCTACCACGGCTGTTACCTGTCAAATATGCAAGAAGAAAGGTCATAGTGCAGAGGCATGCTGGCACCGTCTCAATCCCAATTACACTCTGACGATTCCTTCGGTAAAGACAAACAATGCGCTCGCAGCCCAGAACGATGGCTTGTCCACGACAGACTGGTATCTTGATTCCGGCGCTTCCTCTCACATGACGAATACCACCGGAAATCTTGAAGTTTACAATCCCTACATCAGCCACGACACGGTAACGCTTGGGGATGGAAGATCTGTCCCAATTGCCCATTCAGGCTCGGGCATTCTTCCTACCACGGATCGTAAGCTTTTTCTCTCCAAACTTTTACATATCCCTTCTCTCGTATTTAATCTTCTTTCTATTTCGAATTTAGTACGGGATAATCATATTTCAATTACGTTTGATGAAAATGGCTTTGTATTTAAGGACCGGACGACAAACCAAGTTATACTTGAAGGACCGTGCAGCAAAGGGATCTACAAGATCTCCTCCGCTGGGTCAAGCTCTCCGTCTACAGCTTTGAGTGCATCCAATGCATCTACTGCGAATTGGCATCTTAGGCTTGGACATCCTCATCACCAAGTCCTGCAGCACATTTCCAATTACAATCCCTATTTACGCATTTTCCCGCTTAAATCTGTTTGTAATTCCTGTATGTCTTGTAAAGGTCAAAAACTTGTATTTGATAGCTCGGTAAGCCGAACGAGTTCACCTCTAGAACTCGTTCACTCCGATGTTTGGGGCCCCTCTCCGATTCAGTCTCATCAAGGCTTTAGCTATTACGTTATATTTGTTGATGATTTTTCCCGTTTTACTTGGCTATTTCCTATCCTGCATAAATCTGATGTCACTAACACATTTATCTCTTTTACTAAGTTTATTGAACGTCAAACCTCGCTTAAACTCAAAACGATTATAACTGATGGCGGTGGTGAGTTCGTTAATAACGCTTTTCAAAGTTTCACTAAAATTGCAGGGATTAGACATCAATACTCTTGTGCCTATACTCCACAACAAAACGGCGTTGCGGAAAGAAAGCACCGCCACATTATTTCTACCACCCGTACGATTCTTCACACGGCCGCTCTTCCCATGACGTTTTGGCTTGAAGCCGCTCAAACGGCTGTCTACTTAATCAATCGCATGCCGTCCCTGACCACAAAGAATTTGACTCCGCTCACACGAATGTTCAACATTCAACCATCATATGAACATCTTCGCGTGTTTGGTTGTCAATGCTATCCTCTCATACCGACAGTACATCGCAACAAGCTTATGCCAACCTCCCAACCCTGCATATTCTTGGGTTACTCGGAAGTTTCAAAGGGCTATAGATGCCTTAACCCGACAAATAATAAAATTTTAGTATCTAGAAATGTTAAATTTAATGAATTATCTTTTCCTTATCATGTCAGCAGTTCTACGTCAACTTCAGCTGGATCTCCAACTCCTGCCTCTCTGCTTATACCTCCCTCGGTGTTGCCCCGAAGTCTCCAGACGGTCACTACTGTTGACGCTGCTTCGACGGATTCCAGTCACTCTCCCAATCATTTCGCAATTATACCTCAATCTACTACCTCTCAAGCTACGACCATACCACCTGTTATCCCTATCACATACCACCAGATGACTACCAGATCTAAGACCGGTTCTCTCAAACCGGTTCAGCGTCTCAACCTTCTTCATCAAGATCAAGCTACAAGTGATCCGACCACGTATAGTGAAGCCTCCAAACACTTTCAGTGGCGTCAAGCAATGGCTCAAGAGTTCTTTGCTCTCCAACAACAGGGCACTTGGACCTTGGTTTCACCTCCGCCTAATGCTCCTATTCTTGGCTCCAAATGGATGTATCGCACAAAATACAACTCGGATGGCTCGGTGGCCAAATTCAAAGCACGATTGGTTGCGCAAGGGAATCAGCAGGAGCTCGGCATTAACTATCAGGACACTTTTAGTCCTGTGGCCAAACTTCCCACTATACGAATCCTCTTTACCATCGCTCTTTTTCACAACTGGCAAGTTTGACAACTAGACGTTGCCAATGCTTTCTTGCATGGAGACATCACTGAAACCATCTTCATGCGGCAACCGACGGGCTTTGAAGATGCCACAAATCCGTCCCATGTCTGCCGCCTACAAAAAGCAATCTATGGGTTGTGTCAAGCTCCGCGACAATGGTTCACTACCTTTACCAACTATCTTCGTCAAATTGGATTTTCGCATAGTCAAGCCGATCCATCTCTCCTTATATTTCATGACGGCGTCACACATATCTATCTACTAGTATATGTAGATGACATCCTTCTTACGGGGATCAACGTCCAAGCAATGACAGCACTGGTTGCCAAGCTTACGGAAAAATTCACCATGAAGCAACTCGGAGCGGCTAACCATTTTCTCGGCATCAAAATAGATCACACACATGATAAGTATTTTCTATCTCAAAGTTCATATGCCCAATCTATAATACAAATGGCCGGATTACCAAAATGTAATCCGGTCGCTAACCCTTCTATCACCAAAATTACAGCTTTAAAACCAGAGGATCCCCCACTCTTCGACGCTCTCACCTACAGACGCATTATCGGAAGTCTCCAGTACCTCACCTTGACGAGACCGGATATTGCCTATGCTGTCAACATGCTCTCCCAGCATATGCACAGTCCTGAGCCCATTCACACGGTCATGCTAAAGAAACTCCTCCGCTACATTCAGGGATCTCTGGATTTTGGATTGCCAATTACAAAATCCACTCTTTTACTTCGTACCTATTCCGATGCTGACTGGGCTTCCGATCCCGCCACCCGCTGATCCACATCCGGGTTCTGCACCTTTCTTGGCGACACATTGATCTCGTGGTCTGTCAAGAAACAAAATACAGTATCCCGTTCATCTACCGAATCGTAATACAGGGCCTTAGCTTCCGCTACAGCTGACACCATATGGATTAAACGCCTACTCACTGATTTTCGGGTCACTCAATCCGAACCGGTAGATATATTCTGCGATAATACTTCTACAATTGCTCTCGCTAACAACCCTCTCTTCCACGCTCACACCAAGCACATCGAGATTGATAAACGCTTTATACGCGATCACATTTTAAACAAAGTTATCCATCTTCTTCCAATCAGTACAGTTGATCAAATTGCCGACATCCTAACCAAACCACTCTCTACACCTCGGTTTAAACTTCTTCGCAGCAAACTGACTATCTCATCCTACACCCAGTTTGAGGGGGGATGTTAAGAGCAGATATCTATATTACTTACCGTTAGCCATTAGGTCCAATCAGATTCTTACACGTGTACTTGTATTCATACTTAGTTCTATATATAGATGTACAGCCATAGTGTAAGGAGATTAAGAAATCAATAATATTCAGATTACTTTGTTCTTTAGTCTTTGCTTTCTCAGATTATGCTTTTCTACACAAATTAGTTGTCCACAAGTGGACCGTTAAAACCCAATGACGAGGCTAAATGTTAATAGTCAATCCACAATAGTCTAATGATAAAAATTTGGCAATGATAGTGGTCGTTGGTGATGATGGTAAAAAATTACCATAGAGTTTTTTTAACTTTTTGAGCTCTTAATTATCTCTCTGAATGTAGGGAATGAGATCTTATTTATAGCATTTTTAGAAGAACGTTTTAGTAAATTTGGCTAAAATTCAAAATACTATATCGTATGGTCCATATTGATCCCCTTGATGGTAGATCATTTATTAAATCTTAGACTACCTTAATGATGTTACAATCCAATGATTTTGAATTTGCTAGAAGTATCTAATCAAGGCGCTCGATTTGACTATAAACACATAATATATAGAAATTATTTGATCTTTCAATTAATGTGAAGAAATTTTCAAATTCATTTTACATGCTTTGTTTAAGCTCATTTGGAGTCTAATCAGATTATTTGTGACATCAATGGTCATGAATTCAATTCTTGAAGCTCCCAATTTAAATTTATATTACCTCAGGATTTGTGTTGATCAAACAAATTGTTTGTAGAAATATCATTGAGCTCATCCCTCGACCTCTATTTATAGATTTGGGTTGGTTATTAAGTGTTACATAATTGATTACATAAATAAATATAAAAAATTAGAGAAAAATATACTAATTGTTTAGCTTTATTCAAATGTTCGATCTTATGAAGTCTTCTGCAAAGCTCCTGAAAAGTCATTGGCTTGACTAATCAATAGTTTTTCATATAGAGGAAGTCATCCCCTTAAGCAGTACCAGGTCTGAATTCATGGATTATACCTCATGATTGGGATGAGTTCTGAGATTGCAGTCATCTGCTTAAGATAAGTTCTCTTATAGACTGGCAATTCTCTTTTGAGTTGATATCATATAGATCAAGTCAATATAGCTTGAATCATGTCAAGTTAACTTGAATTTTGGCCTGAATTCAATTTGTTGTATATATAGTTACTAAATTCTTTTATATCATAAAAATTTTGGTGCGGAAATAACAAGAGAGTTTTTTTTTTTCACTTTTCATAGAACTCTAATAAATATTTATTTTAATGTTAAATATAAGTCAATCAATTTGATATTTGTTGCATGCTGGAGTATTCGCGGTGGTAGAGAAAAATAAAGCTTAGGGTCTTAGCATTGTACGAAGATCCAGTACACATACAGATAGAGAGATTGGGTGCAATATTTAAAAGAGACACCAAGATTTTTACGTTGGAAACCCCTGAAAAGGGGGAAAAAACCACGGGGCATAGCCCAGTATAAATGAATATACTAGTATTGTAGTTGATTACAAAGGAGGTCCTTCCTCAGGGAAAGGCCTTAGGTTGATGTACATCTTATAGAGTACATTACATTGTGAGAATACAAAGCATCATTGTTTATGTGTTTGTTTGGTCTGAATGACTGTAGTCAGTGTGCAACGTAAATCGAAAGGACCGTAGTCAGCAGGCGACGGAGGTCGGAAAGACCGTAGTCGGCGAGCGACGGAGGTCGGAAAGACCGTAGTTGGCGGGAAACTTAAGTCTGAAGGATCGTAGTCGGCGGGCGACAGAGGTCGAAAGAACTGTTGTCTGACGACGGAGGTCAGAAAGACAGCGTCTAGTATAAAACCATCAATGGACAGATAAATGTCTGGTGAAAGTCCGACAATTGGTAGCAGTCCAGCGTCATGTAGAAATTTGGCGAAAAACGGAGGTCCGACATCAGGTAGAAGTCCAACGTCCGTTGATAGCCGAGGAGAACTCCAGCGTTAGATGGTATTCTGGGAGAACTCCGGTGTTACTTGGAGTTTGAGTGAAACTTTGGCGTTACTTGGAGGTCAGGTGGAATTCCGACGTCACTCGGAGGTCGGGCGGAATTATGGCGTCACTTGGGCATAATCTCGACGTCACTTAGAGTTTGGACAGAATTCTGGCGTCACTTAGAAGTCGGACGGAAGTCGGTCGGAATTCCGGCGTCACTTGAAAGTCAGGTGGAATTCCGGCGTCACTTGAACGTCGGACAGAATTCCGGCGGTGGTCGAGGAGGAGTTTCTTCCTTCTTATCCTTCTCTTCTTCTTATTTCTTGGGTCCTTCTCCTTGCTTTGGCTCTCCCCCCTATCAAGAGAAAGGGGAGGCTATTTATAGATTTCTAGAGTAGCATGACCTGTAAATAGGAGGAGGATCCAGGGCAATTGTAGAGTGTTTTGAATGGACGACTGATATTGAATCCCTTGATCATGGACCGTTCGTCAGACATTTGAAGGTCTTAATGATATCGGAATTTAGCGATCTTGGGCTCATTGGATTTGTCTTGTCGAGCCGCTCGATTCGACTATAAGCATGCATGTCAGGTTTGGAAACCGTTTGGTAACCCAAATTGTGGTTTGAATCTTCCAACAGCTCTTCGGGTCTTCGATTTGACTTCAATTGGGCTCGGATTGAGTCGAATTTGGTGTCGTTTGGGTTTGTATTTCTGAGACGATCAGTTCGACTGTAAGTTTGCTGAAATCGGAGTTCATATGATCCTGGATTTGATTTTTGAAATCTCTAACTTGATTTTTGCCTTGAGATTCGTGCTCGATCCAGATAATTTTTCGAGGATATATCAATATTGATTTCTAACATTATGATTTCGTCCATGCCATCTAATATTAAGTCTATAAACATGAGATTATTATTTCTTATTCAAGCGTTCCTTCTATATCCCTTCCTTGCCTTAAGCTTTGACGCCCCAAGTTTTAAAGAGGAAAGAATTATATTTTTTACTGCTAAATATTTATCAGAGCTTACTAATTTTCTCAAAATAATATAAATAGCGGAAAACACAAATACACTACTCTTCATTCAATATCTGCATATTATTTCATATCAAAAAATAAGATATACAATAGTAGTGATGTTCAATAATAAAAAAAAAAAAAATACAGCCCTGCACTGCCCATGCATCATGGCCACAAAACAAAGAATTTGCGGAAACAAAAAGAAACCTAAACTTGTAGCACATATCAACGTCAACGTCACTCCATAAGTTCCTTACCCTTATATAAAAATATGCACAAATCATATAATGAGCATATAAAAGCCCAGCAAGCCATCAAAATCTACAATTGAAATTGTTGTAAAAATTAGAATAATATATGAGAAATCATATCCATATAAACATGTCATAATATATCATACCAATTCTTATCATTTTATACATCAAGTGTGAACCAATCCTATGAGATATCTTGCATATCATATGTCTTCAGTCATACATTATGTATTCATATCAATGCAATATCAGTTTTGTTGTACATTTGTCATGTTTCTTATATCGATCAATTAGTCAATCAATCTTATCAGACAATCAATCATGTCATATGTCAATATCTCTCATATTGGGCCCATCCTAATAGGAATTAGTCTGACTAGTTTTGTGGTTCCCACCAAGAATCATTCTCATCAGTATCTCATGTTATCAGTCTGATCAATCATCAATCTTAATTATTAATCATCAGTATCTCATGTCATCAGTCTAATCAATCATCAATCTTAACATTTATTAATCATCAATATCATCAGTCATATATCAAATATTAGTTTTATAGGTTATATATATCAATCATCAGTCTCATTTGTCTCATCTAATATGCCAGTTGCTTCATCTTACTTGATCTTATAACACATTTCATATAATGTATATTGTAATAACATATATTTCGTACACATCATTTGCAATTATCATAACAGGTAAATATATCATGTATGCACATCAAAATGTATGTATTATGTCAAAGTATATATTATGTCTGATGGACAATAATCAAATGCATGCCATGTATCTCATATCTACATTTAGTTCATTAACTCGTCATTTTGCATACATTCTTAGTCTACACATTTCAGATAAAATATCATATATGCAAAATTAATAGTTAAAATTTTAATGTAAACCAATCAAAATATTCCAAAATAATGATATCTAGCACATATAGAAAATTACACAATAAGAGTATTAAAATGTAGGATATTGTATTTTTACCAATATCATGAGGGAGAAAATGGACTAAAACAAATATAGAATAAAGATCACTTACTACGATCAGAATAATTATTGTAAAAGAAGCAACACACGTAGAAGCTGCGAAAGACCTTTCTTCTCTCTCTCTCTCTCCCCTGTCCTCTTCTTCTCATTTAGTTTCTTCCCCTGCATGGCAAATTAATTGAGGGGGGAAGGGCTTATATATATATGACAGCACGGCGTCACATATCATAGCATTGTTGTGTTGCATGCAGAAATCTAGGTTATTGTTAAACATAGAGCAGAGCGCCGCTGAGCTTTCCAGCTCAACACCACAATGTTGTAGCTCATAATTTTCCTATTTTTAAATTAATTTATTTTATAAAATTTCAGGTTATTACGTGGGCTTTACAATCACCTTTCATTGAAAGATGAAAGTTTTTAAATATTGAATCTATACTTTTAAAGATGATATATTTATAAGCCTATTTAACATACCAAAGCAAGAAAGAACTTATTCTGATAAAAAGAAGAAGAAGAGAGTAAAAATAAAAGTGGCAGTCGAAAAGTGATATTAAAGAGTTTGCATCAAGTTAATATGATTCTAAACATCCAATATAAGAGTGTAGGACAAATTCAATTATTAATATCATTACATTATTCACATCTAATCATCAGGCCAATGCCACCCAATCTCTACTATTGCATTGCCACCGCTAGATTTCATATAGTGGATCGGTTCTATTTGACCTCCATAGTCAAACTACTGTCGCTCAAAAATAGCCATTGGGCTAGCGCCGCTTGATCTCCATTGCTAGAGCTCAATCGCCCAATCCCATCATCTGATTGTTGTTGCACGACTACCATCATTAGCCTTCCACTCTTAGAAGGCCGTCATCATACCACAACTATCTAACCACAACCATTTGAATGTCTCTCTATCATCACAACCTCACTAATATTTTTCCGCCACTCATGGTAAAATAAGCCAACAACTCATACCCATGTAACCCTCCTCTAATTTAGCGAATGTGTAAACCTTTGCAATCTATGTGTACATAGTGGAATCATTTTAATTGGAAACCCTATGACTTTTTCTCTGTTCAAATTTTCGATATAAAAAAAGGTATCTCCTGCATTTTTATAATTATATCTATGTGTGTGTATGGTTAATTATTTGTTTGATTATTAATTTACTTTCATATGCTTAATGTCTAAATTTGAATTGATAGGCTTTTAGAAGAAAATTTTGAAATAATAGTTACAAATCTAATTTACCCCTCCCTATTTGTCTATAATAGCTTAATTAATTTGGCTAATTAATTATTAATGTAACAAGATAGTCCAACTATTTTTTTTATTAATTTATAAAAAATTAGTTTAAATTCATATATTTATGTATCCTATATATTTGTCGAAATTGCACTAATCTTTCATTTTATAAGCTCTCAATTAACAAATTAGTGTTAATTTAATAGAGTTTAAAGTTTATGATTAAGGTTTTGTTTGGAGAAGTTGTTACTGTTTTCTAAAATAATTTTTTAGTAAAAAAAAATTGTGCTTAAAATTTACTTTCTCTAGTTTTTTATTTTCTCAAAGAAGGCCTTTTGATAAGTATTATATAGTATTGTGGCAGACGGTTGTTAATGCTATAAATCAACATGTTAAAAATTTTATTATTTAGTTGCTCGTTCACCAATATTTGAGCTTCAAGTGCCCATTAACAAAATTTTGAATATGGTCATTTGACCATTTTCACCGCTGAAGTTATTGAGAAGGGATGGGCGGGTTCCTTCAAGCCATATGGCACACTATCATTGAAATAAAACTTTATGCTTTCCACAGCATGCTTTTTGTGCTTATTTGTACTTTTATGAAGTGAGCAAAGGCTTCAATTGAATGGGGCTGGTCCTGGTCGGTTGGTTTGGGGGCTTAGGCTGCCAACTAAAAGTTTTTTTGGTTCGAGTATTGCGTATGTGATGTATGTATGAGTCTGTCTTAATTGATCTAAATGATAAAAAAAAAACTTCCAGGCTTGCATCAGCCTTTGCTAAAGCAAGTATGTTTAAGAGATTTGTTCTTTTAATTTTCAAAATAAATTAAGATATAAGAAAATGCTCGAAACAACATTTATGTTATCGTCATAGCTAGCTGCTATTGTCAACCTTCGTCACCTCTATCATAGGCCGATACTATTGTTGCCACCATTATCGTTGATCACCATCGTCATAGTCAGCAATTACCACCACGGTCTCGTCGACAACTATCAATATTGTCTCGTCATCTATCGTTATTATCTTAACGACTATCACTATTGTCTTACTAGTTTTCGCATATCATAAAAATCAAGTTATTTAAATTTACTAAAATATTAAATAATATATGTTTAAGATATTGACTATATTTAATTGTATGTCAAATAGAAATAAAATAAAATACTTATAAAAAAACATGAAAAGTGACCCTTAAATATTGGTTTTTGTGCAATTTTTGTCTTTTATTTTATTTATTCTAAGAATAACTAATAAACACATTTGATACTTTAGGGCGTATATTTTAAAATTTTTTTTCATTTTGTTTTAATTTTATTTACATTTAAAATAAATATATTTTAATGAGAAAATATTTTTAAAATATTTTAATATAAAATAGATGAAAAAGGAGTTTTAATATCTTTACATTTATATTGTAGTTAATATTTATATGAATTAATATGATAATAAATTCTAAACCCAAACTTTAAAATCCATAATGATTATCAATATTTTTTATTAAAACGGTTTAATTATTTTTATATTTGCTTAAGAAGGCCTTTAACAATCAAAAAAGAAAACATAAGAAAAATCTATACATCTTACCTGTTTCTATACCTGAACCACCGGTGCGGTTCTTGAAGCGCCGGCGTGAACCACCTTCCAGTCTTCTTCTCCACCGTGAAGAACTTGTCGTCTTCCAAACCCGCCGCTTCGATAAAACCAATTAAAAAGGACCCATCTTGATGACGTCCATTCCATAGCTATAAACTATCCGGCTCTTGGACCCAGTCTGATCTTTCCAGCTGCACCTCATTAAGCTGTATTTCTCCGTCGCCTCAGAACTCTTTCTCTTGCGATCAAGAGAAGGTGCTCTCTTCCTATTCGAAATAGGTCACCTTTCTTAGATATATAGTCCTTCTCTGCTACGATTGATCCCCACGTACGCTCTCCCCATCCCCTGCTTTCACTTCAGAAAGAAATGTATCGTCTGAGAATTCCTTCCCATTCTTCTTACCCAGCGTAATCTTCAAAAAGTTCTGATTTTTGCGAATCCGTTAAAGGAGAATTCGCAAAGACGCAACAGTTGCGTCGGTAAGGATGTTTTCCGGCAAGAAGCAGAGGGCACCGCCACCTAGGATGCCTTTCGGCGAAGTGGAGAACGACGTGAGCAGCGTTGACTTTCGAAATTACCGAGTTCAGTTCCCCATGACTCCGGACAACGGGCCCCTATCAGTCTCCATGGAGCCAATCCACCCGTTGGTCTCTTCCAAGATTGAGGAGCACTACGTCTCGAGCTCGCTCTTCACCGGAGGCTTCAACAGCGTCACACGCGCCCACCTCATGGACAAGAGAACCGATTCGGACACTGCCGCCGCCGACGGCGCAGCCAAGTCGTCAACTTGCTCCGTCGAAGGCTGCGACGGCAAGTTGATGTACGACGAGCGTGGTGAGGAGCTTCTCCCCTGCGAATGCGAGTACAAGATTTGCCGGGAGTGCTTCGACGACGCGGTGAAAAACGGAGGGAGTATGTGTCCCGGATGCAAGGAGCCATACAAGGCGACGGATTTAGCTGAGGTGGCGAGGATCGCGAGGGAGAAGAAGGGGATCGCCGTGCGTCGGTTGCCTGCGCCTCCGCCAAAGGATGAGGCGACGACTGATAGGAGGCTGTCGGTGATAAGATCGGCAAAAAGTTCGGACTTTGATCATAATCGGTGGCTATTTGAGACGAAGGGGACATACGGGTATGGGAATGCAATTTGGCCGGAGGAAGCTGTCGTAAGCGACGAAAGCAGCGGCGGGGGAGGTGGCGGTGATGAAGGAGGCTCGGAGAGAGCGCCGGCCAAGGAGCTCTGGAATAAGGCGTGGCGGCCTCTAACTAGAAAGCTTAGAATTCCAGCTGCCATTCTTAGTCCTTACCGGTGAGATTGTGCTTTGTTTTCAGGTTCTTTGATTCAATTCTCTCTTCAACGTTATTGATTAATTGTTTTCAAAGCTTCAAAATTTACTGCAATTATTCAGAATCTAACTTGTTTAATGATCACCCAGATTGAAATTTTATTTTCTTTCCTAGAGGTCCTCGATCAATTCTCTGGAATTACTCTATTGGCACTTGTAGTGCCTTTTAATAAGATAATAATTATACAAGATAACTTTTTTTTTTTGGACGGGAGAGATGAGCCGTAGTTATATTATTTTGCGAACGTTTGTGTGTTTTTGTTAATTTGCTTGACGTGGAGAACAAAGTAGAGAGGAAATATAGCATTTGAAGAACTCCAAACGATTCAACGCGCAGAACAATCTAATAAGACAAATGATAGAATCCAACAATTTTGAATATTATACTATATAATTCTTTCGTATCAAATCAACCTTTTAGAAGATGTAATCCTAATTCTTCCGTATTGGTATCTTGATTAGAACTTGCTTTAAGATATCTGTTTACACATTATTTTATGATGAAATAGCTAATTCTATAAAAGAATAATTTATTGAATTTATTATTTTTATGAGTTTGCTTTGTAGATTCATTTAAGACATTATTGTGGTGGTCAGCTTGAATTAAAATTGGACCGCTGGAGTTGGTGTTCGAAGGGTTTCCGATGAGACTGGCGATGTTTGCCAAACATACAATATATCTTATAATAAAGATAATAATTTTACTGTTGCCATTGCTTCTATTAATCGGGAGTTGACTTTTAATTCTTAAATTTATCAGTTTTTACTTAAGCTCGCAAAAAACCAAATGGCTCCTGCTTCTCCACTGCATAAGAACAATCTAAATGAATTAATGTATATTTCTTCTTCTTCTTCCTCCTGAGCCATGCTCTGTTTCAATTGCTTGAATGTATATACGTAAATTTGAAATTTTGCTTACGAACATACAGGCTGTTAATCTTAGTTCGCATGGGGGTCCTCGGCCTGTTCCTCACATGGCGCATCACCCACAAGAATCACGACGCTATCTGGCTCTGGGGTATGTCCGTCGTCTGCGAGATATGGTTCGCCTTCTCATGGCTACTAGACCAGCTCCCCAAGCTCTCCCCTGTGAACCGTGTCACAGACCTCAAAGTCCTCAAGGAAAAATTCGAAACCCCCTCCCCTACCAACCCCACCGGAAAATCCGATCTCCCCGGACTCGACGTCTTCGTCTCCACCGCCGACCCTGAAAAAGAACCTCCTCTTGTCACCGCAAACACCATCCTCTCCATCCTCGCCGCTGACTACCCTATCGAAAAGCTCGCTTGCTACCTCTCTGACGACGGCGGCGCGCTTCTCACCTTCGAGGCCATGGCTGAGGCCGCATCCTTCGCCGCAGTGTGGGTTCCGTTCTGTCGCAAGCACGCAATCGAACCACGCAATCCGGAGAGCTATTTCGGGCTGAAGCGGGACCCGTACAAGAATAAGGTTCGGGCCGATTTTGTGCGTGATCGCCGGCGGATTAAGAGAGAGTATGATGAGTTTAAGGTTCGGATTAACGCTCTTCCTGAAGCCATACGGCGGCGTTCTGATGCTTTCCATGCACGCGAGGAGTTGAAGGCCGCGAGGTTGCAAAGACAGGAAGCTACGGCGGCGGCGGTCGCCGGCGGTGAAGCACTACTCGAGCCTATTAAGATACCGAAGGCAACTTGGATGGCTGATGGCACTCACTGGCCTGGCACTTGGATTCACTCTGCCGCTGATCACTCCCGTGGCGACCACGCCGGCATCATTCAGGTTAGCGGTTTATTTTAAGAATTTATTTTAAATAACTATTATTATCATTATCATGATATTTTCAATTTTTCCGTATAATTAGCCGTAAACAATTTTTTTCAGGTGATGTTGAAACCCCCCGCAGAAGAACCCATCTTCGGCACCAGCGCCGACGACACCAGCAGCAACACTGAAGACGACGGCGGCGGCGGCCCCATCACCACCGTCCTCGACCTCAGCGAGGTGGACATTCGTCTCCCAATGCTTGTGTACATGTCCCGCGAAAAACGGCCAGGGTACGACCACAATAAAAAGGCCGGCGCCATGAACGCCCTCGTCCGCGCCTCCGCTGTCTTGTCCAACGGCCCTTTTATGCTGAACCTCGACTGCGACCACTACATCTACAACTCTCAAGCCCTCCGCGAAGGCATGTGTTTCATGATGGACCGCGGCGGCGACCGCATCTGCTACGTACAATTCCCGCAACGCTTCGAAGGCATCGATCCCTCCGACCGTTACGCCAACCACAATACCGTCTTCTTCGACGTCAACATGCGAGCACTCGACGGCCTGCAGGTTAACGGCCTACTTTTAACAAAATTATGTTTCTTTCTCTAAAAGAATTAGGGAAATTTACATACATAACGTTTTATTTGATGCTATTTAAATATCTAACATTTAAAATATTAATATTATGTGTCTATCATACATATACAATTTTAATATTAAATATACTACTCATATAATTCATTTCTATCATTCATTCAATCCTATAAACTTTAATATTTCATTTCATACACCTAAATTTATTTTATAGGTGATAGACATATAATATTAATGTTTTAGATGTTAGATATATAAATAACATGAAATAAAATGGTATGTATGTAAGTCTCTCAATAGGTGGGGAGTCCAGGCATAGAATTATGTTCGGACTCTAATAAAACATGATCCCTGTCCTTATACACGTTGTATATAAAATTTGTATATATTATATACACTGTGTGTATATTGTATATATAAATTTGTAAATACTTTGTACATAATTTTAAAATTTGTATATAATATGTACAATTATAGACACTATGTACAAGAACACGTGTCATATTTTTATTGGACTCCGAATATAATATATTTGGACATCGCACGTAATAATTTCTCCTTTTCTAACGGAATGAGTTGGTAAAAGCTACATCTATTAAAAAAAAATTCAAAATTTTTTATTTTTAGTAACGATTTAAAAAATATTAGAATATAAAATTATCATATTAATTGCAAAGTAAATTTTAAATGAATTTGAAACCCATCTTTTATATTGGAGGCTGCTGTAACCTTTAAGAAATTTGGGGATTTACTTACCACAATTTTTTATATTTTTTTCATATTTAATATCTAAATTTTTTTATTTAATTTTATAAAAACTAAGTCTTCAGATCAAATTAAATATTATTTATATTAACTTAATCTTAAATTTTATAACAAGAACGTTAATGAATTTCACATAGGGAAGCTTATTTGTACTAAAACTTTTCTTTAATAAACGAAGTGAAAATAATTATGAAGCTTAATTTTTTATGACATCTGAACCTGCAGGGGCCTGTCTACGTCGGCACCGGATGTCTCTTCCGCCGCATCGCCCTCTACGGCTTCGACCCGCCGCGGGCAACGCTGGGCTCGGCTAGAGGATGCTGCAGCTGCTGCTTCCCCCGCCGGCACGGCGTCAGCCATCGCGAGCACGACGTGGAGACGCACGCGCTACGAATGGAGGACGATGATGGAATGAACCTGTATTCGTTTCCGAGGAAGTTTGGGAACTCGAGTTATTTGATTGATTCGATTGCGGTGGCGGAGTTTCAAGGGAGGCCGTTGGCGGATCATCCGTCGGTGAAGAATGGGAGGCCGCCGGGTGCGTTGATTATGCCGCGGGAACCGTTGGATGCATCGGCGGTGGCGGAGGCGGTGAGCGTGGTGTCGTGTTGGTATGAGGATAAGACGGAGTGGGGGACACGGGTGGGGTGGATTTATGGGTCGGTGACGGAGGATGTGGTGACGGGATACAGGATGCATAATAGAGGGTGGCGGTCGATTTACTGTGTGACGAAGCGCGACGCCTTCCGGGGGACGGCGCCTATTAATCTGACGGATCGCCTCCACCAGGTAATTAATTGCGGTACTAAAAAAACTGTTTATAAATCAGTTAAAAACTGTCTAATAAATTATTGGGTTCAGACACCGGACGTGTTCGGAGTCCAATGTAAATGTGACACATCACCTCCTACTCGGTACTGAGCAGTACCAAGCAGTACCGAGCTCGGTACTGCACGATACTCAGTACTTCACATTACTGAGCTCAACACTGCTCAGTACTGTGAATACCGAAAGTAAGATGTGTTTGGTGTCCGAACCTAATAATATCTCGTCTAAAAGGGCAAATTATTAGGTCCAGACTCCTCACAGAGATAATCATCCGGATTTCTCTTTGTCTACAGTAAAAGCACAGTTAAAGCGCGGATGCTACAGTATCTAATTTTTTACTACGCTTTTACTATATACAGAAAGAAATCTAGATGATTCTCTCTCTCTCAAGTGTCTGGCCCTAATAATTTTCCATCTAAAAAGAACCATCCCAACTGAAATTTTGAATTACATCAGGCTATATAAATTAGATTCAACGGCTATATATATGTAAAAATTTTAATGTTATATTGATAAATATAAAATTTTTGTATTATATATTTAAATTATTGTGAAATGTATTTAAATTACATTAAATTTAATTAACAAAATCTTAAATCTAATATTTTTCCTTAGATAATGCTCGTTTTGCGTTCACCAGGTGCTGCGTTGGGCAACCGGGTCCGTAGAGATCTTCTTCTCCCGCAACAACGCTCTGTTCGCCGGTCCTAAGTTGAAATTTCTGCAGCGTATGGCGTACCTCAACGTCGGCATCTATCCCTTCACCTCCATCTTCCTCATTGTCTACTGCTTCCTCCCGGCTCTTTCCCTCTTCTCCGGCCAATTCATCGTACAAACTCTCAACGTCAGTTTCCTAGCCTATCTCCTCATCATTACTTGCACGCTCGTCCTCCTCGCCGTTCTCGAGATAAAGTGGTCCGGCATCCAGCTCGAAGAGTGGTGGCGCAACGAGCAGTTTTGGCTAATCGGCGGCACCTCCGCTCATCTTGCCGCCGTTATCCAAGGCCTCCTTAAAGTCATCGCCGGCATCGAGATCTCCTTCACTCTCACCTCTAAATCCGCTGGCGACGATGAAGATGACGATTTCGCTGATCTCTACATTGTGAAATGGACCTCTCTCATGATCCCGCCCCTTACAATCATCTTTGTCAACCTTATTGCCATTGCCGTGGGGGTAAGCCGGACAATTTATGCGACAATCCCACAGTGGAGCAAGCTGCTTGGGGGTGTTTTCTTTAGCTTCTGGGTGCTTGCTCATATGTATCCGTTTGTGAAAGGATTGATGGGGAGGAGGAGAAGGACGCCCACCATTATTTATGTGTGGGCGGGGCTTCTCGCCATCACGATTTCGTTGCTGTGGATTGCAATCAATCCTCCTTCGTCGGCAAGTTCACAGATTGGTGGCTCCTTCTCGTTTCCTTAGCTAATCTGTGCATGATATCTCTCCCTCAGCGCCTATCGTGCTTTTTACCCGCATGAATGTTCATAAAATGAATTGCGCGCTAGCCGTTTGTTCTTTTGCTTGTGAAGAAATGTTAGTCGAACAACAAATTGATGTTGTTGAGAAAGTGTAAAAGAAACTGTTGCAATCATTGTTTACATTTCTTTATGCTGTTTATTGATGGCATAGAATTTCATATAATGAAGAATTTTAATTTGTTATAAAGTTTGAAATTTGTATTTTTTATTTTATTCATTTTTAACTTTAAGATTAAACTCAATTTGTTGTACATGTTTGAACTTTAGTTGCATGAGAAGACTACTTACCTAAATTGAGAATGGTTGTCTTTGCCTAATCTTGTTAAAGAATTTTCTTTTTTATGAGGATGTTTTTCTTTATCCAATCTTCAATTAATCAAAGGATTTTTTTCTGATTTTTTTTTGAAAAAAAAGGTATAAAATCTTCAACTCTCTTTTGATATTGATGGATTTTTTTAGTCGTTAGATTTATTTTGAAATAAATACAATATAAAAGTTGATTTAATTTGTGTACAAAAATTCTTATAATTTATTTTGTCATAAAATTTATTAGGACATCAAAAATAGATTGAAATTGTATTGTTTTTAGCTTCAACAAAATTTAAAGATAAATGTTTCTTTTGAATTGAGATTAAATTAAGTTAGCCTATAATTTGATCGTGATATGATCGAATGAATTTTAACCAATGTTGAACTAATATGAGATAGACTTAGGTTTCGTTTGGGGCGAGTTTCTTATTGCTTCTTAAATCAATTTTTTCTTACAAAAATTTTAAAAACCAGTAAGAAAGTCGTCTCAAATGAAATTTAAAATCAAATTATTAAGAGTTTAATCATCAAGGAAACCAATAAATTTTTTAACCCACCAGCCTAGTTATCTTGTTAAGCCTAGGAACATTTTATTGGCAAATAAAATGTCTTTTGTAATAAATCTAATTGTATTTTCTAACAAGGTTATAATTTTTATATTATATTTAAAGTTAGTATGTTTATCAAAGATTTCGCTTTATAATTATTCTACTCTAGAACATTTGTGATAAACTATTGATGATATAACACCTCAAAATGAAATTTTGGAAGATATCTCTCTATTTTAATATATTAATTAATCAACCAAATTTTTTATGAATTCATCTACATAAATCAATCCAACAGAAACAACTTAAAATTATATACATCAAAATATAAAATTATGCTCATTCCTCAAAATTCATGTATAAAAGCCAAGGGATCAATCATTTCATTCAATCCAACTTTGTAAAGTCATGACCACAAAAGAAAGAAAATTAAAAATATAAAAATAAAATTGATATGTCACCAAAAATTATCTTGATCAGGCACGAATCTTGAGGCATAATCAAGTTGGAAACTTCGGAAATTAATTCGGAGACCATCCAAACTCCTATTTCAGCAAACTTATAGTCGAACTGAGCATCTAGGAAAGGCGAGCCTAACGGCACAAAATTCGACTCAATCCGAGCCCAAATGAGTCCAAATCAAGGACCCGAAGCGCTGTTGGAAGGTTTAAATCACAATTTGGATTACCAAACGGTTTCCAAACATAACAAGCTTATAGTCGAATCGAGCGGCTCGATGAGACGAATCCAACGAGCCCAAGATCGCTGAATTCCGACATCACTAAGACATCCAATTGCCCAATAAACAGTCCATGATCAAGGGGATCAATATCAGCCGTCCATTGAAACACTCCCATTTTGCCCTTGATCCTCCACATATTTACAAGCCATGCCACTCTCAAAAAACTATAAATAGGCCCTCATTCTTCACATGAGGGGGAGGAGGAAGAGGGAGGTGAAGAGAAGGGAGGAATTTGGGAGCTCTCTTGCCACCGACCACCGCCGGGGTTCCTGCCGACCACCGCCGGGGTTCCTGCCGACCACCGCCGGGGTTCTTGCCGACCACCGCCGGAGTTCCTGCCGACCACCGCCGGTTTTTCCCTGCCAACCACCGCCGGAGTTCCTGTCGACCACCGCCGGGGTTCCTGCCGACCACCACCGGGATTCCTGCCGGCCACCTCCGGAGTTCTTCCCGACCGCCATCAGACTTCCACCCGTTCTCCAACCATCGGCAGACTTCTGTTAGTTCTTCGACTGCCGTCGGACTTCCACCAGTTCACCGATCACAGCAGGACTTCAGCCCAATCATTGCCCACCGACGGACTTCTGCCAGTCCGTCTACCGACGCCGGACTTCCACCAATTCGCCAACCACCGACGGACTTCTGTCAGTCCGTCGATCGCCACCGGACTTCCACCCATCCTTCGACCGCCGCCAGACTTCTACCAATTTGCCGAACACCGCAGGACTTCCTCTAGTCCGTCACCTATAGTCCTCCAAACCACTGTCATCCAACAACGTTCCTTCCGATCTCCATCATTTGCAGACTATGGTCCTTCGGACCTCCGTCGTCTGCCGACTACGTTCCTCGCCGACTATGGTCCTCCCGACCTTCGTCGCCTTCTAACTATGGTCCCCTCGACCTTCGTCGCTCTCCGACTACGGTCCTCCTGACCTTTGTCGCCCGCCGACTACGATCCTTTTGACCTCCATTGTCTGCCGACAACGGTCCTTCCGACCTCCGTCACCCGATGACTACGATCCTCCCGACCGCCATCGCAATACAACGGTCCTTGTGACCTATGTCGCTCACAGACTACGATCCTTCCGACCTCCGTCACCCACCGAATATGGTTCTTTCGATCTACATCGCTCGTCGACTATGGTTTTGCCATCCCAAACAAACATATCAACATTGATTCTTCCAGCTTCTACCACGCAATGCATTTTATATGATGTATATTTGTTACTTCGAGCCAAGGCCTTCTTCCTAAGGATGGGCCTCATTTGTAATCAATTGCAAGCATTAGTGGATTCATTCAAACTGGGCCAGGCCCCGTGGGTTTTCCCCCTGTTTAGGGGTTTCCACGTAAAAACTCTGGTGTCTCTTATGAACGCTACACCCTCATCTCTTTGATCTGCTTGTGTGTTGGATCTTCGTACAAAGCTAAGGCATTAATTTTTATATTTCTCTACCGCTGCGAATTTTCCAGGACGCAGCAGTTTGGCGCCGTCTGTGGGAAAACAATCCCACAATATTAATCATTACGTCAATGGCCAACAGGCATAGCAATCGCCACCAGGGAGCCTCTCGCTCCAATTCTTACCAGTCCAGAAATCAGTCCCTGAATCAGGGACGTCAGGCATCCTCCTCTTTTCACCCCGGTGGGAGAAATCCTGCTAGAGAAGGGACATCAGGACCATCTATTGAAGATCGCATCAGAAAAATGGAGGAATCCCAAAAGGAGATCCTTCAACTCCTACGAGGGGCCCGTCAACCAATGTTAGCGGAGCAGGAGGAGGTTCGTATTCCTCAAGATCCATCACTGGCCAGAGGTGCTCAACCCGAACATATTCAAGCAGACATCCATATCCCTCAATCGAGGGGTCATCTTAAAACACAACAAGACATTGACCTTGCCGACACTGCTAGCTCTACTCATCCTTTTCGTCCCAGTCAGTTAGTTCACATTCCATCAGATATTCCTGAGGATGTTGCCCAACCTCACATTGCTGACCTCCCGTGTAGTGTCCTACGCCATGAGATGAGGCGGTTGGTACATGAAGAGTTCCCTAACAGGGGTGGAAGACAATCTCTCCATCAGTGGGATTTTAAGGAAACCTCACCACTAACGGAAGCCATCCTTCGACACCCCATTCCTGCAGGGTTTCAAACTACCGAGCATTGATTCTTATGACGGGACGTCCGATCCCTATGAGCACATTGATCACTACAGAACCATTATGCGTATTCAAAGAGCCTCAGATGCGCTCCTCTGTCAAGTGTTTCCTGCTACCCTGAAAGGGCAAGCTCGAACATGGTTCTACTCGCTTCCTGCCAAAACTATCTCCAAGTTTGTTAAATTGGCCAAAGTGTTCGTTGAACAATTTGTTGCCAATCGAAGGATGGTTAAAGATTCTTCCCACCTCTCAGGGATTCGACAGAATGAAAATGAATCCCTCAAAGAATATTTTCAAAGATTTTCAACGGAGGCTCGACAAATTCCAGGGGTGGATCCTGAACTATTGAGAGGAGTTTTTCTTGGAGGACTTCGTCCTGGACCTTTTTATTCAGCACTAATGCGAGATACAGTCCATTCATATGCTGACTTAATTCATCGTGTGGAGGCTCAGATCTCGGCAGATGAGGCCATAAATGCTCATAAGAAGCAATTTGAGCAAATAACTGGGAAACGTAAAAATGCACCGGGGATGGATGTTTCGTCATCACAACGGAAGAAGCAAGGAAACTATAACTTGCCTCCTAGACCCTCACACAGCAACGACGAGAGCCTCGTCAAGAGAAGGAGTATACGCCGCTTAATGTATCTCGGGCCAACGTGTTGATGGCCATCCGGGGTCAGGAAAGTGTAAAGTGGCCGAATCCCTTGAAGCCCAATGTAGGAAATCAAGAGCAATATTGTCATTTCCACCGTAGTCGGGGACACACACAACTGAAGCTTGTAGACAACTCAAGGAAGAAATTGAGAGGCTGATGATTCGACAAGGATATCTTCGACAATTTATCCAAAGCGCACCTACTCAGGATGAAATTGGTCCTACTGGGGGGAAGAATCAACAGCAAAGGCAACCACAAAATAATCGCCAAACGGTCGGAGAGATTGAAACTATTGCCGGGGGCCCCTTAGTACCCAATCAAGTCCTAAGTGCAACTAGCAAGGAGCCAATGCCAAAGAAGCCTCGTGCTGATCACTCTATTACTTTTGATGATACTGATCTAGAAGGAGTTCAGACCCCTCATTCCTCATGAAAGGGGGGAGAAGCTAAGAGAGAAGAAGGAAGAGAAGGAAGAAAGCTCCTGCCGCATAGCTCCTCCTCGACCACCGCCGGAGTGCTGCCGCACCACTCCGTAGTCTTGCCGCACCACCACCGGACCACCAAGGGACGCCGGAGTGCTGCCGCACCACCGCCGTAGTCTACCACACCACCGACGGGCCACCAAGGGACGCCGAAGTGCCATCCGAAGCTGAAGTATCCCCTGACACTAAAGTGCCACTACCGATCCACCGCCTGACACCGGAGTGCCGTCGGACAACCACTTGGCAGTGGAGTGACGTTGGACTTTTGTAAAAC
Source organism: Dendrobium officinale (assembly GCA_019514585.1). Taxonomy (NCBI): domain Eukaryota; kingdom Viridiplantae; phylum Streptophyta; class Magnoliopsida; order Asparagales; family Orchidaceae; genus Dendrobium; species Dendrobium officinale. The sequence continues at coordinate 29,685,014 of CM033696.1, forward strand.
TTTCAGTTGATATCTATAATCTGGTCGTCTTCAAGGACGAGTCAGACCATTGTATTTTCCTCAAATTTTAGTGGAATCATCTTCAACTGGGCTAGGCCCCGTGGTTTTTTCCCTTTCCGGGTTTTCCACGTAAAAAATATTGTGTTCTTTGTGTGTGAGCTGGATATCCGTGCAACGCTAAGACGTAGAATTATAACTCTATCGCCGCGTATATTCTAGCCCGCAACAGTTTGGCGCCGTCTGTGGGAAATGACTCCTAACTGGGGGGCAAACTTATGCAAGTTTCTCTCGCCCCTCAGATATCAACCAATGATGCATCCATTGCATTGGAATCTTTTGTAAACTGGGGGGCAACCTTGGTTGCAGCCGTGGCCATGAAAATTCTTCCAAATCTTCCAACATCCATGATAATATATTTGGAAACTATTTTTTATAAAGCTGATATCACATGTAAGGATTCTTCCAATAGATTGCAAGCTGTTCACAATCTCTAGTTGGACTTCTCCTTATTGAGCATGGTCTTAATCTTGACCTCAAAAAGTTAATAACGGTCTAATGATAAACTAATCTTCACAGTTTATTTGGGTTGCTTACAACATATGCTTCTTTCTAATCAAGGCATAATCGATCCCAGGGGGATTCGATTCGACCTCTTCCATACAGGTTAACGTCATCGAGTGAAGCTCTGATAAACAACCTCGGATAGGTCAAATATCCTTAGTGGATTCTCTCGACCTCTTTCATACAGGTTAATGTCATCGAGTGAAGCTCTGACAAACAACCTCAGATAGGTCAAACATCCTTAGTGGATTTTCTCGACCTTTTTCATACAGGTTAACGTCATCGAGTGAAGCTCTGATAAACAACCTCGGATAGGTCCAACATCCTTAGTGGATTTTCTCTACCTCTTCCATACAGGTTAACGTCATCGAGTGAAAATCTGACAAACAACCTAGGATAGGTCATTCATCCTTGATGGATTTTCTCAACAGTTTTCATACAAGTTAACGTCATTGAGTAATGTTTCGACAACAACCTTGGATAGATAAACAATTCTTGGTGGTTTTCATGTACCTCTTCACATAGTTAAACATCTTTGATGGAACCCATCAACCTCTTCCCTTAAGCATTTCGTAGCACTTCTTTGTTCCTTCAAAGAAGGATTGAATCCTCGATAGGCCTCCACTAGCATCATTAAACGGTTGCGGTTGACAAAATGTTTGACCCCCACCATCAAATTGTCAATTATATGCCCCCGTTATCATGCATACCTTCTATCTTCAATAAAAAATGCATCTTAATTATCGTCATCAGCTCATCGTCTGTTCTCTAATGTCGGAATACCACCTAACCACTTCCAAGAGGTTTTCATTGGCACACTTCATGCATTAAAGGATCGACTTACGATCGTTGAATCTCTTCCCAATTATTAATCAACACCGGACTTTTGCTTGTTCTTTTGAACGTCATTAGATCTCTTTCTAACTACCCATCATAGTCAAGATTTTGCTTGATCATCGTCAAACTTTTGCTCGACCACCGTTTGATTTTTGTCCGATTGCTGTTAGACTTTCATCTAATCGCCATCGAACTTCCATCTTATTGCCAAACATTACGGGGTTCTACTTGTCCGCTGATTATAGTCGAATCTCCTTCAAGGCATTACTATTGTCAAATCTCTCCCCAAGACTGGCCACCATCGGGACGTTTCTAACTTTTGCAAGGAAGCAAAATTTTGATTGCCATTAATGCCTTCCGAGCTACCAATCCACAAAAGGACCGGCACAAGAGGACAAGGCTTTGATCGCCACCAATGTTCGCTTTGATCGCCACCTACGCTCCCCGAGCTACCAATCCAAGTAAAAAACTTGGACCGGCACAAGAGAACTAGGCTTTGATCTCCACCAATGTTCGCTTTGATCGCCACCTATGCTCCCCGAGCTACCAATCCAAGAAAAAAACTTGGACCGGCACAAGAGAACTAGGCTTTGATCGCCGTCAATGTTCGCTTTGATCGCCACCTATGCTCCCCGAGCTACCAATCCAAGAAAAAAAATTGGACCGGCACAAGAGAACTAGGCTTTGATCGCCGCCAATGTTCGCTTTGATCACCACCTACGCTCCCCGAGCTACCAATCCAGAGGAATGCTTGGACCGGCACAAGAGAGCAAGATTTTGATCGACGCTGACAATCCCCAAGCTACCAATCCAAAGAGAGGGCTTGGACCGGCACAAAGGATTGTGCCTTTCATCCTCCACCAAAGGGGGTATTTATAGTTACAAGAGAGAAAGATGAAGAGTCTTTCTAGAAAATTCTAAAAATAAAATAAATATTAATTAATTAATGAAATTTTTGGAATTTTAAAAGGCATAAATTAAGAGAAATAATAACAGAGGAATTCCAAAAAATTTTCCATTAATTTTTTGGAATTTGATAAGACAATCTAATAACAAGTCTTTTTAAAATTTTATAAAGATTGCAAAAAAAACCTACGATGACACTTATTAGAAAAAACGTTTATACATTTTCCTGTCATTACGTCAGTCATTTACTCTTAATAAATATTTTTAAGAGAATTGTCTTACGCATGCAACCAAAGCCCCAACATTAATAGAAGAGAAATGTTACTGTACATATTAATGAAGTTGGAGCTTCCTTCACATTTTTAATTTTAAAATCAAATTATTTCAATCATATATTATATAAACAATTAATGTTATAGATGTTCAAAATAAATGCAAATCTCGGTTTGAATTATAACTTTGTTTTTACAATTTTTATATACCAAAATTGGTATTTACATGATTTACAAATAATTCATTAATTTAGATGAACTAATTATGACTAATGTTTGTTATTTTTTTGGTATACTTATGCTGGTAAACATTCAAGGGAAGATAAAAATATATATTTTCGGACTTCTAGAATTTCGACATCCGAAAATAGGGGGGCAACTGATATGTCACCAAAAATTATCTTGATCAGGCACGAATCTTGAGGCATAATCAAGTTGGAAACTTCGGAAATTAATTCGGAGACCATCCAAACTCCTATTTCAGCAAACTTATAGTCGAACTGAGCATCTAGGAAAGGCGAGCCTAACGGCACAAAATTCGACTCAATCCGAGCCCAAATGAGTCCAAATCAAGGACCCGAAGCGCTGTTGGAAGGTTTAAATCACAATTTGGATTACCAAACGGTTTCCAAACATAACAAGCTTATAGTCGAATCGAGCGGCTCGATGAGACGAATCCAACGAGCCCAAGATCGCTGAATTCCGACATCACTAAGACATCCAATTGCCCAATAAACAGTCCATGATCAAGGGGATCAATATCAGCCGTCCATTGAAACACTCCCATTTTGCCCTTGATCCTCCACATATTTACAAGCCATGCCACTCTCAAAAAACTATAAATAGGCCCTCATTCTTCACATGAGGGGGAGGAGGAAGAGGGAGGTGAAGAGAAGGGAGGAATTTGGGAGCTCTCTTGCCACCGACCACCGCCGGGGTTCCTGCCGACCACCGCCGGGGTTCCTGCCGACCACCGCCGGGGTTCTTGCCGACCACCGCCGGAGTTCCTGCCGACCACCGCCGGTTTTCCTGCCAACCACCGCCGGAGTTCCTGTCGACCACCGCCGGGGTTCCTGCCGACCACCACCGGGATTCCTGCCGGCCACCTCCGGAGTTCTTCCCGACCGCCATCAGACTTCCACCCGTTCTCCAACCATCGGCAGACTTCTGTTAGTTCTTCGACTGCCGTCGGACTTCCACCAGTTCACCGATCACAGCAGGACTTCAGCCCAATCATTGCCCACCGACGGACTTCTGCCAGTCCGTCTACCGACGCCGGACTTCCACCAATTCGCCAACCACCGACGGACTTCTGTCAGTCCGTCGATCGCCACTGGACTTCCACCCATCCTTCGACCGCCGCCAGACTTCTACCAATTTGCCGAACACCGCAGGACTTCCTCTAGTCCGTCACCTATAGTCCTCCAAACCACTGTCATCCAACTACGTTCCTTCCGATCTCCATCATTTGCAGACTATGGTCCTTCGGACCTCCGTCGTCTGCCGACTACGTTCCTCGCCGACTATGGTCCTCCCGACCTTCGTCGCCTTCTAACTATGGTCCCCTCGACTTTCGTCGCTCTCCGACTACGGTCCTCCTGACCTTTGTCGCCCGCCGACTACGATCCTTTTGACCTCCATTGTCTGCCGACAACGGTCCTTCCGACCTCCGTCACCCGATGACTACGATCCTCCCGACCGCCATCGCAATACAACGGTCCTTGTGACCTATGTCGCTCACAGACTACGATCCTTCCGACCTCCGTCACCCACCGAATATGGTTCTTTCGATCTACATCGCTCGTCGACTATGGTTTTGCCATCCCAAACAAACATATCAACATTGATTCTTCCAGCTTCTACCACGCAATGCATTTTATATGATGTATATTTGTTACTTCGAGCCAAGGCCTTCTTCCTAAGGATGGGCCTCATTTGTAATCAATTGCAAGCATTAGTGGATTCATTCAAACTGGGCCAGGCCCCGTGGTTTTTCCCCCTGTTTAGGGGTTTCCACGTAAAAACTCTGGTGTCTCTTATGAACGCTACACCCTCATCTCTTTGATCTGCTTGTGTGTTGGATCTTCGTACAAAGCTAAGGCATTAATTTTTATATTTCTCTACCGCTGCGAATTTTCCAGGACGCAGCAAAAATGAAACATGAATCCATGATCTGTCATTCTGTCATCACTCCACTAGATCCAACACCTCCTGAAAATATGTAAAAGAATAGATTTAGCTAACAGCTCAGTAAGTTATCAAAACCTACAACCAAAATCAATGCAAATCATTAAAAATAGTATGCATATAAGCATTCAATCACTATATATAAAAAATAAAATAAAATAAAGGCATTCAATCACTATCAATGTGAACATATAAATGTAAAAACATGTAACAATCAATGAAGCAGTAATAAGTCATATGATCAGTAAACATCAGTGCAACTATATATCTTAAGAGTTGTGATCAGTAACCAGTAATCATACACAAATGGTCAATAAACTCTATCATTTATATACTCATTAGATATAAAATCAATTTTATCTTTCTCAATTCTGAAAATCTGTATATCTGTCATCTTCATAACCATATCATATAGTGTCTATGCTACGCATATATATTATGTAAATAATGTGATTAATATATATCTATTGTGTCCAGGAATATTCGTGACGATAGAGAAAAATAAAGTTTAGCGTCTTAGCATTGTACGAATATCCAGCACGCAAGCAGAAAGATAGATATTAAGACGCCCGATCATTTTTACGTGGAAAACCCGAAGAGGAAGAAACCACGGGGCCTCGTCCAGGTGAAAAGATTCCACTAAACTTGAGTGAATTACAAGGGTTGACCCGTCCCTCGATTTAGATGTGGTCAAATTACAGTAATTTGAAGAGCTAGTCAAAGGAACGATGACGGTTGGACGAAAATCCGACTGGTTTTGTACAGAAGTTTGGCTGACAAGGAACGATTCGATGAAGGCCTGACAGTGAACGGCGTCCGGGGGTGGCCCGGCGATGGCCGGGCTGAAGTCCAAAGGAGTTCGGCGGCCAGACGGTGGTTCGGCGATGGTCGGCGGCCGGGTGGTGGTCCGACGAAGGTCGGCCAGAAGTCCGGTGGCAGCCGGGCGGTAGTCCGACGGTGGTCGGCGAACGGGCGGTGGTCCGACGATGGTCAGGCTGAACTCTGGCGGCGGCCGGACGGTGGTCCGATGGTAGTCAGCAGCCGGGAGGTGGTCCGACGAAGGTCAGGCTGAAGTACGGCTGTGGTAGGCGGCCGGGCTAAAGTCCGACGGCAATCGACGACCAGGCGGTGGTCTGACGAAGGTCGGGTTGAAGCCCTGCAGCTGTCGGGGACTGAGCGGTGGTTCGGTGGCGGTCGGCAGCCGGGCGGTGGTCCGACGTAGGTCGGGCTAAAGTCCAGCAGTGGTCGGCGGCCGGGCAGTGGTTCGACGAAGGTCGGGCAGAAGTCCGGTGGCCGCCGGGCGGTGGTCCGGCATTGGTCGGTGGCCGGGCGGTAGTCCGACGAAGGTCAGGCTGAAGTCCGGCGGCGATCGGCGGTCGGGCGGTGGTCTGACGATGGTTGGACTGAAGTTCGGCGGCGGTCGGCGGTCGGGCGTGGTTCGACGGCGGTCGGCAGCCGGGCGGTTGTCCGACAAAGGTCAAGCTGAAGTCCGGCGGTGGTAGGCGGATAGGCTGAAGTTCGGCGGCCGGGCGGTGGTCCGACGAAGGTCGGGTTGAAGTCCGGTGGCTATCGGCGACCGGGAGGTGGTCCAGCAGTGGTTCGACGTAGGTCGGGCTAAAGTCCGGCAGCGATCGGCGGCCGGGTAGTGGTTCGACGAAGGCGGTTGGCGGCCAAGTGGTGGTGCTAAAGCTCTTGAAGCTTCAGAGCTCTCCCTAATCTCCAGCCAAGGTCCTCTTCATGTAGAGAGTGGGGGTCTATTTATAGATTTTCATGAGTGGCACATCCGTAAATTTAGAGAAGATCCGGGGTTGGTTCGGAGTGCTCCATCGGATGGCTCATATTGATTCCCCCGATCGTAGAGAGTTTTTCAACTATTTATATGCCTTAACGATGTCAGAATTCAGAGATCTTGGGCTCGTTGGATTTGTCTCGCCGAGCCGCTCGGTTTGAATATAAGAATGCCATATTTGGATATCATTTTATCATCCAAATAATACTTTGACCCTTCCAAATATGGTCGAGACCCCTGATTCCGACCCATTTGGGCTTGGGTTGGACCAATTTTAGTGTTGTTTTGTTCGTCTCTTTGAGATGTTTAATTTGACTATAAGTTTGCTGAAATTGAAATTCAGATGATCCCAAATTTAATTTTGAAAGTTTCCAACTTGAATATGCCTCGAGATTCGTGCTTGATCAAGGCAATTTTTTAGGACGTTTCAATATCAAATATCGTTTTGTCAACTTTATCGGTCTTATGAGATACTTTTATCAATTATACTAAATATCTATGCAAATCATATCATGTGAGTATCATATATATATATTCCTACCAACATATGCAAGTACTATAAGCAAGATAAGACATCCATCTATATGTGATATTTTTCCTATATCCAATCATATGGATATGGATCAATTTTATAAGAACCGATCTCAATCATATCAGTCATATTTCAAATTAAGAATTAATCATATCACAAGTCATTTAGGTCAGAGAAATTTCATTCAGAAGTCATCACTTCCTGACCATTGTCGTAACATATCATATCAATTTATCTCATTATATCTTCATTTTCATATTATTTAGAATTACACTATAAATCTTATTTTAAAGAGAAATATGTTGGCCCACCGTCCTGTACATGATGACATGTCTCCATCTAATTTGAATCATCTAATCATTTTTAACCAGCCTCTTACATATACTTATTTCAAAGTATATATATCATAAAAAACAAGTGATATTATGCTCAATGTTCAACTCACTGCACAATTCTAGCATATATAAAATAAACTTATAAATCATGATTAGTGCTATTTATAAGAAAAATCAGTATGCTCATTTTCATATGTATATGACCCTAACAAATGAATTGTAGTAAGTATTAAAAGATCATATAAAATTTAAGTTTTAGGTATTGATATAAGCTCCGTTTGGGATAGTTTTTGAACAAAATAATTTTAAGAAAATCAAAATTTATTATATTTAATTTACAAAATATTCTTAAAATACATAAATCTTAAGTACTTACAATTGAATAATCCCAAATATAATAAACGAACTCTATCTGAAATCAAATGTTAAAAATTCATCAGTTTGCACGTAAATATCTTTTTATATATGAAACTTTCGCCCAATTAAAAGAAATATTATTACTCTGCAATAATAATTTCTCCAATTAAACAACTAAATACATTAATGAAATATTTAAAAATTGTTAGTCTTTTCAGGACAAGAAATAAGATTCTTTATTATTATTATTTTCTTATTAGACAAATAAAAAAAAATATCGTTCGCCCAAACATATAAAGATGCTTTGCTTTCTCAGTTTCTCTGAGGTTTTGAGGAACATCTGTAGCTTCAGAAATTCAGATCCCAATATAAAATTGGGCCAAAATTTTCTTAGCAGAAGAGCAATTTTAAGCTGTGTTTGGAGCGATTTTTTTCCTGATTTATAAAGTTGTACTAGAGAAATTAATTTTTTGATGTGGTTAAACAAAATAGAATTTTAAAACATTTTTTTTAAGTAATGAAAAAAGAATGATCAAATAAAAATTATAGTTGAAATCTGAAAATAAAAACGGTAAGAAAGCTTTCCCGAATAAAGCCTTAGGTTTCGTTTGGTACGGCTTTCTTATTATTTCTTAAAACAGCTTTCTAGAGTAAGAAATTTAATTTTTTTTGCTAAAAATTTGATATAAGAAGCAATAAAAAAACTGTTCCAAACAAAGCCTTGGGATAACTTTCTTATTGCTTCTTAAAGTAGCTTTTTAATATAAAAATTAAAAAGTTTGTACTAAAAATTTATTTTAAAAAGTAGTAAGAAATCTGTGCTTTGTTTGGGACGGCTTTCTTACTGCTTCTTAAAGCGACTTTCTAGTATAAAAATTTTAATTCTTGTACCAGGAAGCCGCTTTAAGAAGAGCGAAGAAAGCCGTCCCAAACGAAGCCTTAGTTTCATATGAAAACCTAAATTAAACGCGTGAGAACTAATCAATTCTGCTCTTTTTTGTAATTGTCAGACAGACATGAAAATATTTTGATAGAATTCACATTAGAACGGGCTTTAATGTTGTTGAAGTTACACTGAAATTATTGAATGTGTTGAATATAATGCATAACACTAATCTCGGGGTAGATCCATGGGTAATGAGGCCTTTCACAATAAAACAATGTGCCCTCTAAGATTTTTTTCCTTATTTACTACTATCTTTTTATTAAAATTTCAGCCCAATTTCAAGAATAGGTTATGGATGTAATTATTGTTAAAATTGTGGACTTGGGTGTAAGTTTCACTGGCTGCCACGTGTAGAGGATTGTAGGCTTCCCACACTTCCATCATTTGACAAGAGCTTAAATTAAGAAGAATTTAGTAACCCAAAGAACAAAATGTTAACTTACTCTCTGTTTCTTTTTTGTATAAAATCAAATCCTAAAGAGTAAAGACCTTAAAGAAATAATTTAGAGCCCATTCTTTGGTTCACTGTAACTTGATTATGATGCGCAGTACATTCCTATTAGATGCTTATAACAAAATAAACTAAAAATAAAATAGTTAATTCCAATGCTTAAATTGAATTTTCTTTAAATATTTTATTATATGTCAAACTTTAATTTATTCAATCAACAATTTTTTTAATGATTGAAGCTTTCAAAAAAAGAAAAATTACAAGGACAAGAAAATTGGTTTTTTTTAATACCTTAATTACAGAGTATCCAATTATTCTGCAGATGAAACAAATAGAGAGAAATATATATTGATGAAGACAGTATGTTGATCATGGAACTGGGAACAACTTGGCTGAGCAAAAATTATATTTTTGAGAGATCTAAACACTACACAATTATGCATTTTATGTTTTATGATCCGTATTGTTCAGGAGAGATTATTAGGTGCGGAGTGCAGACGGAGAGAACCGTCCGCACAAGCCTTATTCCGCACTAGGTACCGGCATTGGGTACCGTTTGGTACCACAGGGTACCGCTAGGTACTCATATTTGTACGGACGGTGCACACTTCGCACCTAATAATTTTTCATTGTTCAGAGCTTTGATAATTGTTTTACCTTACAATAATGATAGTTAAAGCTGATATTTTTTAAGCAGGCTAACTATATTTTTGATTTGACAGAAATCAGTAAGTGTCTCTGTTTTACAATTGCTGGATATATCAATATTCTTTCTTTGTTGTCCATGTAATGCCAGTAGGTTTTTCAGCTCTCAACAATCACTTCTTTGTAAAATGTACATAGAAGTCCTTAGTCTCTCTCTCCAAAGAAATTATTACGTGCGAAATTCTGACGGAAAGAATCATTCAGATATATGAGTGTACACATTGTGTATAAATTTATATAATATATATTAAATTTTTGTACACAACCCAGATGGGAAGAAAAAATTATTTCTCCTCTCTCCAAGGGTGAAACGGCCGAGTAAATCTATTTCTTTCTCTCTCTCTCTTACTCTCTTACTCTCTCTCTCTAAACGATATGTGATTAAGAAGTTTTTTAAATAACTTTTTGTAAACTTAATTAAACAAATTATAGAGCAATTCATAGAAAAAGATGGGTGGAAATACCCAATGATTGAGAAGTATTAAATGCAGTGCATATATAATAATCTCCCTAGTAATGGGTAGATAGAGTTAAGACTTTTTCTCCTTGTAGCAAAATGGAGATTTTGCTCCTGCAATATTATTATTTTTATTTAACGACAGGATCCACTTCAGATAATTATAATTTTTTATAAAAGTGATTATAAAACTGCTATATAAAAATGACTTTTTTAAAAACTATTCTAAAAACTTGCATCTTAGTACAATATAAAAGCAATAGCCAAATATAAATTATGATAGAGATTTAAAATGCAAAGTATGAAAAAGAGTCCCGAACGAAGCCTTAATGACAATTGGGATGTGCAGTCTAGACTTCATTAGCTGATATTATGTTGAATTATTTAGCAATAGGGTGTCAATTCGGGTCAACGGGTCGGGTTCGGGTCGAACACGTAACTGAATTCAGGTCAAACCGAACCCGATCCGACACGAATGACACGGGGTTGACCCAAAATTGCTAGTTTTTGAATAAAAAATTGGGTTAATCTTCGATTTTCGGATAAAAAACGGGTCAATCTAGGATTTTCGGGTCAAATATGAGTTTTCGTGTCACTTTCAAGTCAATTTTGGGTTGCTGGGTATACCCGAACCCGACCCAATTTTTAAAACGGATGGATTTGTTGAACCCGAACCCGACCCATTTCGGGTTCGGGTTGACCCGAACTCGAATTTTCCCGGGTCGCGTTTCGGGTCGTCAAAAATTGACACCCCTATTTAGCATGTGATAAAAGTAAATTCATTTTTGTATACATAGACATATTAGACCTATCCTGCAGTTCTTTTGAAACTTTTTAAACCAAAATAAAACAAAAAAGTATGATATAGCAAAGTTTTTAAAAGAGTAACTTAATTATCTCACCATCAGTAAATGATGTCAACTATCATCCTGCGAGTCACTTTTTGCCACCCAACAAAAATTCAGTTTAAAATTAATATTTTGTTCGGAACAGCTTTTTAACTGCTTTCTAAAGCAGTTTTTAAATACAAAAATTTTTATACTAAAAAATTGTTTCAAAAAACAGTAAAAAAGTCAACCCAAACGAAGCCTAAAACAACGATAAAAGTTTTATAAAACTAAACTATGTCAACACAATGAAAGATGTTATTCAAGTTTTAACAACCTACTAATGTTAATGACATCTTAAGAAATGCTAATTAGTTTCAGAGAATGGTGTTTTCCTTCCAAGTGTCAAGTGTCACAAATACTCTTTCTTTTAACCTGATCAACAAATTATTTTCTACTAGTTTTTTGAAAGTCTATAGTACAATATTTTAGCTTCTTACTATGTTATTAGTTTCTTCGGAGAATACTTCAATCTATTTTAACTGATTTTTTAGACAATAAGAAAATTATGGCTATGATTGGGGGCAGAAGCTTTGAAATCAACTGATTTTAATAGAAATTTCCAGGCTAATCATATTTGGTTGATATATTGACTTTTTTTTTTCTTTTTATTATCAGACTAAGGCAGATTTCACTCCACTTCCAGAACAAGCCAGTGGACTCCATTTGGCGCTGAATAAGCATCCAGGCTTATATTTTATAACACCATAAAAATATTCAAGCAATTCAAAATTTTCAGTATTATATTCATAAGAAACCCAACATTTTTTTTTTTTTTTAAATTCACATTTGGCATCATGGACCATGTCGTACCACATGCATAGCTTACAGAACTATTGGATTCTCTGTCAGTTTAGTTGCCAAATGCAAGTTAAGTAAAGTGCAGCACATACGTCCTGTAGCCCCGACCTCTTCCATTTCTGGAACCCCAGAGATTTCTTCTTCTAGCCTTGATGCATTTGCAACTTTCACCTCTCAATCTAACTACTACCGACACGGAACAATGACCACTGTAAGAATATTTAAGTATCAAATATCCACCACTTGAAACCTAATCATTTCCAAGCTTGTCAAGTGGAACGCTGCCAATGATGTGCCGAATATTATCGATCATGGTCCACACATCATCATCCATCTCAACACCACCTCAAGCTGGAGTGATTATTCTATGCGGAGGGCCAGACGTAGCTCTACGTCCGGAGGCGAATCAAGTGCAGCCACGTTAGCGACACCGAGCCATAGTACCAAGCAGTACCGAGCCGCGGTACACAGCACAGGGGTAACGTGACGCATTCTGATTGGTCTCCTGATGACATTCATCCTCCGCACAGAATAGTTAATAATCCTCAAGCTGTGATGCTAATTATAAATATATCATCCTTGCCTTCTGGAGGATATTTTCAGACAAGTGAGATAGAACTCATATTTATAATTGTGTAGCTTGGGTGAAAGTAAGAGCTTGGTGATGTCGTATCTCAACTATTTTTCTTTTCTCAATAATGCTAGGTTTCCCCTCTTCCACATAGTGGAAGTAATAATATGGTATCCCTAAAGTGTTGACTCACTTAAAATATAAGTATGGCATCTCCTCCTCTCTCTTAGTTATCTTCTCCTTCAATGATCAAAGCACCTCTCCATTAGGAACCAAAGTAGCTTAACACACAACCCTCATTTACATTTTCCTCAATGAACCAACCAAAACTTGGGTAAACCTGGTAAACTTCATTCAAATCTTTATTCAATCCATGATGAAAAACTAAGAAAAAATATGTTTTAAAAATTTATAAATATTCTCAAAATTCAGATCCTCTGAAAGTAGATTATATTCAGAAGCATATAAAAGTAACAGCCATCAAAACTATTCTGCAGACTGACCACATGATTACCATGGATTAAATAAGGCTTTAAGAACGAAATTCTGCAGGTAGCACTTCAGATTTTAAAAGCTTAAGCAATTCCCAACGGTTGCTGAATTAACTATAATTGAAACTTTAAATAACGGATGTTAGATTCAGAGCAGAGCTCAACAATTGTTGCTATCAACCTTGGTAATTTATAAAAAAACAAAGTTCTTAAATTTGCTATTTAGATACCCAAGGCTAAAAAACCCAAATGCCACATACCACATGGAAACAAGTTTTTTTCTCAATTTCAAAAAATGCTTTGGTACTACATATTAAAGCAACATCTAGATCACTTGTTTGAGGAATTGTGGGTTTGGATAAAGTTCGTTTCATAGGGTTTCAGGTCATTTGATACTAGGATTAAGGTTTCGTTTGAGACGGCTTTCTTACTGCTTCATAAAGCAGCTTTTTAATAAAAAATTAAAATTTTTTAATAGAAAACTGTTTTAAGAAACAGTTAGAAAGTCACCCCAAATGAAACCTTAGGGTGCAGCAGAGTTGAGGTCTGTATCATCAGATGTGGAGTACCACTGCTGCAGCCGCTCTGCAACTGGCTTGTTGTTGAGAGGCCTGTTGCATTGAGACTCTCAGATTTTCGTCGTAGAGATGCAGGAACTTAGAGTTAGGAGATATGGAAGTTGATTTAGGAGGCTAAATAAAAAGGAAAAGCTTGGTGCTCAGACGCCTCATTTACAAAAGAAAGAAATGAAGGCAGAGAATCGAAGGGAGAAAGAGAGAATATGAACGAAACACAGCCCATAGTTATTTCTTCAAAATCATAAATTTGAATAACATACTTTGTAATTTGTCTTTCACCATTCCAACAAAAAATGAGAGAACGAAGATACCACAATGCTAACACCAGCAAAGTTTAAGATATGAACGAGTACTAAAAGCAAATTAATATTTTTCTTCTATCTCTTTTCAACATTCAGTCAAAAAGAGGATGAATCTTTTTTTCTTTAAGCACAGAACTCCCGATTAGGAATAAAGAATCAACATGACTTCTTTTCTTTTTCTCTCCTCCCAAATTCCTATGATGCAGGACTAATTAGATGCGAAGGTTATGTAGTCATTTAGGCATTGCACAATTCTTTGATTAGAACAAATCTAGAAAACAATTACTAGCAATTCTCAACGAATATTCAAAACAACTAAGGTAATGATTTGCTTAGGTGAGATTACATGCTCTGAGCTTTGGAGCTTTCAAAATAAATAAGAGAATCACACAACGCAAAATAGTAAGCTTCAAGTTAATCCCTAATCTAACAACAAGACGTAGGATGCATAGAAGGCATGCTCAATTCCTACGAATGACTAAGCTTAGCAAGAGCACTTGGAGGAGCTTTCATCAATACGATCAAACCAATTGAGAATTCAGATTTCAAAGAAATAAGATACAAGTGAGAAAAGAAACCTTTACCAAAAGAATTGGAGATCCGTCATGCGATGCCTTCAACGTCTTTGTCCATGGCTTCCGTCAAAGCAAAGATGCGTGTCTTGAATAGTCACAAAGAGAAAAAGGTTTCCCTTGATAAGAGAGAGGAGGCAAGCCTCACACCCCTTCTCATAAAATCTGAAAAAAACAGTCTCAGATTTCTACTGAAAATCTGATAGAAATTCACAGATTTTGGTAAGCTAAAATGAAGAGAACATTGGGGAGAAGGCAACCCGTGACTAGGAATAGAAGGCTGGAGGGGATTTCCTGCACCTGCTCTAGAATAGAGATTCTTCACATGCAGGTAGGCAAGGGGAGGGGAGCTGACGGGGCAGAGAGAAGGGATCGGCGGAGCTGAGGGAGAGGTGGCCCGTATTTCCTAAATCCCGTTTCTTGTATTAGGAATTAATTTAGAGCAATGCCATAACGGATAATTTCGGTCCAAGTATGAGTATCAGAATTTGAAATTAATTTCCAAAAACGTAAACTGGAATCAGGAAAGAATAGTTAATTAGTCTCCATAGGGGGCCGGCGGGATTTCTGATCATAGGGGGATTATGAGAGCTAATAAAGTGTATTAACTCAGATTTTAGAATTAGGAAAGATTTAATTAAAATCCAATTGAATTTTTGAAATTCAAATTAGATCAAAATAGAAGCTTTCCTAAAATAGATGAGTTATTTTAGGCAGGATTTTGAAATTCAAATTTATCCCAACTCATCTCACACCAAAGTAGGAAAATCAAGAAGGGAAAGGTTAGTCTCGAATATGACCAGCGGCTAAAACCTCTGACCGGCGGTTGTGGAAAGGCCGGGTGGGGCTTGGGCCGTGAGGTGAAAGAGGGGGAGTCGGGTGAGGTGGGGGGAAGACGATTGGCTTAGGGATGAAGATGAAGAGATAACAAGGAAAACCACGAACCCGGCCGTCTCCAAGGTTGGTGGGTGATGCGCCAATCTCCCTCTCCAAGGGATCTCTCCAACACTCTCCAAGAACTCTCAAGGCTCTCAAAGGAAAACACAAGTGCAAGAAGAAAATTTTTTTTATCATCATTCATTGCCTTGAAAATAAAACAATGAGGCTTTAAATAGCCTCATACAAAGGACTCTAACTGACATGACACAATTGCCCTTAGGCTTACACATGACCACTCCAATACAAAAGGGTACAAAGGGAAAATAAATAAACACACATAAGCAAATAATAAAATGCATGAAAATAAAATACATCGACTCAAAAATATAACGAAACGATCGTGGCCGTAGATCGGCGGCCACGTCGCTGGTAAACTTTCCATGATGATCTGATGTCCCCATCATTCTCCCGGGGTGGGAGAAAACTCGACTCCGTCGAGTAAGAATCTCTGGCGCTCTCGTAGATCTCTAGTGCATCTGGGTCAATCTGCTGCAACTCCTCGCGATCTACCCACGTATCCTCTGACTCGGGCTTTCCTTTCCACCTGATCAAATATCTTCTTCGTCCTCCTTCTCTTGTGGATATGATCTCATCACTTAACTGCCTCCACTTGCTCTGCTATAGGAAATTTTGGGAATATTTGGTAGTGGAGGTAGGTTTGGGATCTCACAGGGTGGGTTCACACAAGGCTGTTTTGATAGTGGATTTTGTGGGTTAAAATCAGGACCTTCATATGCCACTAAGTCTTCTATGTTAAAAGAGGGATTTATATTGAAATCTGCAGGCAGGTCTACTATGTAAGCATTGTCATTAATTTTCTTGAGTATTTTGGAGAGGGAGATATTTTAACTCAAGTTCTCGCCTCATGCTTTTCCAATCAGAAATAGGGTATTCACCACAAAACTCTCTATGATCTTCTACCCTCATCCAAAACTGACAAGCATGACCACTCAGGAGAGACCTAGCAATGTTAGCTTGTTGGGACTCATGAATACAATGAGATTCAAAATAATCTTCTAATCGTCTAATCCACTCCTTAAAGTAGTAAGGGTTCAATGAACCATCAAAAGTTGGCAAACGATCATGTGACTCTAAGTGAGGTCGTTGCGGCTTGGATTCATGACTAGGTTGATAAATAGAATGGTTAACCTTCCCGACTGACATGATTGACCGACTGGGGGCACATACCTACAGTGGGGAATGTCAACATGTTTCTCCTTCATCATTTTAGTTATAGAGCCCACTATATTAACTAAGTCATCTAACTTCTTTTGAAGTCCTATCGGGTCCATTGCTAGACACTAGGGGTCACTTGGGAGTGAAACAAAGTAGCGGACAGCACCTATCACAAGAGTAGACTCCCTAGAATGACACTAAATGGTGCAGAAATTGTTTGGACATCAACTAAAACAAAGTGCAAAGCGTTCCTAGACAACTAGAAGAGTTATTACGAAGATGGCAGCACTTAAATACCCAAAATCAACACTTAATGCTCACTAAATGTATGTAGAAATTTCTGGACAGCAAATGTAAGTGAAGATTAAAATGTTTTTATAGATGTTATGCATGCCAAATTAAATATGCGAGCCTAAGTAATTGCCTAGGATGAATTCTAGCACATGTAACGCATGCTAGCCATGCTCTGATACCAGATGATGCAGGACTAATTAGATGCGAAGGTTATGTAGTCATTTAGGCATTGCACAATTCTTTGATTAGAACAAATCTAAAAAACAATTACTAGCAATTCTCAACGAATATTCAAAACAACTAAGGTAATGATTTGCTTAGGTGAGATTACATGCTCTGAGCTTTGGAGCTTTCAAAATAAATAAGAGAATCACACAACGCAAAATAGTAAGCTTCAAGTTAATCCCTAATCTAACAACAAGACGTAGGATGCATAGAAGGCATGCTCAATTCCTACGAATGACTAAGCTTAGCAAGAGCACTTGGAGGAGCTTTCATCAATACGATCAAACCAATTGAGAATTCAGATTTCAAAGAAATAAGATACAAGTGAGAAAAGAAACCTTTACCAAAAGAATTGGAGATCCGTCATGCGATGCCTTCAACGTCTTTGTCCATGGCTTCCGTCAAAGCAAAGATGCGTGTCTTGAATAGTCACAAAGAGAAAAAAGGTTTCCCTTGATAAGAGAGAGGAGGCAAGCCTCACACCACCCCTTCTCATAAAATCTGAAAAAAACAGTCTCAGATTTCTACTGAAAATCTGATAGAAATTCACAGATTTTGGTAAGCTAAAATGAAGAGAACATTGGGGAGAAGGCAACCCGTGACTAGGAATAGAAGGCTGGAGGGGATTTCCTGCACCTGCTCTAGAATAGAGATTCTTCACATGCAGGTAGGCAAGGGGAGGGGAGCTGACGGGGCAGAGAGAGAAGGGATCGGCGGAGCTGAGGGAGAGGTGGCCCGTATTTTCCTAAATCCCGTTTCTTGTATTAGGAATTAAATTTAGAGCAATGCCCATAACGGATAATTTCGGTCCAAGTATGAGTATCAGAATTGAAATTAATTTCCAAAAACGTAAACTGGAATCAGGAAAGAATAGTTAATTAGTCTCCATAGGGGGCCGGCGGGATTTCTGATCATAGGGGGATTAATGAGAGCTAATAAAGTGTATTAACTCAGATTTTAGAATTAGGAAAGATTTAATTAAAATCCAATTGAATTTTGAAATTCAAATTAGATCAAAATAGAAGCTTTCCTAAAATAGATGAGTTATTTTAGGCAGGATTTTGAAATTCAAATTTTATCCCAAACTCATCTCACACCCAAGTAGGAAAAATCAAGAAGGGAAAGGAGTCTCGAATATGACCAGCGGCTAAAACCTCTGACCGGCGGGTTGTGGAAAGGCCGGGTGGGGCTTGGGCCGTGAGGTGAAAGAGGGGGAGTCGGGTGAGGTGGGGGGGAAGACGATTGGCTTAGGGATGAAGATGAAGAGATAACAAGGAAAACCACGAACCCGGCCGTCTCCAAGGTTGGGTGGGGTGATGCGCCAATCTCCCTCTCCAAGGGATCTCTCCCAACACTCTCCAAGAACTCTCTCAAGGGCTCTCAAAGGAAAACACAAGTGCAAAGAAGAAAATTTTTTTTTATCATCATTCATTGCCTTGAAAATAAAAACAATGAGGCTTTAAATAGCCTCATACAAAGGACTCTAACTGACATGACACAATTGCCCTTAGGCTTACACATGACCACTCCAATACAAAAGGGTACAAAGGGAAAATAAATAAACACACATAAGCAAATAATAAAATGCATGAAAATAAAATACATCGACTCAAAAATATAACGAAACGATCGTGGCCGTAGATCGGCGGCCACGTCGCTGGTAAACTTTCCATGATGATCTGATGTCCCCATCATCCTAATTTTATTCCCAAAACTCCTACTTAGAGTGTCGGAAAGTGAAGCCAAATAAATGTGTGACGAGCCTCAGTAGCTATAAGGCAATTTTACAATATCAAGAGAAATCCATTCGTTTTGTTTAGCCATTACCTTAAAACACACCAAATGGAGGACTTTTAAAACTTAACAAAAATGAGATGGCTAAAATTTCGAAGAGTTGGACAAAAAGCGTTACCTTTCAATTAAAAGGATTATATAACAGAATACACTGGACTTCATAAGATTTAGACGCACCATGTTGGCATGCACAAAAGAGCCACAAACTGGGGAAGATTGAGAATAACCTTAGAATAGCATAGAAACTTCTAACATTATCATATGCATATAACAAAAAATAAAAAATCTTCACCTTTGCATAAATGGTATCGTGTTAACATTATAAAGACCCAAATGCGTCTTCTTTGCACTTGTAGTACGAACAACAAACTTATGCTGTGCAAGATCTAACATCACGTGGTGACATGGCATGGAAGGCCGAGATCTTCATGGATAAAGACCACGAGCGTGAGCCGGTATAATTCCATAGGAGATGGAATGTTGTACTGCTATGAGCAAGACAAAGCGCTTATTCTCCAAGCTTTGATGTGCTGCGAGCGAGGCGACATGTTATCATTTTAGTATAATCCCATGGGGATGAACATTGGGAGATGTGCTGCTGCGGCAACCGCGAGCAACCATAATGCTCTTAAACATCTAGAGATGGCGATGTTGAGCAAGGTGTGACATCCACAAGGAGACAGAGTTAATGATAGATTTGCTTATCTTCCTAATATCCCCATTCATATGATTTTGATCTTTTTATTCTTAGGAATTATTTGTTTAGCAAGATAAAAATAAGTTGTAATGTTAGGAACCATTTGCTTGTTTTAAAAAATATAATTTTTTACTAGTTATTCATTTTTATTATTTAGTAGATTAACTTTCATTCAAATATTTATATGAATTATAATTTATTAAATGATAACATATAGCAAAATAAACAATATAATCTCACATACACTTACACTACCTTAAATACCCTCATATTTAACTTTGGAGTTAAATTTAACTCATATTTTAGGCCATGAGATTAAATTGGATCAAATTTTCAATAGTTGAGGGATTAAATTAGGACTATGTGAAACTATGGAACAAAATTAGGCATTTATTAATAGTAAGAGTACTATTTTGAGCTTTTACTCTTAATATATTCAAAGAGAATATAAATAGAGGTATAATGCTACTGCTAAAGATGTGATAGCCTTAGAAGATCGGTCGACAGAATGTACAATCAAGGTATCAATTATAGATATTTCTCTTTCTTCGTAGTGCCAAAGATCGATCGGACCCAAGATGATTGGTGGATACACGAGTGAAAATTAGTAAGGAAATAAAGAGTTTGAAAACTATTAAAGCGAAGATAGATACTCTTGACGAGAAAAAAAAAGCTGAGCTATCAAAGGAAACTTTATTAGAGGCTAAGGTTAAAGCTAGATTATTGCACTTAAAGACAAAAAAATTATAAGAAAAAAAGGCCTGTAAGAGCATGATTCAATATCACTTCAAAAGGCTTGTGAACATATATAGAATGTGGAGATGAAGTGTTTAAAACATCAATGCCTTGAAGAAGGTTTCTTTCAAGGTTTTTTAAAAGGAACTCGATTGGTGTATAGTAGGACAGGAACAAACATTGAAGATCACCAAGTCAAGCATCTGAGGAAACTTTTTAAATATAGAAGATGATGCGAAAAATGCTTCAACCACTGGTGGTAGTATAGATGCTTATGAAAGTATTTTATTTATTTATATATAAATAAAAAATGACATTTTATGCTCAGCTCATGAATATTATAATTTTAATAAATTTACTCCTATATGCAATGTTGCTAAAACCTTAACCTATGATGGAAGATGTTGAAAGAAATTAAACAATAATAATTTACCAATCCGATGTTGCTTGTCAGAATATTATTCGATGATAGTAATCTATGTAGAAGATGTTGAATTGAATCCCTCAGATATCGATTGTACTTTGCTTCGGGTGAGCCGAATACCAAGCATATCCCAAATCAAAGCTGAAGATTGATCAATCTTTAGACTGATAATGCTCTTTCGGGTCTAACATGACATTACCAATGTTGTAGAAATCTAACTAGGAACTGTATATGATGCTTACTAGGGGTTCTTGATAATACCTCTGAATTTGAGCATTCCAAGTTTGAGGTAGAATATTCCCATTTGAATCATTAAGTTTGAATGTTCTAGGCTTGACAATGGCAACCACCACATAAGTTCCCTCCCAAAAAGGTTGATTATGTTGAGATACCTCCCAATAACTTCAAGCTTTGTAAGATTATGACTTCATTTGGGATGACTTTCTTACTGCTCCTTAAAGCAGCTTTCTCGTACAAAAATTTTAAATTTTTATACTATAAAGCTACTTTAAGAAGCAATAAAAAAATCTTCACAAATGAAGCATATATCTCCAACATATATAGATAGGGGTTTTACCCTTTGATTAAAGTGACAAGCTACTTGTTGGTGGATAGGAAGAACTTTTGAATGAAGTTGCATCAGGTGTTTTAGAAGAAGGTTAAGATAATAACAGAGATTGTCCTCATTACTGGCCACAGCAAAAGTTTAGATCCTGTATGTGCCAAAATATAGATTATGAGGTACTTCTTCTATTTTGATTCTTACTGTCATGGTATAAGCCGAAAGTGTATTGAAAAGCTCTTCAGCCTAGGGGTGTCAATATTGGACCCGACCTGAAAATTTCGGGTTTGGGTTGACCCGAACCTGAAGCGGGTCGATTCAGGTCCAGAAAATCGACCTGTTTGCAAAATCGGGTCGGGTTTGAGTTGACCCGGAAACCCAGAAATTACCCGGAAACTGCCCCGGATGCCCCACTTTGCCTGCCCGAGACGGAGTTGCGTCGCGGTTGCCTGCCCATGTGACTGCGCGTAGCCTGCCCGAGACGGATTCGCATCGCGGTCGCCTGCCCGCATGATGCGCGTTGCCTGCCTGAGTCACGTCGCTGCCTGCGCTAGTCACGTCGCCGTCTGGCGCCTGCCCCTCGTTTCCTGCACCGCCGGCGACCACTGCCCTCTCCCGTGAGTCGACCCGAACCCGACCCGTGACCTGAAATTGACACCTCTACTTCAGCCCATTGGCTCTCAACCTTTTCAAGGCGTGTCTCTAATCCTTTGAGAATGATTCATAGTTACTCCTATTTGTCTATATATTTCAGAATGTGTGACAGTTGTGTTAACCAATTTACTACGAATATCTTTGCAAAAGATGTAAACATATTTCCAGTGCATTGGATTTCAACATAGATAATTTTTGTGGGAAGGCTTAAGCAATAAATAATATTCTTCTATACAAACTGCTTCACATTTGCTTAATTTTTTTTTGCGAGTGGCACAGCTTTCACCAAATTTGTGATGTATCCAGCAATCAGAATAATGAACTTCCATTATCCAAGGGCTATGAGAAAAAGTAAGACGATGTCAATCCCTCCCTGAGCAAAGGGGAAAGGGCCTTGGAGAGAGAAAACTTATATTAGTGGAACATGAGTGAGATTATAATTCATTTGACAGTTCTTGTATTTTTGAAGAAAATCTAATACATTGTGTTTTATTGTAAGCAAGTAGAATCCATATCCTAAGGTTTTATGAGTGGATGCACTGCCGCCCAATTGTACTGTACAAATTCCTAAATGGGCTTCTCAAAGAGCATAATTGGCCTCCAATAGTGGAAGACACTTCAAAAATATTTCCATAAATAGTTTTTTATACTATTTATCTCCAATAATTAAGAAGTTTGTAGCTTGTCAAATATGGATGGAAACTATCAAACCTTTGAGTAGGGCCCATCACATAAAAAAGAGATTAAGTCCATTCAATAGGTCAATAACAAGCAGCTTGAACCCCACTGAAATGGGATGCCAAAGAATTTCATCTATTATAAGGACTCCAATAAACTAGGTATCCTTTATAATTTTTTTTTTTAAATAAGACATTATAATTTATCTCGTATAATAGCACAAGAAGTATCCATAAGGCGAGATCACATAAAGTCCACTAAGGCTAGTGGAGGATTCCACATTGGTTGAGCTAACACGAGAAGAATGAGTTGAACTAACAGTGTCAATAAGTTCTAGGTTAGAGATTGTGGTGGAGGAGAAACTACAATATGACGACAAGGGTATCCTCCTTGGGCATCTTAAAATTGTCCATCTCTTTATAATGTTGATTTTGTGGCTGGCAAGTTCCAATATATCGAGGTCTATTGGCCAGCCGCCTCCAATAATTGAAGGATTTAGATTTTTTCCTTCTACACATTGCATATTCGATCCTCTAGGGATGGGTTTTCGGAGCCCATTCTTGGCTTATTACAATGTCCATGGTTGTCAAGCAGATTCTTGGCCTAAGGAGTGTTAAAAAAACAAAATTACTACAACTAGTATTACTCATATCAGTTATTGAAATAATCTTATAAGGATATTGGAATATACTTTCCACAAATACATCAAACTATTATGTGCTAGAAAATTGAAGTTGATATGAAAAGTATTTAATATATTAACTTTGTATAAAAATTCAGCACATGCAAAAATAGAAATTGCAAGAGACATATTTTTTACATGGAAAATCCAATAAAAGGAAAATATCATAAGGCATGACCCAATTAAAATAGTTAACTATATAATTAAAGATATAAGAGTTTGCTCTTTCCCTCAATTGTACGCACTATTTGTGTCATGCGCCATTGCGCATACACAGAGCAAATAGCGCGCAAACTTTTTAAACCCATTGTCGAACCATACAGATCGAGCCGTGGCTGCACCCCACCGCGTCGTGCCATGTGAGTGCTATTTTGTGACATTAACATTTATGCACTAAC
The DNA here is from genome assembly GCA_019514585.1 of Dendrobium officinale. Taxonomy (NCBI): domain Eukaryota; kingdom Viridiplantae; phylum Streptophyta; class Magnoliopsida; order Asparagales; family Orchidaceae; genus Dendrobium; species Dendrobium officinale. Next base: position 29,708,809 of record CM033696.1, read on the forward strand.
GCTCTTGACATCTCTCAACTCCATAACCTCCTTCATGTAGAAAAAAAGGATCTTATACATGAGAGGTGTTTTAATAAATTTGGTTAGAATAAAAAACTGTCCATAAAACGGCCCAATAATTTCCCATAGTTATAGATCATTTACTCAGCAATTGAGTGCCTTAATAACATCATACTTGAATGATCTTGGGCTTATTGAATTCGACTAGTCAAAACGCTCAATTTGACTATAAACTTGTAATATTCATATATCATTTAATTCATCAATAAGTTTATTAAAATTGGAGAGTATATGGCCTTGAATTTAATTCCAAAAAAGTATAATTCAAATATTACCTCGAGATTCATGCCTATCAAATAAATTTTCTAGAGATGTAGCATTTGCCCCTTATATTCGAATGTTGAAACCAATTTCATCTAAAAGTATCATTTCAATCTTAGAAAAACTTAGCGGAGTTAATTAACAATTTAAAAAAAAAATAAATAAAACGACTCCTTAGTTGTCAACGTGGTCCTTCCCACAAAGCGTAAAAGAAGTAAATTATCTTAAATCACAATTTCTACATTCCTTGATTTTGGCACATCAATTGGAATCAAAATTGTTGGAAAAATTTGCTCTAAAATGTTTAAATTTTATTTGAATTTGATCATAAAGTCTTTGTTGGCACATCAAAACTATCGAAATCGAGTCCAAAACATAAAAACATAATCCCACACATACAAAAATACGTTCGATTTAACCTATTTCTTTTCTGCCTGAAAAAAACACGTCGGATTGGACAGTCAGCCACCATTGGACCCCATCAAGCACCTGGGTCCACATCTCTTTGCATAGGACGCCCACAAGGTGCCTCCATTGCCTCCTACAAAATCAATATATATATATATATATATATATATATATATATATATATATATATATATATAATATATATAATATATATATATATATATATATATATATATATATATATATATATATATTCAATCTTCCAATCTCTTCTTTAAGGATAAATATCACCTCAGAGAGAAAAGTTCACACCTCTCAATTCTCTCCCTGTATGCTTCAACTTTTTTTCTTGAAAAATTTTCCCACTATCTTGTATAGGTCATATATAATTCTCCCTTCGAAGGTTCCAATATAATATTTTCATGAATATATGGTGTGTATAATTCTAATGCTGAAAGAAACCCAACTGATTCTTATACAAAAAGATGATCCAAGGAGATTAGATGAAGCGTCATTGGCTGATGATGTGAAATATATCATTATTGGCAATACTTTGATAATCTTCAGCAAACAAATTTATTTTCTGAATTATTTGATGTTTTTACCTCTTAGAAGCACTATAGTAAAAAAGGAATTCTCAGCAATTTTTCCGGCGGAATACTCCTCGTCGGAAGCAGCGACAAAATTACTGGATAAAAATTCGTCGAAAATTTATGATAGAATTTATGGCAAAGATTTTCGCCGGAAATCTGTCGGTAAGAGCCCTTAACTCACCGCTTCGTTCTTCCATCAGCTCATTCACACAAAGTCATGTTTTCTTGCTCGAAACAATTCCTGTAGTGAAGATCTAATTTGGCCCAATCTCCACTAGGGGTGTAAGTGAGCCGAGCCGGCTCGCGAGCCGGCTTGAACTCGATTGGTTTATGGGCTCGCGAGCCGAGATTATCGAGCTCACGAGTCGAGCTCGAGCTCAAACACGAGCTCGTTTAGTAAGCGAGTTTGAGTTCGAGCTTTATAAGGCTCGGCTCGTGAGCTCGTGAGCCGACTCGAACTACTGTTTAATTTTTTTTATTATTAATATTTTTATTACATTTAAAAAGTTTAAAAAAATTACGTTCAAGACTTCACTAGCTAGGCGAGGTAAACAAAAACTAGGCAGGAATATCAATGATATTAAATGATGCTGCTTTAATCATTACTAGAACAATAAAATTTTCATATATATATATATATATATATATATATATATATATATATATAAATATATATATATATATATATATATATATATAAATATGTATGTATGTATATACATACATACATATGTATGTATATACATACATACATATATATATATATATGTATATACATATATATATATATATATATATAATTTAAAAGTTCTATAATAAAACGGCAGCATATATCATGTTAGAGGAGATCTACATGGTTTTTCATCTTTTCCAAAGCCGCACCTTCAAAATCGAGCGAAAAAAACATAACCGGGCGGGAAACTAGAAAATTGAGCGACTCAATGAGCTCGTTATACTGTCGCGAGTTGAGCTCGAGCTTGACTCGAGTTTGAGCTCGATATTCAACTTGCGAGTCGAGCTCAAACACTCTCTAACTCGAGCTCGACTCGACTCGTTTACACCCCTAATCTCCACCATTGGGACATCTTATAATTTATCAGATAGGTTTCTATACAAGTTCCACAACTCCTAAATTAACCAATGTTTCGACAACAAGCAAGGTTAGCCTAACCTAATTTTCATGCATGGCTATGAAAATTGTTATTGGATTGATTGTCTTCAAAAAATTGTGATGTGATGCTGACACTAAAATATTTTGCAAAAATAGGTAGATTTACATGTGACACTCAAGGTGCGTCACTTGAGAGTAAATGGCAGGACATTCAAATGAGAAATCACTTGAATAACTGGTCGAATATATTTTTTCTTGACAAATGATTGGGGTCTAGTTGAAAAATTGGGAAGATTAAAATAGCCGCTATTAAACTTCATGTTGGAGAAGCAGACATATTGAGGATTATCAATATTTTTAATATTAAGAATTTTCAATATGAGATACATTACCTAGATAGATATGTGAACGAGAACTTTTATAAAGATGGTCTTTCTATTCCTACAGAAATATCTCAGTCTCTACTGTTAAAAATGTGAGATAATCACTCAAATTTCAAAAGCTTTATCCAAACAACCTTTACAAAATAATGATGAAATATCCCATTCAGAGAAGAAAATGGATGAAGCTTTGGCAGTATCAACAGATGGTAAAAGCAGCAAGAATTCTTCTTTATTAAATTCATTTGAAATTATAAATTCCAAAGAAGGTGATGAACTATATATGCAACTGATAAATTAGTGAGTTATTTTTTGCTCTTCTTCTTTTTCTTTTTACATTTTGCTCGCACAAATATGTGCTTGTTTCAAATGCTGAAAAGAATGTATATTGGCGTTGAACATAGAATTTGTGAAGATTAAATATCTTGAAGACAAATATAAATGGTGGTAAAATACTAATACAAAAGATATGTTAGCTTTTGAAGATTAGCTAGTAAAATATAGAAACAAGCCAACTACGGCTATATACCTTTCTTTGCAGAGCCAAGAGATCAATCTAGGTGGTAAAACTATCATCTATAGGGAATTAAATGATTCAAGGCCCTGACTGGAGATCAACAATGGCATCAAGGAATGGGTCGCACCTTATTTTCCTGAGATCGTGATTTTGCATCTAAAAATTTTCAAAACCCAATTTATTTTTAAACAGGCCAATTTGGATATTTAAAAATATGGGCAATTATTATGTCACAAAAAAAATGCATCTTATCAAACACAAATCTCGACACTGTTTATGATTATTAAAGCATATGAACATTTAAGCTCAAAGACTTTGAGAATTGATTTGATCATCCAAACTCTATTTGCAACAAATTTCTATTCAAATTAAGTCGCTCAACCAAACAAACCTAACAATACGAAGGATGTTTTGATCCGAGTCCCACATAAGCCAAAATCAAACACTTATTAGTATAATTCAAAACTTTGCGAGATCATTTAATCATCACTGATTTTCACATGCTAATGGTAGGAGCTAGCATTTCGACAAGACGAATCCTAAGATCGTTCCATTCCTGGATTATTAAAGCACTAGTGATTGAAAAAAATATAATGAACAATAGAAATCTTCCCATGCTAACTAGGAGTATCAAAGATTATTATAAAATTGACCATGATGTCCTCTTGAGAATCTATAATTAGGTCATGCTTATACACTTTAACGAATACTCCAAAGAAGAAAATTATACGACTTAGAGATTTCCACAGCTCTGCATGCAAACAAGCAACATTCATTATCAACTGCAATTGATGTCCCTCATCAATGCCAACCATCGACTATAGACAAAACTACGTCGAAATCCATTTTCTATCATTGTCTTCCATCAAACTATGCTAAAATCCGACATTTTCATCATTAATCGTTAACTGACGCCAGCGTTCATTACAATGCATTGTAATGCCGCTTTCTCCAATGGTAAAGAAGGGTGAACTTTTGTGAGTATGCTAACTTTTTTAGTAATATTAAGGCAATAAACTCACATTCTGGCACCGCAAATATTCAAGCATGCAACATATAGGATGAACCAAAAATCTAACAATTTGGAAAGAAATTTATGAACAGAAGAGTTGATGCATGGCAGCAAAAACACTTCCCACAATTAACAAGAAACTGTCCTTTACTTGTGAAGTGGACAAGAATACGACATACCTGGAACCACGGTCGTATACACACACAACAGGACAGTTCCATAGCATTTTCTTCAACAAATAAATGAGCAACAAATACGATAATGAACTTTACCGGACAATTTGAAGCAAGTCAGCAGGAAGTGAAGCTGGATCAAGTTCCCAGCAATCTCCAGGAAGATTCAACCCATCAGTTTCTGCAAGTTTCCGTGCTGGAATTTGATGGGAAAACAGCATAATATCATCCTTTTCAAGCCATCTAACAGCATGGGGACCAATCTGCGTCCTCTTGAATATCGTCTTGTACCCTTCAACCTTCTCAAGATATCCCATGCTCAAACCAAACATCTCGCTATAAGAAGTAAGGAAAACTGCGATATCATAGGACCTCTGCTCTCTCCCATAATTCATCTCGCCATAAAGTGCCCAAACTGAACCTTTCTTCGGATAAATCCTGAAAAGTTCCTTGGCCGCCTTTTCACTTTCCACTATATGTGAGAACAAGTTTACTGAATCCATTTCAACCTTTCTCCCAATCTTAAACCTCCCAAAAGAAATGTGACGTCCAGACTTCTCCCAAAGCAACAGCGATTCATCCCCATCAACCAGTGCATCTAACCAGCACATCTTCACTCTAAATGGGCTGGAAGAAATAACTTCATCAATCAGTCCATAATGCCTCGGCATCCCATCGTCGTCGTCATAAATTGCCCAAATTTGACCGTCGGCGAAACACTTCTCAGTCCTGTCATTGTCAAAATCATAAAAGTCAGAATCCTCCACAGCCATCAGGCTTAAGTCCTCTTCCACCTTCGTTTTTCCTTTATCCTTGGTCCTGATGAGTTCCATTTGCATTTCCGCCAATGTTTCCTCCTTATTCTGCTTACAACTCTGTAAATCGGGGAAGGAAGAAACAACCGGCCTTTTCTTTTTATCAGAGGTCTCCCACCCGGCCGGAACCCTAGGTCTTGACTTCGTCCTCGACCGAGCAGCCGTAACTCTAGGCCTGACCATAGCCTCCATTTCTTCCTTGTCCCCGCCATTGCCATCCGATGGCACCTCCACAGCACGAAAGCTTTTGCGACAATTAGGGCAAACCAGGCGGTAACCAATGTACCTTCGATCGAACTCATGCAAGAGGCGGCAAGTCAAGCACGCAGTCCAGAACGTCTCTACCGCTGGGCGACTACTGGCGTCGGCAAGTGCAAGGCGGAGGCTGGTGTCATAATCCCGCTTGCGGGAGCGATCGGACAGAAAGCGAAAGGAGTCGGCGACGCGCTTGAAAGCGTCTTCGGCTGCGGGGATGGGGGATCCTGCCTTGTCAGGATGGAGGACGAGGGCGAGAGCTTTGTATTGCTTCTTGATGGCGTTGATATGGGAAAAGGGTTCGACGCGGAGAATCTTGTAGTGATCGGTGGGGAATGCGCGGAGGACCTTAATGGCCATGACCATGGTCGATATTCCGTCCAGTTCAGGCCATAAATGTTGGGCTCGTCTGGCATACTTGAGAGCAGATTTGAGGGACGAAGACTTGAGCTTTTGCTCTGCTAGGGATTTGAGTCGGCGAGCCTCAGCTTCGGGCTTCTCTTCTGCTTCTGTTTCATCCCAGGTCTTCGTCGGCGACGAAGGTTGGTGTGGCTTCGCTCGGGCGGCAGTGTCTTCCATGTTGCCAGAGGATTATGCGGCGCTGTATGGTGGAATGGTGCGATTCTTTGGGAAATCGGAACTGGGTAGCAGAACCCGAAACAGACATTTCGCGTGCTAACATGGATGTAAGGGTTAAGTGAGAGATGGCGACACAGCCAAAATTCGTAGAAAAATCGAAAACGCTTTGGCTTTTAAGGATTTATTCACAGAACTAAATTTTAAATGAAACTTTAACGTTATATATATAAGTTATTGGATATTTGGAACATAAACTAAATTTATTTATAAAAAAATACAAATAAAATAATTACTATTTTAATTTTTTTACTTTAATTATTTATGTCTGAAAATTAAGATTATTGTTCAAAAAAATAATTATAAAAATTATGATCATTATTTCAAAATAATTCATAGCATATCATATCTAATAAAAAGGCCAAATCATAATTAGTGTATATTTTATCATAAAAAATACTATGTTGTCTAATTCTTGAAAGTAGGCTAGCTCCCATTAATAGCCTTGTTATTTTCCAGCTTGCAAGTGTTGTTCAAAGAGATGAGATGTAATTTTATTTCTCAGCCATCGTGAACAAATTTTAAATAAAGACTCTTTATTTACTAATGATATTGGTAGAAAAAATAAGGATCTAACTTATAATTAGAGCTCAAATAGAGCAACTAGTAAGTATAATCTACCTTCAATATGACGAACGCGAACCAATGAGAATTTAAATGTTATCAACTACTTTTTAAAGCAGCTTTCTAGCACAAAAAATTTTGTTCAAGAAATTTTTGTACTTAAATTTTGCTTTAGAAAACAGTAAGAAAATAATCCCAAATAAAACAGAAGTCTATATAAGTAAATGAAAGACAAGTATATTAAAATCTAGATCAATAGCCAAAGCATTGATAAACTTTGTGCTTCTAAGAAAAAAAGATGGAGCACTTGGAATTATTAAAGTTTAGGCCTATTAGTTCATAAAATTAATGCAAACAATTCCTAAGAGGGAGCGAATTTTCTGCCATCTTAGCAATAAAAACTTGTTGACAGTCTCATCTTAGTAAGAAGAGAAATTTTTGGAAGGAAAGTTATTAAGGCCATGGGAAAAAGCACGGTGACTACGCTAGTTGGTCATAAGACCAGTAAAAAAGTTCTTGAAAGTTTGCCTTAAGGGTGCCAATTAGAAATTGCTAGAGAAGGATCAATGATTAGTGATGTACAGATCAAGCAGTAATTAGCGATTATATTATCTAGATCAGAAGGAGAAGCTAAGGCTTCATCAAGAGTTTGCAGGTCTCTGCTTAAGTTATCTAGGAATTTGGGATCAACTATACCATTAGCAAGTCATTTTGCTTTAGCCTTTGGGATGACTTAACTATCCTTAAGGTTGAAGGAATGAGAAAAAAAAATTGTTAATATTATGAGACTTAGAATTGAGGACGGCATGAAAAATATTTCCTTCTAGCATAGGGAGAATCTAAATTTGTTTCTCATGAAAAAATTAATGGGACTAGAGGGGTGAAGTCCCATGAGATATACTTGATGGGCTCTCTAAACATTTTTCAACATCTAATAAAGGAGAAAGTTATGGTCAATAGAGTCATACCCCGAGATCTAATGAAAGGATTAAATCTCTAAACCTAATTTTTTCCTCAACCATTAGCCTAAACACCATTTGATTTCATTTCTCAAAATTTATGTACAATAATCCTACTTACATGAGATCTATTCATCAAAAGAAATAATATAGGAATATAAAATAATATCTCATAAGTCTGAATCCACTTACGCCCTTATCAACTCTTATCTAGATGGGCATTTTTCCTTTTCCTGAAAAATCAGAAAACTCAAAGAGTGCGCACAACAAGTTCAGTAAACTCCTTTCACACTCCCATCATAGATATCAACATCTGTTAAGATATTAAGAGCAAATTATTCAAACATTCAGTTGATCAATAAAGCTTAAATGATAATAGAAAGTGAAATTAAAGTCATTCTAAATGTACGTGGTTTAGGAGTCATTACTTTTGCAATGTAGAGATACAATATTATATATAAATGCATGCTGAAATATTTGAAGGTCATGCACTGTGAAACTTCCAGTGTGTGGTCAACGACTCTAAGATGTCGAGTTAACATTAGGAGGTTGAAAGATCCAAATTCCATTAAACTAATCTAGAGAGCATGGAGAGTTTGATTTGAGGAAATTTAACCAGACTGAGGATATGTGAAGTCAACTCTGGTGTATGCTAATTAAGCTCGCACAATAAGTGAATGAAGTTAGCATTGACCAACAGAAATATATGAAAACATAATAGAAGTGACAGAGGAAAGAAAAGTTGGGATTAAAGAGAATGATTTAGGACAAAGCAAGGATGGTCCAATGTTTGAGGAGCGAGTAGGGAGGTGAGGAAATAGCAAGAAGAAAGAATAATATCGCATTAGATAGTCCAGGAGAGTTTTAAGGCATTTCAAGGATTTTAAAAAGGAGGGCTTATGGAGAACAGAAGTTTGAAACATTAAGAAGCATTGATATAGGATTTGACAAGGAGATTTTCTCATGACCAAAAAGCAAAGTGTTCAAGGGTGGGAATGGGTGCTGGAGGGGGAGGGCGGAGCTTTCAACCAAAGTCAAAGGCAAAGGATGAAGAGAAGAGAACCTTTCATAAAGAGTTGGAGCAGAAATAGGGCTCAATATTTCAGAAGATTCACAACCAAGACAAAAGGAGAGATGCCGTGATAATTTAGGGTAATTTGAGGCAGCTTTTTGGTAGCTTTGCTCATAGATAATTATAACAGTTCTATTTGACAACAAATTTCTTGTTGTTTCTTATAAATTCTATTGTGGGAATAAGTTATCTTCAATTAGATTTGTAAGAATGTGTTAACATTAAGAAAGTTATTGTCAGATTTTTTAAAGAAAAGGAAAAAATAATACCCAAATGACATTCAAAAATCTATTTTCTCACAACATTTCAACAATTACTTTAACGAACCCTCAACATACTATCACCTTAAACGAACCCTCACTTTCTCTCGAAGGTTCAAATTTATATATAATTCAAGAGTTCATGCCATACTCGAAGTCTAATTCACATGTAACATCATACTCATGCCTAATTCCATTTTAAATTCCTCTTAAAGTATAAGTTTTTTTTTTATTTAATTATTTAACTAAAGATTCTTAAAGTATAAGTTAAATTTATAGTCACATCTAATATAGGTATAGATTCATATTCAAGACAATCAAATGCAAATTCATATTACAATGGTAAATCTTTTTTTACATCTCATTTATCATAGATAGAGTGCTTATGAACCATAATTTATCAGATGGGATCATATGTCATCACACATGATTCTTTTGTCGTTGCATGCTTGATATAAGGGCATTCATTGATGATCTTATTTTGTTTGAATTCTTCGCAATTAAAACCTCTACCCTTTGGTGATATATTAATTGACCATGATATACTTCTACTCAATAGATATCATGCTCAAGAGAAAAGATAATTATTTCTCTTCAAGATCTTTAATTATGTGTTGAAGCCCTAACATAACTCTCATAATATGCCTTGACATTCAAATGTGTGGTTTTAACCTAGTTTAGTATTTTTGAAAAATTATAGCTTAGTTCACTCATAATCTGATAAAATCTTTACTGAAAATAATCTCAAGCCAAATAAGTTGTAACTACAAGACTCATAAAAATTTGTAATAATATTCATCCAAGTTATATTCACTTTGACTACAACACTCGTTCATATAATGATCTATATAATCATCAAATAACATACATCATTCCTTAAGTTTATACCTTCGGTCAGCCCACATGCCTTTTAATTCACTTTAATACTTTATGAAAAGACTAAGTGTGATCCACTAATTTAGATACATTTTTTTTTTTTAAATTTTGATAGTAATACCCAATGAAGTGTACTAAATCAATGATTATTTAGAAATTTCCTATAGATTATGCTTCCTGTTAATGTATGAATGTAATTTCGATCATAATAGATACAAAGTTGATACGTACTCCAAAAATTAGCTTGATCGGGCACGAATCTCGAGGCAAAAGCTAGTTGGAAACTTCAAAAAATAATTTCGGGAGCATATGAACTCCGATTTCAGCGAGCTTACAGTCAAACTGAGCGTCTCGGAAATACGAACCCAACGACACCAAGATCAACCCAATCCGAGCCCAAATGAGTCCGAATCAAGGGTTCAAAGCGCTGTTGCAAGGTCCAAACCGCAATTTGAGTTATCAAACGGTCTCCGATTTTGACGAGCTTATACTCGAATCGAAGGGCTCGACGAGACGAATCCAACGAGCCCAAGATCATTGAATTCCGACAACATTAAGGCCTTCAAATGTCCAACAAACGGTGCATGATCAAAGGATTCGATATCGGCCGTCCATTCAAACCACTCCCTGTTCGCCCTTGATCTCGCGCCTATTTACGGGCTATGCCACTCCAGAAAAACTATAAATAGAGCCCTCATTCTACACCAAGGGGGCTCAAGTGAAGAGAGAGAAGAAGGAGAGGAGAAAGGGGAAAAGGAGATTCCTCACCTCCTCGACCACCGCCGGAGCTCTTCCTGCCGCCTGAAGACACCGGAACTCTGCCGGATTTTCGGGAGAACGCAGGAATTCTGTACAACTTCCATGAGATGCTGAAATTCTTCCCAATTTACAAGAGAGTTCCCTCCTGACGCCGAAACTCCGCCCAAGTGAAGACGGAGTTCTCCTCTGCCACCAAAGACGTCGGACTTCTGCCCGACGTCGGACCTTCACTCTTCGCCAAGTTTCTACCCGATGCCGGACTTCTACCGATTATCGGACTTCGCTGGACGTCTATGCGAAGATGCATTTCTTTTCATTGCTGGACTTCTACCTGACGCTGTCCTACTGATCTTCGTCGTCAGACTACAGTCCTTTCGACCTCCGTCGCCAGCCGACTACGGTCCTCCTGACTTACGTCGCCCGCCGACTACAGTCTTTTTGACATCCGTCGCCCGCCGACTACAGTCCTCCTGACTTACGTCGCCCGCCGACTACAATCCTCCGTCGCCAGCTGACTACGGTCCTCCTGACCTACGTCGCACGCCAACTGCAGTCCTTCTAACAAAGCGAATACGTCGATAGTAGATCTTTGTATTTACATCATGTAATGTACTCCATAAGATGTACATCATGCTAAGGCCTTCTCCCAAGGAAGGGTCTCATTTGTAATCGACTGCAAATACTAGTGGATTCGTTCAAACTGGGCTAGGCCCCGTGGTTTTTCCCCCTTTTACAGGGGTTTTCCACGTAAAAAATCTTGGTGTCTCATAAATGCTAGACCCTCTCTCTCCTTATCTGCTTGCGTGCCAGATCTTCGTACAATGCTAAGACGTTAAATATAATATTTCTCTACCGCCGCGAATACTCCTGGACGCGACAGTTTGGCGCCGTCTGTGGGAACGTGTTTCCCGACTGGGGGGGCAACTTTTGCTCCAAATCCTAAAAGATCGTTCTTATCAACTTTCTGACATCAGTCATTGTTGCATCAGATGCAGACTGGGGGGCAACTTTGACTCAAACCATGGTCAAATAGATCCTCCAATACCTTCAACATCAAGTTGATATTTCAGGAATATCTGAGCAAATGCAAGGATACTTCAAATCAATTGCAAGCTTTATACAGTCCCTTGTTGGACTTCTACTCCTTGGGCAAGGTCTTAACATCGATCTCAAAAAAGGCAGTAACGGTCTAAAGATAGACCTTCTTCATTTTTGATTCGGGATATACGCGGCGTTCGCCCCCTCCCAATCAAAAATGACTGTGGGAACGTGTTTCCCGACTGGGGGGGCAACTTTTGCTCCAAATCCTAAAAGATCGTTCTTATCAACTTTCTGACATCAGTCATTGTTGCATCAGATGCAGACTGGGGGGCAACTTTGACTCAAACCATGGTCAAATAGATCCTCCAATACCTTCAACATCAAGTTGATATTTCAGGAATATCTGAGCAAATGCAAGGATACTTCAAATCAATTGCAAGCTTTATACAGTCCCTTGTTGGACTTCTACTCCTTGGGCAAGGTCTTAACATCGATCTCAAAAAAGGCAGTAACGGTCTAAAGATAGACCTTCTTCATTTTTGATTCGGGATATACGCGGCGTTCGCCCCCTCCCAATCAAAGCAAAATCAATCCCAGGGGGATTCGATTCGACCTCTTCCACACAGGTTAACGTCGTCGAGCAAAGGCTCTGACATACAACCTCGGAAAGGTCTCACATCCTTGGTGGATTCTCTCGACCTCTTCCACACAGGTTAACGTCGTCGAGGAAAGGCTCCGACATACAACCTCGGAAAGGTCCTACATCCTTGGTGGATTCTCCCGACCTCTTTCACACAGGTTAACGTCGTCGAGCAGGGCTCCGGCATACAACCTCGGAAAGGTCCTACATCCTTGGTGGATTCTCCCGACCTCTTCCACACAGGTTAACGTCGTCGAGCAAAGGCTCCGGCATACAACCTCGGATAGGTCTTACATCCTTGGTGGATTCTCTCGACCTCTTCCACACAGGTTAACGTCGTCGAGCAAAGGCTCCGACATACAACCTCGGAAAGGTCTTACATCTTTGGCGGATTCTCCCGACCTCTTCCACACAGGTTAACGTCGTCGAACAAATGTTCCGACATACAACCTCGGAAAGGTCTTACATCCTTGGTAGATTCTCCCGGCCTCTTCCACACAGGTTAACGTCGTCGAGCAGGGCTCCGGCATAGAACCTCGGAAAGGTCATAAATCCTTGGTGGATTCTCCCGACCTCTTCCACACAGGTTAACGTCGTCGAACAAATGTTCCGACATACAACCTCGGAAAGGTCTCACATCCTTGGTGGATTCTCCCGACCTCTTCCACACAGGTTAACGTCGTCGAACAAATGTTCCGACATACAACCTCGGAAAGGTCTTACATCCTTGGTGGATTCTCCCGGCCTCTTCCACACAGGTTAACGTCGTCGAGCAGGGCTCCGGCATACAACCTCGGAAAGGTCCTACATCCTTGGTGGATTCTTCCGACCTCTTCCACACAGGTTAACGTCGTCGAGCAAAGCCTCCGACATACAACCTCGGAAAGGTCCTATATCCTTGGTGGATTCAGCCGACCTCTTCCACACAGGTTAACGTCGTCGAGCAGGGCTCCGGCATACAACCTCGGAAAGGTCTCACATCCTTAGTGGATTCTCCCGGCCTCTTCCACACAGGTTAACGTCGTCAAGCAAAGCCTCCGACATACAATCTCGGAAAGGTCCTACATCCTTGGTGGATTCTCCCAGCCTCTTCCACACAGGTTAACGTCGTCGAGCAGGGCTCCGACTTACAACCTCGGAAAAGTCTCACGTCCTTGGTTAACGTCGCTAGAATGTCGTCAATAGACTTCTATCTGACTTCTCCATAATGTTAAAAATTCTTCCTGATTTTGAATTTCCTCCTGCGCTAAACTTTTACCTTGCAGGACTTTCGACGGACTAATACACAACGCCGAAATTCTTCCTTTCATCGGACCAATACCCGTCGTCAGACTTCTGCTCGTCAACGGACCTTCATCGGTTTTCTACTTGACGCTGCATCTCTACCCGACTACGGACTTCTGCCTGTCGTCGGACTTCTACCCGACATCGGACTTCTCCATGTCGTCGAACTTCTGCTCGTCAACGGACTCCTACTCGTCGTCGGACTTCTGCTCGTTAGCGGACTCCTACCCGACGTCGTACTTCTCCCCGTCGTCGGACTTCTGCTCGTTAGCGGACTCCTACCCGACGTCGTACTTCTCCCTGTCGTCAGATTTCTGCTCGTCAGCAGACTTCTACTCATCATCGGACTTCCGCTCATCGACGAATCTTCGTCGGTCTTCTATGCAACATTGAACTTCTACCCGACGACGGACTTCTCCCTGTCATCAAACTCCTGCTCGTAGGAAGACTCCTACGCATCGTCGGACTTCTGCTCGTTAGCAGACTCCTACCCGACATCGTACTTCTCCCTGTCGTCAGATTTCTGCTCGTCAGCGGACTCCTACTCGTCGTCGGACTTCTGCTCGTCAGCGGACTCCTACTCGTCGTCGGACTTCTGCTCGTCAGCGGACTCCTACTCGTCGTCGGACTTCTGCTCGTCAGCGGACTCCTACCCGACGTCGGACTTCTGCTCGTTAGCAGACTCCTACCCGACGTCGTACTTCTCCTCGTCGTCGGACTTCTGCTTGTTAGCGGACTCCTACCCGACGTCGTACTTCTCCCTGTCGTCGGATTTCTGCTCGTCAGCGGACTCCTACTCGTCGTCGGACTTCTGCTCATCAGCGGACTCCTACTCGTCGTCGGACTTCTGCTCGTCAGCGGACTCCTACTCGTCGTCGGACTTCTGCTCGTCAGCGGACTCCTACTCGTCGTCGGACTTCTGCTCGTCAGCGGACTCCTACTCGTCGTCGGACTTCTGCTCGTCAGCAGACTCCTACCCGACGTCGGACTTCTGCTCGTCAGCAGACTTCTACCCGACGTCGGACTTCTGCTCGTCAGCGGACTTCTACCCGACGTCGGACTTCTGCTCGTCAGCGGACTCCTACTCGTCGTCGGACTTCTGCTCGTCAGCGGACTCCTACTCGTCGTCGGACTTCTGCTCGTCAGCAGACTCCTACCCGACGTCGGACTTCTGCTCGTCAGCAGACTTCTACCCGACGTCGGACTTCTGCTCGTCAGCGGACTTCTACCCGACGTCGGACTTCTGCTCGTCGACGAATTTTTTCGTCGGTCCTCCACCCGAAGTCAGACTTCTTCCTGTTGTCGGACTTCTGCTCGACTACTACGCGTCATCGGCTTCTCGCAACGCATTCTCAAACTCTCCCCTTTGACTCCACACTCGATCGTTGACTACTAACGGGCTTCAACTCGATCGTCCATCGCCAACAAACCTCCGCCGCAGATGGAAAAGAAAAGAGATCCCGTAGGTTTCTATCGCCAGTAAACCGGAGGGAGAGGAAGAAATCCCGTAGGTTTCTATCGCCAGTAAACCGGAGGGGGAGGAAGAAATCCCGTAGGTTTCTATCGCCAGAAAACCGGAGGGGGAGGAAGAAATCCCGTAGGTTTCTATCGCCAGTAAACCGGAGGGAGAAGATGAAATCCCGTTGGTTTCTATCGCCAGTAAACCGGAGGGAGAAGATGAAATCCCGTTGGTTTCTATCGCCAGTAAACCGGAGGGAGAGGAAGAAATCCCGTAGGTTTCTATCGCCAGAAAACCGGAGGGGGAGGATGAAATCCCGTAGGTTCCTATCGCCAGAGAACCAGAGGGAGAAAGAAGGAGGAGTTGCAAGTTTCCTAAGGGCCTAGGAGGCCTATTTATAGGTTTTGGAGAAAAAGGGGGGAAGTTATTGCAATTTTTGGATTTCCCTATTTTTCTAAATTTTTTTCGGATTTTTTGAGATTTTTTGGGAATCTTTTGGACCCAAAAATGACAAAAAAGGACAAATTTCGCGCTTGTGGGGCCCACATTGGCGGTGCGGCCAACCGGCCGCACCGTTTCGCGCGGCCAGGTCACGGATCCGCGGCCAGCGCGGCCGGATCACGGCTGGCCAGCCGTGGCACACGCGCGTGGCCACGGCAGCCCGCGGCACGCGGGTGCCAGCGATCCGCGACAGCGGATCTGTTCCGCGCGCGGAACAGCGCGCGGCCAAAGACCGCGCGGTTCGCGCGGTTCCTTCCGCGCCGCGCGGTCCGCGGATGCCGCCGCCGCCGGCGAGCGGCGCGGCGGGCGGCGGCCGGCCGGCCGGACGTCCGGCCGGTTCGGCCGCCTACGCGTTTTCGGGCCCCATTTTTGGGCCGGACGGTCCGATTCGGATGTTTTTTTGGGTCCCCGGACACGTTTTTCGACGTTCCGGACTCAATTTTGATACTTCCGGAACTCAACGGGATCTCTATGACGAACTTCGAGCAAGATGTTAATTTTTGGAACGTATTTTTTGGTGTTTGGGCCAACGTAAATTGTCGACGCATGTATTTTCGGACTCCTGGTGTTTCGACGTCCGAAAATAGGGGGGCAACTGATACGTACTCCAAAAATTAGCTTGATCGGGCACGAATCTCGAGGCAAAAGCTAGTTGGAAACTTCAAAAAATAATTTCGGGAGCATATGAACTCCGATTTCAGCGAGCTTACAGTCAAACTGAGCGTCTCGGAAATACGAACCCAACGACACCAAGATCAACCCAATCCGAGCCCAAATGAGTCCGAATCAAGGGTTCAAAGCGCTGTTGCAAGGTCCAAACCGCAATTTGAGTTATCAAACGGTCTCCGATTTTGACGAGCTTATACTCGAATCGAAGGGCTCGACGAGACGAATCCAACGAGCCCAAGATCATTGAATTCCGACAACATTAAGGCCTTCAAATGTCCAACAAACGGTGCATGATCAAAGGATTCGATATCGGCCGTCCATTCAAACCACTCCCTGTTCGCCCTTGATCTCGCGCCTATTTACGGGCTATGCCACTCCAGAAAAACTATAAATAGAGCCCTCATTCTACACCAAGGGGGCTCAAGTGAAGAGAGAGAAGAAGGAGAGGAGAAAGGGGAAAAGGAGATTCCTCACCTCCTCGACCACCGCCGGAGCTCTTCCTGCCGCCTGAAGACACCGGAACTCTGCCGGATTTTCGGGAGAACGCAGGAATTCTGTACAACTTCCATGAGATGCTGAAATTCTTCCCAATTTACAAGAGAGTTCCCTCCTGACGCCGAAACTCCGCCCAAGTGAAGACGGAGTTCTCCTCTGCCACCAAAGACGTCGGACTTCTGCCCGACGTCGGACCTTCACTCTTCGCCAAGTTTCTACCCGATGCCGGACTTCTACCGATTATCGGACTTCGCTGGACGTCTATGCGAAGATGCATTTCTTTTCATTGCTGGACTTCTACCTGACGCTGTCCTACTGATCTTCGTCGTCAGACTACAGTCCTTTCGACCTCCGTCGCCAGCCGACTACGGTCCTCCTGACTTACGTAGCCCGCCGACTACAGTCTTTTTGACATCCGTCGCCCGCCGACTACAGTCCTCCTGACTTACGTCGCCCGCCGACTACAATCCTCCGTCGCCAGCTGACTACGGTCCTCCTGACCTACGTCGCACGCCAACTGCAGTCCTTCTAACAAAGCGAATACGTCGATAGTAGATCTTTGTATTTACATCATGTAATGTACTCCATAAGATGTACATCATGCTAAGGCCTTCTCCCAAGGAAGGGTCTCATTTGTAATCGACTGCAAATACTAGTGGATTCGTTCAAACTGGGCTAGGCCCCGTGGTTTTTCCCCCTTTTACAGGGGTTTTCCACGTAAAAATCTTGGTGTCTCATAAATGCTAGACCCTCTCTCCTTATCTGCTTGCGTGCCAGATCTTCGTACAATGCTAAGACGTTAAATATAATATTTCTCTACCGCCGCGAATACTCCTGGACGCGACAAAAGTGTTTGTTTAAAACAACTTATCAAATTTTATTTAGATTTCATCTTTTATTATTTTTCTAATTGACCCACTTATCGTGTCATGCTTTTAATTGACATGACAATGCAACCATAAACTCTTATATCAACTTGATACATGATGCTTAGGAGTCCAGGCATCACTAATACAAATATAAGATTTAATCCACAAAGGAAAAAAAAAAAAAACAATTCGATGATTACCAACTTTAAATTCAAGCAAACAGTAGTTACTTTTGATACAAAAATCAACAAAAAAAAATTACTGGAGCTACTCCAATATTTTCATGCATGAACTCATTTCATATTTAGTCTCTAAGTGAAGATAAAAATTAACCAATTGATGATCCAGATCTCATGCCAGTCTAAGTAGACTTGCTCAAATAGTAATCGAAATGAATCAATGACTTCGTAGGATAGCTATGCATTCTAAATCTCTAATTATAGAAAAAGAAACTGATACAACATTGTGAGACGGATGAAAGGTAGCTATCACTTTCCAATACTATATTGTGTGCATGTGCAGTGATATAACACTTTCCCCTATAAAAAATGTCTTCCTTCAACACCTCCAATTACCTCACACTAGCCCCGAGCTGCCATGCATCACCAAACAACATGCTTACGCCACAAGAAGCAAAATCACGAACCATTACAGTCTTCCATAAGTTTGACAAAAAAAGTTACAACATAAACCAACAAAACTAAAAAATATAATACTCACCTTATAAAGAAATGCACCCAAAAATTAGTGCAACACCAACTAAAGCCAATAAACAAAGTTTCCCTAATATGTTATGCAAGCCTTCCATTAGTAAAATCATCTTGATATCTATAAAGCAAAATTTTCAAAATAGGTAAACTAGACAATTCTTTTATGGAAATGCATGGTAAAAAGTTGAGACTATATTCTCTATAAACAGTCAAAATATTTTAAAGTACCAACAACGAGCTTCTTATAAAAAAGGCCTACTTTTTAGTCAGCAAGGAAGTCTTTGTTCACTCATATAAGCAGGAGATGTAAGCGGATTGTTTACAAGTAGAACTGAAGAGAGAAAAACTGCCAAGGGAAAATGGGATGAAACAGTGATCTTCATTAAAACTCTAAAGTTCTAAATTGAAGTCTTTTAACACTGCGCATAATTCAAGCAATGGAAACCCCCCAACCGTGCAACAAAAGCTTGCAAAACTATAGAATGGAAGAAGAGAATTAAAAAGATGTTACTTACCAGGAGGACATCAATAGATAGGAGGCCCACATTCTGAAGCGGCGCTGAGCCAGTGGCCTTGTCTTCATCTCCAACATCAAAACTCTGATTGCTGACATCTATGCTAAGCCAGGTGAAGGAGGAATATCAGTAGGAAGAGGAGATAGGGTGTTCTGAAATCATGGCAGAAATGAGTGAGATGATGAACAGCGAGTGGAGAGAAAAAAAGGGAAGATTAAAGGCCTCTCTCAAAATTTTATGCCATGTTTAAAGGTTAGGAAAAGAAAAATATAAGTACCGTATATGAGAAACAAATGAATTAGATTAATTTTATGAAATGAATGATCAAAAGATTGTTCTTTAGTGAAATATCAAGCCACTTTTTAGTATTAGTATAGAAGTGGTTAAACATGCATGCTGTCACACAAGGAAGAAGCTGAAACTCCACTAAATATTTACTAAACTAAAATTCAAATGCCAAAAAACAACAAGTCATTAATATCATCACCATTAAAGATTCCTCCTGTGGTGAATCACCGGTTTACCATATTTTACACAAATAGTACACATGCAAGGTTTGTTTTCTACGTAAGATTGCATGTTATTTGAATGGCTCATAAAGGTGCATTATTCGATCATTTTGAAGGCAGTGCATAATTGCATTGCAACACACTTTTGATCTTCCTTCACCACCATCATTTACAAATATAACTTTGCCATTAATTCTTTGAAAGTTGCATATTGCATTAATATAAAAAGCAAAAGAAGAGTACAAAGAGTACAAATAGTACAAGCAAGTATGGAGCCTCCCATATGAGTTCTCCCTCGACAAAATAAAAAAAGAAAGAGGGAAGAGCAATGTTCGCTATATCTTTCCATATAACTTTGCTATTAATTAAGTTCAGGTTGCAGTTGGTTTTAATCTGACAATTATGATACAATTATATTCCAAAATATTGACCTTATACTTAGCCTCAATACTTACAAGTTAGGGACAAGTGGAAATTTCTCAATTACAGCTCTAAAATATTAAAGTCAAGCAAGTCCATCTTTAAATCTTCAGGATAAATACTGCACTTAAAGAGGCTTGATTTCCCCAGCATAGATGCTTTTCTCTTTTCAAATTTTCTTTGACTCGCGCATTAGAAATTTCTAGTCCTAGAAGATGATCACTACAACACGCATAAAAAACATGAGGTATAATCTAAACTACGATGATGGAGAGTACCTTGCCAGCAGAAAATGGCAAAAAAGTATCGAGAGCATCCAAACATAAAATCTAATTATGTGTTTTCTTCATAAATTACAGGGTCATCTTACGTAAGCTAGCACACTAATAAGACCATTTAAATTCTGGAAATTCAGATGAACATTAGGCAATAACAAAATGATCATCTAGTGATGTAAATTGTATCGATTGTTTAAGCAAAATCAATTCAAACTTAATGTACTTAATTAGTAGCAGAAAATTAATGCATAATGACGAAGAAAATTACCACGCTAGTGATGTTCTTCATCCTCAATGATATGCAAACCACACTTAAAACAAGGGTTGCAGTTGAAGTTATCTAATGCTCAGCATTCTATCCAAAATGTAGCAGGTGATGTAAACTCCTCTTAGAAAATGTCTTGATAAACCAATGATATATGCACAAATCCAACAATACCCTGTTCCAATATTTGTTCAATTAAACACCTTACAAATCTAACTCTCCCCCCTGATACCAACTAACAAATTAGCCATGCAAAAAGATTTAGGCTTCATTTGGGACGGCTTTCTTGCTGCTTCTTAAAGCAGCTTTCTTGCACATAAATTTTAATTTTTGTACTACGAAACTACTTTAAGAAGCAATAAGAAAGCCGTACCAAACAAAGCCTTAGTGATGACTGTTGTCCAAGAGATCTGAGGAAACAATAGATAGCTTTCCAATAGTTTCCTTCTTGAAAAAAACAGTCAATCATACTACTGCACGCGGAAAATTTTGGGGCAATGTTAGCCTTCACCATCTTAGAAAACAAAAGTGAAACTTCATGGACCTTCCCTGCTGAATAGAAGTAATGAATTAGAGTGGCATATGTTACTACATTAGCAACTAAACCTTCACTATCTAATAGGCATTGTGCCTCATGAGGCTTTCCAGCTTTGCAAAGACTATGAATCACAATGCTCAACGTCCAAGCATTTGCAGTGATACCATTCTTTAGCATATCAGTGAAGAGCTTGAGAACAGCCCTGTAACTACCCTCATCACAAAGTCGGCTCATGACGGTATTATAATTAATAACATCGGCATCCCAGTCTAATTCGGCACTCCTCTCCAACAAGCATTTGGCCTCCCAAGCCATAGAACCACTACAAAGACAATCAAGAAGGATATTCACTGTAACTGCATTAGGAACTAACCCATTATCAAGCATAATTTCTAGTAATTGGAATGTACAATCCACCTTGCCCCACTTGCAGAGACCATTCATGTAAGTGCTATAAGTTACCACATCTGGCTTCCAACCATTTAGTCCACTTTTTTCTAAAATCTTATCAACCTCATCAAATGCTCCAATCTTACAAAAGGCTTTGATCAATACGTTATAGGTCACACTGTTAGGTAAGCAACCTGTGTTCTCCATAGTCTTCACCAAATTCTTGGCCTCATTAAGTTTTCCCATAGAGCAATAAGCATTAACAATTGGGGTGTAAGTATACACATTCGGTGGACATTCATCATCTAGCATGTAATCCAACACCCCAAATGCCTCCTCCACTCTCTCATCCCAGCAAAGACCAGCGATCAACGTCGAGTAGGTGAAGGTATCCGGACTACAACCAAATTTCTTCATCCACAAGATGACTTCAAAAGCAGAATCAAACTGTTTTAAACAAAAAGAATACAACTTCACGAGTACAGTGCAACAAGCTGTATCGGGAGCTAAACCAGCAGTGATCATCTCTTGAAAAATAGCCAATGCCTGTTCAGGGCGATTCTCCATCACCAAACTGTCCATAACGATGGTGTAGCAAACCATGTCTGGCCACAAGTTGAAGTATTTCATCTCCTGAAAAAGCCTAAGAACTTGATCAACCTGGCCTGCCTGTTTAAATTCCTTCATGAGCTTGCTATACTCGAACCAGTGGGGATGACGAGGCCTGGCGTCAATCACTGGAGAACAGACAGGTTTTCGCTTGGAGAACTGTTTAAGAATCTCAGAAAACCGAAGAACGAGTAGTTTCCCAGCACTACCCAACTCCGGGCCGCGAAGCGATTTCCCCGCAGATTTCCTGGGTACCCGCGATGGACACAAACGCACGCAAACTGTCGGATGCTTGAACCTCATATCTCAAGTGACCAAAAGTGCCGTGCCAGTGCCTTCCATTGAATCTAGGAGTGAAACGCTGGAAAGCATTTTATCGAACACCTTACGGACACCCACCGTTCTCTTAGCCGGGAACGGAGAATCGATGAGAATATTGCAATTGACGACGTGGAACAACGCCGACCTTTCCTTCTTCAGAATCTCGACGCTCGAAAAGTACTTTTCCATTACCAAACAGCAGCGGTGGAGTTACTGAGCTTGGTTGTTTTGGAGAAGAGGCAGCAGTCACGAGCAGAGTATTAAGAGTTACTTGCCGCGTGAAACCGAGCAAGAAGGACGACGAGTACCGGAAGCTTGCCGGCAGTCAGGTCACCGAGGCAGCTGGAAATGGTGACCGACATGAGAAGAAACATGCGAGTTGGAAGTGGGAATCAGGCCGGAGGCGGCCATTCATCTTTGTATCTTGATCGAGGCTTATGATGATTTGTCTTTATTATTTCTTGAGATATCTGTATTTGTGGGTTAATTTTTCTAGAAGTAATGAACTTTCTGATAAACTATGTCACATTCAAAATTTTTATTGCGTCCTCCCACCTGACGTAGAGATGCGTCCTCCCAACATCAAAAAACTCAGTTTTTGCTCGGTATTGTTAGATATTATTTGGTAATAACGAGGAATATCATCATGTGAAGACCAATACCGAGTTATACCGAGCAATACCGAGCACATACCGAGTTTTCTCTAGGAAAAACTATGTATTTTTTTGTATTGCTAGGTATTGCTCGGTATAGCTCGGTATTGGTATTCACATGATGATATTCCTCGTTATTGTTTGGTATTGCTCGGTATTTGCTTGGCATTTCTCGTTTTTTAGCTCGATTTTAGCTCTGGGAGGACGCATCTCTACGTTAGGTGGGAGGACGCAATAAAAATTCCCCTTCGACAGGGCAAATTATTGGGTTAGGTGACCGAATGCAGAGATAGGTCCGGATATTAATAAAATATTATTTTAAATTTAGCGCAAGTAAAGCGCAGGTAAAGCGCAACTAAAGCGCAAGTCAAAAAACGCAACTAAAGCGCAGGTAAAGCGCAAGTAAAGCGCAACTAAAGCACAACTCAAAAGCGCAGTCAAAAGCGCAAGGTGACGCGACAAATTTTTATTGGATGTCCGAACTTATTTTTCGTCTCCGGTCACCTGACCCAATAATTTTCCCTTCGACAGTTAACAGCCAACTGTTCAAATTGGATTGTGCGGCTGTCACGCAATTTTATTTTCAGAACATTAATCATAATTCAGTTCCGCTATTATATATATAATATATTTTTTGGGGAAGCAATTATATCTTTTTGTTTCAAAAAAAAATTATGATGAAATTAATCAGATGTAATAATTATAAAAAAAAAATTATGTCTAATTATTAAAAAAAAGTTGTACTAAAATTTTTTATGATGAAATTTATTATATGTAATAATTATAAAAAAATTATGTCTAATTATTAAAAAAAAGTTATACTAACAATTTTAAATTGATTTAGATGTAATAATTATAAATATACTCTAACATGCCTATGAATCATCCTTGACATATTTTAAACATATTTACACTTCATTTGTGATGATTTTCTTAAAGTTTTATGAAGCAGTAGAAAAATCGTTCCAAACGAAATCTTAATCTTAACCTTAATGGAACGCCATATTTATTTCATCACATTTATAAAATTCCATTTTTGGAACCCTTTATACTTTATGATCCCAAAATGGAAGGAAATAATAATAACAAATTTGGAGTACCCTTTCCAAAATGAAAGGATGAGGCGATTATTGTAACATCAACAGTTACAATGCTCTATATTAGTCTGAGCATGGCCTGGTAAGTTATGTATAATTGAATTCCCTGCATTTTCATTCTACATGTGCCTATGAACAACACGTATGTGTATGAATGCATGAGTTCTATTTTTGAGCATGTCTCAAGGGTTTGTATGTATGAAATCTAAATTCTAGAATTTTTCCTTGGAAGCGCCATGACATTGGGGGTTGCCAGTGCTACGGCATTGAGCTCACTGCCATTTTGGGCATTTATTGCGACACTGGTTTGGGGTGTTGCTGCACAATGTTGTTTTTTTGGTTGAAGTTTTAAGAAAGTGATGTTGCGCTAGGTCTGAGAGCTGGGACGCTGATATCAAACATTTTATAAATATAAAAATTCATTTAAACTTTTAGTTCTCAAATCATTTTTCTTCTCTTAGGCAGCCAACTACAGAGGGATGATGATTTTTAAAGCAAGAAAGTTCATTTTGGGCTGCTTCAAGTCATTTTTGTTCGTCAGTTCAATTCGAAAAAAAATTAGGTCAATGTAAGTTATGTTTTGTCAATTTCAATTTTTAATAATTTGAAGTTTTTTGAATTTTCCTAACGTTTTAATTGAAATTTTAATGCAATATTAGGTTTATATGTTTATTGGGCAAAATTTCACTGTATAATTTTTGATATGTCATTGCTAGCAATATTATGCACATTCTAGTATTTTATTTTTGAACTTTAATTGAGCAATTTTTAAAATACTTCATTTTAATGATTTGAAAAATCATTCTAACAATTATAAATAGTATTGTAGTGCAATAAAAGTTACGAAATATAGCTATGAACAATGTGTGATTATCTGATAATTTTTTTTAAAATTGTTATATTTAATACATGACTTTCCCCCAAATTTCTAATTGTTTGATTGTTAGTAGAATGCTACATGAAGCTCTGTGATAACTCTAAGTCTGTGTACTATATTTGAAAATATATTTATTTTGTATTTTTATTATTGAAATCTGTAAATCGGGATGAATTTTGATGGTTTGATGAAACTCTGACATAATATTTGTTGGGAGTTATAAGGGTCTGGAATTTCTGAATATCCATGGTGCAATGCATTTGTGAGTAATAAGGGCATGCTATCAGATATGCTAACACATTGAGTCATAAGGGCCTAAATTTTTTATTTATGATATATGTTGGTAGGGATAAGTTCTGATATATGAATATGAAGTGCTTACTATTATATTTCCTTAGTATTTTGTTATTTTTATTAATACTTTTAGAGATGCTACTTACTGCTATGCAGACATCTATTTATTTTGAGCAATATGGTTGGACCTCTTCATGGATGAATTTATTTTACATGAATATTTATATTTTATTATTGGTGGCAACTATTAAAGTCTTGAGTAGGTTGATTATGGTCTACTGAGTTATGATTGCTTGTACCTATTTTTTTCGTATTTGTTTCAGGTCATGATAAGAGGAAGATGTAATAGCCCGTATTTTGATGATGTTAAATAATATTTTTCAAAAGTCATTATATGTCCAAATCACAAACCGTCTCTTAAGTAGTGTATATAATTTTTGGAATATTATATATATATATATATATATATATATATATATATATATATATATATATATATATATATATTGATATTTATATTGAAAAAAAAAAATTATATAACTTTGGTTATTTGTTATTAAAAGTTAAAAAAACAGTTCTTCCAAATTAGATTCTGGGACATCATAAAAGGGGTAGGGTGAGTAGAGGACATGTAACAAATTTTTGAGATATGAGTTTTCTAGGTATATTAGTCAAATTTTGATTATCGTGACTTTTTCCCTTTGATATATATTGTTTATGTCATGTACTGTTTAGTCTGTTTGTATATAATTATTATGATTGTAAGTATTTATTAGATGAATAAAAAAACATTTGACATTGAGTTTTTTATTATTGAAATATTAGTGTCTCTGACTCTCTATAGTCTATAAATTATTTAAAATTTTATAATTATCTCCAATTAGATCCTTGAGAATTTGTCATGTCACCATCTGACACGATATGACTCATTTTGTCTATGGGTTATATCGGGTCGAGTTGTAACACTTGTACATTAATTTTGTTGAGATGTGGAGTCTGACTCGCTCTCTTGGTTGCTATGATTTTTTCCTTAATGAATGAATATATTTTTGACGGTCGTGTGCTTCTTTCATTTTTATGGATAAGGTGCCATATCAACTTATAATTAATGTAGCATACTTATTCACTATCCTCTCAAGAATTTATCTTGACTCAGGAAGGAGTGTAATAAAAAATTTGCTTATTCTTAAAGCATGCCATTACGCTCCTAACTAATTGAAGCATTTCATCTTTAACGATGACAAAATATTGAAGTCTACCCTTTTTGATTAATTGTAGATATTTGTACATAACTAGCAATCATGTACATGTCCTCAATGAGAACTCATATTATAAACACTCCAAGTGTTTATCCTTTTTATATTTGATACGTCGTTGAAAAATTATATTGATCGGGCACGAATCTTGAGGCAAAAATCAAGTTTGGAAACTTCAAAAATTAATTCGGAGACCATTCGAACTCCGATTTTCAGAAAACTTATAGTCAAACTGAGCGTCTCGGAAATACGAACCCAACGACACCAAATTCAACTAGATCCGAGTCCAAATGGGTCTGAATCATGGACCCGAAGCACTGTTGGAAGGTTCAAACCGCAATTTGAGATACCAAACGGTCTCCGATTTTAACGAGCTTATACTCAAATCGAACGGCTCGACGAGACGAATCTAACAAGCCATAGATCACTGAATTACGAAATCACTAAGGTCTCCAAATGCCTGACGAACGGTCCATGATCAAGGGGTTCAATATCGGCCGTCCATCCAACTACTCTTCATTTACCCTTGATCTCTCACCTATTTACGGGGCATGCCACTCCAGAAAAATCTATAAATAAACCCCTCATTTCTCTTGAAAGGGGGGTCAAGCAAGAAGCAAGAAGAGAAGAGGAGAAGGAAGAAGCTACTCCTCGACCACCGCCGGAACCCTCATCAGCGTCGACACCTTGATCACAAATGTTCCTCAACATCCACACCATCATCATCTTGGAGATTATGCACATAACTCATTGTCACAATTGTTTTTCTTGTTCTAGCCTGTAAGATTTGATGAGTTTAATTTACGGCCACTCAAATATCAAAAAGAGGATTCACTAAATTTTATTTTACAGCAAATCAAATATCCTATTTGTTTTCCAGTGCAAAGTATACTATATGAAAGGGTTTTTAAATTTAAAGTGTATGATTGATAGAAAAATATATGTCAAGTATTTTATTGAGGAATTTGGAGCACATCCTTGAATTCAATTTTATTATATTTCAAATTCAACAAAATTGAGCAAATTCAAAATACACTATGTTACATTGTTGCTTTTCAACCCTCGCATGCGTGAACATGCAACATTACATGAGTATGCGACACTCACAATCAAAGATGGATACCTTGATTATGTGAACCTCTCACTTGCAAATGGTGATGTGGTGACCTTCCATTATATGTGATGATGATGACATCGACTATATGAACCCTCATACTTGTTAATGGAAACACCATGATGTACTATTGTGTAATGTTTAAATGTGGTTCAATAATGGTTGATGCAATTTTAAGATAAGGTTCGAGCATGGTTTGAATATGGCTCAATAACGGTTTTAGCATGATCCTATTATGATTTGGTCATGATTTAAGCCATTTTATCTACCCTCATTATGTTTTTATAAAATTGAATCAATTTTAAATATTTTTAGATATTTACTCTAATCATATTTGCAAAGTATTATATTGCTTAATTCACATACATAACTCGAGATTTGATAGAAGCAAGTGGCTCGATAATTTGAGTGCAATAATCTCATTATCAAGGTTGAGAGACCCCTCTTTATTCAATTCATTAAATTTCATGAATTGTAGTTCTCTAGGGCCATCATCCATCAATTATTACTAATGGTTAATGATGTAGAGGATGAGGGATATTTCATTATATTTAACATTGAAAGAAATAACACAATTTAAAATTGTTGAATTTTCTCTAATAATTTGCTGTGAGCTTTGAGAATTTATATGTGAGAAGTAATTTGGGAAGCTGAGCACAAGCTGTATGCTAATAGTTAACTATTCGAACATCAACAATGTTGACATGGAGAAAACATTCACGTAGTGCACTGCGAGGGATGATATGTGAAGACTAAGTTTTTGTTATTTTGTAAATAGTTCCCTCTTCAATCATGATAAACATAATAAATTTTTATTATAATATAGCTCTCTCTCTACACACACAACAAGTTAAAAAAGGAAGGGCTCTTAGTGATTTGTAGAAATCCTGATGTTTGTCATCTGAGAGAAGAAAAATTTCCCAAAAAGGGGTGATGAAGAGCTCATACATTTTTCAATGAACTTGAACAAATATATTGAATTATATGTAAGATCTTACTACTTACAAATCATGGTAATATATGACTATGACTCCTATTGCACCCCAACATTGGTCTCATAGGCAATAATGGGTTAATTTTTTCAAATGCTTCTGTGGAGGGTTAGCATGGATGTGGTTCCCAAGTTAGCTATATGGTAAACTATTTGAAAACTCAACAAAAAATAAAAATAAAAATAAAATATTATCAAATATAGGCTAATGCGTGTAATTTGTTGTATTTTCAGTGGAGTCTGTGACGGGCCAGCGATATAAGACATAATAGAGCTGATCGTAATAAAAAATAAAAAATTATTTAAGTACAATTTTTTTTAATAAGGTTCAAAGCTAATTCAAAACAGGTTCATAAATTGTCCAAATTCTAATATTTGAATGAAAATTGTTCACTTATGATTTTAAATAAATAAATTATGATAAGAATTAAAAATATTGATTATTTTGATCGCGCATAAAATTTTGGATATATTTACATAAAAGATAAATAGCATATGTATTTAATTAATTATAGATTATAGATACATAAAATCAATGCCCTTGGAAAAAAAAAAAAAACTTAAGCGATTTTCCTATAAATATCTTTGTTTAGTTTTACGATGGAAGATCGAAAAAGTACATCGGTTGGCCCGACCTTCTTTCGCTCGCTCTTGTACCGTTGCATCATGGCCGCCAGGAGACTCACCGGCCTCCTCAAAACGCTGGGCCCCATCATCTCCCCCACGAAGTGCAGTGCCAGAAGCCTCAACACTCTCGTTAGCGAACACACGGTCAAATGGATGCAGGTATTGTTCGTAACATCACTCCTCACCTACGCCTATAGGGTTTCCTTATGACTTAGACACCCTTTTCTTATCTTGATTTTGCTTCAAAAAGGCCAATAATCTGGTGCGTAGATGCCTTCTTTTTAAAGGGTGTGTTGGTTTCCTAGGGGAATTTAGGTTTGTTTGAGATCTATGTGTTCGTCTTATGGCAGTTTTTTAAGGTTAAAAGGTAGAATATAATGGTTTGTGGGTGCCAGCTAATTTGTAAGAAGACCTATATCGTATTCGATTATGTTTGTTACTTTCTGGAATTGTTCTCTCTTGGGCTGTTTGGTAGCGGAGTTTAAGCAAGATTTACGCCAGATTTGTTGTAAATCTTTCCAAACGGTTTGCGCGGGCGTAAATCCCGTCGTTCGGCGGAAATCCGGGATTTACGGATTTGCGAAGTTCTCCCTCGGCGAGCGAGCGAGCTCCCGTCTTGAAGGAGGAGGAGGTGACGATGGTTACCTTCGCAGCGAGCGAGCTCCCGACGTGACTTCCGATCCGACGTCGTCGAAGGAGGATGCCAAGAGAAGCTTCTTTAGCGTCTATTTCAACACACTGCTTCACGCGAAGCTGGTGAGGCCGAAGCAGCAACGAAGAAATGGCAACAGGCTAACAGCTGAAAAGCAAACCCTAGAGGGCCTCCATCTAATAATCTAATTTAACATAATTAATATAAATTAATTAAATAATTAGTAATGCAATTAAATATATATATATAAAGTTTGATTTGCTATATTTTGGGTTGCTTCACATTTGAGTAGAGAGATTATCAGGCCAAACTGATTTTTGATGTGATTTTGAGTCAGTCTTAGAATAGATAGAGCCTGCTCATGATGTGCCCAATGTATATATATATGAAAGAGGAAGAAATAATACTGCCTTTGTGTTGGCTCGATTCAATTTTGAGCCGGCCCAAAATCGAGCTGATTCAAGTTGAGTCGGCTAGAGATCGAATCGATTCAAGCTATGTTCGAGCTGGACTTGAATCAGCTTGAAACTAGATCATTCTTGCCCCCACTTCATTTTGGTGCATAAGCTTGCTTATTTAGTGATGTTGCATTTAGATTTCTTTTACCTCTTATTCTTTTTTATTTAATCTTGAAGGATGGTACATCATTGAAAAACTTCTCTTTCTTTCTCTCCCTCAACACACCCACATTGGTGCTTGCAGAGAGCAGCAAGTATGATGCATACTCATATTTGAAATGTGACATTTGAAAATTTAAAAATTTTAAAAGAATCTGTTGTAGCGGGAAAGAACTTCTGGCGGATCATTGTATACTAAAGATTTACCAACCTAATAGTATATTGTTGTTTATAATCAGTAAGCAAGTCTCAATGCAGCGTTCCATATGATTCATGAGCTTCACTTTGTAAAAAAGGTGGGGTGGCATGGGTGGGGTTTTGCATTCATGAAGTTCATATCTATTTAGATAACAGTCAAAACTCAGTGTAATTCCTCATACCATCAATTTCCTTTAAATGCATCGAAGGTAATTACTTTGCTAACCTCATGTACTGTCACGTTACTGTATGGTTCGGTTTAATGTGACAAACAAAATGCTCTTCACCTTTGCTCCAAGCTGAATTCCCTGTTATTAAATCATAGGATTGTGATTTAAGAAGAGTCGCATGAGGATAAAAATAACATGGTGAAATAACTTGAGCTAAAGAACTTAGTGAACTTGGATGCCTAATCTAAAATAGTGTTCCTTTTGGAACAATATGAGGGTTTTGGTAAAACAGGCAGGAACAGTTGAAGGACAATTAATATTTGTGATGGTGCTATACAGAATAGAGAATAAGAAAAATGAAAAGAGCATATAAAAATGAACAAGAAGAACATTTTAGGGTTGTCCTATTTAAAAATTGTAACTAAAAAAAAGGAGCATTAGCAGGAAAACAAAATTGTTTTGTAAAATTACCAAGGGCATTGATTGACGAAGAAGGGATCACCAGGAACATGTGATGATCTCATGGGATGCTATTGTTTTGGAGAAAATATCATGATGGACATATGTCAAATCGAGGGGGATGCTAGGAACAATGAAACTCATTGGTCATCTAGCATTTTTAGAGAGGGATTCACATGCGTAAGGGTTAATG
The DNA here is from genome assembly GCA_019514585.1 of Dendrobium officinale. Classification (NCBI taxonomy): domain Eukaryota; kingdom Viridiplantae; phylum Streptophyta; class Magnoliopsida; order Asparagales; family Orchidaceae; genus Dendrobium; species Dendrobium officinale. Next base: position 29,740,231 of record CM033696.1, read on the forward strand.
TTGGAGAAGGCAGAGTGGTTACTTATATTAGTCAAGATGGTAATTTGCTGACATAAAAGTTTGGGATAATGTTAATGATGATGATGAGTGAGGGTGATCATTTTGAGGCATTTTTGGTGGTATGCGAGGAAATAAGAAGTTTTTGAATGTTAGATATATAGATAGGCATGAATTCTATTGTATTTATGTAAATCACTGTCAGGAAACATATACACTTTTTGTAAAATTAGCGGACAACACACAAGAAGTTTGGAAGAAGAACACTCACAAAATATTTTTATTAAAATAAGATGCAAAGAAAAATAAGATAAAATATGGTCCTCAATTGGAGAGGAGGATCTGGCTCTCCCAAATATCTAGCGTCAACTTTTAGTGCATGTCTCTTCTTTTCATATTCTTGATTTTTCATCTTTTATTGTTCATGCATTGAAAATGTTGTTTCATCATCTTCTCATATTAAAGGGTTGAATTAACGAGTCTTGACGAAGGAACAACTTCACGTTTGCACCAATTTTTCTTGGAAAAGCTAAATCAAGTAAACTTCAAATTCTCTTGAAGAAGCTACTTAAAGTCCACTCTAAATCTTTAACAATAGTTTTATTTTTTATGAAATACATTTCCTCATAAGATAAAGTACGAGTATATTTGAATAACATGAGGTATCTTGTATCAGGTTGTGAACATGATGAATCTGGAGACTTTCTAAGGGTGATAATTTTTTCTTTCAGCTCTGTCATTTTATTGTGAAGCATTGAAACAAGGCTTTGAGAAATAATGCCATTTTGATTTAAGCAACTTCCTAAAAATTTGGTAGAAATATCATGTGCCTCTAGAAGAGTGCAGATTTTGGTTATTGGCAGAGTGTTGAGTATTAACTATATTGTGGAAGTTTTTGAAAGTTAATTTGGCAACATTTTTGTCTTTTAATATGTTTATCCAACACTAATGGGTATGATCATCAATGAAAGTGGAATCTTAGGTGGCCTCAAGTGTCACTATGTACTAAAGACTTAATTTTATAAGGTTTAGATTTAAAAATAGGTGTTTGAAAGTTGATTGACTTTACATTAAAATGCACCTTTATTTTGTTGTTGGCAATTTGAGATATGAAAAGCTAGGGTGACCCAAACCTAAAATGCCACTATATTATTATTCGTCTTCTTTTAAGAGTTGATAATTCCCCTTTCATAATGAAGGTGATAGGAAACACTTGGATTCACAAGTGTTCCTAGCCAAACTGAAGTAGATCCAGTAGAAAATTTCTGTCCACAGCAGAAAAACAGCAAAAAAAAACAAGGAAAACTGAGAGGAAACGTAGGAGAACTCGTAGGAAAACGAAGCTAACACTTTTATTTCAATTAACGATGAAAAGCACTTGCAAGATACAACTTTCCTTCAATTCGAGAGGAAGAAAAACTCTCCAAACATCTCTGGCGAAGCCAAGAGCCCAAGAGCACCAAACCCTAGATCTCAAAACAATTCAAATTCCACATAATCCTAATTCCCCCCAAAACCTCCTAATTAACAATGATGGATTTCTCCAAAATACCTAAAGAGCCCTTACATTCAAAATTTCCCCCCAAAAGATTGCATTAAACCCCCCATGGGGCCCACCTTACTTGCGCCCCCCTTCCCTGTTTCGTCCGCCGCGAGTAGACCTGGACCTGTCCGGACTGGATCGGTCCAGCCAGCCCCTCCTGGGCCGGCACATGCGTATCATTACTCCCCTCCCAAAAACTCACATTGTCCTCAAGGTGAAAAGAGGGGAATTGCTCTTTCATTCTTTCAAACGACTCCCAAGTAGCATCAAATTCGGGGAGGCCTTTTCATCCAATCAGCACTTCTTTTTCTCCCTTTTCATCTGACCTGACACCTCGGAGCTCCAGTGGTTCCAATATCAACTGCAAATCCTCCGTTAGTGTCTTTGGTAACTCCGTACTAACTGTATGCTCCCCCATAACTCTCCTCAACTGTGGTAACGCCGTACTAACTGTATGCTCCCCCATAGCTCTCCTCAATTGTGACACGTGGAAAACTGGGTGTATGATAGCTGATGGGGGAAGCTTCAGTCGATACGCCACTGCCCCAATTTTGTCCAACACTTCATAGGGCCCGAAGTACCTTGGAGCTAATTTCTCATTTCTCCTTCTCGCCATTGTCTTCTGCCTGTAAGGTCGTAATTTTAGAAAAACCTTTTCCCTCACTTCAAATTGCATGTCCCTCCTGTGTGAGTCCGCCTGTTTCTTCATGATTTGTTGTGCGCTCAGTAGATGTTTCTTTAAATCTTCTAGTACCCGATCTCTTTCCCCCAAGTACTCCTCCACTGAAGAAACTGGAGTACTACTATTCCCAAAGTGCACTAGGTGAGGGGGCTCCCTTCCATACAGTACTTTGAATGGCGTCATTTGTGAAGCTGAGTGAAAAGAGGTGTTGTACCAGTATTCTGCCCAGGATAGCCATTTGGCCCAAAGCTTAGGTGTCTCCGACACAAAACATCTCAAGTAGGTTTCCAAGCTCCTGTTAACCACCCCCGTTTGGCCATCTGTTTGTGGGTGATAAGCGGTGTTCCTTTTCAAAACTGTTCCTTGTAACCTGAACAACTCCCTCGGTCCCTCCAAAAGTGACTGAGGAACACCTTGTCTCTATCTGACACTATTGCCTCTGGTACCCCATGCAACCTGACCACCTCTCTGATGAAGGCTGAAGCCACTGTTACTGCAGTGTAAGGATGTCGGAGGGGAATAAAATGAGCATACTTGCTCAGTCTATCCACCACCACCAGGATCACTGTGAAGCCTTTTGAACGGGGCATCCCATCTATGAAGTCCATGGATATCTCCTCCCATACTCGCCCTGGTAACGCCAACAGCTGTAGTAGCCCCCCTGGTGACATAGCCATGTATTTGTTCCTCTGACAAATCTCACATCTGGCCACCATCTCCTCTACATCTCTATGTATTCCCTTCTAGTAAAGCTCAGCAGCAATCCTCCTGTAGGTCTTCTGCACACCAGAATGACCCCCAACCGCGCTCGCGCTCCCATGAAATTCCTGGAGTATGTTTGGGATGTGGATAGAAGTCCTAGGCATCACGAACCTCCCTCGATACAGCAATCTGTCCCCCTCTACTGAGTACCCTGGGTGGCTATCACCTTCCCTTAATAAATCAGCGCTGATCTTTCCCAACTCCTCATCCTTCGAGCTCTCTACTTTGATTGCCTCCCAATCTAACATCAAAGGAATAGACACAACCACTGTCTGTAGTTCACCAAAACATCTGGACAAGGCATCAGCCGCCTTGTTTTCCCCGCCTGGTCTGTACTGAATTTCAAAGTCATACCCCAACAATTTTGAAAGCCATTGCTGATGCTCTTTAGTTACCATCCGCTGCTCCAACAAGTACTTCAGACTTCTCTGATCTGTTCTGACAATGAAATGCCTACCTAATAGGTAGGGTCGCCACTTCTGGATGGCTAATACAATAGCCATTAATTCTCTCTCATAGACTGACTTCATCCTGGCCCTGGCTGCTAATACCTGGCTGAAGTAGGCAATGGGTCGCCGATTCTGCATGAGCACTGCCCCCAATCCGTATCCTGAAGCATCAGTCTCCACTATGAAGGTCTGAGTGAAGTCAGATAGAGTTAGGACTGGTACCGTGGTCATAGCCTTCTTTAGTGTCTCAAATGCTGCTGTGGCTGCCTCTCCCCATAGGAATCCATCTTTCTTTAGCTGCTTTGTTAGTGGCCAGGCTATAGTACTGTACCCTTTAACAAATCTCCTATAGTATCCTGTCAGCCCTAAGAATCCTCTCAATTCCTTCAGATTCTTAGGTAATGGCCATCTCAACATTACCTCCACCTTTGACTGATCAGCTGCCACCCCCTTCCCTGGATACTACATGGCCCAAGTATTCCACCCTAGACTGGCCAAAACAACACTTCTTTAGATTGGCTCTCAGTTGATGCTCCTGTAGAACTTCCAATACCAACTTCAAATGCTTTAGATGCTCCTCCTCAGTTCTACTGTACACCAAGATGTCATCAAAAAACACAAGCACAAACTTCCTGAAGATACGGTCTGAACACCCTATTCGCAGGGGCATTGGTAAGCCCAAACGGCATAACCAGAAAACTCATAATGTCCCTCATGTGTCCTGAACGCCGTCTTAGAGATGTCTTCCTCCCTCATCCGGATCTGATGGTATCCTGACTTCAAATCCAGTTTGGAGAATATCACTGCTATATACTGTTCATCCAAAAGTTCATCAATCACAGGAATGAGAAATTTATCTGGAATAGTCTCCTTATTCAAAGCCCTATAGTCCACACAAAAATCTCTGGCTTCCATCTTTCTTTTTGACCAGTAATACGGGACTAGAGAAAGGACTCCCACTAGGTTTGATGATTCTTGCCTCCAACATTTCACTAATCAACCTTTCAATTTCATCTTTCTGAATCTGGGGATAGCGGTAGGGTCGTACACTACTCGGTGACACCCCTTCCCTTAGAATAATTGCATGCTCCTGTTCTCTGACCGGTGGTAACCCTTTAGGTGGCTGGAACACCTCCCTGAACTGCTGTATGACTGGTTGAACTACAAGAGGAATGTCTCCCTCTTCTCCCACACTGACTCTCTCCAATCGTTGCAGCTCCACCAAATATCCACCCCCAACCTCCTGGATGGTTCGGATCATGGACTTGAGAGACACCCCCGTCCTAGACAGGCCGACATCTCCCTGTATCACCATTCTCCTCCCCCCCACTATTAGTTCCATCCGCAGTTCTCCCCAGTTCATCTTGGTTTCCCCCAAAGTTTGCAACCACTTCATCCCCAAAATCACATATGTACTTCCCAATTCTAAGGGAAGAAAATCCTCTCTCACCTCTATCCCTTGAATGGTCAACACCACTCCCCTACAAACTCCTCTACCCATTTCTACCTTCCCTGTGCCCATCATCACCCCATAGCCTCCTGTATCTACTAATTTCATTCCAAGCAACTCAACAAGCTGGGTGGAAATGAAATTGTGGGTTGCCCCACTATCTATCAGAACCACCACCTCGTGGTTAGCTATCACCCCTTTCACTTTCATAATGTGACTCGAAGTGAATCCCACTACGGAGTTCAGAGAGACTTCTGCCACATCCAGGTGCAACTTCTCATCTTCCTCCACTTCGGACCTGCTCCCACCTCCCTCTTCGTCTTCCTCGTCTTCGCAAACAAGGAGAACCTGAAGAGTCCGGTCCTTGCACCTATGTCCCGACATGTACTTCTCATCATATCTAAAGCATAATCCCTTGGCCCTCTTCTCCTGCATCTCCTTATCAGTAAGCTTTTTAAAATTTCCCCCAGGCCCTCTTCCTCCAGTCCTCTCCTTTGGTACTTCTCGTGTACCCCCCGGTGCAGCTCCCTTGGAAGCTAAAAAAGTGATTGTCATCCTGTAGGATCCCTCAGAGCTGCTGCCTCGAGCCCCCCCCTCTCCAGATGCTTTTGTTCCTCGACCAACTATGCCAACTCCATGGCCTCCCCCAGGTCGTGTGGTCTCATCACTCTAACAGCTGCCCTGATTTCTGGTTTGAGCCCCTTCATGAAGTTCCCCTCAAGCACGGTCTCAGAAAGACGATCCAACCTCCTAGTTAGGTACTCAAACCGGTCCCGGAACTCTGCTACTGTCCCTTCCTGTGTCAACGCAAAGAACTGCTCGTAGAAGTCTCCTCCCCTACTAGTTCGGAAACGCTCTAGCAGACAATCCTTGAACTCCCTCCAGCTTCGAATGGGTTGTCTCATGTCCCGCCACTGGTACCATGCCAGTGCCTTCCCTTCCAAACATAGTCCTGCCGCTGTCAGTTTCTCCTCCTTTGTCAACCCGTTGACTGCAAAATACCGTTCCACCTTGTAGATCCAGCCATGTCCATCCTCGCCCTCAAAGATGGACATCTTCAGTTTCCTCACCTTTGGATCTCCTCCGTACCCTCGGTATCCTCCATAACCTCCCATTCCTCGAAGGGGAGGTGCTCCCCAAGTGTCCCGATCGTCCCTCCGACGATTATATTCGAATCCGTCATTATATTCCCTTCTTCCCCTTTCAAAATCAGCACCTCGACGCTGAAATTCTTCTCTTTTTCCGCCAATATCTGCACTTTCATCATATTCCCCTCTCCTACCTTCAAATTCCGCTCCTCGACGCTGGATTCCTCTCTTATACCGCCAAAATCAGCACCTCTTCGATCATTTCCCATGCTCATCTCCTCCCTAGAAAGTGGCTCTAGAGGTGGCATGTCGTCCTCTCCCTCAAGGATCTCTACTGCCGGATTCCTCCTCCCCCGAAGCGGGTTCGGATTTCCTCCTACGCCATGGTCGCCGATAGTCTCTCTTGCTTCCGACGCTGTCGGATTAGTCTTTATCTCAAGTAATTTCTTCATCATCTCATCTCTTCCATGACCGTGAACTTCCCATCCAACCTTTCATTATTGGCGGTGATTTCAATAAAATTTTCCTCCAAATCTGATTTTAATTGGCCAAATTCGCCTTCTTGGACTTCGATATTCTTTCCGGCCATTTTTCTTTCTACGAGTCACAAGAAATCTTTCTCTGAATGCCAAAAAACCCGCTGAAATTTCAGGATTTCAGCCGCCGATGGTCCCAAAACGATGCTCTGAAACCAATTTGATAGGAAACACTTGGATTCACAAGTGTTCCTAGCCAAACTGAAGTAGATCCAGTAGAAAATTTCTGTCCACAGCAGAAAAACAACAAAATAAAAAAAAACAAGGAAAACTGAGAGGAAACGTAGGAGAACTCGTAGGAAAACGAAGCAAACACTTTTATTTCAATTAACGATGAAAAGCACTTGCAAGATACAACTTTCCTTCAATTCGAGAGGAAGGAAAAACTCTCCAAAGATCTCCGGCAAAGCCAAGAGCCCAAGAACACCAAACCCTAGATCTCAAAACAATTCAAATTCCACATAATCCTAATTCCCCCCAAAACCTCCTAATTAACAATGATGGATTTCTCCAAAATACCTAAACAGCCCTTACATTCAAAATTTCCCCCCAAAAGATTGCATTAAACCCCCCATGGGGCCCACCTTGCTTCCGCCCCCCTTCCCTGTTTCGTCCGCCGCGAGTAGACCTGGACCGGTCCAGCCTGGGCCGGCACATGCGTATCAGAAGGCTTGTTTGCTCTCTTTGGGTTTTTCCTCAAATTAGTAGTCATCCAAAATCACTAGCATTGCCAATCCTCTCGCCAAATTTTGTTTCTAAAATTTACCATTATTTGGTGAGAAAATAACTCTAAATTCACAATCTATAAATATTTTGCTTACAATTATTAGATTGCAAGGAAGTTTGGGAATATATAAGATGAATTTTTGGACATGTCCATACTTAATTTTAATTGTGCCCACTCCAGCAATGGGAGATCAGGATCCATCTATAGTTCAAACTTTAACATGACTAGTTGTTGGAGTTTATGAAGACATTGAGCAAAAATTGTCAAGTGATTTGAAGCTCCTAAGCTAATGATCCAGAATTCCTTCCCTTCCTTTGTACATGTTAGAGCTGTTAGATAATTACCTTTTTAGGTAATTAGAGAGTTGCTAGCTGTTTTCTTTGGTGTGAGTAAGAGAATGTCAGGTGGTTTTTTCCCTAGAGAATGCGTCCTATAGGTTGTCTCTTGCTTTTAGATTAAGGCATCAGCTTTTTCTTGGTAGGCACATGTATCTTTGTGTTGGTTTCCATATTGAATTGAGTTGTCTGGTGTGTGAGTCTGCAATGTAGTTCCTAGCAGGTCTCTTTTGTATGATTGATTTGTTTATTGACATCACACCACATATTGCCTTTGTTTGCATGGCTTGAGTCCTTGAGATGATTGATTCCTTAAGCTAACTTTAGATTCCTAGTAGGAAGAGCCGATATGAAAGGTGCAATTCTTAAAAAAAAATAACACATTTCAATGACAAAATTAACTCAAATATACAAAAATTGTAACTACAAAAGTAAAATGAATCACAACCTTAAACTAATGACATGATTTATACGCAATTCAGCCCTCAATATGAAGTAGGAAAACATCAACAAGTTGATGGACAATAGGGTTTAAATAATATTTTGTTGTCATGCAAGCTTATAGATTTCCTTATAATCATACATGCAAACTTTTCTTTATTGTTGGTATTGTATGCTATGAGGTGTTCTATAAAATTGGACATTGCTTCAATGAGATGATAATATAGGAGGTTTTGCGGGTGATGAGTATAGTGCTTCATTTTGTTTATGATAAGCTTTACACCAAGGCTGTTGTAAATTACTCTAGAGTTGAATACATTTTTTAGATTATTTGCTCTTTTTGCAATTTGTTGGTTTTCTTGATATTTAGATTCTTTGCTCTTGTCTTGATTTTAATCAATTCTTTTGACAAGCTTGATGGGGCCATCAACTATATTTTGAATGTGGTCTTTATATACCTCAACATCGTGGTTACTAGCATGCTTACGTGCTCAGGAAGAATGATGATTTTTTCTTTTTAAAATCTAAATTTTGAGCAATTAAAGTGTATTGCTCATTGTGTGCTTACTATTATTAGAAAGGTGCAGCATACGAGAAGATATTAGTGGTTTCAGATGTCATAGTTAATTTTATTCAGTAATTGCTTTATGATTTCTATATTAAATAAGGTCCTTAATTTAGGATGATGAACTGGATTATAGAAAAGCTAAGCTTTTATAAGAGAAAACATTTCTCATTAGTATGAGTAGCTTTAAATTTATATCTTATGGATGCTTATGTGAGCATTAGTAACCCAGGAGTAAGATGGCCATTACTTATGATGTGCAAAAAAAAATTATCATTTGAGGAATTCAACAAATAGACATACCTTTTTGCTCTCCTGCAAATAATAACTTATTGGTTATGCTATGTCAACATTAGTTTGACTTTTAGAGAGGGGTTGTCACTTGATTAATAAGTTATAGTATGACACATTGTCATAAAGATTTCCTTTCGTTGGAAGCTAGAGTCTTTACTTCTCTTGCATCCTCAACAAGAAGAGATGAACGTAAAGAAAAGAAGATCATGAGCAAAGAGAAAAAGTTCATAGATAAAAAGCTTGAAAGTACCTAACTACCTATTAAATTATATGGTACATGGTGTTAATGTGACTAGAGATGATGTTTACATAAGAGTAGCGAATCTGACATTCTAGAAAGCTTTTGATAATATGATTTGATTAATAGATAAGAGTGGAGATGGTCATTACTTATTGATGCCAAATTCAAAAATTAACGTGTGTAGGAAGATGATGGCTACTTCATTAGAGTGGACAAATGATATTTATTTGCTTGTTATAGCATGAGTGCTTGCTTATGTGATGCTTGTTATTAGGGAGGAAGAGAGATATCATATCATGATTACAATATAAGTGGAGTTCCTAATGAAAATGCGAGGAATTTAAGGGAAAAGATGTATATGAAGAAATAAATAGAGAAAGCGAGCTTCTGACAAGCACATAATGATATGGTGTATTTAATGTTGTAGTTGACATAACAGGTGATTAGATTGAGGAGGCTGCATATTTTTTATCTGAGATTGAACTTTACTTATACTAGTATAATTCATGTTGGCTTTAATTAAATAAATAATAGAATTTATTTTAATTAATAAATAATTATGATATTAAAATAATATATTATGCTTTTTAAAAAGTTTAGATATCAACTAATTAAAATCAAATATAATAAAAAATAATAAATTAAGATGGTTGATACACATCAATATTGATTCTACTTATTCAAGTGAAGTTCATTCTTAGATAAGAGATGTGCGATTGCTTTGATCTTACCACCGGTCATATCAACTATAACATTAAATACATCTTATGCCCTCACATGCTTGCTGGAAAGCTATATGCAAGTTAGGAGCTTGCATCCCCTACTTAGTTGGTTCACATGTGTGTTTGCCCTTGAATTTTTTATCCTTTCATCAGAAGCTCCATCTTTATTGTGGTTATGAATTACCATTTTCCTTCTTCCTCTATAACAAGTTTCAGATGAATAAGCACTCACGTAATCACAAACAAGGATATATCATTAATATGCTCTAATGGAGTAGCCATTATCTCTTTACATACCTCCTTAACTTTGACTTTTTGTACACCAAGTGACAACTATCACCACTCCTACAAATGAATTGAATTATATCATCAAAAGCTTTTCAGAATGACACCAAGCTTTCTATTCTCATACAAATATCATCTCTGGTTGCATCAGCACCATGTGCACCCCGTAGTTTGATAAGTATTTAAAAGCTTCAATCTCTAATCTCTTTATCTTTGCTCATCCTAATTTGTTTTCCTTTATTTCCATCTCTATTTGATTAGGATATTGAAAATATAAAGATTTTAATTTCTAGTGGAAGCAAAGTTTGGTGGTGATGTGTCTTATTAGAACTTGTTGATCAAGTGATAAATCCTCAAAAAGTTGAATTTCTGTCAGGATAATAACTGTGGCTCTTACTTATCAAAGAGGTTACCCGCTTATTTATTGAATTCCTTTTTGATGAATATCTTTACCGATAAGAAGTAATGATATCCATAAACTCTTGTTTTATCAGTTCTAATTGCATCATCCATAAGATGGAAGTTTGAAGATCTCTTGTACATAAATTGTCTCATATACTAAGCTAAGCTTTTTTGGAACCTAGTTCCGTATCATTTGTCTAGGAGCTTCTTTGGTGCATAAATCTTAAATAGTAATTATTGAGTAGATTCAGCTATGACATCTCTACCGATAAATACCGATAAATACATTCGCTTATGCCACACCTATTTATTTTTTACAATGCACTTAATAAGAAACACCCTCCAATTATTTAGATTCTCTATATTGAGGGAGGATATCACCATTCTTTTTGAGAATATGAGTATATTGATATCTATAATATTGAGGCATATAGAAGCCACAAGCAAATATATGTGTTGGTCACGTCAAGTTTGTCAAAACTATTATTTGGTACTAAGATAAAGAACAAAAAAGCCAATAAAATGCAAATGAAGCAAAGAACTTGGAGAGCATAACCAACTCTAGAGTGATTTATAATAGACTTGGTGTAAAATTTATTTTAATTATAATTATGTTCCACACTTATCACCCTCAAAGCCTCCTATGGAATCATTTTTTTGACTAAATTTTCAATTTGCTAATTCATAACATAGAGTAGCATATATGAAAAAAAGCTTGTTTCTGTGATTATAAGGAGTTCTGTAAGCTTGCATGTCGAGCAAAGACGATGAAAAGTTTGTTGTCTACTTGCCATTGCCCCGCCTAATTTATATGGAGAGAGAGAGGTGGGGGGGGGGTGTTAATTGTATTAAAATCATGTATCAATTGCTACATATTTTTCTTGATCATGTGTTTCTAATTTAGCATGTTTTGGTTGTCTTTTAATTCATTCATATAGTAAGTTTGAGTTATTTCTCTCAAAGAATTATAAAATATAAATATTTAATGTGTATATGATGAGGACATCGGAGATCAACGGCTACAATCTTGAGTTATTTATTTATATGTTTTATGTGCTAGTTTTTTTTTATATTGTTGTTTTTTTTCCTTTATATCCTTACGGGTGGTCATGTAGTTTTGTAGCCTGAAGGGCAGTTTAGTCTTTTATTTCTTTTCTTTTTATGAGGCCTATTTATAGGCTTGTTGTTTTATATTTTGGGATGATGATTTGATAATGAAATTTCACATGTGTTTTTTTCTGCTTCTTCTTCTTCTTCTTGTGAGTGCACTAGAGAGAAGCGAGAGAGAGCTCAAGGTGAGCAAGTGCAATACCCACCAGTCGTTGGAAGAGTCCACAGCTCGTGGTTATTTACTTTTATCTTATTTGTATTTTCTTTCATCTCCTTTCTCCAAGTCAATCGCCGGCCACTTTCAACCTCCCCCACCCAATTCATCTTCTAGCTCCACCACCTAAATCTCACCCACCAACCTAGCCACAACCCGCCACCTAGCCGCCCCTTCCCCCTTTGCCGTCGGCCCTCATAATTTCCCCCTCATTATGCTGATTTCAATCACCATAATGACTTCCTAATTTAGCTCAAGCATGAGAGAGAAAATTTAAATTCATTTGAAATTCAAATTCGAATTTCAAATTCTTTCCATATAGGGAATTCCAAATTAGGAAAGTATCAATCATGAATTCAATTTCAAAATAAGTCAAATTGGATTTATTATTCCCTTTCCTAATCTTCATCGCCTATTTGGAAACTCCCATATTTTCCTCCCCTCATGATGCCGCCGGCCCATGACGGGCTTCCCCCCATTAAATGCTCATTTAATCTCTCAACTTTATTTGAAAATTGAATTTAATTTCAAAACATTTTCCCTCCAAATCAACTTAAGCTGAAATTAATTTCAGTTTTCCAATTCCACCTCCTCTCTCTCCTCTCATTAATTCCCCTTCCAATTCTCAGCCTTAGCTGCCTCCTCCCAAAACTCTTCTCACGTTTTCCTCCCTCCCCAGAGATTTCTGCTGGTTGTCCCCATATTCCAGCCATATTGGTTTGATGTTATGCACTGCTGAAGGCCAGAGATTGCTGTCCAAAGGCTCCCAACACCCTGTCAAAGCTGTCCAAATTTATGTCGAACACAGGGAGCTGCTGTCCAGATTTTCTGGGCATTGTTTGGAGGCTTTCCAGACTATTCCTTCTTGTCTCCTTGCTGTCCAGCAGAATTCCGGAGCCAGAGTTGTTGTCCAGTTGACCAAGATCTCTTCTTGCGGCCCAAAGAACCAGCCCAGTTTGCTGTCCAGATTCTTGGACAGGCGCCATATGTTATCCTGAGTATTGGAGCCTTGAAAGCTGCTATCCAGAAGCTTACAAGTTGCTGTCCAGAACTTCCAAGACCCAAAACCTGCTGTCCAGACTTTCTGTGGGTGCTGTCCAGAGATTTTGGCTTGCAATCTAGAACATTTCAACAAAGTATTGTGCTGTCCAGCCCACCCGAGAAGGGTCGGCTGCTATCTAATAGCAATCAAGAGGTCCATGTTGTCTTCCCATTGGGTAAACTCTCCCTCCAAATCTCTTATTTTCCTAGTCCACTTCTCGCTTGTGATTATTTTGGATTCATGAAGATCATGTTAATTATCCTCCGCTTAAACTTAGTAAGCTTGAGAGTTAAGTGATGGATCCTTGCATTGTGGCTATTCTTATTGTTAATCTAGGGATCTCTTGTTGAAAATCATCCATGTATGCAACGTTGGATTAATTGGTTATTTTACGGTCTTAACTCCTATGCATGTGATTTAGCCTAAGCTTGTTTTACCGCTCTTTGTGTTTTATCTCGTCATTCAAATCATTATAAAGATATAATTATTGTGGTCTCTAAAATTAAGCGTGTAAATTCCTTAAGCAATTCATTCATTCAATTATGTTTCACATCAGTATATCCTTCCTTAAGAATATTGTAAACAAGCTATATAAATACCCTATTATTCAATAGGGCTAAGTCAGAATTGAATTAATATTTTCTTTTTTGTTTCTTCTACCTTCTTGTATGATATTAAAGTTCAATTATTGTTAATGAAATATGGTCGATGGGTATAAGAAGGCCCTGATTGGGTTAATCAAAGACAAGGAGAAGTTTGGATCTTCCTCCTTACTAATCCTCACCAAGTTACTTCATACAAATTAACTAATAATAATTTTTTTTTTCAGTGATCTGCTTTTTTTAATGGTTATTTTTATTATTTAGATAAGGAGAAAAATTATATACCATTATTACACCAGTACACAACTTGAGCCAAATGATCATTTTTTTCTAAACTTAGTTTTACTAATAATACCCTATTAATATTTCAACTTATTAACACTATGGAAGAGCACTCTTATTGTAACATTAGTTCGATCATGATGGCATTATCAACTGCACCGATGGAAACTTGATTATCACAATATATATTCAGAGAATTATTGATAGTATTATGTGTTGCAATTCGGGAGCTCGACCTTGTATTTTGATAATTACAAATTTTATTGAATGTTTATTTTATTTTCTCCTGCTTTATATTACATATATGTTTCTTGTGCACTACTTATATTTCATGTTTAATATGCATAAATTATCGTCAAAAAATCATAGCTCAAGAAAGTGTGTGAGTCAACCTGTCTCAAAGAGTCTCTAATTTTTATTTTTCTTGAGTCAATATTTGTAATAGGTGCATGTTGGGTTAATAACCGTGCACACACACAAGAGGAGTGTAATCAATAAATTTTTTTAAAGATTGTACCAGACGTTCTTGATCATACTATATGATCCGTGCTAGAAAAAATAATTAAAATATTTAATTACAACAACAACAACATCAAGCTTTTATCTCACTATGTGGGGTCAGCAATTAAAATATTTAATTAAATGAGATTAATTTGTTAAAAGCTATAACTAATCGTACTATACGACCACATCATACATGATGATCAGCTATATTTGGTATCCCTCACCGTGATCTAAATGAGGGAATAATTTGAATTTTGAAATTGTTTCGATTGTACTATATGAATTTGTTCGTAATGTACAATTTTTAAAATATTATCTAATTTAATCCTTATGATTAAACAATCGAATCATGATTAATTAATATTGATGATCGTATGATACAATTTGGAACATACTGGTCGATCGACATAATGATCCTCTGTATGATAACTAATCGTCTCGGGTTTGTCCTTTATGAATTGCATTCGATTGAACTAATCGTATTGGATGATCTTCGGATCGTACAACTGAGGATGAACTAATTGTACTATACGATACGAGTATCATACTATACGAACAGAAGTTACATAATTGAAAAATTAGAATTTTTTTAAGTCCTCTATTTAAACTCATGTTATAACTTTGAGAGAGTCTTTTGACAGTCAAATGTCTGTTTCTTCTGTGAGAGTGTTGAAGAGAGAGCATTAAGCGAATGAGATAAATGGTGTGGATGCGTGAGAGTGAGAAGAGCCTAGTGGGATTCGAGGGAGTATGAGAGGAGCTTTCACACAGTTGCTTTAGCCAACTTGCACCTGAGTTCCTCCGGGTGTGTCTGTGTTTGTCTTGAGGGAAGCTCTATAAAGAAGCCTTTGGTATCAAAGGCTGACGGCTCCGCCGCATCGAAGAGGTGAACAGGATTTCAGCTACTCCGTAACATTGAGAAAATGCAAGGGATTTCAGCTACTCCGCCACAACGAGGAGGTGAAAGGGATTTCGGCTATTCCACCACACCGAGGATGTGAAAAAGATTTCGGTGTCTCCGCCTGATGGAGGAGGTAAAATGTGACATTTGCACTAGTTGAATATTACGAGACATTTGCACTAGTTGCATATTGAATACAATTCAAGTGCTTATATTCATAGCTGCAAATATTGACTAGCCACTACAACAAAATGCCAAGGCTGTATTTCTTAATGGAGATTAAATTAGAAATTTATATGGAACTTTCTGGAGGCCTGCGAATTCAGGAAAAGTATACAAATAAAAAATTTATTTATAGCCTTAAATAGTCTACCAGAGCTTGGTTCAAAAGCTTTGCCAAGTCTCTGTGTTAACAAGGATTCAGACAAGCCCAATCAGGCCATACTTTATTCTACAAATAAAAAAGATGATTCAAAAGTAGCAATAATCTATGTTGATATCATCCTATCTGATCAGCAAGATTCAAAATAAGCTCCTTATAGAAAAAACTTGCTAGTGATTTTAAAATTAATGATTTTGATCCCCTGAGATACTTTCTTGATATGGAAGTGCCAAAAATAAATCTATTTTTATCACATCCCAAAAGGGCCAAAGAAAATATATTATTGATCTCTTAAAGGAAATGGATTTACTTTGATGCAAACCTTTTAATACTCTTGTTGATCCTAATATTGAGTTGAGTAATCAAAACATTGGCACTCCTCTTGACAAAGATATTATCTCACACTAGGCCAGACAATGCGTTTGTTATTAGTCTGGCAAATCAGTTCATGCATTCACCCTATGAAAATCACCTTAATGTTGGTATATATATCATTGACTAGGTATAATGAAGAAGAGAAATTAGTCTAAGGAAAAGTCTTACCAAAGAATTCGATATCAAAAAATTTGGTAGACTAAAATACTTTCTCAGAATCGAAGTAGCCCACTCCAGCAAAGTAAGCTTCATTTCACAGCAAAAATACATTAAAAAAATCTTCTAAAAGTAACATGCAAACTAGATTGTAAACGAGCATAAACACTTGTTGAACCAAATCTTAAACTGGTGGAAGCCAAGGAAGATCTAGATGTAGATAAATGGACTTACCAAAGTTAGTAGGGAAATTAATTTACCTCTCTGACACCAGACCAAATATTGCATTTGCTGTAAGTATGGTCAATCAATTTATGCAGAATCCAAAACATGCTTATATGCAAGCTGTAGACAGAATGCTGCACTACCTGAAGGAAAATCCAGGGAAATGGATTCTCTTTAGAAGAGACCACAAAATAACTCTAGAAGCATATGCGGATTATGCAGGATGACTAGTAAGCAGAAGATCTACCTGTGGATACTGCACATTTCTAGGAGGAAACCTAGTTACATGTAGAAGCAAGAAAAATAATGTGGTGGCAAGATCTAGTGAAGCAGAGTATAGAACTATGACTTTGGGAATATGTGAGTTACTATGGATAAAGATGATTCTAGAAGACATAAGGAACAAGTGGGATGAACCCATGAAACTACATTGTGACAATAAATAAGCAATCAACATAGCGCGCAATCTAGTCCAGCATGATAGGATTAAGCACGTAGAGGTGAACAAACATTTTATTAAAGAAAAAATAGACAATGGTCTAATATGTATCAACCATGTATCATCAAAGGATCAACTTGCATATATCCTTACCAAAGGATTGGATAGCTCCGCCTTTCTCAAAATGATTGCCAAACTGGGAATGACAGATCCATATCTGGAAGAAAGGAACTTTGGGGAGTAGACGTTGGTCAAGTTGATTCAACCAGTATGAAAATCAGTTTACGTTCTTTTTATTTTCGTATTTACTTTATGCAGTTTTACTTCCCAGCATATTTATTTGTTTGCAATCTGAGTTGAGTTAAAATTGATTTTACAGTTAACTATTGAACTTTCATTATGTTCTTATGTAAGTTATTTAATTAAATCAAATCTCTAATCCCATTTATCAGATATTTGAGTTCAACTTCAGCATTACTCTTAGCAACAATATTTTGCTTTTTTTGACTGTCCAAGTCAGAAGGTTGCCCTATAAATAAAGGCAATACCCATATGTAGATTCTGTATCAATCATACAGCTAGCCTAGTTTGCACCAGAAAAAAGCTTCAATTTCTTGAGATTCTCCCTTTCTAATAATAGTCCCATTCACGAGCTTTCCTTTATGTACTTTTTCTATTACAAGGGCATTTATAGAAGCACAAAGTTTAGAATTTTAAGAGACAAGACAGGGCCTCTTAATATGATACATAAAGTGATGATTTCTGTATGTCTCTTTTATGGTTTATGAATTAAAATGATATTTCATCATCTGCACGTATTAAAGGATTGAATTAAGAATTGTTTATGGAGAACCTACGTCAAGTTCACTTGAAATCTTCTTAGAAAAGCTATCCAAATACACTCCAGATCTTCATAAAAACTACTTTCTACCGCAAATCTTCAAAAATACTTTTGTTTTTCTTGAAAATACATTCTCCCAAGATAAAGCACAAATATATTAGAGTATCATGAGTTTTCTTGCATAAGATTGTGAATATGATGAATCTGGACTCTTTCTAAAGGTGTCAATTTTTCTTTCAGTTACGTCATTTTGTTGTAGCTGTTGGAACAAGGGCTCTTGATTCTAGTAGTTTTCTAAAATTTGGTTCCCATGCTTTCATAAAAGTGTAGGTTTTGGATATTGGCAGAGTATGTGGAAGTTTTGAAAGTTAATTTGGCATCATTTTTGTCTTTCAGTATATAGATCCAATATAAACGGGTATGATTATTGTTAAATCCTAGCCTCTCATTCTCATATTAATCCTACAGCTACGAATAGAGATCCATGGGATGATATGCTCACATTGGGTACCTGAGTTAGGCAATATATTTAGGAAGGATTTTTTTGCTTATTATTATGTAATTATTTGTTTCTTTATTAAAGCTCTTGTATAGATCTATAAATAGGGAGTATGATGTATAAGATTAGAGAGAGTCGCCTTAGATGGTTTGGTCACATAAAGCGGCGGCCTTTTGATAACCTAGGAAAGTAGAGGTATTAGATTTGACTTGTGTTAAGAAAGGTAGAGGTAAACCTAAAAAGACTTGGTTAGAAAAATATTAGAAATGATATTTCTTTATTAGATTTAAACAAGAATTTGACTTTTAACATGACATAATGGAGAAAAATGATTCATGTTGAAGAAAGCCAATGAGAAATAATGTTAGAGCCAAAGGTTGTTGAAAGTAAAATGGTGATGACCAGAGATGTACAATGGAAGAAAAAAAAGGTAAAGACTCCCTAAAATTTAAAGATAAAGACTCTCTTTGGTGCAATTATTGTAAGGAGTGGAATCAAAGAAATGAAAAAAAAGGAGCACATCAAAGGCCAACAATAAAACAAGTCAGTCTAACCCAGAAACACAGTCCAGCTTCCGAGAACTCAATAAAGATGATATTGATGAACTAAAACAACTTATGGTATCCCTTAAAAAATCAAAAACATCTTCCTCTCTTGCACTTTCAGGTAAGTTTCCTCTTTTCATTGGTTTAAGTGCATCTAGAAATCACTTAAAATGATTATGGATCATTGACTCAGGAGCCACAGATCACACGGCAAATTTTCCTACCCACTTCATCAACTATACTCATTGACCAAGTAACAAGAAAATTATCACTACCGATGGTTCTCTTACCACAGTAGCAAGTCAAGGTAACATACCCTTATCTCCCTCTCTCATCCTAAGAAATGTGCTCCACATACCTCAATTATCCACAAACCTAATATCTATACAAAAACTTACCAATGACCATCATTGTCAAGTAATATTTAACCCTACTTATTGCTTATTTTAGGACTAGAGATCGGGGAAGAAGATTGGACTTGCTAAGGAGAGAGCTGGACTGTATTACCTAGAAGAGCTGAACAAATCTAAAAATAGCTACTCTATATTATTCCTAGTTGATAGGAAATCCATTATCTGACTTCATTATTATAGATTATGACATCCCTCTTTTGATATCTTAAAACATGTGTATCCAAAACTTTTGCAGAAGTTAGAAACTGAACATTTTCATTGTGAAACTTGTGAGTTAGCCAAACATAAAAGAGCTTCGTTCCAAAATAAAAATGCAAGTTGTGATACTCCTTTCTATCTTATTCATAACGATATATGGGGACCCTAAAAAATCCACATCTCTGGGGCATGATAGTTTGTATCGTTCATTGATGATTGTACTCGAGTCTCTTGGATCTATCTCCTATAAAATAAATCCCCGATGTAAGCACCATTCTTCCCATTTTTCATACAATGATCTAGAATCAATTCGAGGTAAAAATAAGGAAATTTCGTTCCGACAACACTAAAGACTATTTCAACCAAACCATATTCTCCTACTTCCAAAGTGAAGGTATTATCCATGAGTCATGCGTTCACACCCCACAACAAAATGGGGTTGCGGAAAGGAAAAATTGCACCTTCTAACCTCCACTCGTTCTTTCCTAGTTCACCACAATACACCCAAATCCTATTGGAGGGAAGCCCTCCTAACTGCCACTTACCTCATGAACCTTCTGCCTTCTACAGCCCTCGGTCTAAGAACTCTAATGGATATCCTTTCCTGCTTTTAACCCGAGTTTCGGGCCCATAATAACCTTACACTCAAAATCTTCAGGTGCACTGCCTATGTTCATATTAACAGCCAAAATAGAGAAAAATTAGATCCAAAATCACTCAAATACATCTTTGTTGGATATTTAACCACCCAAAAAGGTTACAAGTGTTATCATCCCTCCACAAAAAACATTTTCTCTGTTGATGTTACATTTAATGAGCAAAATTCATATTTTACTAAATCTCATCTTCAGGGGGAGACTGAAATTGAGGAAGATAAGGAAATCAAGCTTGTCCCTCTTGACCTTCCTCCACGCCTTAAATCAATCCTCCTGAAATAAAAAATAAGGAAACTGAGGATAAAGCTGTTAGTAGATTTGGGAATGTATGCTTCAGGCGTATAAGTTCAAATTATGCTCCGAAGCAGATCCAAGAATCTGAACCATCTCATGAAATTAAGATAAATACAACCTCACCATCTCATTTGTACCCTATAACTAACTCCAATTCCTTCAATAATTTTTCATCCTCACACAAAAACTTTATGGTTACACTAGAAGATATTTATATTCCTAATAATATTTATGAGGCCTTATCTAATGAAAATTGGAAATATGCCATGAAAGATGAAATGCAGTCCTTAGAGGAGAACAAAACGTGGGACATCTCTAAAGTAAAAAAAAAAAAAACTAGTCGGCTGCAAATGGGTGTTCTCTGTAAAGAACAAAGCTTATGGTACACTAGAAAGGTACAAAGCAAGACTAGTGGCGAAAGGGTATACTCAAACATATGACATTGACTACCATAAAACCTTTGCAACTGTAGACAAAAATGAACACTATCAAGATCTAAATCTAACTAGTAGCTAATAAGTGCAAATAGCATCTAGAACAACTAGATGTAAAAAATGCATTCCTATATGGGGACTTGGATGAAGAGATATTTATGGAGATACCTCCAGGATTTATGGAAAAATCCAGAAGTGACAAGGTGTGCAGGTTAAGAAAGGCCCTATATGGGCTAAAACAATCATCCAGGGTTTGGTTTGAAAGATTCTCAAAATTCATGCTTTTTAGTGGGTATCGACAGAGTAAAGGGGACTATACACTATTCTTTAAACACTCAAACTCAGGGGGAGTCACAATATTATTAGTGTATGTGGATGATATTATCTTGATTGGGAATAATGAAGAAGAGAAAGTTAGTCTAAGGAAAAGTATTACCAAAGACTTTGACATCGAAGAACTTGGTAGACTAAAATACTTTCTCGGAATTGAAGTAGCCCACTCAAGCAAAGGAATATTCATTTCACATCAGCAATACATTAAAAATCTTATGAAAAACATAGGTAAATTAGCACCAACACCTGTAGAACCAAATCATAAACTGGGGGAAGCCAGAGAAGATCTAGATGTAGATAAAGTGGCTTACTAGAGACTCGTAGGGAAATTAATCTACCTCTCCTACATCAGACCAGATAGCGCATTTGCTGTAAGTATGGTTAGTCAGTTTATGCAGAATCCAAAACATGCTCATATGCAAGCGATAGACAGAATACTGCACTATCTTAAGGGAAATCCAGGGAAAGGGATTCTCTTTAGAAGAGACCACAAAATAACCCTAGAAACCTACACTAATGCTGATTATGCAGGATCACCAGTAGATAGAAGATCTATCGCTGGATACTGCACATTCCTAGGAGGAAATCTAGTTACATGGAGAAGCAAGAAATAGAATGTGGTGGCAAGATCTAATGCAGAAGCAGAGTATAAAGCTATGGCTTTGTGATTATGTGAGTTACTATGGTTCAAGATAATTCTAGAAGACCTAAGGATCAAGTGAGATGATCCCGTGAAGCTATATTGTGACAATAAATCAGCAATCAGCATAGCCCATAATCCAGTCTAGCATGACAGGACTAAGCAAATATAAGTGGATATGCATTTTATTAAAGAAAAATTAGACAATGGTCTAGTATGTATCAACCATATATCATCAAAGGATCAACTTACATATATCCTTACCAAATGATTGGACAGTTTCGCCTTTCTCAAAATGATTGCCAAGCTGGGAATTACAGATCTATATTCCCCAGCTTGAGGGGGAGTGTTATATCCTAGCCTCTCATTCCCATATTAATCCTACGGCTACGAATAAAGATCCGTGGGAAGCCCACCTCACATTGAGTACCTTCATTGGTTAGGCAGTAGATTTAGAAAGGATTATATTGCTCATTATTCTATAGTTATTCGTTTCTTTATTAAAGCTCTTGTATAGATCTATAATTATGATTATGTTGCATATTAAAAATTAAGGCTTTTTCCCCTCAACTCCTGATTTCAACATCTATTAAGGGTAATGGCAAAATCCAAGTATCCTTCTATTAACTTCATCAAAATCTTTATTGAGGACAACAAGAAAAATTTTAGTTATTATTTTCTAACTAGTTTAACATATTTCCTAGTATATTTCTGACATAATTGTTAGCCTCAAATGTGACCAATTATTGCAGGATTTTGTCTAGAGTTGTAACTACTCGATAACTTTTTAAACTATCTTTTTTGAGAATCCAAGTTTTATCCCAAAGCTAGTGGCGGAACTAGGATTTAAAGTGAGAGTGGTGGAATGATCTACCTAAAATTTAGGAGGATTAGGCTCCTAAGATAATTCAAGGGCAAAGCATTTATATTATACATAACTATATAGTGACCCTCGCCTCATGGTTCCACCACTACCCACAACCGTACATTGTGTTGAATTCTAATATTGACCTTGACCTTCTCCTAAATAACTTTTGCTATGTTGTGAACTAAATATTATGTTACAACGTGCTCTTTTATAGAGTAAATTAGGCAAGAAATGACTAGGGAATTATTGGTATTCTAAGTTGAGAAAAAAAAGTATTATTTAGCTTGACTTTTCTAATGATATCATAAAGGTATAAAATTTTTTTCCTTCTCCGAGGAATCATTGAAGCATAATAGGACCAATAAAATTTAGTTTTTACAATTTAATTTTTTAGAAGTAATTTGAAGAGCTAAATGCTCCATGGAGGTTCCTTCGAATTTAGTGGTGAGGCTTGGTGAGGAGTAGAGGAAGATTCAATCATCTCCCTATTTTTTTCCCCATTCAGGGCATTTTTATACATATATTGGCCATCTGTTTACAGTAGTAAAGGAGCTCTAATGCCATGTTAGAAGATAGAAGTGAAAGAAGAAAAAATTAGGAAAAATCTTTTCTTTTTTTCTTCTTTACCCTAGTCAAATAATAAGGTGTTTATACAGTGTAATTAGTTATCATAAAAGGATGAATTATCTATTATAGCATAGAATTCTGCTGTATAAATTAGGGTGTAAAACTCTCAATGAAATATACTATAATTCAAACAATCTCTCTTTAATTATTATCCTCCAAATTTAATTTTTGCATTTTTTGCAAGACAATCTTGAAACTTCAAGGCCACTGTTAATTTTATTCTTCAACATGACACTTACTTGTGAATCAAGTTTTTTTATTTTGATAATGATTTTATCATCTTCAATCATGTGAAAAATAAGAATGATCAGACAGCATATTTATCTTCTTAAAGTCTACTTTTTTTTTGTCATGCATTTCAACTTTTTAAACTATCAAACAAACAAAATTTTATTGAACTAACTCTTGTTCATATTTGGCTTTTCAAAAATGTGCTTATGCATTGTGTTTGGTTTTCTTAATATGCTTAACATTCATAACTCAATGCATTTGTGCAAATCTAGCTTCATTGAGCACTTTATTTTCATCATGTATTCTATTAATTTGATGGTTACTTTTAAAATACATTCTATGTAATGAAAATGAGTGTCACACCTCGGGTCTGAAAGATAAAAAAATATACAATATCATGTATAATAATGTACATATCTATATATGACTCAATAATAGTTTATTTTTACCTGATTATGCGTGCACACACACAGTCAATTTGCTATGACTCCTTGAAACAATGAAAGTCAGGCGCCAATTTCATGAAAATCTAATCATTTTTTCTAACGGCCTGTTGATCCTGCTAGCCAATAACAAAAGGGAATACCGACATATATATCACTTCACATAAGCATACAGTCTCTATATATCATTTGTATGGTCAACATGGCAATTATTAGTTTCATAATAAGAGATGATTTGAAGAAATAAATTATTTTTATGTTAGTAGAGGCAACATACGTGGAAGTAAATCTTTTTATTGTAGGAATCATTTTGATACTTAAGAATTTATGCAACAATAATCTGAGTAAACTATTTCTACCAAATATTACTTTCATTATGAAGAAGATTAATAAGATCTGTTAAAGCATAACATATGTAGCAGTAATTGAATTGTGGGCTCCGAAAAATTCCATTTTGGATGTGTGATTCCGGGGGAATTTTCAGAAGGCAGATTGGGTTTTAGATAAGACACTACCCAGAGATTTCGCCCTCATTTTGTGAGGACTTTTTGATCTGAGTTCTGGTTTCCTATAGGCGCAAGCCCCTATAGTTAATTACCCCTCCCGATAACGAGAGAGAACTTTCGATTAAGGCTAGTCGTAAAAGAGGTCAAATAGGTTATAAACCTATCGTATAATAGCAACAAGTTTAGGGTTTTAAATTTTGAATTTGGAAGTTTGAAATTTAGAATTTAGAGTTTATCACCATAAACTTAAAAACTGGTGGTGGGGGGAATGAAGACGAGCCCGATCAAGATCCCATGGTTCCGTCGTCCCGGGCTGTCATGATCCCTGGTCTACTTAGTCAGAGGAGGTAGTCGACCCAACCTGACAGAAGGTACCTTATCGGCAGCCATGGGTTGCTTCGTCTAAGGATACCTCGTAGACCTGGGTTGATGTTTGTCTAAGGAGATATATCTGAATCCACCTTAGCTGACAGAGGGCTTTATGCCTATCGAATATACCCTATGATCCATCGCTCAAGGGTTTGACGCCTTTAGGGAACATACGGGCTTTGACCGTGATCATAATATAATGGTGCCATTTTGCGGCAAAACCACCCGATCAGAGGGCACGTGCCACGTCCCTGTTGGCAAGAGACTATTTGAGGATGAATCAAAGTGATACACCCGACATGTATTCGCTCTTTGTGAGCTGAGATTAATTTCAGATTTATCACCCCCCCGACAAACGATTGCGGGTGGTGGATGATTTTTTTTTTTAGTTTCAAGTTTTTAGTAGATAAATTTTATTTCAAGAATTTGTGCTTTTGTTAGATTTCAAATTTGACCCCCTCTGGTTGAGATTTCCGATCAACACGGCCATCATCGGGGTGACATTAAGGTCACTTCTATTTTTGTAGGATTTTGAGAGGCATTTTGTACTTCAAGTTATGTCAACTCCGGTCCTTTCAAGGAGGGAGGAGGATGAAACTTGAATATTTGACCCGTGCAGCATTCTCGAATCGTCGGATTTGGGACTCAGATATGACGATTAGAGCACATACGGGTTGTAGTATTTGACCCTGCGCAGCATTCTCGACGATTTGAGTTTGTAACATTAATAATTTTGTCGGAGCACATGCAGGGATATATTTAATTTAAGGGATCATATTTAATACATTAGGGGAATTTTAAAATATTTAAATATGATCCATTACGCAAGTGATTTCATTTAACAATGGCCCGGGATTTCATTTAAAGGGGCTACGAACGCCTTCTGTCCGCTTGTATACATGTTGCGGATCCGGTGGCGTTGTTCTAATTTATGCTTCGTTTGTAACATATAGAAGATATTCCTTTATTGTTATTATCTCACTTAACATAGCTTGCATGAAATGCTTGTTCAATAGGCATTAAGAGATCATGCTAGTATTTGTAGGAGAATTATTTTGTTCGCTAGAAGCTCTCATATTCTCTCTCATAGATAGTCTAATTTGTTTGATACAAGCTTCTTATCTTTATTTGTAGGCTAGTTATTGTCGGCACTACGAATTCTCTATTCCTGCTTATAGATGAATTATAGCATATTTGAATGTCATGTTGGAGCTTAAAACATATTTGATGGTGTGTAAGATTTGCTTGTGTGGTCATTGCTAATGCTATAATCTACCACCATAAATATATTCATACATGAATATAAGATCATTTTCTCTCTATCATTGCAGCAGGAATTACTTAAATCAGATGATCTTATAACTATGCTCTAACAATTTCATTCAACATCAATCTTTTTACCTCTTTCATCTTATCCAAATATACTCATCAATATCAAATATAAACATCTCTTCAGTATTTATCCTTCTAATATAATATTGAAAAGTTTTGAGGTATAGAATAGAACAAAAGTACTAGCTTTCAAAATCATTCATTTTTATATGCAGTATCATGTTCTAAGATTTCACATCAAGTATCACTTGAGAGATATACATATAACAGAGGGAGAGGGAGGGATCGGGGGAAAAGGGCAGAGCCCGATCAGGCAAGGAGGCGGGATCGGAGGGATCACGCACGGGCTCGAGATTCCTTGGTGGTCGGAGGCGGCGGAGTCGGAGGCGGCGGAGTCGGAGGGCAGGTCGGCGAGTCTGGCCGGGTAAGTTTCGGGCGGTTTTGGACCCGAAGGAGCAAAGCAAGTGGGATTCGGCTTCGATGGGGCAGTTACAGTAGAACAAATATGATATGCGACGAAAGGTAAGTTTCGGGAATCCATATCGTCGTATCTTTTGATCGGGTATGTCTTTGTGCTTTCGTGGGCTTGATGAAGAATCCATATTGGTGACCTAAATTTTTTAGAATGATATTAGGTCGGTGGCAAACAATCATCTGTCTAGAGATTTTTGCATGACGAACTTTTATGATGACAATATTCTTTTAGTTCAGCGTATAGCTTTATAAGAACTGTGGAATAACTTCTTCGGTCCTAAGCTTCGTGCTTTTTCGGACATGTTGAAGAAGTGAAGCTCCTTCGATCTTAGCTTTGTGCTTGATAGATTTATTGAAGGATAATGCTTCCAAATTTGATAGGAGTTTTTTTTTTTTTTTTTGTGGCTTGGTGCCTTTGAGTTGATTGAGATTTTTTTGAATTTTGCCTCAATCCATTTGTTAGTTGAAATTTTTTTTTTTGAATCTGAACTGTTTTGATTTGCTAAATTGGATAAATATCAAACTTGATAGTATTTGTCATCGGGCTAACAAAACAGGCACTTTCCTTCTACGGCCTCTTAGAATGGCTTGTTGAGTAGGTAAAAGCTATCAGTGGCTCGGCCGCATATAGGCTTGTTGAGACTGATATCATACATGTTTGAGCATTGGACTTGTACTATGACAGTTCATATTTGTCGAATTTGATTTGTTGAAGTTGCAGATCAAAATTTCTTCTCAATCTGAACTTCAAGATTTTGGCAAAATTTTTGCGATGATTGTATATTTGCCTGTTTGAAGGCACCAGCTTCTACCCCGTATTTATGCTGTGATAGCTTCATGAATAATTTTAAATATTTATTTGGAGTTCGATGATAACCCAAATAAATATTTAAAATGCCCCCTGCCTTGAAGTGAAATTTCATCCGTCATCAGATTTTTGTCATTTTTAAACTAAAAAAATGCCCCCTGTCTTGTGGGAGAATTTCTAAGACATCTTAGAAATATTTTCTTTATTTATAAGGGAATGATCTTCAACTTAACGTTTTTTTTTTTAAGAATAATATTTCTTCAGATATCTCCCATTTATCGGGGGCATAGGTCGTTGACCTTCCAAATCGATGAGTTGATAGCCTCCTCCCCGATACACCTTCTCGATGACAAAGGGCCTTCCCAATTTGATTCAAATTTACCACCAATTCTTTTTTTGTGAGATGATTGATCTTCTCAACACCAAGACCAATTCTCCTTCTTGAAATGTCGAAGGACGCACCATCTGATCGAATGATTTTGTCATTCTTCCTCGATAGATTTCTAGATTTTTTTTTGCTTCTAACCTGAGTTCATCAAGTGCGTCGAACTCTTCCATTCTTAAATGAGCATTCTTGGTTTTGACAATCATCTGTTCTTCTATCTCCAATCTCATTCTCCCTGAAGCTTGCTTGACAGGTATGACATCTAGTTTGATGACTAATCTGTGAATCGCCACATCAGGGGATAAGCTAGACATCTTCGTATATGCCCAGGCAAAGTAATCCCTGAATTCACAGAGAATCTCTTTCATTTTCTCCGCTTGCTCTTTGAGAAGAACATCACTAATGCAAGTCGGGCGATGATCTTCTTTAGTCTAAGAGGATATAGTTGCAGAGTGATGGAATTTATTTAAGGATTTCTCAAGGCGTAGACCATCAAGAATATTTTTTTTTATAGGGATCATCTTTAAGATCAACTTTTGATGAAATTTCTTTAATGGTGGATCTCTAGGAGTACACACTAGATGTCACACCATTCTTTGAAAAAAATTTCTAGAGATGTGGGTCTCTATATTTATTTTCACTTATGTCGGGACCTTTCAGCGGTGGATTCTTGAATATATATCCAAGTGTCACACCTTGATGCTCACCATACATATCTTGATTCTTTCTTTACTCTACCATCATAATAGATGGTAGCTTTTAGCTCCATCGGGACCTTTCAGTGATGGATCTTTGGATATAAGGACCAAATGTCGCATCCTGATATTCACCATACAGAGCTCAATATCATCATTATTTTTGCTGCTACTATAGCACATAAGTGACTAGCCAAAGATGGAAAGAGAAACCATTCCCCAGCGGAGTCGCCAGAAATCTGTGGGCTTCGAAAAATTCCATTTTGGATGTGTGATTCCGGGGGAATTTTCAGAAGGCAGATTGGGTTTTAGATAAGACACTACCCAGAGATTTCGCCCTCATTTTGTGAGGACTTTTTGATCTGAGTTCTGGTTTCCTATAGGCGCAAGCCCCTATAGTTAATTACCCCTCCCGATAACGAGAGAGAACTTTCGATTAAGGCTAGTCGTAAAAGAGGTCAAATAGGTTATAAACCTATCGTATAATAGCAACAAGTTTAGGGTTTAAATTTTGAATTTGGAAGTTTGAAATTTAGAATTTAGAGTTTATCACCATAAACTTAAAACTGGTGGTGGGGGGAATGAAGACGAGCCCGATCAAGATCCCATGGTTCCGTCGTCCCGGGCTGTCATGATCCCTGGTCTACTTAGTCAGAGGAGGTAGTCGACCCAACCTGACAGAAGGTACCTTATCGGCAGCCATGGGTTGCTTCGTCTAAGGATACCTCGTAGACCTGGGTTGATGTTTGTCTAAGGAGATATATCTGAATCCACCTTAGCTGACAGAGGGCTTTATGCCTATCGAATATACCCTATGATCCATCGCTCAAGGGTTTGACGCCTTTAGGGAACATACGGGCTTTGACCGTGATCATAATATAATGGTGCCATTTTGCGGCAAAACCACCCGATCAGAGGGCACGTGCCACGTCCCTGTTGGCAAGAGACTATTTGAGGATGAATCAAAGTGATACACCCGACATGTATTCGCTCTTTGTGAGCTGAGATTAATTTCAGATTTATCACCCCCGACAAACGATTGCGGGTGGTGGATGATTTTTTTTTTAGTTTCAAGTTTTTAGTAGATAAATTTTATTTCAAGAATTTGTGCTTTTGTTAGATTTCAAATTTGACCCCTCTGGTTGAGATTTCCGATCAACACGGCCATCATCGGGGTGACATTAAGGTCACTTCTATTTTTGTAGGATTTTGAGAGGCATTTTGTACTTCAAGTTATGTCAACTCCGGTCCTTTCAAGGAGGAGGATGAAACTTGAATATTTGACCCGTGCAGCATTCTCGAATCGTCGGATTTGGGACTCAGATATGACGATTAGAGCACATACGGGTTGTAGTATTTGACCCTGCGCAGCATTCTCGACGATTTGAGTTTGTAACATTAATAATTTTGTCGGAGCACATGCAGGGATATATTTAATTTAAGGGATCATATTTAATACATTAGGGGAATTTTAAAATATTTAAATATGATCCATTACGCAAGTGATTTCATTTAACAATGGCCCGGGATTTCATTTAAAGGGGCTACGAACGCCTTCTGTCCGCTTGTATACATGTTGCGGATCCGGTGGCGTTGTTCTAATTTATGCTTCGTTTGTAACATATAGAAGATATTCCTTTATTGTTATTATCTCACTTAACATAGCTTGCATGAAATGCTTGTTCAATAGGCATTAAGAGATCATGCTAGTATTTGTAGGAGAATTATTTTGTTCGCTAGAAGCTCTCATATTCTCTCTCATAGATTGTCTAATTTGTTTGATACAAGCTTCTTATCTTTATTTGTAGGCTAGTTATTGTCGGCACTACGAATTCTCTATTCCTGCTTATAGATGAATTATAGCATATTTGAATGTCATGTTGGAGCTTAAAACATATTTGATGGTGTGTAAGATTTGCTTGTGTGGTCATTGCTAATGCTATAATCTACCACCATAAATATATTCATACATGAATATAAGATCATTTTCTCTCTATCATTGCAGCAGGAATTACTTAAATCAGATGATCTTATAACTATGCTCTAACAATTTCATTCAACATCAATCTTTTTACCTCTTTCATCTTATCCAAATATACTCATCAATATCAAATATAACATCTCTTCAGTATTTATCCTTCTAATATAATATTGAAAAGTTTTGAGGTATAGAATAGAACAAAAGTACTAGCTTTCAAACATTCATTTTTATATGGGTATTTGATAGCTATTGTAGCCCAAGGGGCATTTTAGTACTTTACTTTCTTTGTCATTTTGAGGCCTATTTATATGGCCCATTTCTCATGTAAGAGTTAGTTTTGATGAATGAAAATTTACTACTATGTGTTCTCTTTGTGAGTCCAAGAAGATCTCTTGGTGAGTTCTTCACCCTCCTCGATCTCTTAGTGAGTTCGCCGAAGAAGACTAGATCTCTTTGTGAGTTCTAGTTTTCGTACTACCTATTCTTGTGAAAATTCAAGGTGAGGACATTTGAGGTTAGTAAATTCGTAGTTTGTCGAATTCCTAAAATTCCACTTCTCCCTCACTTGCTCTTGCCGCCGCCGCCCTACCCCAAACAGCCCAAAGTGCCGACCTCCTGGCTGCAGCCTATCACCGGCCAGCATTTCTCCTCCAGCTATCCTACCTTCTGCCGGCCAGCAGCCCAGCCACCACTCGCCAACCTCCCACCAGTCAGCTCAGCCACCCAGCCCGCCCACCTGTTTTCGGAATTAAAATTTCCATGTCCTGGCTTTAAATCTTTCCTATTCTACTGCAATTCCTATAAGGAATTTTGGCCTGTGTTTATTCTCTTCAAGTAACGGAAGGTTGTCAACGGGACTAGCAGCAATCCCATTTAGGAAACCCCTGTTTTAATATTAAATCTGATATCACAAATCAGTTTAATAATCCCGTGATTTCCTCAAGATCTGCCACAGAAGAAATCTGATTGATCTCTCTAGGCTCTCCTTGGGCCGGCACCTCTTTTTTTTTTTGTTCTCTCTCCAATTACAATAACTTTTTCCATTAAAATCCTTTACTCCCTCACATAATTGCTGACACGCCCCTTGTTAGAATTGTTTTGAATTTCTTTTCAATTCAAGTTTCCCTCTCAACGTCTCCCATTAGTTCAATTTCAGAAAACTGAAATATTGGGTTCTGGAGCTTTTCTTGACTGCCAACGGGATTAGCTGCAAGCCCTTTTAGAAATTTTTTTTTTAACATTAAATCTGATATTCACGGGTCAGATTTAATAATCCCGTGATTTCCTCGGGAGAATCCACATGAGTAATCTGATTGCTCTCTCTCTCTCTCTCTCTCTCTCTCTCTCTCTCCCTATGGCCAGCCACCTCACCATTATTGCCTCTCTCTAATTGCCACCTCATTACCATTTAAACACCTCTTAATTACCTCCCCTCTCCACGTAATTACAGTTTTTTATTTCAAATTTCTAACCTGACATTTGAAATCAATTATTCCTTCTCACCTCCGCCTCCCCAAGTCCCGCCCAAAGCCCAAACTCCCTCTGTCCTGACGTTTGGCTTGCTGCCCCCTTACGCCAGCAGGAAAACCTTGCTGTCCAGCACACTGGATGCCCACAAGTTGATGTCCCGAGCTTCCAGCAGCCTAGAAGAGCCATCCAACGTCTCTTGCACCTTCATGGTTGCTGTCCAAGATCTGTCCAAGACCAAACTGCTGCTGTCCAGAGGAATTCGGCATCTCTTCCTGCTGTCCAGCCAGTCGGGAGAACTTCGAATGCTATCCTAAAGTTTCCGATTGCTGTCCACCACATCAAGAAGGGTTTTGGTTGCCGTCTACTTCATCTCAATGCATCCAAACAGCCACTAAAGCTTCATGTCTTCTATTTCTTTGGGTAAACTCATCATCCGACCCTTTTATCTTTGTAGCTACTTATCTATTGTTGTGATATCTTGATTCATGAAAATCATGCTAATCCTCTCCGCTAAAACCTAGTAATTGGATGAGTTGTTTGAGAGATCTTCTCATAGCAACTAATCTTATTGTTAGTCTAGAAATATTTGTGGAAAAACCATTCATGTACGCAACGTTAGATTGACTTGATTGTTATATGATCTTAACTCTTACCCGTGTGATTCAACCGTAAGCTCGTTTTTCCGTTCTTAATGTTTTATCTCGTCGTTCAAATTATTATAAAGATATAATTATGTGTTCTATCTAAAATTAAGCGTGCAAGCTTTCATTATGAAACCCATCATCGCATGTACGTTCCACATCATCTTGGTATCAGAGCATGGTAGGCATGCACGACATGTGTAGAAAAACATCCTAGGGTCTAGCCTTTTCATTGTAGCTTAAAACTTGCATGCGTATCATTGCATTGTTAGAATTTTTCACTGTTTTTGCTGCTGAAATTGCATTTCCTGCACCCATACATTGGCATTTAAGTCATCCTAGCTAGAGTGTGAGTGCAGCCATTGGACTTACATTGTTACTAATTGCTTAGGGCAACTCAACCTTTGTTTGTAACTGTTTTTCCGCACCATTCCAGCAACTGTTAGACATCGTTTAGAGAACTTTTCGTCACTGTTTAGGTGCTGCCTTCACCATAAGACCTTACCCAAAACACTTAGGTTACTTAACGCTTTGCTGAATTTGCTGTCCACTTAATTCCTGCGCCAATTAGTAACCATTTGGGCAAGATTTAGGAAGCATTCACTTGCTGTCCACACTCTACCGTCCACCCAAATTGCTTAGATAACGTCATCCATCATTCTAGTTTGCTGTCCTGTTTTCCCAACTGCTGTAGTTTGCTGTCCACACAAAATTCTGCATTGTTTGATAGCATTTAAGTGAGTCCAACCTTTGATTTAGGTGCTGCCCAAGCCTTAGCAACATCCCTAAACACCGGGTGACTTGAACCCTGCTTGTAGCTTGCTGTCCAGTATTTTCCTGCACCTTATAGCAAGTCTAAATGGTGTTTTCTCGTTGAGGAGAGTGGTACCTTGCACCCAATTGTCATTAGGTTTCACTTGACACTTACCCATGGACCCGATAAGACTCCAAAAGAGTTTAGATGACATCGTTAACCTAGTGGGCAACATGACTAGAATTATGACTGAGAAACCCATTGACTATCCCCACTCCAATTACATGCCCCACTCAGCCTATCACCCGAGACCTGAGCCTAAGCCTCCACGACCTCACTTAGAGTCACCCTATCGTCTGCCAACCTTTGATGGTTCCTCGGATCCTTACCACTTTAGGGAATGGGCTAGACAACTAGATGACTATTTTGAATCATGTCATATCCCTGAATCCCACCAGGTTAGCATCGCTAGGTCTCACCTTAAAGGTCGAGCTCTTCAATTTTGGGCAAGATTGGAAGATCATAAAGAGTCTCGCGGTGAGTACACAACTTGGAAAGACATGAGGCGAGAACTTAATTTAAAATACCGACCCTCTACTAGTGACCGTCATCTAGAGCATCACCTTACCTCTTTCGTTGGGATAACCCGTAGACCTTACTGTGGTCCAGACCACCCACCCCTTAGTAACATCCGGGTTGCTGCCCCACCCAGTAGGTCTTCACTTAATCTTGATGAGCGACCCTTTAGTAGGTCTTCTGTTGGACCAATTTCTTATGACTCCCCACTTAGACCTATTTCTAACCATCCCAGTCAATCTTTAGCCGCCCCAGTTCTTGACCCTGCAAGTATGATTATAATAAAGGAAGATATTAAGAAGAAGATGTTCCCTGAACCTGAGACTGAGTGCATCCATTTCGTGGATACTAATGATATCAATGATAATGAAGCATTCTTTGAGGATGAGATTGAAGTGATTACATTAGACTCCCTACATGATGTAAATCCTAAGTTAGGAGATCTAGAATCCTCAAATTTTGATATCTTAGCCCATCCTGATCCTAATCTCATAATGGATATCCCTTTGGATAAGGTCTGCCGGAAAGATATTAATTTGATCTCGAACGACACTGATCTGACCTTGAACCCTGTGGAATTAAATTTGGAAGATCTTGATTTAGTTGTAACACCTACTGAGATGACTCCGGATAATTCTGTTAATTCTGATTTAATTTTGGATAATTCTGACTTAATTCTGGAAAATTCTGATGGTGACTTAGATAATCTCGAGTTGGAAGTAAGTCAATCAAATTTATCACCTGATATAAGTGAAACTGAACCCATGGATCTTAGGGTTGCAACCAAACCTGAGTCTATTTCGGAAAACCGTACTTTGAGTCTAAAAGTTTTTGAGCCTGATTTGAGCAATGAGCCCCCTCTTGTTTCATTAGAGTCTAATTTTAGAGCTGCTCAATTGGATTTATATTTGGCCGAATGTGTCATTCCTGATTCTTACATTTTGCCCGTTATAGCCTCGTCCTACCAGGATAAGGACCACTTCTATCCTAGTCGGATGAACTTGTTCGATTACACTACCCTCACTAGGAGACTGTTGTCGACCCTTACTGAAAACCCCTATAGAAGTGCCCTGGTAGCTAAGAGTGTTTTTATTTCTCCCCCCCGACACCAGTTCCCTTAGGTCGAACACTTTAAAACCCCTCTTTTTGTGACTCGTCCACTTTGTCTAGCTATATGTTCGTGTGAGTTAGTATGTTGTTGCGTGTGTTTTGTAGTCTGTTGTCTTCCAAAATCTTCTTTGTTTAAAATGTATGTGTGATTCCATATTTCATTCATCTTGCATATCAAATCTCTTGCACCACCTCATGTTCATCTTGTTGAGTCTTGAATTTAAACATGAATTTTACATAGCACATGCCGCATCTACATCGCATCAGCATGACCTACTTATGGAAATTGCACGCCTAATTAAACAGAATGATAATAATTATAGACTTTATGCTAAATTCAAAACGACAATTTAAAACTTTTGAGATTGGTAATTCAGCGACGGCGCGGATTCGTCCGGCGCAGCTCCCACAAGGAACTGTAAGGAGTCACATGCTAGGAGTGCGGGACCAATTAAAACAGTCAAGAAAATCATTGATAGCGCTTACATGATGGCTCTACTTGCAGAGTTCAACATTTATCCCTCTATTAACATAGAAGATTTAGTAACCTATGAGGGTCCAGAGTTTAACCCACCACCTCCACTTCAAATTAAGCCTTGTGTGAACCACCTTGTGAGAACCCCCAAGCCTACCTCCACTTCCAAAATTATTACCAAAATTCCTATAGCGGAGAAGGTTGACATGATTCATAGTGATGATATTATTGCCACAAAAGAGGGTGGACGAAGAAGATACTTGACTAGGTGAAGAGGTGAACCAAAGTCAGAGGATACGAGGTTAGAGTGCGAGAAGCTACATATGATAAACCCAAATCTCCTAGAGCTGTACGAGGGCTCCATAGATATTTACTCGACGGGGTCGAGTTTTCTCCCACCTGGGGAGAATGATGGGGACATCAGCAGCGATTTCGACACATGTACCTTCAGAAGATGCCGGAGATCGACGGCCACGATCATGTTTTGTATTTTCATCATTTTATGTAGTAGTTTATGTTTATTTTATGTTTTTCCGTTTTTACCCTTATGGGTATTTGATAGCTATTGTAGCCCAAGGGGCATTTTAGTACTTTACTTTCTTTGTCATTTTGAGGCCTATTTATATGGCCCATTTCTCATGTAAGAGTTAGTTTTGATGAATGAAAATTTACTACTATGTGTTCTCTTTGTGAGTCCAAGAAGATCTCTTGGTGAGTTCTTCACCCTCCTCGATCTCTTAGTGAGTTCGCCGAAGAAGACTAGATCTCTTTGTGAGTTCTAGTTTTCGTACTACCTATTCTTGTGAAAATTCAAGGTGAGGACATTTGAGGTTAGTAAATTCGTAGTTGTCGAATTCCTAGAATTCCACTTCTCCCTCACTTGCTCTTGCCGCCGCCGCCTACCCCAAACAGCCCAAAGTGCCGACCTCCTGGCTGCAGCCTATCACCGGCCAGCATTTCTCCTCCAGCTATCCTACCTTCTGCCGGCCAGCAGCCCAGCCACCACTCGCCAACCTCCCACCAGTCAGCTCAGCCACCCAGCCCGCCCACCTGTTTTCGGAATTAAAATTTCCATGTCCTGGCTTTAAATCTTTCCTATTCTACTGCAATTCCTATAAGGAATTTTGGCCTGTGTTTATTCTCTTCAAGTAACGGAAGGTTGTCAACGGGACTAGCAGCAATCCCATTTAGGAAACCCCTGTTTTAATATTAAATCTGATATCACAAATCAGTTTAATAATCCCGTGATTTCCTCAAGATCTGCCACAGAAGAAATCTGATTGATCTCTCTAGGCTCTCCTTGGGCCGGCACCTCCTTTTTTTTTTTTGTTCTCTCTCCAATTACAATAACTTTTTCCATTAAAATCCTTTACTCCCTCACATAATTGCTGACACGCCCCTTGTTAGAATTGTTTTGAATTTCTTTTCAATTCAAGTTTCCCTCTCAACGTCTCCCATTAGTTCAATTTCAGAAAACTGAAATATTGGGTTTTCTGGAGCTTTTCTTGACTGCCAACGGGATTAGCTGCAAGCCCTTTTAGGAATTTTTTTTTTAACATTAAATCTGATATTCACGGGTCAGATTTAATAATCCCGTGATTTCCTCGGGAGAATCCACATGAGTAATCTGATTGCTCTCTCTCTCTCTCTCTCTCTCTCTCTCTCTCTCTCTCTCTCTCTCTCCCTATGGCCAGCCACCTCACCATTATTGCCTCTCTCTAATTGCCACCTCATTACCATTTAAACACCTCTTAATTACCTCCCCTCTCCACGTAATTACAGTTTTTTTATTTCAAATTTCTAACCTGACATTTGAAATCAATTATTCCTTCTCACCTCCGCCTCCCCAAGTCCCGCCCAAAGCCCAAACTCCCTCTGTCCTGACGTTTGGCTTGCTGCCCCCTTACGCCAGCAGGAAAACCTTGCTGTCCAGCACACTGGATGCCCACAAGTTGATGTCCCGAGCTTCCAGCAGCCTAGAAGAGCCATCCAACGTCTCTTGCACCTTCATGGTTGCTGTCCAAGATCTGTCCAAGACCAAACTGCTGCTGTCCAGAGGAATTCGGCATCTCTTCCTGCTGTCCAGCCAGTCGGGAGAACTTCGAATGCTATCCTAAAGTTTCCGATTGCTGTCCACCACATCAAGAAGGGTTTTGGTTGCCGTCTACTTCATCTCAATGCATCCAAACAGCCACTAAAGCTTCATGTCTTCTATTTCTTTGGGTAAACTCATCATCCGACCCTTTTATCTTTGTAGCTACTTATCTATTGTTGTGATATCTTGATTCATGAAAATCATGCTAATCCTCTCCGCTAAAACCTAGTAATTGGATGAGTTGTTTGAGAGATCTTCTCATAGCAACTAATCTTATTGTTAGTCTAGGGATATTTGTGGAAAAACCATTCATGTACGCAACGTTAGATTGACTTGATTGTTATATGATCTTAACTCTTACCCGTGTGATTCAACCGTAAGCTCGTTTTTCCGTTCTTAATGTTTTATCTCGTCGTTCAAATTATTATAAAGATATAATTATGTGTTCTATCTAAAATTAAGCGTGCAAGCTTTCATTATGAAACCCATCATCGCATGTACGTTCCACATCATTACTTAAATCAGATGATCTTATAACTATGCTCTAACAATTTCATTCAACATCAATCTTTTTACCTCTTTCATCTTATCCAAATATACTCATCAATATCAAATATAACATCTCTTCAGTATTTATCCTTCTAATATAATATTGAAAAGTTTTGAGGTATAGAATAGAACAAAAGTACTAGCTTTCAAACATTCATTTTTATATGCAGTATCATGTTCTAAGATTTCACATCAAGTATCACTTGAGAGATATTTTCATTTTCATAAATCATATTTTCAAAGATTTGTCTGGTAGTTACTCTTTGAATATGATTTACTCATGTAATCAGTGTTATTCATGAATTTACAGTGATTCATGTACTTATGTTATCTCGTTGAGTGTGAGACCATAATGAAAGTTCAATTTGAATGTAGCATATATCAAGTAAAATTTCAAATTGAATTAGATTTGAATCCATTTCAAGTTCAAATTTGAGTCCAGTTCGAGCTCAAGTTCAAGTGTAAGCCTCGCCCGAGTTTGATGAGTTCAAATCCAACATCATTTGAATTTGAATTAAAATTGATTTTATATTTGAATTTTGTGTATGATCAATTTTAGTTTTTTTTTTAGTCAAGTCCTCTGTAGTTCACTGCCTCGCCCGAGTTTTGAGTTCAAATCCAACATCATTTGGTTGAATTTGAATTAAAATTGATTTTATATTTGAATTTTTCTTTAATTTTTAGATTTTTTTTTTTAGTCCAAGTCCTCTGTAGTTCACTGAAAATTTCGGCAGCCTCCCGGCGTCTCCTCCCCACCGAGGGAGAAATCGGGGCGGCAAGCCGAAATTCTTCCTACCCGACGACCTAAGGTCGACGACGGCGTAGGGGCTTCGAATTTTAAACCATCTCACCAGGATCTAAGATCGACTGCGTGAGGTCTTCAATTTGGAACCATCCCGGCCGGATCTAAGATGCGACGGCCCGGGGTCTTCAAATTTTAAAACCATCTACCCGGATTAAAAATCAACGGCGCAGGTCTTCAATTTCAAATCATCCCGGTCGGACCTAAGGTACGACGGTCGGGGTCTTCGACACCTGTTTGAAAAATCATTCTCCACTCTTCTCTCTTTCTTTATTATTATTTTTTTTATTTCATTATATATATATATATATATATATATATATATATATATATATATATATATATATATATATATATATATATATATATATATATATATATATATATATATATATATCTTATACTTTATATAATATATAATATATATCTTATATAATATATATTATATTACATATAACAGAGGGAGAGGGATCGGGAAAAGGGCAGAGCCCGATCAGGCAAGGAGGCGGGATCGGAGGGATCACGCACGGGCTCGGGATTCCTTGGTCGGCGACGGAGGCGGCGGAGTCGGAGGCAGGTCGGCGAGTCTGGCCGGCGGCGGTTTAGGGCAAAGCAGTGGGATTCGGCTTCGATGGGGGTAGAGCGACGAAAGGTAAGTTTCGGGAATCCCTTCTCTATCTCTCTCTACGTTTGTGCGTATTGGACCCGAATGAGAGGAAGATTTCGTTTTTTTTAATTTTGCGAGTATGTCGGTGGGCGAATCGTCGTATCTTTTTGATCGGGTATGTCGGTGGGGGAGTCTGTGGTATGCAGTTACAGTCAACATGAATATTGAAAGTAGGACTTAACAAATAACAATATCTAAAAATTTAATACAAATTACAAGAATAACACCCCAAACAAAGAATGATATGTCTATCCTTTAATAAAGGACTGTTATTTAATTCAAGATGATCAGTACGAGAATGCATGTTACTTGAGATCTCCTCAAATCACACCATGTGGAAATCAACTCTTCATCGACCTAGTTTAATTATGATGATTATAAAAATAAAACTTACAATTGTAAACTAATTATAATGTACCAGATTTATGATGAAAAGAATTAAACATACAAAATACTAATAACTAAATACCATTTTGACTAATCTAATCAAATTTAAATAATAAATCAAATATAATAATTGTTAGTCACATCTCATAATAAGCAGTTTAGAAGTAGCATAAGGAGAGGGAAAGAGAACTCACCGTTGAAGGAAGCTTTCGTTTGGTGGCTTAAAGGGTGGATGAACAAGAGGCGGGCTTATGGCGCTCCTTGCCAAGAAGGAGAGGAATGAAGGGAAGGGTTGGTGGGTTCAGCGGCTGCAAGAGAAAAAGATATGTGATGTCCAAACTCTTGGTTGCTTTAAATTGATCTGTGGGCGGCGGCGAGCACAGGATTTTGTTGTGGAGAAGGGGGACTGAGGGCATCTCCAACCGAACTCCAAACACATGAATGTAGTCGCTGGCGAGCTCTAGATGAACGGCAAAACTTTCGGTATTTGGTTGTTGGTGAACAGTGCGACGCTAATAGAGTTTGATTGGAGATGAATCACGCCATTTTTTTTTTGTCACACTGCATTTTGGAGCGAAAAATGAGATTTTCGGTTGGAGATGCCCTAAGGTGTGCTAATTGCACGAGGCCAAGGCGGCAATTTGGGCAAGACATGCTCGTAGAAGTGAATTCACATGTAGAGGAGTTCAGGATTGCATACAAAAATATTTGGCCAGTTCTGTTCACTAAACAAGGGTTTAGTTATTACAAAGAATAGATTGGATTTGCGAAACTTCAGGCTTTATACGATCTTATCTAGCAGAATATGTAATGATGACTTAATATATTTGTTGCAGGACATCAGCAAGAAATCTCCAATGGAGCTGATTAATGAAGTCCCACCAATCAAAGTTGAAGGTCGAATCGTGGCTTGCGAAGGAGGTATAAAAAATCGAATTCCTGTGATTTTAAAATAGAAACAAAGAAAGTTTTAGATATCCTGATAAAATTTTTATAAGGTTGGAGTTAAAAATTATTAAATCTATTTATAATCTTAACAAATTTAATGATTTTAAGTTTTTGTTTTAGGAAGTATAGCCTCTTTGAAGCTTTACTTTGTGCTTTCTTGATGCAGATTCAGATCCTGCCCTTGGGCACCCCATTGAGTTCATATGCCTTGATCTGAAAGATCCGGCTGTTTGCAAGTACTGTGGCCTCCGTTACGTTCAGGATCATCATCATTAAGGCTCCTTTGGAATGGTTTTCTTATTGTTTCTTTAAATAATTTTTAAATAAAAAATTACTTTAAAAAATAATAAGAGAGCGTCTCAAAGTAAATTTAAGTTACGCGGCAGGTTGTATTTTCTGAAACTCGACGCATATCTTAATTTACTGATGGAGTATTTTCATTTTTAAATATCTTACAATCGTGCAATTGGTTGATTTGTAAAGCAATGTCGTGGTAACTAGTGCTGCAAACGAACCGAGCCGAGTCGAGTATGTGAGTTTTCATGTTTGTGTTCATTTAATATCAGCTTGTTCAAGTTTGGTTCATGTTTGTTCGAGCTTTATTATTTGTGCTCATGTTTGGTTCATTTAAATTAATGAGTGTTCATGTTTGGTTCATGTTCGTTCGTTTAGTGCTTATCGAGCTTTAAACAAACAAACATGAACGAGCTATAAACGAGCTTTACTTTTAGATGTTCATTAACTTAACAAACAAGCTTTATCGAGCTTCCTAACAAACGATTACATCGAGCATGTTCACGAATATATTTAATGAATTTTTTTTAACTATCAAACAAACATGTTTATAAACATATATATGAACAAACATATTTATAATATTTATTTACTTTAAATTTTATTATTTAACAATAATTATATCATTGCATTATAATAGATATAAAATGTTTTTATTATTTATATTTATTAATTCTATAATCAAGTATTAATTATTTTTATCAAGCTTATTCACGAGTTCAAAATCGAACACGAATCGAGCTTCTTATCTAGTTTAATGTCGAGCTTGTTCACAAACTTCAAATGATGTTGTTCGCGAACACAAAGGAGTCGAATACATTAGTGTTCAAGTTTGTTTATTTAAGAATCCAGTATTTAAAATATTGTTCAAGTTTGTTTGTTTAATTAATTAAACGATCACAAACAAGCTCTAATCGAACCGAACAACGAGTAGCTCGTCGAACGTTTGGTTTGCTTGCAGCCCTAGTGGTAACAGTGCTGAAATTGATGCCTTACAAAAAAATAATCTTTTTAAAATAATTCTTCTGAATTTAATTTTATTTTATTTGATCAGTTTTTGTTTTATTTATTCCACTAATTTTTTTTTAAGTATGATTTTTAATTTCAACCAACCAAATGAGGCCCTATATGTAAAACAATCTTCCCCATCTGATCTCTTAGAAAAGTTTTTATAAATATATATATATAAACTTTACGGTGCAGATCTATACGGCGCAGCATTTTTTTATTTTGAAATTTCAAATTAATATTAATCAGATAAAACAGTTTTGTTTATCAAATTTTTATTTGAAACTTTTACTTCTATAATATGAGAAAGAATGGCATGAAGTTGAATATAATTACTTGAAGAGCCGGTTGGCATTATTCATCGAC
Source organism: Dendrobium officinale (assembly GCA_019514585.1). NCBI lineage: Eukaryota > Viridiplantae > Streptophyta > Magnoliopsida > Asparagales > Orchidaceae > Dendrobium > Dendrobium officinale. The sequence continues at coordinate 29,782,696 of CM033696.1, forward strand.
GCATTAGCATGGTGCGTAGCAGTTGAAGCCACCCGCTTTTAGCCTAATTGGCTTAGAATTTGGCATTTGGATGAAAATAATATTAATAACTCAAATAACATTGAATAAACTTTTATATCAACATTAATTTTCAACATCATAATTCTTATGAAAAATAGTTTTTTTATAATTAAACATCATTTGGAATATATTAATTTTTTTTCTCAGCTACACTAAAATATATTAAAAAAACAGTTTTTTTAATTATGAACATTTAAAAAATTATCTTTCATAAATAATATATTGCTAATTATTATTTTTAATCACGAAATTAATCAAAGAAAATCTTGAAATGAGCAAATCAAAAAAATTTCTTTCTAAAAATATATATTCTTTCTATTAGCAAGCACAAATGAGCCATTAAATATAATTTAAAATTGCATTTATCGAATTAAAAAAAAAGGTTTCAAACAAACATCGCGACAAGTAAAGGAAGAATTATTGCGTCCTCCGATCGGATGCAGAGGAACATCCGGTTGTAGGAAAAATCACGCCTATACCAAGGTGTACCGAGTTTTTTCACTCGGTACACCTCGGTATAGGCACGATTTTGCCTACAACCGGATGTTCCTCTGAATCCTTACACCGGACGAAATAAAAGTTCCAAGTAAAGAGAGATGCCACCACAATTCATTACGACTAGACGTATTCATCTATATTTAATTCACGGTACCAGTCTTTAAAGTTTCAAAACCATATAGCAAAACCTTACTGGCTGTCTAAATTAAATTTATCATCAGTGCCCACTTGCTGCCGGTTTTCGAATACCCCTTTGCTACCAATAAAATACATTAAAAAAATTAAAATAATAATCATATTCTCTCTCTCTCTCTTTCTTTCTCTCTCTATGCATATGACAACTTAAAATATAAAAAAAACATATTCATACATATCAAACGTAAATCCAACATTGTTTGTTTTTTGTCAAATCACAGTAAAATTTTAAAAAATAATAACAAAAACAGTCAATATTTGATTAGATTCGGTTTTGGGATACCCAAAAATTAAAAATAAATCCTTGCGGATTAGTTAATATAATGATTTAAATATCAAATTCAATACTAATATTCGAGCAAATAATTGAATATTCAGGGGAATTGGATAAGCTATAGATAATGAAAGAATAATCGTCATCCCTACAATTATTAATCGGTGGCTGTGAACGAGCTTTAACAATAAACAATTAATCGTTTTCACAATCTTTTTTTTATTTTTGTTGGCAACCAATCCAAATTCTAAAGTTTCCACCTTTCCCTTTTCTTTGCTGCTTCTATATATTCACAGTTTCTTATGATCTTTGCCTCGATTTCTACTATCGGACGGGTTGATCGATCTGTAGGATTGTTCAACTTGGTCGAGAAATCGGGCTACTTTGCTTTGAAGTTTAGGATTTATCCCATGAATCAAATAAATTTTTGACTTTGGGAGGTCAGATTTGAAAAAGCTACCATCTTCTAGCTCCACAGCTCAAGGTTTTAACTTCTTTTGTTTTTTCAACAAATTTCTGTTTGGAAGAACCCTAATCTTCCAATCGGTAAGCCTTCCCCTTTCTTACTTTTCATCTCTTTTAATATCGCTTCAACGTTGGCTGCTGGAGCTACCATCCCTTCTTAAGTTCTGCTTTCTTATCTTTCTCCTGGGTTGAATCCAGCTTCTTCAGCTTGTTTGCTTCTATAATCAGATCTTCTGGGTTTCAAGTAGCCCTTTACTGACTCATCAAATGGCACCGGAAAGCTGCAACCTTGGCAAAGACGAAGCGGAGATCCTTAACTCCTCTTCCCCGCAGCCATCAAGCACTTCTCTCTCATCAGCTTCGTCGCAAACAATACCACAACAATCTCCATCTTGTTTATTATTGGAACCCCTTGATGTTGTTCAAGTTCAAAGGACGGAGAGGCTGGAAACTTCAGAAGCTATTGCCATCAACGTAGCTTCCCTGCCAAAGCCAGAGGGACAATCTCAGCCTCCAGCTCAATTTGGTAACCGGTGCTCGACTTGCCGAAAAAGGATCACCCTCTCTGGTTTCCGGTGCCGGTGCGGCGACCTATTTTGCTCGCGCCATCGATATTCTGACACGCATGATTGTTCTTTTGATTACAAGGCTGCAGGGAGGGAGGAGATCTCGAAGGCCAACCCCCTCATAAGAGCTGCTAAGATCATCAAGATCTAAGGTATTTGTCTATTGACTTCGTTTTCTTGTTCTTCACTGATTTGGGCTTTTATGAATCTGTCAATAGCTAGCGGTAATAGTTTGTTCCTGCATAGTTATCTTCGAAATCCTGTACGTTCATGTGGTTTGATGGTCTGTTAGCTCTTAGGGGCTGTTTGATTGTGCTTTGTAGATGATTTAGATAATTGCGCCATTACGAAGTCAATATTTTCTGCAAATAAGGTGTGGTTGTTTCATGTAGAAATAGCCTAAATTTTAGATATTGCTCGGCTTGAGCAGCACTCAGATGAAATCAAACTAGAACTAAGGAGGGCTTACTACCTTATAAATCTTGAGAGGATTAAACTCAAGCATCTTAAAGCTAGGATCTAAACTGAGTTAGGATTTGGTAAATCTTAAGATGATTAAAACTTGAACTGTTTGGTATAAATATTGCTAAATTCTGATAGTAGTTTGATTATTTGTTTCTGAATTCAAGATTTATGAGAGGATAAATCATTAAATCTCTTAACTCTATGCATGGTGGGATTTAATAAATCCTGAATTTAATCCATAATGGGGCTGACACAGGATTTATTAAACCAATTTAATGATGAACGATCCAGTCAACGTTGATTCAAACTTTCCATCATTTTTACGACGGGCTAAAATAGGTCTATGAAGAATTAAAAGCATGTCTCATACATGGAAAGTTCCAGGGTGAAATAATTTCTCACGACCTTGAATCTTTAGTGACTTACGTAATTTCAAATTTTGTTGAGCTTGTGAGTGAGTATCTTCGAGGCCTTCGTGCTCCTCCAATCAGAGTCAGGCACTATCCTCAGTTTAGTAATAGTTAAGCTAAATCTTGCTTATATCCTACCTAAAATAGGATACAAAGCAACCCCTAGGAGTCTGTTTGGTTTACTATAATGTGGATATCAGTATTATCTAAATAGCAACCCCATCCAGCTATTTAGTATTTCATTACATGTAATGTGCTTGATTCAGTGCTATGTAGAGTGATCGACAGCAGTATAGCTTCCCTTTTCTTTATTGTTTATTTTTTTCTACTTTTTGTGTGACTATAAATATTGTAGTAATCTGGTTACGCCACTATCTATATTTCCTCATTCTAACTCATGAAGAACACTTCAAAGTTTGAAGTCACTAATTTATAAGTTACATTATTTTATAGTTTAGTTCTATCTAAATTTTACTACTTAGGATCATGCACATTCTATATATATAGAGAGAGATTTTTTGTTTTGCTTGAATGCATATTCTCCCTTATTCAGCTTTATTTCTCATAAATTTATCTTTCATCGTGTAAAGACTAAATGAATCTGCCTCTAATGGAGAAGTTATTGATTTCTTTCTATTTTTTTTTCTGCTCTCTTTTATTCTTTTCCACACTTGAGAGGTAGGTATTAACAAGCCGTTTTAGCTGTTATCTATCTATTATTGCTCCCTTTTTAGTGTTATGAGCTATAGAATTACTCATTTTATGTGTAGATCTGAACTAAATTCATTTCAAGAAAATCATTTGAACTGGACATCTCATTTCTAACAAGTGATTCATTTTAATGAAGATACTTAGATGTTTCCTCAAAGAATAAAGCGCATTCAGCATAGTTTACTGAGAGTATGGCAGAAGAACAATCCTATTAGTGCTATTAGTGCTGCTAAGGTTTCGTTTTGGATGACTTTTTTAATGCTTTCTAAAATAGCTTTTGTTGCTAAAAACTTTCTTGAATTATAAATTTTTATACTAAAAACTTTAGAAATCAATGAAAAAGTTGTCCGCCTAAATTGTTCTGTGATATAAAATACATAATGTTCATAATTTATTTGAGTTATTTTAATTATTTTATGTCTACTTTCACCACAAAAGTTTCTTGTCATCCGAAAAATGTGAGCAAGACATTTATAGGAGAAATTATTCTGTGCGGAAATCGGACGCCGAACGACATCTGGAGACCAACCAGAATGCGCCACTTCAGTGGTACCAAGCCGTGGCACTGAGCGGTACCAAGCCACAATACTGAGCACATAGGTGACGTGGCATATTCTGGTTGGTCTCCGGATAGCATTCGGTGTCCGCACATAATACTTAATCCATTTATAGGGGATGATCATTTCAAATAGTTTAACTAATGAAGTAAACTTTGAAGTACATAGACTACCTATATTACTCAGTTCTTGCTTCTCACTGTACTGTTATGATTCTCCTTTGATGGCATGTAAACCATGTTTTATTTAGAGGTGAATGAATGTTTATGTAGCTTTCTTCTTCCTTTTATATATAAAACAAAAAAAAAACAATTTTATATGTCATCTGAAGTAATTTTTTTTTCTGATTCTGGCATTTGACAGCCATATTTTCATAGCTTGAATTTGAAGAACAGCCAGCAAGGAAGTGATATTATATTGTTCAAATCATGTAAAGTTACATTCCAGCTAAAGAACAGACGGATTTGCAAGTGCAAAGCTTCAAAGCTGCATCAGGAGATTGCGACTATTTTATGATTGAATTGGATTCTTCACCTTATTGGATGCTTGATTGCTCTACTCCCATCTATATATTTAAACTCATCTCTCTGTGTTTTAGCTTGTTATTCTTTAGTAATTGTTGTGTCTGAAGATCAGCTGTGGATCTTCTTGATTGATGGCCTTCCTCATGTTTTCAATCAGATATTATTATCTATACTATGCAAGTGTGCTTGCCTTCTTGATCTTGTGTGTGTGGAAGACTATTATGAAGTTGCTAATCATTATACAACAAATATTTTATAGTTATTGAGTCTCACTAACAATTATGAATAGTTAAAATTTGAAGCTTTGATAGATTGGATTTTCCTCATAAATATAACATTTAATTTGCGCAGAATAATACTCCGGAAAAGCATCAATACACAACAAAATGATTGAATTCTATTTCATAAAGACAAATTTAATAAAAAAAGCCGTTTCTAATATGTTCTAATCAAATTTATTTAGGTCTACCTCTATTTTTCTTATCATAAGTCAAATCTAATACATCTACTTTCCTAATCTGATTATTAAAAAGCTATCATTTTATATGACCAAATCATCTAAGAGATGATTCTTTATAATCTTTTTTTTTTTATTTTTTTCTTCTTTAAGAAAAAAAAAAAAAAATCATTCATGTGCTTGAGCACTGTCATCTCTGAACCAATAAACAAAATAAGTAAAAAAAATTGCATGTATTATTTTTTTTATGTAAAAGTTCAGAAACATTAAAAGATTTTGGTGAACCGAATTTTTAAAGAAAAGAATAAATATTTTGTGAGTTAATAAATTGTTCATTTTTCCCCTTTTTTTAGTTAATTTATGCATTAATATTCCAATTTTAGGACCTATTAATTGCAAGTATTAGGAGCGTATAATAAATTAAATTCAAAGGCTTTGAAATTTAAGATGTTTGATTTATAACAAAATAAATTTTTAAAAAAATTATTGAGGTACTTAAAATCCCCCTATTGGTTCATTTTTTTTCTTAAATTTATTTAAATCGTGCCTATTTTTCGCAAGTAAAAAAAAAAAAACCATTCTACATACAAAGTAATATGAAAAAAAATGTATTTAAAAATTATGTGATTTTTTTCTTAATGTTTAGTTAAACAAATAATTTGCCACGGTTTCGAGACAGCACATTGGGTTTCAATAGAGGTACATGAACGAGGAATTTGAAATTCGTCCAAAAGAACTACAAATCGCTCAAAGAAGATCAAAATATATGAATTGAATTTATTTTACTATGCATCAAATACTCCAAAAGAAAACTCTGATGGAAGAACATTGCTTAGGCTTTTGAGACGACTTTTTTATTTCTTCTTAAAGCAGCTTTTAGCTTAAAAAAATTAATTTTTTAACTAAAAAAACTGTTTTAAAAAGCAGTAAGAAAACCATCCCAAACAAAACCTTAATTCCGTGCATTTAACTACAACTGAATACATAGAGAAGACATGTAGATCATCTTGATCTGTTGGTTGAGAGCTTCGACTACCAACTAAAAGATTTTGGATTCGAGTCTTCCATATGTGCTGTATATATGAATTTTCCTTAATTGATCTAAATATCTCAAAAAAAATAATACGAAGAGAAGATAGTGGTTTCAAGTTCCACAAGAGACTTATGAAAATGCCGATTACATGCCCACCACATTAATAATTAATACAAAATACAAAACATCTTCGAGTATAAAAACAAAATTTCAGCATTGACTTGCTCAAAAAAATCAAATAATACGTTGCAACTTTCAGTCCTAAGAATAATTAATGTACACAAAACCCTTACAACGATGCCATCACAACATAATAAGTTGATGAAGAAACAAATGGAAAAACGTACTAGGAATATGTGTGTAGCTTACCATTATGTTGCTTTCTTTTCCCTCTTGAAAGGAAAATTTTTTTTTTTTTATGTGATGAGAACTCAAGCACTAGCTTTCAGCCAGAAGAGTTTTCAAGTTTTGACGGAACTTTGGAATAACACTAGCATTTATGACCATGACTAACCCCATTGCTCTGTAATTCTTCAGCTGCAGGAAATGACAAAAGTTCAGTTATTATCACTTTCAAATACAGAAGTCTTCTGGAACAGAGCTGTTTCAGTCCTTTCTGAAAGAAATAATCAGTGAGAGTCCATTTGGTTGCTTTAAATTAGAAAAAATGTTTTAACAAATGATAGAATTTTATCATTTCTATCATTTGAATGTAAATAGTTGGACATGAATATGATATCAAATACTGCACACTTTCTCAAAATCCCCTAAAAAATAGGGGATAGTTTGTATTATTTGATGAAAGGGAAACGGAAAATAGCAAGATAGAATTGATCCTCTATTCGAGAGGAGGATCGATCTCTCCCAAATCTCTAGACGCCAGTAAAGCCCAAAAACCTAAAGCTAAAAGATCTCAAATTCAACAAAATTCAAGATACCCTAACCCTATGAAAACAAACTATTTAATGCATAGAAATCAAAAGGAAATCTCTAAACAGTCCCTACATTCAAATTTCCCTCTTAATTCCCCCAAAAATCCTTCCTATTCGGCTCCCCTGGAACTGGTGGAGTGTGCAGCTCTTCTTGGAGGCTGAAGAGTTCCATCTCAAATTGCACGGGATGGTCCCGTAGGACCGGTCCACCTAACAAAATGCTCTCAATTTACACAATCAAATCAGCACTTATCACCAAATTCATTCGTTCCAACATTCGAATGGAACGGTCTAACAAAATGCTCTCAATTTACACAACCAAATCAGCACTTATCTCCGCATTCATTCGAATAGGTATTTCTTGGAAGCCACATCTCTATCAAAATATAAGAAATCAGCGATGTTTATAATTAATTGAGCAGATCAGAGCAGACGGGTAGGACCTGGCCTATGGTTCTTAGTAACCATAGTAGTGAGAGAGCTGAATGACGCAAATTGATTTTGAATTGGAGTTTTGTTATGCAACTAGAACAATATCATGCATGTGAATCATACAATATCATGCTTTTTTGAAATCCAAATAGCACATTCAAGAATGAAAACAAAACAAAAATACAATGACAAATAAAATAAAAGAAATCAATTAAATATTCAGACCATATAAATTCAGCATAACATTGTAATTTATTGACCACAATTAGAATTTTAACTGTGTCAAATTTGAACAAAATTAAGAACAGTTGCAAGCAAACGACAAGTTTTGTAAAAGATCAGTATAAAAATTATCAAAATGAGAAATCCATGATTCTTGTCAATAAAAGGAGATCGAATTAAATAATTATACTTATAATATATGCTCGAAGCAATCACACATCAAATTTGCACCCATAAAATTGCAAAGTAAAAGAAAAAAATGATTCAACAAAAATTGTGAAATTATATACCTCAAGTAATTCTATTTTAAGGCTACTCATCTTCTTTGTTTAATCTCTAAGTCAATATTATGATGAAGTATGACAGTTTATACCAATAAAGTGCAGAACATGTGATGTAATACCGCATGCGCAGGAGCTTCGTCAGAAAGTTAAAATTGATTGACAATGGAATTACAATTATGAAATTATTGAGATAACAAGAAAATCATTAAAGCTTCGTAGTCGTTAACTAGCTTAGGTGAAGAAGTACACATAGATTGACCTAACACTTATGGATAACCAATGATAGTAGCAATACCAAAAGCTATTAATCAACAATCCGCAATTTAATAACGAGAATTTCACCTTGGGGATTGATCACTCAACTACACTAGGCTTAGCGGGAGAAGATCTTCAACACACCAAACGATGCCATGAGGAAGGTTGCAACGCCGATAGTCTTGAGCCACGGGAAGGTCGCCGATGGTGGAGAAGACACGGATGGATAGCTTTCAATGGTCCTCGAATAATCTTCGAATTGTTCGTCACTGACGTCGATGAGTGTAGGAAGAAAGCGGTTCAAGTAATCCTCAACCGTTTCGCCGGGCCCAAATCCAACGTCAAAGAAAGGAGATCGGGTGACGTGGGTGTGGCCGTAGATGTCGAGCAACAATCCGCTATCACGCTTCGGATCCGCCATACATGCTTGGCGTAGAGAATTCTTCAAGTGGAGGAGAGCTAGGGGAAGGTAGTAGAGACTCCTTGCTTTGGAAGAAGGAGGGAGGCGAGAAGTGAGAGAGCTGGCGGGATGTCACAGGGGAAGGGGCGGCGGGTTCCAAGAGGAGAGGATTAGGGTTTGGGAAATTCAATCCTAGTTAATTCCTCAATAAATCTGAAATAAATTATAGAATTAATGGTGTTTGGAGGGAATTAATTTAGGATTTGAATTTGATTTCATAATGGATTGGGGCTAGAATAGGAAACAACAAGGGGAAAGCCCAATGAGGGGGCCGACGGGTTGAGAGAGGGAGAGGTGAGGGAGTAAAACAAAACCTGAAGTTTATTTCAGGTTTTGAGGGAATTAAGAGGGAAAATTATTAGGATTTGAATTCAAATGAGGTGCCATCAATGGGGCACTAATTGTGGATTCACCTGGGTGAGGCCGGCGACATGCTAAGGGGGAGAATTGGGGAAATCAAATAGTAGAGTTTCCAAATTTGGGTGATGACATGGAGGTAGGTTGTGAGGATTCCAATTTACTTTAATTTGAAATTGAAATTGATCAAATAAACTTTCATAAATTGGATTTCCCAATTAGGAAAGAATTTGAAATTCAAAATTCAAATTTCAAATTTGGGAGCATGCGGAAGGCGGGATTAGCCGGTTGGGGAGTTGCCAATGAAGTGGTCGGCCCAAACCTTGAGGTTGGCCGGGGTGGACTTCCAAGGGGAGGGGTGGCGGCAATGAAGGGGTTGGGCTGATTTTCTTGTGGTGGAGGGGGAAGGAGATCGAGAAAATACTACGAGATAAAATGATAATTTAACCACGAGCCGCGGACGCTTCCAACGACTGGTGGGCCTTGCGATTTGCTCCCCTTGAGCTCTCTCTCTCTCTCTCTCTCTCTCTTCAAGCTCTCATGCAAGAAAAGAAGAAGAAACAAAGAAACAAAAGCTAGATTTTCATTCAAATAGTAATTAACCTCATACAATAGAGATGACCCCTATATATAGGTCTCGAAGTACAAGTAAATAAAGAGCGGAAATAACGACTAAATCGCCCTCAGGGCCCCAACATGACTCAACTCACACACAAGAGTATAATAGGAATACAAGAAATTGAAATGCAGAAACAACTAAAAATATAAGCTCTGAATCGTGGCCATCGATCTGCGATGTTTCCGGCGATACACATGTTTGAACCTTTGATCGATGACCTCATCAGCATGCATACGAGTTCATCATCCCATAAGCCACAAAATTATTGATAGATAAGGAATAGGTAGAAGACAATAGAATTTTGTGTCTGTTGTCAAACACCCTCGAAATTAGCCATAGTGTACCTCTAATTCAACTAAAAATGGAACAAACGAACACACATGATTGCCACACCCGATAATCCCTGATATCCAATAATCTATCAATATTCAAAAAATTTCAAATAAACTGAATATTCATTTTTTTAAGTTATGCCTCAAACACTAACCTCACAAATCATAAAGCCAACAAGTCATCTGATAGGAAGTACTTGAGTTCGCAAGTAACCCTAAGGAAAATACTTGAGTTCGCAAGCAAACCTAGCAGAAATTGGTGAAAACAGTGGGAAATCTTGCTGATTTCAGAGAGATTTCAGCAATATTAAGCATAAATTTCAAGAAAAATTGGAAAGAAACACAAGGAAATTTCTTCTATTCAACCCACGAACCAGAAAAGCAATACAAGATACAAGTTTCTTCAATTCGAGAGGAAGAAACAACTCTCCAAATCTCTAACAACGCCTAGAGCCCAAGAAGAAGAAATACAAAATCCCTAAACAACCCCTCATTAAAAAATTTCCCTCCAAAGTAATTATTAACATGACCTTCAGCCACCCTTCCACTTATAAAATATTAAGATCAATGCCAATAAGTACTTTCTCATTATAATTATCCATTTCGTTACTTCCCCGATTTCATTTGTCTAAAGTGTCTCTTCATACCTAGAACTATAATATGAAATGATCTAGTAGGTATCCCTTTCTGAGACTCATTGGAGCATTTGGATAAAGTTCTCTCTTTTATCCTGCATTTTAAAGCAAAATGATCATTCTGGCAACATATGAAACAAATGTTCTTATAAGATTTTCCTATAAATTTCTTCTCTCTATATGTATTTAGATGTGTCATGGCTATGAGAACCACTTTTCTTTCTAATGGAACCAAAAGAAATCCGGATTATCTTTGCATTTCACAACTATCTTGTTTGCTCTGCATTAATTTATAATACTTGTCCCTGGTCTCTGCACCCCAAAAAATAAGTAAATTCAGAATTTTCATGTTTACAATTCAGACTTCAAAACTTAACCTTCAATTTGCTTGGGGGTCAAGCTTTTTTGCTTTTCGTTTTTTGAGTGCTAGCCATTAATCATAACTTAAATAAATTAATTTCATTTAGAGAAATTCATAACACTTCTCTGACTATATGTGTCAAACGCAAATAACAAACAAAGCCAAATTAAACCAGGTCTGCTTTGCAGTTAGCAAACTCTATACAATATGCTAATGTAGCTTTGCACTGGTGTAAACAATATAGACTAACAGAGAAATCATATCAAAAGGAGGTAAACAAAGTATCAAATACAACGCATTATAACAACCACCCAACCAGGTCATGGCTTGAAGAACCTTTTTTAGTTTAAAAGCTGCACACTCAAAATTTCATGCAAGAAACACTGATTATGTTTATATGATCACACTTGCATCTTTCATGATTTTATTCAACCATGATTGAATACTCTAAAGGCCACCTAATTACCCAAAAAAAAACTGAGAGGTAAAATCTGCAATATAAACGTACCTCATGTGGAACAAATGGTGAAGAATGAAGATGAAATGTATAAGAAAATGAACTCATCTGAAATAAGATAAGTTCACTGATAAGTTCATAAATGATTGGAAAGAAATTTTATACTAAAAATAATTGATCAGGCTAATACCTCGTGAAAAAGTTCATCTTCAGCTTTGAGGTAAATTATGGGTTCATCAGAATCATTTCCTGCTTTTGCATTGTATTGGTTGGCATGTTTATTCTACATTTATAATTGATAGAAAGGTGTTCATCAGTATAAAGAAAATATTAGTCTTCACAAATAAAGGATAAGGTTTCTGCCCTCCTTCATTTCATGAACAATCTATACATTATCATTTCCCTCAATAGTCAAGGTAGATGATTGATAGCAGATAAAATACCCCATATATTCTGGTAATCAGCAAGTAGAACTTGAAGCAGAATGAGTCTCTTAGTTCTTTTGTTGGCTTTAAAAATATATAAACAGAGAGAGAGAGAATAGTCATTAAACCATTTATCATTGGAAAATTGGCATCAAAATACGAGAGACGGAACAAGATAGAATATCACCATCCAACCTCATCTTCTATTGCCCAAGAGACCTCGTCAAACAGAGCATCATATAGTGGGGGTACCAATTGGTGTGGGCAGTTCACAAATCTCTGAGAAACCAAAAGACCAACATCACTTGCCTGCTGCTCCAACAGCACTTTCAGCTTTGTTTTCACGCTCTCATCACCACAAACACCAACTAGAAACTCTTTCAGCTCCCCAATGCATTGATGACCCTGAAAAAGACTTCGCATTCAAAACACTCTAAGAACATAAACAACAGAAACTTCGCCTAGGCAAAGAAACAGCTTTGCTCTTACTCCATATCGCCCAAAGTTAAGTGCGCTAATGACAGCATACAAATCCTCTTCGTCACCATCTTCTTCGACTTCATCATTCCCATCCAATTTCACGACAGTCCCTACGGTTGTCTGCCCGAGAATCAGGTCCACGAAGCCACTGAGATCCCACGGCTTTTCATCAAGGTAATTTTGGAGTAGAAGCTTCACACCATGGAAATCCCCCGGCTTGGGGTCAAAGAACCCGAAATCCGCTTGAACTATTGCTCCCTTCTTACCAAAATGGAGAGGAATAAGGACAAAGCTTATAAAGAATCCACAAAAAAAAAAGCATAAAAAATGTATTATGTCGCTTTAAAGCTAACTTCCAGCAGATGTTCTTCTTCATCGTTATTGTCCGAGGAAAAGGATGAATCCACCCGTTTGATCTTCGTGGGGTGTTTGAGACCAGCATCATCACTCTGTGCTGCAAAGTAGAATGAAAAAAGAAGAATCCTTAGGCTAGATGCTGTAGATAGATGAAAATTAACATAGCATACCTGCAGCATTGGAAGCAAGGGAATTCTCGGAAACCCTAGCTCTGGCGGCGGAGGTCAAACGAGTAAGGTGGAGGGCGCGGGAGAAGGAAGAAAATAACGGGAGGTTAGGGAGGCGGCGTCGCTTCGCTGATCGCCCCATGGCTCTTAGGTCCGGAGGCGGTTGAGTTCGCGGGCGTCGGGGTCTGTCGGGAGAAATTATTACGCGTGGAGTCGGGACTCGGATTTTGTAAATATTCAGTCAGCAATTATTTAGTTATGAATATTATTGAGTATTTTATAAATATTTATTAAATATTTTATAAGTATTTATTAATTTATTATGTATTTATTGAATATTTATAAATACTTAATAAATACACAATAAATATGCAGCAATGCGCACGACTCTTTTCGTCCAGACTTCACACAGAACAATTTCTCGTATGTCGGAGGTTTTGCTGATAATTTTTTTTAAGGGGATTTACATGAAAGTTTTATCAGTTTATGAATAGTTTTTTAAATTGGTGATGTTATATATTTGAACATCTAGATTTGAAAATGATATTCATATTTTAGACTTGAACTCTACAAGAATATTAGACATCTGATTATCAGCTTTGAATATTGATTGAAACTTATTCTAGCTTTAAACAAAATAGATTTTATCCATGATTAAATAATGATGGAAGCTTTTTTCAATATTGTTTGTATTTTTGAACATTGTTCAAAAGATGATCAATGAAGCTTCAATTATGATTTGAAAACATTTCACTCAAGTCGAATAAGATTTGATCAATATTAGAACCTTGCAAACTCAGCTAAGATTTGATCAATGTTAAAATAAAGTTCAAGCATGAATTAAATCAAAGTTTGAATATTGTTTGAACATAATATGAACATAGTTTGAATTTATTATTTCGCTCTTGCCATCTCTTTTGAAATTAAATCATTTTAGTTGCCTTGTTATCTATGTAGATGTTTACTTTAATCATACTTAGATGGAGACATTATACTACTCTGATCACATGCAGAGTTCGGAGTATACTTGATGCGGAGCATCGTTGATACGGTGTTATGCAGGAACATTTTATCAAGCCATGTGCATTGGCTGTTAAGGACGTTCTCCACTTTCCCTCATTTACTTTATTTCTGTTTTTAGGCCGTTGGCATATGAGCCAACTATAGTTTCTTTTTACAGATATAGTATACCGTAGCTTCCATATTACCACGGGAATAGCCGTGGTTCATCAGTTCTTGCATTTTAACAAAGTTTCTAGTAGTTCTGCTACTGTTCCATTGCCTAGCAAATTTCTCTGTTTTTCCAGCTAACATTTCTGTGCAGATTACCTACATCAGATTGGTATCAGAGCCAGATGGCTGAAAGCAGTAGACGGGTGGCTCCCGGGGAAGAACGAAGCCTTGAAGCCCTTTGGGCAGAACATCGGCGACTATCGCAGCATGTCGAGGAAGTTGCTACCGAAGCTCAACAATTCCAGGCGGATGTGCGGAGAGACCTGCGTTCAATCCTGATGCGATTGGATCGTAATCCGACAATGCGGACGACAATGCCGTTTAATCCCACCGGTAGGCGTGGAATAGAGGGAGGAAGGGTCCCGAACAGGGATGCATCCGATTCCGACGAAGGTGTGGAAATGTTCAGAGATCTGGAACTTTCGGATTCGGAGGAAGATACAGGGTATCATCACCGGCGGCGAATAAGAGGGAATGATCGACAACACAGCGAATTTCGCGTGAAGATGGACATCCCATTCTTCGACGGGAGATTACACATTGAAGACTATTTAGATTGGGAGCGCGCGGTGGAGACATTCTTCGAATACATGGACGTCGAGCCGATGAAACAAGTAAAGTACGTTGCCTGTAGACTGAAATCGAGAGCTAGTCCGTGGTGGCTTCAGCTATTACAGTCTAGAAGAAGAGAAGGCAAAGGACCGGTACGCAGTTGGTGGAGAATGAAACAACTACTCAGAGGTCAGTTCTTACCGACCGACTATGAGCAACTATTATACATGCAATATCAGCACTGTTCGCAGGGAAATAGATCCGTGAGTGACTACACGGAGGAATTCCACCGACTGTGCGCAAGAAATAATTTAAATGAAAATTCGAATCAGTTAGTAGCAAGGTATGTGGGGGGACTGAAAGAGGCTATACAAGAGAAATTGGAGCTAAACACTGTCTGGCCATTGTCTCAGGCGGTAAACTATGCTTTAAGGGTGGAAATGCAAATGTCCAGGCACGGGAAGAGTAGCCAAGGAAAGAAGTTTGCTGAACCCGCTTCAGACAGCAATCGTTCAGCCAATATGAATATGGCTCCAACTGGACGTGTACAATCCAGCGGTGGAGGAAATTACATACCCAACAATGCTGTCAACAAGATGGGGTAGACTAAGTTTACACCGAAGTTCAAAGGTCAGTCCAAAGATAATCCTTATGATAAACCCACAACAATTAAATGTTTCAGGTGCTTCCAGCAAGGACATAAATCTAATGAGTGCCCAACACGACCCCAATTACACATAATTGAGGCTGAGGATGAGGATGCAATTGACGAGGCAGATGAGGTTCTCGAAAATACGCTGGAAGATGTAGGGGGGGATGAAGGCGAACCATTAGTATGTGTAATCCAAAAACTGCTCTTCGCACCAAGAGTAGCAGACAAATCACAAAGAAACCGCATCTTCAAAACCAAAGGCACTATTATTGGGAAAGTTTGTGATGTTCTGGTGGATAGTGGATGCACTGAAAACGTAGTCTCTAAGGCTGCAGTTCTGACTTTGCAACTTAAAACGTCTCCAAACACCCACCCGTATAAGGTGAGCTGGGTAAAAAAAGGGGTTGAAATGGCTGTCACTAAAAGTTGCGTTGTTCCATTTTCCATTGGGAAAAATTATTCAAGTGAAGTAGTATGCGATGTAATCGATATGGATGTAAGCCATTTAATCCTCGGAAGACCTTGGCAATTCGATATGGGAGCCACACACGATTGTAGATCAAACACATATACTTTCAATTGGAAAGGAAAGGTGCTGAGACTGCTGCCGGGCACAGGGGAATTAGAACCAATCGTTCACGATAATAAAGCTTCAATGCTTGTAGTTTTGGGAAATCAACTACTTCATGCCTGGAGAACATCGTCTCAAATCTTGGCCCTCATTGTTAAGGAGCAGAATCATGCAGTTAAGGAAAGTTGGCCAGATACTGTGAAGGAGCTGCTTAAGAAATACGCAGATCTCGGACCTATCGAACTCCCAGCAGAGCTACCTCCCTTGAGAAACATTCAGCACAACATTGACTTAATACCGGGATCAACAATACCGAACCTGCCACATTACAGGTTGTGCCCGAAGGAGCAGAAGATTCTACAGCAAATTGTAGAGGAACTGTTGGAGAAACAGCTAATTCAACACAGTCTGAGTCCGTGTGCTGTTCCGGCCTTGTTGGTACCTAAGAAAGACGGAAGCTGGCGCATGTGTGTAGATAGCAGGGCAGTGAACAAGATTACGGTTAAATTCAGGTTCCCCATGCAAAGGAATGAAGAAATGCTGGAAAGGCTAGCCGGGTCCCAAATTTTCTCTAAATTGGACCTAAGAAGTGGGTATCATCAGATAAGGATTAGACCCGGAGACGAATGGAAGACAACGTTTAAAACGCGAGAAGGACTTTATGAGTGGCGTGTAATGCCATTCGGATTGTGCAACGCTCCAGCTACTTTCATGAGATTAATGAATGAAGTCCTCAAGCCATTTTTGAATAAAATATGTGTGGCATACTTTGATGATGTGCTGGTATTTAGTTCTAACTTGGAGGAGCATTTGCAGCACCTTGAACAAATATTTGAGGCCTTTCGACAACACAAATTGTATCTAAATTTATCGAAGTGTGAATTTGCCACGGAGGCTGTATACTTCCTAGGATTTAAAATTTGGTCGGCGGGAGTTTGTGCAGATCCTAGGAAAGTAGAAGCCATAGTCGGCTGGCCTACACCTAAATCCTTCACCGACATAAGAAGCTTCCATAGTTTGGCGAATTTCTACAAGAAATTTATAAGGGGCTTTAGTGTCATCCTTGCTCCTTTGACAGATGTGTTGAAACAGAAGCAATTCGTGTGGGGAAGTGATCAAGAGCCTAGTTTTGAAGCAATAAAGTCAGCTGTTTCTTCTGCTCCGGTATTAGCCTTACCAAGAGACGGATGCTTCTACGGTGGGTATTGGGGCTGTGTTAACTCAAGAGGGCAGGCCCATCGAATTCTTCAGTGAGAAATTATGCCCAGCACGACAACGATGGTCTGTTTACGAACAGGAATTGTATGCGGTAATTCGAGCATTAAAACAGTGGGAGCACTACTTGTTGCACCAGGACTTCATTTTATGTAGTGATCATAAGGCACTACAATATATAAACACTCAGAAAAATATCAATCGTATGCATGCGCGATGGATATTATTTCTATAGAAATTTACATTTGTATTAAAACACAAGAGCGGCGCCCAAAATCGAGTTGCCGATGCACTAAGCCGCCGATCCGCCCTTATTACTCAGTTGCAGACAGAGTTTTCTGGATTAGAATTGCTTCAAGATTTATACCCAGAGGACAAAGACTTCGGTCAGCACTGGCGCCAGTGTATTCACAAGGAATCCAGTGATGATTACAACTTGAGGCACGGGTTCTTGTTTAAGGGAAACCTTCTTTGTATACCACAATCATCATGGAGGCAGCGAATAATTCAGGAAGTTCATGGAGGAGGGTTAGCTGCTCATGCGGGACGGGACAAAACGCTGGATCAGCTACAAAGCAAATTCTACTGGCCTCACATGAGAAGAGATGTCAGCAAGTATGTAGATCGCTGCTCAATTTGTCAAATGTATAAGGGAGGAGGACAGAACACTGGACTTTATCAGTCGTTACCAATACCCGAATCTATATGGGAAGATTTAAGCCTGGACTTCATTCTCGGATTACCCCGCACCAAGCGAGGAAACGACTCGATTATGGTCGTTGTGGACCGCTTCTCCAAAATGTCTCACTTTGTCACCTGCAAGAAAACGTTTGACGCACAGAATGTTGCTAAACTATTTTTTAGGGAGATCGTCAGACTCCATGGAGTATCTCGAAGTCTCACCTCAGATCGGGATGTGAAATTTATCAGTCACCTTTGGCGGGAGCTGTGGAAAAGGTTCAAGACGCAAGTTCAACTGAGTTCGTCATATCATCCCCAAACGGATGGGCAGACGGAGGTCGTTAATAGAACTCTGGGAAACCTTTTGCGCTATTTAGTACAAGAGCAGCCAACTTTATGGGATGAAGTGCTATGCCAAGCAGAGTTTGTATTCAACGCCATGACGAACAGGTCTACGGGTATGTCTCCATTTGAAATTGTATACACTAAAACACCAAATACTGTGTTAGATGTTGCAGCAATTCCGAACTGTAAGAGCAAGGCCGCAGCTGCGATGGTAGATCAATTTGCGGAGCTACTAGCCAAGGTGCGCTCAAAACTGGAAGAGTCCAATGCCAAATACAAACGGGATGCAGATTGTCACAAGCGAAGGCAGGTATTCAAACCAGGTGATCTTTTGTGGGTGCGGATGAAGAAGGAAAGATTGCCAGCCGGGGCATACAGCAAACTCGGTCAAAGGAAATTCGGCCCATTTCCAGTCCTTCGTCGAATTAACGATAATGCCTATATCGTTCAGCTACCTGCGGAATTCAACACACCAAATACTTTCAACGTTGCAGATTTATACCACTATCACCCAAAGGATGATGATCTGGTCGAACCAACGACAGGGCTGCAACTTTTTGGAGAGGGGACATATGATGCGGAGCATCGTTGATACGGTGTTATGCAGGAACATTTTATCAAGCCATGTGCATTGGCTGTGGCTGTTAGGGACGTTCTCCACTTTCCCTCGTTTACTTTATTTCTGTTTTTAGGCCGTTGGCATATGAGCCAACTATAGTTTCTTTTTACAGATATATTATACCGTAGCTTCCATATTACCACGGGAATAGCCGTGGTTCATCAGTTCTTGCATTTTAACAAAGTTTCTAGTAGTTCTGCTACTATTCCATTGCCTAGCAATTTTCTCTGTTTTTCCAGCTAACATTTCTGTGCAGATTACCTACATCAATACTGAAAAAAATTATTAGATAATTTGAAGCTAATGATATCATTATGTTAAATATTAAATATTGACATGATATTGTTAATGCTGAATTTTATTGATTAACATTTGAATGTGCTCGTAAATAATAATACAAATGTATGCATTTTGATTATATAATTTGGTTTAGCATTATTTTAAAATAATTTAAATTACTCTTTTGATTTTTTTGTTTGATGGTTTGAACTCATGATTACAATTTAGAAATACACTTCCTTATTTAGGGCAATTTATAGAGAAGTGCATGAGTATCTTAAGCACTATACTTAGGGGTGTTAATTTCAGGTAATGGGTCGGGTTTGGGTTGAACCTGAAATTGATCCGGCGCTATTCGGGTCAACCCGAACCCGACTCGTTTTTGAAAACAGGTCGGTTTTTTGGACTTGAACCTGACCCGCTTCGGCTCATGGTCAACCCGACACGACCCGAATGACCTTATGCCAACAAAAAATGCTTGTTTTCGGGTCCAAAAAATGAGTAAATATCTCTTTTCGTGTCCAAAACGGGTCATTCTCGGGTTGTTGGGTCAAAAATGGATTTTCGGGTAAAAAATGTGTCAGTTTAGGGTCAATTTTGGGTCAAAAAACCCGAACCCGATCTAATTTTTGAAACGGGTCAAATTGTTGAACCCGACTGTTCCGAGTTCGGGTTGACCCTATTCCAAAATTTTTGGGTCGGATTCGAGTCGAATTTTCGGGTCATGTCAAATATGTACACCCCTAACTATACTATACTAAATATAAAGAGGCTGGTTTCATCAATATTCAATTGTGAAACACTTTTTTGAGACATAAGAGCAAGCAGTCCAATTATGTTGTGTTAATGGATTTTGTGATTGTATTCAATCATATCAAAGCTTTTGCATGTTGTGTTATAGTTGTGATCATACTCACTTTGTTGTGGTAAGAACATTGTAATTAATTTGATTTAATGTAATGCGGAATTAGTATTATGCAACGATGTAATGTAGCTCATTGTGATGTGTTATAGCTTTTGGATTATACTATATTATGTTTATCTTATAATATGTTGTCTTATAGTTATTGCATTGGCACTATTTGAAACTTATTCAAATCATTTTAAGCATTGTTTAACTCAATATAATCATGTTCTAAACTTATGCTTATAAATCTTATTCAAACCATATCGAAATAGTATTCAAATTTAGTATAAATTCTTTTTAGGGAAATTTACATACATACCACTTTATAACATCCTATTTACATATCTAACACCTAAAACTTTAATATTACATGCATACCACCCTATATTATTCTAATATCAAATATACCACTTATATTTCTTTCATATCACTCATATATTTCATTTCTACCACTCATATTTGATATGAAAATGAACTATGGATGGTATTTATGTAATATTAAAGTTTTAGGTGTTAAATATGTAAATAGAATAGTATTAAGTGGTATGTATGTAAATTTCCCTTCTTTTAATAATGTTTGAACTTATCTTTGAAATAGAACGTATGGTTTAAATATAGTTCGAATAAGACTCAAATTTTCTCACAGATGATATCAACCTTGACCAAGTATTATTTGAATCTTATATAAATTATTTTTGAATCAATTTTAGTTAGTACAGACTTAAAATACGTACTCTACGGTTAAAAGAAGAGTATTTTAATTTGGTATAGAGAAAATTTTCATGTATATTTTCTCAAGAAATGAAACATATGACATTTTTTTTTTTCAATTTTTGCTATTATCAGGCATTTAAAGTCAAATTTTCCTAACAATTTAACATGTGGCATGTAAAATTTTAGATATTTTCAAAATGTGATGAAACGTGTTAAATGTAACTTGTATATTGAAAATCACAATCAATGATATAATATTTAGATTAACAATTATTTAAATTATCATATATAAATTCAAATTGAAAAAAAAAAAGTTATACTCCTCTAAAAAGAAAAAAAAATCAAGTGCAGGCACATAGCGTATGTAAGGGGAAGAGAGAAAGAATTATAGGACAATTTTTTTTAGAAGAATATGATATATGATCCTAAAAAATGTTATATCCTTTATCATATCGTCGGTATCTTAAATAGCTTACTCTTTTTTAACTCCCAATATTGTATTTAATTTTTTGAGATTTACTTTAAATCAGAACCAATTATGCTTATTCATGAATTATATAAAATCTTAACCTTCCTTTTTAACTCACACTTGAATCTTAACCATTTAAGTGTAAGCACAATCAAACTAATATATGCATGCATAGATATAAATTATACTTTACATAATAAAATCATATCAAATTATTTAAATGGATCAAATATATAACAAATCAAAAGTTACATAGCAAAAACTTACAAAATTAGGAAAAAATATATATTTTTATAGGTCTAGCATAGATAAAATTCATAGAAATCAAAATCATCAAACACAAAAGTAAGAGAATTGTCACATAAAATGACAAGGACATTTTTTATAAAAAAGTAACATAATCCCACCTCGGCCGCCCACTAGCACAGATACACATTATAACAGTACTTCACATCTTACTTTTCAATGCATTTCATTAATTAAAACATAATTGGATTGAATTAAAAAATTACTAAAATGTTGTAATGGTAGACAAAAAAAAAATTACTGAGCAAAAATTTATAATTTTAAAATATAACCAAATTATTAGAGATTGTATAAAACATCATTTGGAAGTTTTAACTGAATTAAAATACTATTTTTAGATACAGTTTAAACTAATATGTTGCAATTATCAGAGGTGTTCGTCCACAAATTAGTAATAATTGCGAATATAATGAACAACCAACTTGCAAATCCAGTCGCAAATAAATAGTGATCAATTATATATATATATATATATATATATATATATATATATATATATATATATATATATATATATATATATATATATATATATATATATATATATATATATATATATATATATATATATATAAAAGCACTGAGACTATATAATATGATGTAGGAGAAAAATGATCATATTGTGATATTGATCTTCTAATTTTCTCTACAACAACAACAACATCAAGTCTTTATCCCACTACGTGGGGTCGGCTACATGGATCTTTTTTCTCCATTATGTCCTAATTTTCTCTCAATTATAAAAATATTTTTCAACTATACAAAAGTACCAATTTAGTCCCGTAACTCTTTAAATGGGGATCAAAACAATCATTTTGTCATATCATTTAAGTTTCTATTTAAAAATTTAATGGATTAAAATAAGAGTTTTATATAGTCGGGGATTATTTTGATCCTTATCTCTATGATATAATGATCTATTTTCAGGCAAATGTCCTTAGGTCAATATTATTTTCAGAAGGCATTTATGAAAATCTAAGAAATAGATCAATGGTCTGATTTCTTAAGTTTGGTTTTTCCCAAATGACATTTCTTCATTTAATTGTGTTTTTCTTTAACAGGGGTTTATTCTGTTTGTACAGGTTTAGATCCTTCCAAGGCTGCTTCAAGATTGTTGTCTATCGGCAAGTTAATCAATCAGGCAGTAAAGGATGCTTGCTCTGTGTGGTTTGACTTCCGTGGAGATTGCATTACACTATATGGGTCGGTCAATGCATAACTGGATTGAACTCATTGATCATCTTCTAAGTCGACAGTTATAGTTCAAATTAGGGCCTTTTTGGATTCCAAGAAGGATTTAGTAGATCCTATTAATCTGGATTTACTGTATCCTGAGGATATTAAAATGTGAAGTGATGGTGAAATAGATGGGGATATTATTAGTAGAATTCAAGTTGGATGTTTGAAGTTGAGGAATGCAATGGGCTTGTTGTGTGATAGAAAAGTTCCCTTTAAACTTAAGAGAAAATTCTATAAGATAGTGCTGAGACCTGCAATGCTTTATGGAGCAGAATGTTTGTCATTAAAAGATAAGCATAAAGTTAAGTGTTGCAGAGATGAGAATGGCAAGGTGGATGAGTGGCTTTACTCTAAGAGACATGATACCAAATATGCATATTCATGAAAAGACTAGAGTAGCTCTAGTGGAAGACAAGATTAGAGAGAGCCGCCTTAGATGATTTGGTCACATAAAATGGCGGCCTTCCAATCATCCAGTTAGGGGAGTAGATGTATTAGTTTTGTCTTGTGTTAAGAAAGGTAGAGGCAGACCTAAAATGACTGGATTAGAAAATAGTAGAAATGATCATTCTTTATAAATTTAAATGAGAATTTGATTTTTCACATGACATAATGAAGAAAAAAGATTCTTGTAGCCGACGGATAAAGGCTTAAAGTTGTTGTGGTAGTAGTATTATCAAAAAGCTGGTTCTCTTTCCCATGAGATGTACTATTACTGTAACCTTTCCCACTGCTTGGCACCAATTGCCCAATTCCTGGACTGCTTTTCCAACCAATACAGTGTGGGGTATACTTGAATGCCCGTTCCAACAAGATCAGTCAAGCGTACATTTTTTGTCTCCTTAATCATGAAACTGTTCCAAGCGAGAGATTAACCCTTGAAAAGGAAAATAAACCATGAATTTCATGGTACCGTTATGGGCTTATAGTCAATACAAATACATGCCTGAACACTGGCATTTCCATGAGAGAAAATTGATAGTTTTGTATTGTTTGACAACTGCTGAGTAAATATACCATACCACCAACCTAAATCATAGCTTCTGCTGGTTTATCTTTACCATTTTGTTTTGGAGACTTAGAACTATTTGCCTAATTTATGACACTCTGTGATTTCCGCCATGGTTCTGCGAAAATCTTCCATTTTCATAAGATTTTCTTGACTGTGACTCAGGAGGTCTAATAATGTATGTATATTGGACCTTTTGAGACAATTATAGATCCTGGAAGACAATTCTAATTGGTCAATGAAATTCTTTTTTTTTTTTTTTTAAATTAGTGAATCTGTCTTGAAAGGAAAAAAAAGGGGTAGATTCCATTTGTTTTCATTTTTCTTGAAATTCATGCCCTCTTCCTCTGCATGTAGAAAAGGAATCAATAAATCAACCAAATTAAGAGTGCTGCAGAAATTTGAGACCGAAACTAGTAAGAAGTTTATATATTTCTCAAAGACAATGGCTTTTATGTACGGTTTATATGCTTCTCAACATAGCTTATGAGGAGAATGAATACTTTATTTAGACAAACTTGTAAGATAAAACATGTAACAATTGTTTTTCCAATATGTTCTTTTTTCTGCCATACTTCCTGCAGAAAATTTCAACAAGAGTGTGTTTTGTCCTACCATTTGAGGTAGAAGATGTCATTTATGTGTTGCAGAGGCATTTTCACACGAAGCAGCTTACTCTTTTGCTTGGTCTGGTACGTGGGTGGTTTTCTTGGAATTGGAATCAAAACCATCAATTTTAAATAATTTTCAATGCCACTTCTACTACCTAGATGAGATTATATGCAAAATAAAACTTTGAGTATAAATTCAAGCCTTCATTTGTATATGAAGAAGCCGAATGTATTGCTAACTGAGAACTGTTTGGTAATGTGAAGTTACCACTTTGGTTGCATGAAAACCATATATCTTCATCTGAAACATCTGAAACACATTTAACATCAGAAACAACCTGAAAATTTGGGTAAATATGGTGTATCTGTCATAGTAAGTTGTGAATACTTTCATTAAACTTGGCTAATCTAGAAGAAAATTTGGTATTCCAGATCTGTTAATTCTGTTTAAATAATTCAAAACCAGAGTAATATAAAGTACATGATCATATTCCTGTGAGACTAACAGCGACTGTAACAACTAAAGTTTCATGGTGGTTTCCTTTATCTTCAGGCTTGAAGATTCCGCTTACTATTGCATCCTTCTTCACCTTCTCAATCTCTTCAAAAGCATAGCATACATGAGCTCATTCCATGCGTCAGGGACCCCGGGAAGGCACCAGTGGCTACAATCCTGGCTCTTCACTACCCTTTGCTTCGTCTCTGGGAAGCGGTACATGGAAGGATGCGCTTCCTTCCTGTAATCTGTCATTCTTGTTATGTTAAGATAGAGAACAGGTGTCTTCATCTTCGATATGACCAACTCGAGTATGTTCAAGAGGTTTGGGTATTTTGCCAGATGCTTGTCGTCGAGGATTGGTAAAGTCTCTCCATCACAGCTGCCACCAGAGTTCCATTGCCCACCTCTGGAAGATGAACCAACAGTGAATTTATCAGACTCTTAGCAGAATTTCAGAGAGACAAAAATAAATAAATAAATAAATAAATAAATATATATATATATATATATATATAACCCAAGATGCTGGCGAAGGAGGGGTGACCCGGTGACAGATACAACACGCGAGCTGCAAAAACTAGCAGCCCACGCATAACCCAAGAACTCCTTGGGAGGGGGATCACCACCTAAAATTATTTCAGGATACAGGTGAAATTATTTCAGGATACATAAATCCAAACAACTAAGTAAAAGAACTCAAATATTATTCCTCTGCTATTCTCCCCTATTACATGTATTGACTTTATAGACAAATGTAGCAACATAATAGACTACACCAAACATAATGAACAACCATATATAATTAAACTAGTTTGAAGTTTAACAGGATTAAGCAGCTCTTCTCCGGCCTCATTCTGCCTAGGGAGGAGGAACTTCAGACTAGTAGTAAGATGTTCGATCGGCCACCATAAGAAGGCGGATATGGTTGGCTAAACCGGTCTGGATAAATCCACCTGATGTCATTGAGTTTGCCTCAAAATCTAAAAACAGGTGAGGGTAGAAGAGAATGGAAATCAAAAGGATGCCAAATATTATTTGGGGGAAGCCATAGCTAAATTCCTTCTCCATAGGCTCTAATGACTCATTAAAACACCTAAGAACAAGTTGATAAACCTAGTCTCTAATACCCACATAGAGACTAAAATTAACAGATTTTAACGTCTTTTGGTGTAGTTACCTGAAGTGAGACCATGAGTAACCCCTAAAGAAGACTGTGGTGCGGTTAGAGTCAATATGCTCATCCAGCCACCGACCCCAGGTCGTCAAGGCTTTGTGATAAGCGTCATCAGCACTGAGCTTTCTATGAACATAGTCACCTTCCTGGTAGAAGTCCTCCCTGCAATTCTCAATATTCTTCATCAACTAATAAAATTTACATAGAGGTAATTAGGGAGGAGATTTAGGTTTCATTTGGGACGGCTTTTTTATATTACTGCTTCTTAAAACAATTTTTTAGACAAAAAATATATTTTTTGTACTTAAAAGCTACTTTAAGAAACAGTAAAAAAGCCGTCCCAAACGAAATCTTAGATTTAGACATGACTTACCCTTTAGAAGTCTTCTCATGCGTCCACCAGTGAGCTGTGTTGAATATAATCACATCTGCTGTTTTATACATGGAAGAAGTTTTGCCCATTATATCAAGCCGAAGAGTCTCCTTTCGAGTGCCATCTGAGCTCCAAATCTCCCATTCTTGAACTAGAAATGGTGCTCGAAAGAATTCAATTGTGCAATTGTACTCCTGTCAGAATATGCTATATTCAGTTAAAATTTCGCTAACTGGAAGAACTAATAAAGCAATTTTAGTGCTGACAGTGAATCTGTAAGCATAGTAGTTCTCATTTCTGAATTCATTCTTGCCCGTTATGTCATATACTCCATTTTTGTTGTTCAAAGAATTTCTCAGGATGCAGACCAGTGATTCCCACATGTTTCGGTTCAGCGAGTCGCCAACGAAAGCAAGTCTCTTCAGTATCTCAAGCAGGTTTCTTCCTTCCAACCTGAAAAACAGACGACTTTTTCTAAAAATAAATATGCAATGTTAAAAAATTGTCTTACAAAGATTATTTCTAGCTGCGCTGAGAAAGGAAATGAAGGAAATATTTTACAGAAATTATCGATTCATTTATCTTAACCGTTAAAATTCTCAAGCTCAGTAATTCCTGATCAGTCAGGCATCAATATATATAACGGCGCAAAAATCTGCGGCTTTGGGTTCATTAATTTCTGGCTGTTTTAGCCGCCGGAAAATGACCTTCGATTTGCCTTTCCTACGCGGTTTATTCAAGCGTTTATAAACCGCCCAAAAACATATCTAAACTGTCGGTAATAGTGATACAGCATTGGATGGATTTGATAGCAAATAAATTACTAATTTTTGAATTTCTCAAAATAGATTCTTTCTTGTTGTTTCTCTTTCACTTATCAATTCATCATTATGATTAACTTTTTATAGACCTGGAGCATTTTTATGCTAATATCAACTTCGCATTGTAAAAGCATTTGTTACCATTGATAAATATAAATAGTATGAAGTAATGAGTGCTTTAAAGCTGTACTTTTTAAAATGTTTATATTAAGCCTTTAGTTGATGAATCATGATTCTTGGAACCAACTCAGCTAAGCATATTTAACAAAAAAATCTTAAACAGAAAAAAAAATTAAAGAGAAACTACTAATCTGGTGCACTGCACGCAAAGGATTTCTTATAGAAATAAGAAACCAAAAGGAATAACATTATTATCAGTCATTTTTACATTGAGAACCATGTTTAGAAATGCTATCATTTTTAGAGAATTACAACAAATAAAGGAATTTTTCATAATAATTTGTTTAATGAATTCCATATAGGATATCAGTACAGTTGCCAAAGCCTGACTTTTGCTAACAGGAAACGCATTAATCTGGAAGAAGAAGAAGAAGAAGACGAAGAAGCAGCGCTTCAATCATCAATGTTGACAAAAATCCAATCAAAAAATTCTTATAAATAATATGTTTATATTATAGTTTCCGTTTGTGAATTATAAGAATAAAGTTTTAATAATTGAAGATTTTCTTCTTCTTTTTTGCGATTAATTCAGGATCAATATTCATTCAAATCAAAGCGGGGAGAGAGGATTAAAATCTGGAACCTGGGCATGGAACAAGCCTTAGGCTGCCACCGTAGCCTGGTGTAGTTTAAATCCGGTCGTCCATTCTTAAAGCAGTTAAAAGCCTCTTCAACAAACGGGCAAGACCCTGCCTCATACAAAGGCATCGTCTCTCCATCCTCCACCCATCTCCCATCAAACAGATCACAATGATACTTATCATTACTGCTTCTCCTCCTTCTTTCTCCCCATCCCTTCTTCATCTTCCCCTTATTCTTAGCCGACCTTCGAAGCTCTTCGTCACTGGTCAGCGTCGGGGAAGAAGAAGATGAGACCATGAGGTTGGCGTTGAGATCAATGGAAGTGGAAGTAGTAATACATGAAGAGGAGGAGAAGTTGGTCATGAGAGGGAGAGGAGTTTGTTGGAGAACAATTATCTTAGTGGAAGGGTAACGGGCGGTGCATATGAAGAAGAAAGTGGTGAGGACTGTGATGAACGTTAGAGATATTTGGAAGTAGGTGACTCCTTGCAACATGCAGTTCTTGCTCAGTTTCTTAACTTCATTTGAAGACGCCATGGGAGAGGGAGAGAGAGAGAGAGAGAGAGAGAGTCTGTGGGAACCGCTTCTATATGAACACAAATGTGAGGGGCATGAACATGAAAGAGCACGTTATTTCCAATTTTTTTGGTTAAGTTATGTGAAAAACTCCGGATTGGTGTGATATTACTGAGGAGAAGTCTTTATTGGAGGAATTGTTTACCCCAAATTTGTCGTGTCACGAGAAAATTCATATTAAACATAAAATTAGTTTAAATTGAAAATGTATATAATTAAATTTAGAAAAATTTAGAGTTAAACCGAACATTTTGATAAGACATATTTAATAATATAAAAAGTGATTCGGTTTAAGTACAAATAAACCCAAATAAATTACTCGATGCAAACTTGAAATTTCATGATATTAGTTGAATGACCAAATGATTTTCAAATCTTGCATTCTTATAATCAAAACGAGATACTCGAAGAGAAGAATTCACTAAACCTAAAATCACTCAACTAACTCTGATATCATTAAAGCATTTAAGGATTAAATCAATGATAAACAAACTAAAGCACTTAAGGAGTAGAATTTTGATATAACACTACTCTCCGTGGCCTATTGGTTGAGACATCTTATTATTATTTTTTTCTAGAATTTTGATATATTTATCAAAATGTTACTCGGAAAATTTATAAATGGATTTCATTCTTGATTGGATTGTCAATTCGAGTCGACGGGTAAGGTTTAGTTCTGACTAGTCGAACCTGTTTGATCTAAATCAAAATCATTTATTATGTGAACCAAATTTTGACTTGAGCTAGCCCTTTTCATTAAAAATTTTTCCTAGCTAGATCTTGATCCATTCAACCTCAATATATGAATTATGCAATTTTTTTATATTAACACACCCCAATTAATTTGAGCACGACCCATTTTACCCAATTACAACCCGTTTAATTTAAATACAATCAATATAATGTTAAGGCAACTAACTCATCATCGGTTAAAAGTGTTTTCCCTGTTATTGTATGCTGTACATTTTTATATATACACCTCACTGTACTCTGTAATTAAGATGATTGAATACAATATTTTGGTTTCTCGTTCCCATGCTTTCTATCACTACAGGAAAAACGCCAAATACCGGCGATTTTTTCCAGCGGTAAGGAAGGCAAAACCAGCGGTTTTTGAACGGCCGAAAATGTTGGCGTAGAAAGGCACTACAGGTATACCTTGCTTGCTCTCTCTGTTCCGTCTCCTCACAGGATATCTCTCTTCCATTCTAGCATTTCCACATGGTATCAGAGCTAAAAAGCTCTGCAGCGCCTTCTTGAGCTCTCATGGCCGGAGAAGAATCCGCCGGCTCTCACCGGGACACCTGTTTGATCAAAAAAAATAGTTTTGAAAAAGTATTAATTTTTCTTTGGGAAAGTTAAAAAATTGAATTTTAGTTTTGGAATCGAACACGATATTAAGAACGATATATCATCTCAAAAGGAGAGAATATCATTCAATAATTGGTTCAGATTACAAAACTTTAACTTTATCCTTATTATCGTAGTCAAACTTAAGAAAGAATCACATTTGACCCCGAAGGATCAAAATGGAATTTAATCGAATGTTTGACTATGCTAATATGGATTAAAGATCATTAATTTCTTAATCAAAACCACGATAATAATTGGTATATCTCTCCGAAGAGAGAAGATAGCAATCATTATCGATCATTTGAAAATGATGATAATGATCGTCGGGTTTGATTATCCCAAAGAAAATTAATTGAAGTTTTTGAAAAATTATTGGTTTTGAAAATAAGTTCTGGGTTTTTAGATCTCCTACGAGCGCAAGTCCTCGTAGTTTGAGTTTGCTTAAATATTTAAGTCTCCTAAAGCCCTTAAGAGGTTGTGTTGACTATGTTGACCAGTCAACCAGTCAATGAGGTGAATGATGTGGACTAGGAGAATGTCATGGGTGGTGGTGAGGGCCATTCCAAAGTTTGTGTAGGTCATTTGGGTTAAGAGGGCTTAATGGGCCCTTAATGGGCCATAAAGCCAAAATTGTTTGACTTGGTCAACCAGCTAGGTCCAGGGTCTAGAAATGGATTCAACAAATTTAAAATAACATTTTGAGTTTATTGGATGTGGTTATATGGTTTGAAAAGGTCAATTTGGTCAAAATGCCGATTTTGACCTTAAAGAGCCTATTTTGGTCAACCTAGGTTGACCCAGGGTCTAAAAATGGGCTCAATCAATTTAAAATGACATTTGGCGACCAATATAAGTTGTTTCATGGCTCAAAGAGGTCATTTGGGTCAAAACACCTGTTTGGACCCTTAAAGGGCCTCTTAGGTCAACTCAGTTGACTTGGTCAACCAGGTTGACCTAGGGCCTGAGAATGGGTTCGACAGGTTGGGTTTGATATTTGAAACTTACTGGAAGTGGTTGCGTTCAATTCGAAGTTCATCTGGTTTGAAATCCCTATTTGAACCCCAAAGGGGTATTTTGGTCATTTTGACCCCTGGTCAACTAGGGGTCAAAATAGGTTTAGAAAAATGCAGTTTAATGTTCACTGAATCATAATCAAGGGTCTGGAGGTGATTATAGGCTTTGGAGAAAGCTCTAAGATCAAAATCTTCTTAATGGCAAGTCCAGCGGCACGGGCTGTAAATATTTGAAGGTTTTGCAACCTTTGGATTTTGATTAAGTTTCTGGGGTTAGAGACCTCAGAATGGGATCAAATTTGGAGGGTTGCCTCCAGAGACATGTCCCATCAGTATTCAACTGACAGACCCTAAATCAGAGGTCATTTAATAGAGTTTCGAAGTGTTTGAAAATTCATTGGAAAAGGCCTTTAGGACAAGGCTTCTAGACTTTGGATTTGAGTCTGGATTTTGGAATTGATCTGGATTTTGAGTTTGATTGATTAAGTTTGAGTATCCAAATCATCTATAATCATTTTGGTGATCATTAATGACTGGATAGGATCAGAGCTAACTCACAGGTAGGATCAATACCTAAACTGGAGTTTGAGTTCTGAACTGGGTTGGATTTTAGATTTTCATTGAGGCTTGAATTGAATTTAGATCTGGATTGACTTGGATCAGGATCGATCTGGAATCTGGATGGATCCTTAATGACCTCATACAAAAATGAGGTCAACAACACCTTTACGATCTCAAACAGTAAAGAAACAGATCTTCTTATCCCACCACATCTCAAGTTCTCGATATCCAACATTAAGAATATTGTTCCCACCACTCTTACTACCGAGAACTACTCGATTTGGAGGCTCCAACTGTTCCAACATTTCTCTACGAACAACTACGGTGAGCATCTCATCAGTCAGGCTGAATGTCCACCGGAACCTGAAGAATCCGAGCACTCTCGCTGGGTTCTCATAGATCGTAATCTCGTATCAGCACTTCTTTCCACAATCTATCCTTCCATTCTTCCATATGTCATCACGCTCTGCACCTCTTATGACGTCTGGACAATCTTGGAATGCAGACTTCAACCCACAAATAGATCCATGGTTATACAACTCAAGAATGAGCTTCATCAGATGCAGATGAGGGATCGCACTATGCATCAGTATCTTGATGAAATCAAGATGATAGTGGACAACATTGCGGCGGCCGGATCAACCGTGGACACGGAATGAATAGTTCTTTATATCCTTAACGGGCTACCGGCTACCTACAACTCTTTCAAGATGGCAATTCGCACGTCTCTTCAACCCATAAATCTTGACGATTTGTACTCTCTGTTGAGTAGTGAGGAAATAAACATACATCACCAACAGCTCCAAGAATGCCAGCATTCTGATTCTACGGCATTATTCACGAATCGCTCGGCCAACTACAGAGGTAAATCAACAAAAAATAGCGGCAGACCAAGCTATCGCCCGTCGCCTAACGAGCGGCAACCTCCCGCAGATCCTCCAGCACCACCACAAAATCAAAATCCGCGACCTTAATGTCAAATTTGCTGGAAGACGGGCCACTCGGCGATCAATTGCCGGTATAGGTGCAACCTAAGCTATGCACCTCCTACCAATCCGCGGGCACTTACGGCACGACAATAACACGCAGCCACCAATGATTGGATCTTGGACTCGGGAGCATCATCTCATCTCACTACTGATGCCAATAATCTTCAGCATTCGACCCCCTACAATAGCTTTGACTCGGTCTCTATAGCCAATGGAAGCAATATTTCTATTAAGAACTCAGGACAAGGACTGCTACCTTTACCCGAGTCCAACAGTAAGCTCAATCTGAAAAAGATTTTACATGTTCCGTCCCTCTCCCACAATATTTTATCTGTTTCGCATTTAACGTATGATAATAATGTTTCCGTTTCTTTCACTGCTAACGAATTCGTTATTAAGAATCTTCAGGACAATCAGGCGCTTCTCCGAGGTCCAATTCGCAATGGACTGTATCACATCAGGGCTCCTACCAACCATAAAGAAGCCGCCCTTCACACGGTCAGCACGCCCAAGATCCCCTGGCACGAACGTCTTAGACACCCGCACATTCACAAGATCCAACTTCTGTCCAAATGCATTTCAAATATTTCCTTAGGCTTTCCTACTTCTATCTGCATTTCTTGTAACATGTCTAAGCATCATAAATGTTCTTTTTCTAATAGTATGTTTGTGTGCAATAAACCATTTCAGTTAGTCCATTCGGACGTCTGGGGGCCGGCTCCCTCGCTATCGCTTAATGGTTTTCGGTTCTATGTAATTTTCATAGATGATTACACACGACATTCATGGCTGTACTTACTCCATTCAAAGAATGGAGTCTTTACTAAATTTCAACATCTATGTGCTCTCATTAATAATCAATTTAACTATAAAATACAAACCTTGCGGTTAGACGACGGAGGCGAATTCACCAGTTAGGATTTTCGAAATTATCTTGCGCAACAGGGTATTACTCATCAAATTAGTTGCCCACACACACCAGAACAGAACGGCACCGCGGAGAGGAAACATAGACATCTGATCGAGCTCACCCGGACTCTCCTTCACGCAGCCAGTCTTCCGGCTTCATGGCAATCAGGCATCCTATGATCATCTGCGCACGTTTGGTTGTCTCTGCTTTCCGTGGACCAAACCTTACGCGCCTAACAAACTCTCCCCCCCCCCCCCCCCCGCTCTCAACAACGCATCTTCTTAGGATACTCCACCCAGCACAAGGGCTATAGATGTTTCGACATAATTCACAATAGGATATACATCTCGCGGCATGTGGTGTTTCACGAACACGTGTTTCCCTACTCCACAATCGCGGCACATCAGCCTACTCAGGTACAGTCCAAACCAATATTCCCCTATGTTACTTGTTCCTTCATCCACAATATCATTCAACAATGGAACGTCTGTCATCCCCAAGTCAGTTTCCCAGACCACTCAACAACCATTCCGTACCGATCCACCGTCGTCCCGTGCTCAGAGATCGGAGGCTGTCTCTCAACATGGCTCTCCTCCAGCTCATCCTACCCGTCATCACATGCAGACACATCTTCGCTTCAGCATTTCTAAGACAAAATAGATTTTCACGCTCTCCGAAATACCGTTAGCACAGTCTACCCCTACATCCTACACTGAAGCGGTCAAACATGCAAACTGGCGTAAGGCTATGTCCTTAGAATTCTTAGCCTTGCAGACACAAGGCACCTGGACCCTCGTGCCAGCCCCGCTCGATAAGTCGATACTGGGCAGCAAATGGACCTTCAAGACGAAGATTAATCCAGACGGAGAAGTCACTAATTACAAAGCCAGACTCGTGGCACAAGGATGCTCACAAGAATTCGGCATCAACTTCACCGAGTCCTTTAGTCCGATTGCAAAAATGGTAACAATACGAATGCTTATTAATGTTGCATTAACTAACAATTGGTCAATCAAACAGCTGGTTGTCTCGAACACATTTCTCCACGGTGATTTAAACGATGAAGTATACATGAAACAACCGTGAGGTTTTGAGGACAATCAATACCCGAAGCACGTCTGTAAGCTTCGGAAGTCCATCTACGGCCTTAAACAGTCTCCGAGGCAATGGTTCCACAAGCTCACATGGTTCCTACAGAATCTAGGCTTTCAATTCAGTACGGCGGATCTGTCCCTCCTCATATTCAACCAGCACAGCATCAAATTGTTCATCCTCATATACGTCGATGATATCTTGATCACCGGGAACAACACTGTCAAGATGACCGAAACGTTGCAGCACCTTCGCTCGGCGTTCAGCCTCAAACAGCTTGGAGACATTTCCCTATACCTGGGCATTCAGGTTATTAAAAATACCTCAGGCTACTTCTTGACTCAATCACACTACGCACAAAATCTTCTTCAAACTGCAGGTTTCGCCGATTGCAAGCCGTCACCGTCTCCAGCTTCGCCTCGCATGCCCAATAATCCAGATGATCAACCTTACTCAGATCCTACACTATTCCGCAAGCTAGCCGGTTCGCTTCAATACCTCTCCATCAAAAGACCGGATATAGCCTTCGCAACCAACTCCATCTACCAACATATGCATCATCCCCGCAACAACGACTTTCAAGCTCTCAAACGCCTGCTGAGATATCTGAACGGGACGCTCACTTTCGATCTTCCGATCAAAATCGGGGCACTCAGTCTCCAATCCTACACGGACGCCGATTGGGCCGCCAACTCTCACGATCGCAAATCAATTTCAGGATTCTGCACATTCCTCGGACCGAACTTAATCTCATGGTCGGTTAAGAAGCAGAACACGGTGGCACGATCGTCGACCGAAGCATAATATAGATCTCTATCCTCGGCAACTTCGAACGTCCTGTGGATTCGTCGCCTAGCCACCGATCTCAGCATTCCGCAAACCGCACCTACAGTCATACACTGCGACAACACTTCAGCTATTGACCTTTCCAACAACCCGGTATTCTACGTAAGGACCAAACATATAGAGATCGATCATCATTTTATCAGCACCCACATTCAACAGGGCAACAATATTTTCATCACTCATATTAACACCATTGATCAGATTGCAGATATCCTCACGAAAACACTTCCAATTAATAAGTTCTTAGATCTACGCTCCAAATTGACCATTCGCTTACCGAATGATCAATTTGAGGGGGACTGTTTGTGATGCCCCAAGATCAAATAGTGAAAGGATTCGTCTGACATTCTGATCGAACTCCATTCCAGTTGCCTTGCTCGTAGGGGTGTCAATTTTTGACACGACACGAAACACGACCCGAACCCGACCCGGAAAAATCCGGGTTCGGGTCAACCCAAACCCGAAACGGGTCGGGTTCGGGTTCATGAAATCAACCCGTTTTAAAAATCGGGTCGGGTTCGGGTTGACCCGCCAACCTGAAATTGACCCGAAAGTGACCCGAAAGTGACACGAAAACTCATTTTTGACCCGAAAACCCGAGATTGACCCGTTTTTGACCCGAAAACCCGAGATTGACCCGATTTTTGACCCAAAAATTAGCAATTTTGGGTCAATTCCGGGTCATTCGTGTCGGGTCAGGTTGACCCGGACCCGAATCGGGTCGGGTTCGGGTCCAGAAACCTGACCCGTTTTTAAAAACGGGTCGGGTTCGGGTTGACCCGAAAAGTGCCGGGTCAGTTTCGGGTTCGACCCGAACCCGACCCGTTGACCCGAATTGACACCCATACTTGCTCGGACCTGAAAATTTAAACCGCATATAATGAGCTTACAAAGCCCAGCAGGTCATCAAAGCCTACAACTGAAATCAAAGCACGGCGATGCTATCAATATGCAGGTCAATATAAAATCAAGTCAATCAATGGTCAATGAGTCTATGCAATGCGGAAATCCATCGTCAATAAAATCAAGTCTGCACAGCGGAAATCAAATCAGCAGTAGAAACATCGATAAATCAATACGTCTCAGCAATCAAATCAATAAGTGCTCCTAGTCAATGTCCAATCAACGTAGTAGTGTCTATCAATCTATACTATCTATACTATCAGGTCAATCTATACTATCTATACTATCAGGTCAATCAACCGTGTCGTCTAATCAATTCATCGAATCTATATCATCTATTCAATCAATATAAATCTATATCATCTATTCAATCAATATAAATCTATATCATCTGTCGAATCAATAAAGAAATTCATAAAGCTCAAAATCAATACTTCAATCAAAGCTCTACAGTCTCTATCTATTGCTATCGATAACATCAATACGGTCATCTAGTCGTCTTACTTAGCGTATCTATCTATAACATCAATATAAAGGAATCATATCAGATCAACTACTTGCAGATCAATCTATCGTGTAATCTTATCAATTAATTCTTCCAGACAATTATCTATAAGCAAGGAAATCCATCGAATAATCGAATCAACTCAATAAATCAACCTCGTCAATTGAAATCAATACAATCAGCTCCAAACAGAAATCTATTCTACGATAAATCAATACCTATCAGGATCTGTCGTATCAATAATATCCATATGTCAATATCATATCTATATCAATGTCTATATCGGTCTCTATCAATCGATACAATCTATACCAATATCAGTATCAATATCTATAAATCAATACGCATAATCCATATCAATGTCGGTGCCGGTATCTATGAATCAATCAAGTCGAGAAAATCAATCGGAAAAGCAATACGGTAAATCAATAAAATCAATAAATCCGTCAAATCAATCAATCAATCAAATACAGTCTATACGATCAAGTCGATAAAATCAGTCGGAAGGATAATACGATAAATCTACAGTAGCAAGTCGAATCAATGCAGTCGAATCAATGCAGAATCAATGGTATCAATGAATCTATGAATCTATGCCGTCCATGTCCATATCAATATCAATAATCAATAGTCAATAGTATCAATGCTCAATGATCAATCAATGAAATCAATCGATGAAATCAATGAACCCGTACGATAAGAAATCAATTCGATAAATCCATCAAATCAATAAATCAATCAGAAATCAATAAATCAATGCAGATCAGGAAATCCAGTCGTACACATGTAAATCCATACAATGGTCTTACTCGACAAGCACAAACACTAGTCATGATCGATAGTGCTGTTGTAGAATCTATATTGCTGTTGTAGATATCCGCACGTTGGTTCTATAAAGAAGAGTCGTCACTCTTTTGCCCGTCGGCCGCCCGTCGGCATATAAAACTCCTTATAACTCCCAATCGTTATAGTGCTGTTGTAGAAATCCATGATCGATGTTTAAAGGAAAGCCCGTCGGCCCACCATCCTGTACAGGTCAATATCTATCTCCAACCAACGTTCAACTAGGTTCCCACTTGTCTTTCAGTATCTTTCAGTATCAATCAATTCGATCAATAGTCAATGCAATAATCGATGCAATAAGCAATAATAAAGAAATATGGAATAATCATATCAATAATCAATAGCATATCAATTCAATCTATCAATCTCGGGAAAATCAGAAATCGTACGAAAATCGGGCAGAGTAACGGCAGTCGGTCAAATTTACACAAAAATCCTGCAAAAAGGCACGAATTCCAAATCTCACCAAATTACAGAAGAATATCGATAACATCAATACAAGACTATTTCCCTATAGAAATCAAATCAAATCAAGTCCCGATAATTTTCTATTCGATTAAAATCACGTAGAATCAATTCCGACCGGTAAAATCTTCGTAGAATACAGTCAAATCGTGTGCAATAATCATATCTATAACATATCAAAAGTTGTGCGGTGAAAGTTGTGCCAATAAGAAATCACGTCGAAAAGTCGATTACGAAAACACAAAACAATTCATAACTCGGTCAAAACTCAATATCTTTGAAAACAGAAGTAGGGTTCGGAGTCCTTACCACGAGATCTTCACTTTTCCCAACAGCAGCGTCGGACGAAAAGCGCTCCGCGGCCTCCAAAACCAGGTATTCCTCTTTTCCCTTTCTCTTTCTCTCTCCTCAAAACAGATATTTTGTTTTAAAAAATATTTTCTCTCTCATCAAAACGAGCTGATTTCTTTAAATCCTTTGTCTGATCGGCCCGGTCGATCGCCAAATCTTCCCGGGACGATCAGACCAGAAAAATCGTCCTGGACGGTTCCCAGAACTATTCTCAGGCCGATATTTTCTACAGTGCCGATCGGCCTGGACGATTTCAAATCGTCCTGGATGATCCTGAGAGGAAAAATCCAAATCAGAGAGGAACAGTAAGGGAACGAGGTCTCGCACTGTTAAGGCAACTGACACGTCACCGGTTAAAAGTGTTTTCCCTGTTATTGTCTGCTGTACATTTCTATATATACACCTCATTGTACTCTGTAATTAAGATGATTGAATACAATATTTTGGTTTCTCATTCCCGTGCTTTCTACCTTGCCCGCTCTCTCTGTTTCGTCTCCTCACAGGAGATCTCTCTTCCATTCTAGCATTTCCACATATAATCCAAACTAAACACGATTAGCTTGAACTCAAATATTAATCAGGTTAATCTCAAGTTTTTGGGTAAACCCAAACCAAATAAAAAAATTTAATCAAGTTAGGGTTTTGGGCCTTAATATATCTGACTCAAAATTTAATCATGTGAACTCATACATGGATATTTTGAGCTAGGTCCATATCAGGTTATCGTGATGGGCATTTACTAACACTCATAATTATTCATATGAAAGAGAGCACTTCTAACTAAACCCGGACTTGACATTAGAGAGTGAATTGCCCGACGATCAAAATTGGTGATTACCGCAAATTACTGTCGTCACCTAACTACCATCATCCAACTAGACTCACCTAATTATAATCTTCTAACTATCATTGACCATTTAAAATCTTCCAACTATCATTGCCAGACTATTATAGCTCTCTTATGTTATCTTAACTATCGTCACCCATAATCTCTTTAAGACTATCACCTAAAAGCAGATGTTCATCGATTTTATCACTTGTTATGGTTAACAATACCAACACACATCATCACATATAAGGTCCATTTACTCCAACGACATAAAACACAATTATACTCACTGACTTTATTACTCGCCATTGTCAATAATGTCGACACACACACAATCTCTTTTATAAGATTGATGCACATCATTAACACAATCATCGAAGAAGCTGGATGACTTTATTACATGCCTTTGCTAACAACGTTGATGCATGCCATCACAAAGAAGGTGTATCACCATCGACATCAACTTTGAATCCCAACGTTGACAAAATTACTTATAGGACTTCTTGGGTTATGATCTCATTTCCTTAAAAGAGAACGGCAAAATTGATTTTAAGTGATATATTGAAGACAACTCTAATACCTAAAAGCTCTTCTAGCTTCCATCGTGGAATCCATTATTCATAGTTCATACATAATACATTATATCATCACGACATCACCATCATAAATCATGGGAAAATATATCTTTTGTAACAAATGATTAACATTAGTGTAATTATTTCAACTGAGCTAAATCCCATAATTCTTTTTTCTCTTTTTCAGTTTTCTACATAAATTAAAATATATTCAAAATGAATCTTTATTTTTACTCTACACAAATTCTTACTTAAATTAAAATTGAAATGTTTGACTTTTGAGTTCCTACCGGTTCAAGCCAAGGTATTGCTCTTAAGTCTTATCAATAACAGTGCTTCTATTATCTTTCAAACTCAACAATATTTTTGCTACCATTTTTGAACATATAAATGTATGAAAAAGAAGAAAGCAGTGAGTCGAATTAAATTTTATTAGATATTATAAAAATATTGAAAATATTTCGATTTGTGGCTCAAAATATATTTTTTTAAATAGCTATTATATATTAATCTAAATAGTGGGTGAATGCCAAATTTAATTTAATTTCAAAAAAAAAAAAAAACGCCAATCTTAGTTAGTAAAATATTATATATATTATCCAATAGCCACACAAATCTAAACTAAAATGGCAAAGTTTATCTTGAAGGTTAGTAGATATATAATATTTTGGGAGTTTTTGTTATTTTGAGACCGCTACAAAATTTATATAATGTTGCATGTGAATATAGAGGTACGTTAAAATAATTGAATTTACTTTGAAATTAATATTATGCATAAAAAATTATTTCACACTTATCTCAAAGCTAATAAACAAATAAGTCAATTGTTGGCTTTGTGTGAAATCTAATTGTATTGATCAATTAAGTTGTTATGTTGTTTCGAACCTCAATTCAATATTTCATGCTCATTTGGAGGTTACAGGGGATCCTCCCCCAGCTTTAGTTCGGGTGATATGCATCTAGAAATTTTTTTTCGTATAGCGCTACAGTGCTATATACACGAGCACCCCAGTACAGTGTACTCGAGCTCCCTGAAATTGCATAGTTTGGTGGGAAAAAAAAAACAAAGAAGTGGAGTGTTATGACGCTGCTAGAGAACGTTCTGGGGCTCCAACCCCAACTCTACGATGTTGTCATACATGTTGAAATCAAAGAGTGTGAGTGTTTTGGCGCTACCACTTGGCGCCACAGTGTTGCGAGGCCAGTTGGGCAATTTTTTCCTGGTTTTTCTTTAGGCCGGGTTGTGTTCCTGGGTGGTTTCAATTGTATCTCTTTTATATATTCTAATGTGATAGCGATACAATGATGAAGAGAAGTGAGGAGAGAGTGAAAGTTGAAAGCTGAATATAACAGCTTTGAGGCTCAGAAGATTCACTAACTTAAATCCAAGATTTGAACAGCATTGTCATACCATAATTCCTTTTTGAACTTTCGAAGCCTCATTAAAGAATCAATAAATGACCGCTTGCATAGTTTAAGCCATTGCAACCTTACAACGTCGAGCATTTCCAAGAATGGTCGTCAAGATAGCTTTTACAGTTTTAGTTAGTTAGCAGCCCATCATGATAATAAGAATAAGACAAGTGACTTTTCCCTATAATGAACATTATAGCTCGTGCAGATCGCGTTCCTTTCTTCCAGATTTAGGCCCTGAAAGCGAACAAAAGTCTTTTGTCAGGATATCCTTAACTATTGCTTATGAATAAATAATTCTTTAAATAAAACTAATCATCTATTTGTAATTAAAAAATATCATATCCTCAACTTTGTAACCACCGTAATATTTATTTTTAGCATAAATATTTTTTTTCTTTAATAATTAATGTAATACATTAATAACATCAAGACTTTAACACACTACATGAGATCGATAACATAAATTAATTTTCTTCATTATGTGTTATTAAGATTCAAACTATTATCTAAACATCATTTTGAACAGCTTCTTTATTGCTTCTTAAAAAATAGTTTTAGTACAAAATTTTAAGCCTAGTTTGAGATGGCTTAACTTAGACTTTTCAATTTCAAAACAGGCAAAAATTTTTATGGCTAATGTTTGTATGTGTTATTTTTTGCAAAAATACTTTTTAGAGAACTGTATTTTTATAATGTTTTTAAAAACTTTGTGATATTAATTTTTCTATTAGAAAATTCCGTTCTCTCAAACAACAATTTTAAAAAATATAACCAAATGAAGCCTTAATTTTTGTACTAAAACTCTGTATTAAATAAAAACACAATAAACATGTCATCCCAAATGAAACCTTAAATCAAATAAAAAGAAGCAATTCCTAATACTTTCTAACCAATTTTTTTTAGATCTATCTATACCTTTCTCAACATAAACCGGAACTAATATATTACTCATCAAGTCATTGAAAAGCCAAAGTTTTATATGGT
Source organism: Dendrobium officinale (assembly GCA_019514585.1). Classification (NCBI taxonomy): domain Eukaryota; kingdom Viridiplantae; phylum Streptophyta; class Magnoliopsida; order Asparagales; family Orchidaceae; genus Dendrobium; species Dendrobium officinale. Next base: position 29,824,928 of record CM033696.1, read on the forward strand.
CAAATCATCTATGGCAACTCTATATAATCTCATTAACCATTAGAGCTATTCCAACATTTTCACATATATACTCATTTCACATTATGTTCTTAAGAATCATCCATCTAAGCATCCTTATCTCCATAATATTTAATTTTATGCTTCTCTTTTAATGGCCAACTTTCTATGCCTTGAGGTTTCTTTTAATGTAAAATAAACAATTTATGAGCCCAAGTATCTTAAAAATTTGATGAATCTTTAAATTTAATATTTATTTTCAGAATAAGTACAAATATTTGTTTTTTCTTATACAAATTCTAAATTTAATCTATTAATCAAATATTTCACTTAATTTTTTTTTTAAAATCACATGTTGTAACTCATAATTTTAAAACTGTACTGAAAGGAAACGGATTAGGACCCCAATGAGACCACATTTGATAATATTATAGTATTCTCCTATAGCTCTATTTAGCAAAAATAATATCATTACTCTCACAGAGGCACAATTTACTCTACATGTATATTTCTCATAGGTGTCGTAAAGTTATGGATGAGGCGCACGTGCAATGCAGTGCATTCTATCTAGGGCTGCAAACGAACCGAACCGAGTCGAGTATGTGAGTGTTCATGTTTGTGTTCATTTAATATCAGCTTGTTCAAGTTTGGTTCATGTTTGTTCGGGATTTATTGTTTGTGTTCATGTTTGGTTCATTTAAATTTATGAGTGGTCATGTTCGATTCATGTTCAGTTCATGTTCGTTCGTTTAATGCTTATCGAGCTTATTCGCGAAACATATTTAATGAAATTTTTTTAACTATCAAACAAACACGTTCATGAACATATCTATGAACAAACATATTTATAATAAAAACAATTGTCTATGTAACAAAGGCAATGATTATTTATATTTATTAATTTTATAGTCAAATATTAATTATTTTTATCGAGCTTATTCATGAGTTCAAAATCGAACACGAGTCGAACTTTTATCGAGCTTGTTCACGAACTTCAAATGATGTTGTTCGTGAACATAAATAAGCTAAACACATTAATGTTCAAGTTTGTTTATTTAAGAATTGAGTATTTATAATATTGTTCAAGTTTGTTTGTTTAGTTAATTAAACGATCACAAACGAGCTTTAATCGAACCGAACAATGAGTACCTCGTCGAACGTTTGGTTCGCTTGCTTGCAGCCCTAGTTCTATCTTACCATTTTTGTAAAAGCTGAATCATGACATCACGGTTTAATTTTCGACAGCTTTCATTTGACTTTTTTACTGATTTCTAAAATAAAATTTTAGCACAAGAGTTGTTTTAAACTAAAAAATTTTGCATTAAAAATTATTTTAAAAAGCAACAAAAAAGCTATCCCAAACTAAGGCTTCATTTGGAATGACTTTTTTATTGCTTTTTAAAACAACTTTTTAGTTTAAAAATTAAATTTTTTATACTATAAAGCTGCTTTAAGAAGCAGTAAAAAAGCCGTACCAAATAGCCTAAGGCTTCCTTTGGGACGGCTTTTTTTCAAATTCTTAAAGCAGCTTTCTAGTATAAAAATTTTTAATTTTGTACTAAAAACCTGCTTTAAGAAGCATAAAGAAAGCAGTCCCAAACGAAGCCTAAGACTTCATTTGGAACGGCTTTCTTAATACTTTCTAAAACAACTTTCTAGTACAAAAATTTTTTATGCTAAAAAACTGCTTAAGAAAATAGTAAAAAAACAGCCCCAAGCGAAACCTAAGCCTAAGTCTTTGACAAATCAAAAAGCATCACATAAGGCCTGCACGTTTAGCCAGTTCTTGTACAGTGACAAACAATACAACAACAGTATTAATTACAAGCAACACCAAAAAAATAAAAGGTCTCCTCAAAAGAAAACACAAGAGAAAACTGGGTTAAGGCAAACCTCCTTCAGGGCATTCATCCTTCTTATACTCAAGAAGTACTTGAATTATCTTCTTTTAAGGACATCAACAAGCCAATATTTGATGATGCATTATGATTAAGGTAGTAAGACATTTGGATTGAAGGTCTAAGCAATAGGAGCCTCCAATGAAATAATTTGAATATTGTTGCATGCCTTTACCTGTGTTTGTTGCCACTGAAAAGAGTATTTTCCAAGGGAGGATATATTGTCAATCTAATATACTTTGATGTAATCTTGACACTCATATGAACTAGTTGATAGCATAAAGAATGTGGATTGTGTAAGCATATCCTATTGCAAGTAAAATAAGAACAAAAAACTTCATGTAGATTGCACATATTGTTAGTCATCTCATTTGATATATCTTCATATCCTTTTCATAACATATAACTAGAACTATAATATAACACCCTTAGTGATAGATTTTACAAGAAATATTGAAAGATGGTGAACATATTAAAACCTTAAAAATAGGATATGAAAAATAAATATATTAAGATTCATATTTTGATAATGGCTATATTGATATGTGTTAAAATCCAGTCGTTCAACATAGATAAGATCCAATAGCTACAGTGCATGATCTATGGGACGCATGACTCACATCAGAATTCTTTCCATGTTCGGGTAGCTGATTTAGGAAGGATTCTATTAAAGTTATTATGTAATTGTTTGTTTTTGTATTAAGATTTATTGTATAGATTATAAATAGGGAAGAAATCATGGAATAAAGCATGCTTTTCTTCTCAAACCTCTTGTTTTTGACAAATGATATATATATTTTTATTTTTAAATATTGTATCATGCATAGGTCTAAGTATAGAAACCTCCCCTAAATAATTTGAATCTTATTGCATATGTTTAACTGCATTTATTTCCACCAAAAAGAAGAATATCTTCGCAAAGTAAATAGGCTGCCAACCCTACGATATAACTAAAAGATTTCATTGACTTTGATGTGACCGTGACACTCAAATTAACTTAATTGATGGTAGATAAAATTTCAATTGTGTACATGAGTATATCCTATTGTCAACAAAATAACTTAAATGTATTCATATAGGATTTCATTTGGACAACTTCTTACTACTTTCTAAAATAATTTTTTTGTGCAAAAATATCTTAAACTAAAAATTTTTGTACAAAAAAGTTGATTTTAAAAGCAGTAAGAAAGTTGTCTCAAATGAAGCAAAAATTGTAGATCTTGTCAGTCATCTTAGTTGGGATATCTTCATATCATTTTCATATCATGTCGGTAGAACTATAATATCATCATGGTCAATGAATATTTAATAAAAGGTTTAGCACCAAAGTTAGTGATAATTTTACCGGAAATATTGAAAAGATGTTGTTAGCCGGTCCACTGGACCGGTCCAGGCGGGACCGGTTCACGGGCCAAAATCGCGAAAATAGGCGGAGATCTCCGCCTCCTGCGGAGATTGAGCGGCCCGACCAGCCCTTTAGAACATTTTAGGAAGCCTTTTTTAGCGTTTTGAGAGGGAAATTTGAATGTAGGGGCTGTTTAGGGATTTCCTTTTGATTTGTATGCATTAAATAGTTGTTTTTCCTAGGGTTTGGACATCTTGAATTTGGCTGAAATTTGAGATCTCGTAGATTTAGGTTTCTTTGGGCTCTAGCGGCGTCTAGAGATTTGGGAGAGATCGATCCTCCTCTCGAATTGAGGATCAATTGTATCTTGCTCTTTTATTCATCGTCTAAGTGGAATACAAGTCTTTTCTTGAGTTTTCTCTCGTATTTTCCCGAACAAGTGCTGTTTTCCTGCTGTAAACAGCAGAAATCTGCTGTTTTCCTGCTGTGGACAGCCATTTGGCTGCTGTTGGTTCGCCGATTTTGGATAGGTTGCTTGTGAATACAAGCACTTCCTATCAAATTGGTATCAGAGCGTCGATTTGGGACCACCGGCGGCTGAAATTCTGAAATTTCAGCAAGTTTATCATTTCCGGAAGTGATATTTTTGAGATCCATTGGGAAGAAAGATGGCCGGAAAGAAGGTTGACATCTTGGAAGGCGAAGTCGGCCAATTGAAAGCCGATTTGGAGGAAAGATTCTTCAACTTTCAAAATCAAATCACCTCCAACAATGAAAGGTTGGAGGGGAAGTTCACCGCAATGGAGGAAATGTTGAAGAAATTGCTTGAGATGAAAACCAATCCGGCGACATCGGAAGTAAGAGAGATCGCCGACGGCCATGGCATGGGAGGAAATCCGAACCCCTTGCGGGGGAGGAGAAATGTGGAGGTGGAGATCCTAGAGGAAGAGAACGACATGCCTCCTTTAGAGCCCCTTTCGAGGGAAGAGATGAGCATGGGATATGACAGAAGGGGGGCTGATTTTGGTGGGAGAAGAGAGGGATCGCATCGCCGAGGTGCTGAATTCGAAAGAATTCAGCATCGAGGGGGGATTTTGAAGGAAGAAGGGAGGAATGTCATCGTCGAGGTGCTGAATTTGAAGGTATTCAGCGTCGAGGTGATGAGGTTGAAGGGAGGAGAAATGAGTATGAAGAGGTGTTAGAGTATATTCGTCGGAGGGACGATCGGGACAATTGGGGAATGCCTCCTCTGAGGGGAATGGGAGGTTATGGAGGATACCGGGGAGATCCCAAGGTGAGGAAATTGAAGATGCCCGTTTTCGAGGGGGAAAACGGCCATGGCTGGATCTACAAGGTGGAGCGTTACTTTGCGGTCAATAGGTTGACAGAGGATGAGAAGCTGACGGCAGCAGGATTGTGTCTAGAAGGAAAGGCTTTGGCATGGTATCAGTGGCGTGACAGGAGGGAGCCTATCAGGAACTGGAGGGAATTCAAAAACTGCATAATAGAACGTTTCCAAACCGACCGGGGAGGAGATTTCTATGAGCAGTTCTTTGCTCTGGTGCAGGAGAGATCAGTAGAAGACTACCGTGATCGGTTCGAGCACCTGACTAGTAGGGTGGAGCGATTATCAGATAGCGTATTGGAGGGGAATTTCATGAAGGGGTTGAAGGCAGAGATCCGAGCGGCAGTTAAAGTTCTGATGCCTAGTGACTTGGAGGAGGCAATGAAGTTGGCACAGCTGGTAGGAAATCAGAATAACCTGGAGAAGGGAGCTAAGAGCAGCAGCTCAGGAGGCTCTTACAAGACTACGACCACTCTTTTAGCACAAAAGGGGCCTGCATCAATCAACAATAATGAGATCACTAGGGAGAAGCCAATAGGAGGAGGGAGTGGGGATAACTTCAAGAAGCTCACTGAGACAGAATTACAGGAGAAGATGACAAAAGGGCTTTGTTTCAGATGTGACGAGAGGTATACGCCGGGGCACAGGTGTAAGAACTGAACTCTTCAAGTTCTTACTGTTTGTGATGAAGAAGGAATGGAGGGTGTCGTCTTTCCACCTTGCGGACAAGGTGGATCTTTGGGAGGGGAGTATTGTTAGACCGGTCCACTGGACCGGTCCAACCGATCCAGGCGGGACCGGTTCACGGGCCAAAATCACGAAAATAGGCGGAGATCTCCGCCTCCTGCGGAGATCGAGCGGCCCGACCAGCCCTTTAGAACATTTTAGGAAGCGTTTTTTAGCGTTTTGAGAAGGAAATTTGAATGTAGGGGTGTGGACCTCCGAAGGAGCACCGCTCGTGGGGGTTCGAATGCAGAGGGTACGGCCGCACTATCCCATAGGACAAAACGATCGTAGGCCTCTACGCTCGACACAAACGGGTCGATGGGAGGGCAGATTGGATCGCGCATACGACTAACCATTGGGGATAGATACTGTCGCCAGCACACCCCGATGGGTAGCAATATACACGACCTAGTCACGGGTTTCCCCCACCCGATACGAGAGATCGAGCGGGGTAAAGTAGATTGCGGGGCCAAGTTTCTCACGGGCGCAAGCCCCCGTGGTTAATTACATCCCGAGCCGGAGCCCGAGAAAACTCTCGATTAAGGATCGTACATTATCTTTTCCAAATTGGGATTGACACATGGGTATAGACTAGAAAATCCTACTCAAAAGGAAGAAAGGTCTGAAGGGCTGAATCAAACATGCGTGGCTCATACCAGCATTCGGAGGCTCTAGGGTACTAGAGAGAAACTGGAGAAAGAAAGACAAGCAATCAATCACATGCGTGAGAGAAAGATGTAGGTGGCGTCATTCTGTGACGCGGATAAGTAGGATTTAGGGTCCCCGAAAAGAAGAGACCTACCTACTATTTAAGGCATACTACGAGACCCAAATATAGTAGCCTCGAACCCTAAATCTAGATTGGACTTAGTGTTCGACACACACTAAGACCAGTGTCCTAGCTAATGCGATGCAAAACCTGAACTTATCCCGGCCTGGATTGGGGGAGCCAGCTAACCACCTAATCGATTTAAAACCATGCTGTCAAGCCAGTTATGAAAGATGGGTGGGTGGTACAGTTCTTTGGAAATAGGACCGACATCTAGAGAATTTCCTAAGTGGTCCTAGACTTATGTGGGTTAGATGCTCCTAGCTAATGCAATTAAATTTTAACTAGTTGGTTACTAATGCAATGCATGCTAGTTGAAATGTCAGCTCATGAATGCTATAGAATTTTAAAAACAGGCTTATAAAAAATAATTTTTTGAAAAGACTGGGTCTCCCTAGGTCCGGCACTTCATCCTCATAGGCCAGATTATCCGGACTCAACCCGCAGGCAAGGAGATGTCTTATAAGAAGGAGAGAAGAATGCAGTAATATGCATGCGACCCCGGACGATTCCGGCAATTCCCTAGATTCGTTAGGTTTCTATGTTATTTAAATCTTAAAATTTTAGAAATTAGTTACGAGTAGAAAAATTTTATAATCCTTAGAGAGCCTAACGAAAATCCAGGCGAAAACAAAATCGGCATGCAAGAAAAGAAACCTAAGAAAAGCAGGCAATTTCTACTGCGCAATCAGGTAAACACATCAATATAAATCAAACTAATCAAGTAAATGTCCATAGGCCAACTGTCCTTTAATTACAACCCAGGGTATGTAGAAAAAGTAAAGTGGCCGGGCACCACTGCCAACAACCCGGATTTCTAAGCCTATGACAGACGCCAACAACTTTGAGTGGGATATTGGGTCTTCAAATCTTTAGTCTTCTGGATATCTTCTCCTTGGACTTCTTGGATCTCTCTTCCTTAGACTCCTTGGATCTCTCCTCCTTGGACTCCTTGGATCCGTCGTGGCTTGAATTTCCAAACGAAGAGACAATTCCCCCAATATGGGGGTATTGCCTTTTCTCTTTGGATATCTAAAACCATCTAGCTCGATCTTCCAAATGGAAGAAGACTCTCCTCTTAAGGAAGCCTTCTTCTTTTAGAATCCGAGCTGGATAAGAATATCCCAACTCAAAAGTTGTTTTCACAACTCTTAACAATTATTACAAATAAATTACATTAATTGAAAGCAGTAAATCTAAGAATCCCTGCAAGGTTATCCTAATAAAAATCATCCCAAGCAGTTTATATGAAAATGAAAATGTTAATATCAGTGGCCCTGTGCCAAGCCATGCTCTTAATTTTGAGGGCTAAGCAGCTCCATCTGTAGCAGTTATAATAATTTAATAATTTTAGCCCTCATTTCATTTTAGGGGGAGCTGAGCAAGCACCTGCATAAAACATTATTATAAATCATGATATTGCTCCCCCCTTTTATTAGCTTGAGCATGGCCACCTGCACGGAAGAACAGTATATATATAGCGCTCCTAACCTATGGGTAAGTCTAGCGTTCACATCCAGAGTGCAGAAAAAGTAAGCAAACATACCAATCAATTTTCAAACAGCATGCAGTGAAAACTACGAAAAGCTCCGGCACACAGCAGAAAAATAAAACCCAGCGGCCTAACCTAGGTCTAGAAGTAGTGCCCTAGCAAACAATTCTATGTGTGTGTAAGGCTAGTGTGGTTTGGATAAGTCCTAAGCAGGGTAGTTAGTTAAAGTTATCTATAGTTTATGTTTGTTGGGAGTCTGAAGAGAATATTTTAGTTGAAGTTCAAATATTAGTGAATTAGGGTCCATTTTAATTATTTCAGTTTGTTAATGAGTTTTAAGAACTTAGGACAATGATATTTAAAGTTTAAGTTGCATTAGCCAATTTTGGAAAGTCCCGGGTCCTCCTAGGAACTAGACTAAGGGTCCAAAAAGTCACTATGGGAAAAAGACTAAGTCTGGGGTTTCTAACACCTTAGGAAAATACTAGACCTTAATACGAGTAGTTCGACATGTAGTAGGCTGAAATCAGAGTTTTCTAGGCAAAGTTATGGATTTTCTAAGTTTCGGACCCTAAATGAACTATGGTTGACCAAAAATGTTGACTTTCTAATCTAAGCCAATTTCTGGAAACCTAAAATTTTTAATAAATACTAGGCCCTAATTGGAGTCTAATGCAAGTGAGTTTACCTAATTTGGAATTTTCTACAATTAGTTATGGATTTCTAAAGGTCGGGGTATTTATTAGAATTTTCTAAATTTCCTACCAAATAGCCTTTTTTATTGTTTTGCTCCAAATCAGCTCCAAACTGATTGGAATCACTCCCAAAGGTCAGGAATGACCAGAGAAAGTGTTCCCAAGTATTTGGAGAAGATTTGGGATTTTTATTAATTTTTAATGATTTATTAGGGGCAAAACGGTAAATTCCACCTATGGTCAAATTAGGGGTCAACCTGAGGTCAAACTAGGGAGCCCTATTTATCTAAGGTCAATGATCAGATTCTGGTCAGTTTGAGGTATTATGGGTATTTTTCTGACCTAAGGTGTATTTATTGTATTTTCCGGAAGGTCTCGGGGCCTTAATTAACCAGTTAATTAGGGTTAGTTAGCTAAGGGCTCTAAAAGCTCCTAAAAATTCCTAGAAAATTCAGTGATGTTTTAGGTGTCACTAAGTTTAAGTGTTGAAGTTTTCATGTCAATCCGGGATCTATCCTAGCTCCTAGAAGACTTCTAAGTTCGCTAGACGAGTCCTTAATTTTTGTCCTTAGGGTGTCACTACGTTGTAGGAGTTTAAAGTGATGTTTAGTCTAACCCTTCAGGTAATAAATGCATGGGAGTACAAAAATGAAATAAACACACCATGTCCTTAGATATAGGAGAGCCTAGACTAAGTGCTCGTGGTGCAGTCCTATACATGCATTCTACGAAAATAAAAAGCCAGACACCTAAAGAACGGATTGGTGAATGATTGGGACTCAACCATTCACTAACCCACTCCCCCGTGATTGCTCTTCATACATAAGATCCATGTCTAAAATTTCATGAAGTAGCGAGTCTCCCAAAATTAGGATTTATATATAAATAGTTTTAAAATAGTTTAAAAATACTGATAAATATAAATATATATATTTTGAAAAATAAAATAATTCAAAAGTAAGTTAATTCATAATACATAGATATAAGGAGATCCACTGATCACCCTAACGAAGTCTCAAGCGATTTGAAAATATTTTGTATCCTGAAAATAATTATCATAGTTAATGTTTAATATTGAAAATATTCGAATAATCGCATTCAAATAATGATTGGTCAAAACAGCCAAAATCAAGGGCTGGAAATGGCTTCAAAACATAAAGCTCGCTTTTCTGAAAAGAACGAGGGGTTAAACGCAAAAATCCGATTTGAAATGGCGAAGATACGAATTTTCGAAGTTTTAAATCTAATAAAATAGTATTTTAAAATAGTGTAGATTTACTATTTTTGTAATAACAGCAAACTCAGACATGCTTTTTACCTGAAAATAGTTTCAAAATATGCAGAATTCAGAGTACATACAAAACAAGGTGCTGTACGTCGACAGCGGACTTAAAACGACAAAGTTATATAATTTCAAAGTTCAAGGGCAATAAATAAATAATTTTAAAATAGTGCAGCTGGCTGTTTTGAAAATAATTGCACACAGACCCAAAACTTTCAAATAAAACCAATTCCAGAAAATGCAGAATCTAAATACGATCGAAACAAGGGGTTGTGCGTCAAAATCGGATCGAAAACGAGAAAGTTATCAATTTTCTAAGTTTAAAGGTAATAAAAGGATTTTAAAATAATTTAAAATGATAAATAATTAATATACTAATTAAATAAAGCTGAAAAGTAAAGTTCAAAGCTATTGAAACAATAGGAAATAATTTAATCCTAATATAATTATTAATGCAGTAAAAAAAAATAAATTTATAATATAATAATAATAAAATAATCAAAATATTATTTTTAAATAATACCTTTTTGCTGTTTTATTAATTAATAAAAATATATATATTATTTTAATAAAAAAATTTTATAATGTAGAGAATAAAAATACGAACAAAACAAGGTATTATACGTCAAAATCGGACGAAAAACAGATTTTTTATGATTTTTTAAAGAAAATAAGGTTTTTAAATTAATTTAAACTCATTTTTAAATCAAAACGGTGGCTGGACGACACGTGGCGGCCCGGGATTGGATCCCGGGACCGCGGGCAATGATTGGCGGCGACGCAATGATTGCGCCGCCAATCAATGATTGCGGAATTATGCCGCAATCAGTGACCGCGGGCCGCGGTCACTTATCCACGTCAGCGCCCGACCGCTGCCGTCCGATCCGCGCGGTTTGGATGGACGGCTCTGATCGAGCCACGTGGACCGCCTAACCGCGGAGCAGAACAGCGCGGTCATGCCAGACCGCGGGATGGCGAGATCCGCGCCATTGATCCCGAGATCAACGGCCCAGATTCGATCTGGCACGGCGGGCAAGCCAACCGAAACCCTAAACCTATTTTCGCCTCGTTCTCGCTCGATACACGACCAATCAACATGAAATTTTAACCACAGATTCTAGGTGCGAATAGCATTCATGGGGGACATGTTATTTGAATTAATATGCGCTAATGACGACGCTAATTAACCATAGGTGTTCTAACTAGGGTTTGAGATTTACCTCAATCCACACGGTGGATTCGGGAGATCTTGGGCTCTTTGGACTCGTGGAAGGTGCAGCAACGTTTCTTTAGTTGACGTCGAGATCCAAAAGTCGCTCGATCTACCGGGATTCGTCCTGGAACGGGTTTGGGCTCGGGTTCGCCGGAGGATCGCCACCGGCGGGGTCTTGTCGTCGGGATTTGGTTCGAAAAAGTGGAGGGAAGTCGTGGGAGCGCTCTCACAAAATCTCAGAGCCTGAGGTGGTCTCTAGATCGAGCAAGAGCAAAAAGCCCTCAACAAGATCTATTTTTTGATATTTAAACCCCCTAACCCTATCGTCAACGGCTCTGATCGAATTCCCAGGTGATTTGGAGGGAAACTAATATGATTTGGCCGTGGGTTTGATTTGAAATCCAAGGGAATTGAATTATGGAATTAAATAGGCCTTAATTCCCTTTAAATAGGTCATTATGACCTATTCAAGACTTGGGTTGACCAAATCAACCATTGACCCGGTCAACCCAGTCAAATAGGTCAAGGGGGACGTGGGCTTGAGCCTTGGATGCCATAAAATTGATTTGAAATGGATTTTAGGCTTAAAGGGATCCCATGGTCAACCCCAGTTGACTTGGTCAACTGGGTTGACTCAGGGTCCAAGTCCAGGCTCAACGGACTCGACTCGACTCACTGAACCCATTGGAGAGAGTCTTGGGGTATGGATTGGTCAATTTGACCAAGTCAACTGTCCAGGCCCAAGTCTGGGCAAAATCGAGGTCAACAAGGGGCTGTTTAAGGATTTCCTTTTGATTTGTATGCATTAAATAGTTGTTTTTCCTAGGGTTTGGACATCTTGAATTTGGCTGAAATTTGAGATCTCGTAGATTTAGGTTTCTTTGGGCTCTAGCGGCGTCTAGAGATTTGGGAGAGATCGATCCTCCTCTCGAATTGAGGATCAATTGTATCTTGCTTTTTTATTCATCGTCTAAGTGGAATACAAGTCTTTTCTTGAGTTTTCTCTCGTATTTTCCCGAACAAGTGCTATTTTCCTGCTGTAAACAGCAGAAATCTGCTGTTTTCCTGCTATGGACAGCCATTTGGCTGCTGTTGGTTCGCCGATTTTGGATAGGTTGCTTGTGAATACAAGCACTTCCTATCAGATGTCAATAGTTGATTCAAGCTCTAACAAAAGATATCAAACAAAGAATATCCACAATTTTGCCATCTAATAATTTTTATATTTATCTGGCTTATATCTCCACTTTTAATCGTCAGCAAAATTCTAATGCTTTATTAACATGTTTAGACGATGAAGACCTATGTTGCACGGATACAACTATTTACGAGGCGTGCTGTATCGGACACGTGTCGGATACGGATACACCTCCGATACGGCACGGATACATGTCGAATACGGCTTTGCCGTGTCCAATTAAAATATTATTTAAATTTGACTGGACACGCGTATCGGATAAGCGTGTCCTATTAAAAAAAAAAACACGAAGCCGCAATTTACCCTATTCTTTTCGGCTTTCCACCGTTTCCGCTCAATATCCATATTCATTTATGCGGCTGAAACATTTCAAAGAGCTAGGTTTTTCGTTTCCACACAAGTGTTCATCTTCTTCGTTATAGTTGAAGGAGCGGCTCGATGACGCGAGCATATAAGCAAACAGGATCATCCTTTGTCGACAAAGAGGCTTGACGACTAGAGCATTAAAGTCGATAGGATTATCCTTCGTCGACGGAGCGGCTCGACAACGAGAACAGTGAAGGCGACGTGAGCAGTGAAGGTTCGTTTTCTTCTTCGTTCTTCGTTTTCTTAATCATAGGCTCGGTATCGAAACTTGGTACCGCATGGTACCGAACGGTACTGGAACTCAGTACTGCTCGGTACTGCTCGATACCGAGCGGTACTGGAACTCGGTACCGCTCGGTACTGTAACTCGGTACCGAGCGGTACTGGAACTCAGTACTGCTCGGTATTGGATCTCGGTACCGCTCGGTATTGGAACTCAGTATCGCTCGGTATTATAACTCGGTATTGCTCGGTATAGAGGGGTACCGAATGGTACCAAGCGACATCGAGAAGCTAAAACATGCTCGGTACCGCTCGGTATCTTTCCATAAAAAACAACTTTAAAAATAAACGACACTTCAAAATTTTGGGAAGGCATATGTGTTTGTAGATAAGACACCACCCAGAGATTTCGCCCTCATTTTGTGAGGACTTTATGATCTGAGTTCTGGTTTCCTATAGGCGCAAGCCCCTATAGTGAATTAACCCTCCCGAACTTTCGATTAAGGCTAGTCGTCAATAAGATACGTAAAGAATATGTGTTATCTGACAAAGAGTAGCAGCATGAGTATTTGGAATTTGAGAATTTGGAAAGTTTGGATGTTGGAGGTTCAATGTTTGATATTTAAAATAGAAATTTTTACCATCTTGCACTTAAAGCGGATGGTGGGAGAATGGATGATGGACCCGATCAAGATCCCATGGTTCTGTCGTCCCGGACCATCGTGGTCGTTGGTCTACTTAGTCAAAGGAGGTACTCGACCTTGAATCAAGGCGCACCTCGAGGCGTATCAAGGCGTATGACACAAAAGCCTTTTTAAACCATAGATTTTCTACATCAACTATCCCACTAACTTAAAGGGATGAATGCTTAGAAAGTCAAAAATCCAAGATCGTCTAACAACAGTGCATGAGAGAAAATCGTTTCTCATACTTGTTATATTAAACTTACTTCATATAAGTTAACTTCTTTTTTCTTCTAAAATTTTATAATTTTACATATATTTATTTTGGGGTAAAAATATTCTATCTATGATTCTTAAGATTGGTTAGAAACACAACATATTTAAAGTTTGTCAGTGTTATTAATTATACTATTAAAAATATAATAATTTATAACATTTATGATGAATAGAAAGAAATTTTTATCTTATGGTTTTCTTAGGCTTACATAAATTATTTGCTAATGTTCCTTTTTTAATCACCACGGTCAACATTTCTACCTAGTCCTTTTCGCATAAAGAATTCAGCGTGATTTTAAAATGTACAATGCACATCTAACAAGTATCATATGTATTTTTATAAGGAGAGCTGTGCTTGTATAGTAAGTTAGTAACAGGTTGAGCTTAGTTAAATTAACCTTTCCTAAAGGAATTACAGAACAAATGCCCATGTACATTGAAATCAAATCATCCGTCTGCTTGACTAATAATAACTATTGTTGAAGAAGGGGCTGATCGGAAGAGAGTGAGAGTGAATGACTAGTGTAGATCCAAAGCTCAATGAGGTGAAATGGTGGAAACCAAGAAAAAAATTCTTTTTCCTCTCAAAGAGAACAAAATACAATATCATTTCTTCTCTGCCATAACAAATATATCCTAAGCTAAATGAAAAATAACAAGTTAAAGGTCAACAAGACTACTTAAAGCAACAAGACTACTAAGAAATAACAACTTCATTACCAAAATGAGAAAACAATAGAGTTAGTGGGTAACATGGCACAGGAGTCGCTTGATGCAGTTGAAAGACAGACGGTGTCAAGACACTGCGGTAGATATCACAACATAAGCGATGAAGAGTTACACAAGAAGAAACAATGGAGTTGGCAAAGAGAATGGTGCCTTAGTGCAGATGATAGGCGTAGAGATGCCGTGAACGAAGAGATAGGCGAGACAAAATAACAAATGACATCATGGAGATGAGCTCCAATGCTTTGATGCTGACGGGGCAGCATTAATCTTGTTGGTCTTCAGAAGAACTCAACTCCGAGTTCATTTCGACAATCTCAGCCTTATTTGGAGGGTGGCACTCAAAGATATCTTTGACATTAAATTTTTTTTCAGAATTTAAATTGTCAGGCAAGCCAATTATATAAGCACTGTCACTGAGTTTTCTTTTGATTGCAAATGAACAAATCTTCCTGGTATAGAGCTAGTCAAATGTTCCCATAGTTGCCGTAGCTTGTTTATATGGATTATTAAAGGGTAATCTTCTTCGAACACTCTATGACACTGGTGACAATATTCAGTCTCCTTAAAAATAATTTGGATTGTCCCAGCTTTTGCTTCACTTCCTCAGAGATACTGTGAACTTGTTCTGCAAGTTGCTCGACTGATTTTTACATTGCAAAAGTTGGAAGTTCAACTAAGTAAACTGCTAATGATGGCACCTTGGTGCAAACAAAGGATAAGGGAAACCTACCAGTGAATCAATTAATCATATTGTTGAAGGAAAATTTGACTTAAGCGAGAACTTGATCCCATTGCTCTAGTTTGTCATCAGTGAGGCTTCTGACCATGGAGCCAAGCATGCTATTGATGACCTCTATTTGCCCAACCATCTAGGAACGATAAGCATTGCTAAGAGTTTGGTTGTGTCGAACTTCTCACTACGCCAAAAGTGACTCATAAATTTCATCATGATTGGGTGTGGTAGACTTTGAAATGCCATAAAGTCGAACAACTTCCAAAGAAAATATATTTGCCACATTGATAGCATCCACAGTCTTCCAATATACTTAAAAAAAAATACCATTTTGGAGAAACAATCGATGCCCACAAACACATAATTTTTCTATCGTTGCACCATTGACAAGCCTAGTACAAATCATACTAAAGCCTTTCCACATATCGTTGGGCATGAGCAGAGGGTGTAGAATCTCATTGTTTGAGCATGAACATGGGTATTTTGAAGGAAAAGTACAGGTACAACCTAGAATATCTTTGTGCAATTCAAAGTTTGAGAAGACTCTTTAGCAAAGCAGTATCTCAAATGAATTGCATTCCTCCTTGAAAATTGAGATGAAAGTTCTTAACAAATGCCCAAATTAAATCAAAACGGTATTTTTTTACTGGAGCCATTAATTAGCACAACCAACACAAGAATAACACATGAATCAATAGAAGCCAATAAACTATATATTCAATAAAAAGCAGACTAATAAAAAGCCACATTTTATCTACCTTAGCGAAATGGATGGCAACCAAACCCTTTCAATCATCACCATAGGCGCGGAAGCGGTACCGCTCCTCGTAGGGTCCGTCGAAGAAGAGGTCGGCCTCGAACCATTTAGGGTAGCGGACGAGATCTCCGGCAACGAAGCGCATGTAGCGTTCGCCGGACTTGGCTCCCACAGGCACCACTCGTACCTCACCGGAGACGACGTAGACCTGCTGATCAACGTGCCAGTCCCAAGGAAACCGGCACTTCCCAGTCTTCCACGTTGACCAACGTTCCACGCCCAGGTTAGCCAGCATTTCCTTCGACACCCCGCGCTCAACTCGCACGTTATAGATCTCTTCCAGTGGCCGCTCGAACCTCGCATAGATTCCTGTTCCGCGGGAGACGGCGATGGTGGACCCGTACCGGCGGTTTGACGGCTGGGATGCGACGGATGGTGCCCGCAGCAAGGAGACGAAGCCAAGAGATCCGCTGGCTGATGCCATTGCGCCTTCTCTAGAGTAGCCGAGCGCTCCTTCTAGGTAGAAGTTAGAACTCTCACCGCTCTGAAGGCAATCCCCCTATTATCATCTTATCCGGTTATTGAACATTTGAACGATGATTGATAACCCAACGAATATAAAAAGGACAAGAATTGTACCGGCATATTCATTCTGATATAAATTATTTTAAAGTAAATTTGAAATTTATTAAATTTGATTTGAAATTAATATTATATAAAATTTAGATTATACTAATTTTATGTAATTAACATCAAGCTATTTTGATATCATTTTTATTAACATAAATAATAGGGAAGCTTCTATCAAATATCTAAATTTGTAAAAAAAATGTTTTTATTGCACTTAAAATCAAATAACATAAAATATAGGAATTTTTTAGTTTGCTAAATTTTTTAATATTATTTTGAGAACTAAAGAGATGTCAGATGAGTGAATGATGAGTGTGTTGATTCTTATTTTTAAGAAAATAAAGATGATACACAAGATTGTGCGAATTATAGAAAATCTAAGTTAATATATCATACTTTAAAATTATGAGAGAGAATTATGGAGCATAGGTTGCAACATGATACTAAAGTTTCCCAAAATCACTTTGGATTCAGGTTGGGTAGGTCTACTATGAAAGCTATACATTTATTAAGAGGTTTGATGGAAAAGTATAAAGAAAATAAAGATGATCTTCATATGATATTTAGAGATTTATATAAAGTAAATGATAAAGTTGTTACTTGTGTTCAAACACAAGGTGGTTTGACTAAGAATTTTCCTATTTCAGTTGGATTACATTCAGGGGCGGATCCAACTTCTTTTTTTAGGGTGGGCAAAAAAAATTTTTTTTGTGAGGGATGGCTAAAAATTCTTAGGATTAATAAAAGTAAGGAAAAAAAGATTTTTGAGGGGGGGCAAAATGCCTAAAATACCCAAAATATTTCAAAATCTCCCCTCAAAATATTTAAAAAAAAAATTTTTGAGGGTGGGCATTTGCCCACCCTAAGCCATGGGTGGATCCGCCCAATATTACATCAAGGATTAGCCTTAAGCCCATATCATACTACTTTAGTCATTGATGTTCTCACTAAACATTTGCAAAAGGTTGTATTATGGTGGATGTTCTCACTAGACATTTGCAAAAGGTTGTACTTGGGTGTATGCTTTTTGTAAATAATATTCTTCTTGTTGATAAGACTATAGAGGGAGTTAAAGGTAACCTTGAATTATGAATGTCAATTTTAGAGTTTAAAATTTTTTGTTTGAGTAGATTTAAAACTGAATATATTGAGCATAATTTTAATTGTAATAGATCTAGTGGATGCATTGTGACTTTGGGTGATCAACTCCTTAATAAGTAATCATTTTAAATATTTTGAGTTTATGGTTTAGAGTGACGGTGAAATTGATGGGGATATGATTAGTAGAATTTAAGCTGGATAGTTGAAGTGGAGGAATGCATCAGGCTTGTTGTATGATAGAAAAGTCTTCCTCAAAGTTGAGGAAAATTCTAAAAAATGGTGATGATACCTGCAATGCTTTATGGTGTAGAATGTTGGCCATTAAAAGAGAAGCATAATATTAAGTTAGGGTTTATAGAGTTGAGGATGCCCAGTTGAATGAGTGGCTTTATTCTTAGAGACAGGATACAAAACGAGCATATATGTGAAAATGTTGGAGTAGATCCAGTGGAAGATATGATTAGAAAAAGTCATCTTAGATTGTTTGGTCACATCAAATGCTAGTCTTCCAAAGACCCAATTCAAAAAGTAGATGTATTAGATTCGGCTTATGTTAAAAAAAGGTGGATATAGAGCTAAAAAGGCTTAGTTAGAAAATAATAGAAATGATCTTTTTTATTAGATTTAAAGAAGAATTTGACTCTTATGAACAAGACAATGGAGAAAAATGACTCATACAGCTAACCCCACATAATAAGATGAAGGCTTGATGTTATTTTTTGTTGTCGTTGTAAACTAAAATAGCATCTTGTGTAACTATATTATTAAATGTTTAGACATACAACCTACTTTGACTTAGTGGTTAACTATTTTAGCTCAAATAAAAAAATAATCGGGTTTAAGGTATCACACTTCGAATGCAAAAGTTTATACACCACTCTGGCACAATAACATCAACATAATGAAAGGATATAAAAACATTTGGTACTCGTTATAACATGCACACACATTCTAATAACTTAAGCATTCAATTAGTTATGTTTAGTTAACATGATAATTGCTAATCTCATCATAAGATATAATTTTTAGATATAAATTTTACGTTGTTTAATAGAGTCAACGATTATTAAAGTAAATCCTGTTATTATAGAAATCATTTTGATACTCAAGAATTTATGCAAATATCTAATCGGTAGAAGGAATATAATGCCCCTAACAAAGAATGGAGAAGGCGAAGAGGAAGAGATTTTTTCAGTAGCTTTGATAGAAGGAATAAAAAGTTTCAATATTTTATAAATACATTTTACATATAAATATTTATAATCATTTCATATTTTATTATGAAGAAACAGAGAAATAAAAACTATTGAACATCATAATAAGCGAGAATCATTAATATATGTTAATTCTAAGAATATATTTAATTATGCTTATAGATATATGATTAGCCCTCACATTGTTAGTTTTCCTTTGTGTTAATCTTAAAGCAATGATGCCTAAGAGCTTCCGAGCATGCAAACAAAATTACACCAAAAACCTGTAAAATGTATGTACAGAAACTCGCCTTCATCAAAGTTAGCTCCAACACAACTAAAAACTAAAAAAAACAAATTGCATTTACTTGTGGGCGTTCTCACAAATCTCATCAATCTGTCATGGTATACATACGGCCACACAGTTCCTGCATTGTCCCAAAATAAATAGCATTATTTCAGTGTTATCTGGAGTCAGATCTCAAGCAGCATCAAGAGGAGAGATTCCTGAACCTTTAGGGATCAGAATGTAGAAGTTCCGATGGAGGTTGCTCGTCCTGTAGCTTGTACTTCCTTCAGTGTACTTGCCAACCAGTCCAAACCTTCATATAGGCCATCACCTTTAAGAGCACAGGTTCCTTGAATATGCCATATTCGATTCTTAAGGTCATATAGACCAAGCCCCTCGCAGACCTCCATTGGAGTCATTGCTCCTTTCTGGACATACGAGGTGAAAATGGAAATGAGAAAGTTTTAACAAAAGATGACCAATGCCGTAACTTTACCTTTCTGTTTCCTTAAAATTTATTAACACATGAATGGAGATTCTATTTAAGCATAAACAAATCAGCTGAATTCAAATGCAGGCAACGTAGCAACTTTGTAACTAAGCCATCCTTAGAGCATCGCCAACCGAAAATCCTATTTTTCACTCCAAAATGCAATGAAACTAAAAAATGCAATGATTCATCTCCAATTGAACTCCATTTTGCGGGCTTCTACGAAGGTAACCGTCTTTCTCCTCTTTAGCGCGTTTCTTCGGAGACAGAAAAATCGCGTTGGTGAACAGTGCAAGGCCAATATTGGCGTCGCATTGTTCACCGGCAAGCAAATAGCGGAAGACTTGGCGTTCCGCTGGAGCGACCGAACGACGCCATACACATGTTTGACGTTCGGTTGGAGATGCTCTTAAAAGAGATGATAACGCATTCCTTCAGCCATTGAATTCAGCTATGCTGTTTTTGTTTAAATTGAATTTTCCATGCATGAATGGTTATAGATAGCCACTGGTATTTAGTTTCTTTAGTGAATGGAGCAATTAAGATTTGAACAGATTGATAGTACCAACAAATAACAATAAAACTTCGCAGTAATAAAGGTGTGATAAAAAGACTGCCTAAGAACAGAAAGCTGACGAAACTCATTTAAACTGACACTCCAGCAAAGGAGCAAAATAACTTACCATGTCCTGCTTGTTAGCAAAAACTAATATGACACTATTGAGCATGAAGGGATCATTGATAATAGCCTGATAACAAATGATATGGCACCATATCAGTATTAGTGAAAAACATTTATCAGACAGATATTGTGAAAAATATGCCTGCACACCACCATCAAATGAATAGACAAACATCTATTTGAAACAAACCTGAAACTCAGCTTTAGCTTTTCCAATTCTTTCTCTGTCCAAAGAATCAACAACATAGATCTGCAATCAAGAGGAAATTAGTTCCAAGATTTGTCAATTCATAAACATGTAAGATCAAAGTCTCAAACAACATAACAGCACATGCACGTTTCCAAAAGAG
Source organism: Dendrobium officinale (assembly GCA_019514585.1). Taxonomy (NCBI): domain Eukaryota; kingdom Viridiplantae; phylum Streptophyta; class Magnoliopsida; order Asparagales; family Orchidaceae; genus Dendrobium; species Dendrobium officinale. Next base: position 29,845,449 of record CM033696.1, read on the forward strand.
ATTAGGGAAAGAGTTTGGCTAATGGTCTCTTTGAGATTAGCGAAAAATAGTTGTTTGTAGTATAGTATCCACAGAATGTGCTTTACACACGCACTCACACACAAAAACATGCTTTACAATTACATGATACGAAGTTATATGCATGTGTTCTCTCTCAATAAGATCTTACAATGGGGAAGCCAAACGATAGAGGTGCATCTGTAACGGGAAAGAGATGTGAAAAAGATGTTTTATTTTCTTTAATTTAGAGAGGTCAATCTGGGAAACTAACAAAACACTCATTTCAATAAAGGATGGTTTAATTAAATATTTAAATAGATACTGAAGGAAAACAAACAAATATTGACGGAATGTTTCACCAAGGACTCCAGCGGGAATTTAATCGGTTCTGAAATTTGTCTCAAATCAAGTTGATAATCATTACCGGTAGATTTCTAACAGATATTTTTGCTAGAATTGATTAGATTCTTTCTATTTTGGAAAATTACTGCTAGAAAATAAAATCAACAGTAACCTAATGTCTTACCCTTATTTTCTCTCAGTTACACGGTGCTGGGAGCCCTAGCTATCTCTTGATGTTGTCGACATCCCCTCCCTTGGACCTTTATAAATCGTTGCTTTTCCATTTTATGTCTGGTTCTAGAATGAAATTCATTCACAATCTTACCTTCTTCTTTTACGTATTTTTTTAAAAAAATCAATGGATATTCTTCTTCCACAAAGCTTCCAAGTTCAAGCAATCACTTCACTTCTTATTTCACTTTAGATCTACATATTTAGAATAATTCTCTTTTAATTTGTAAATTTTTTGAGTTCCTTTTTTATTATTTATTATGGCGCTTGGATGGTTAGATTTATAGGGCTTAATCTTTTAGATTATTAGAACTTATAGATTCCAAATTTTAGAGATTTCTTAAAACATGATTGAGTGCATATTTAGATATTATTATAGATTTTTAGCAGGGTTGCAAATGAACCAAGTCGAGATGAGCTTCAACATGTTCAAGCTCAAGCTTATTTGGCACCATCCTGTTTGAGCTCAGCTCGATAAGAATCGAGTTTTTATGGCCTCTATTCAAGCTCCAACTCATTTAAAAACCCCTGCTCGAGCTCAGCTCATATTAACATTCAAGCTCAATTATTTAGGCTTATTGAGCCGCTCGTTAACAAGCCTCATTGAGCCGCTCGTTAACAAACTGGTGAATTTCGGTTCGTCTAGAAAAAATGAAATCGCAAATAAACCGAACCAGCATGCTGAATCCGCCAATTACCCGTTGTTCAGCAAATGGTTGGTACATGTTTTTTTTATAGAGTAAAATGACACCTGTCCAGGCGGTGTGGGACTGAACTCCCACAGTATTTTTTTTAGTTATGCTGATGCCACGAAGGAGAGAGAGAGAGAGAGAGAGAGAGGTAAGCGAGAATTTTTTGGCGGGCAGGATAATGAAAAACAGGAAACCTAATAGAGAGAGAGGCGAGCTGGTCCAGCATGATTATTAAAAACAATACTTTTTATATTATTTTTTAAAATTTTGGTTAAATAACGTGAGACTTAATCATTTTCTTAGTCAAATAAGATATAATATTTATTTTTATTTAAATAAGACATAATCGAGCTCTAATAGAACTTTAAACAAGCCTTGAACATGAGCCTTAATCGAGCTTCTTAATGTGCTTGTTATGAGCTCTAAACGATATTTTTCGTGAACATAAACGAACTGAACTATGAGTTGTTCAAGCTTGTTTATTTAGCTATCGAGTATTTATAAAAAATGTTCAAGCTCGTTTATTTAGCTTATCAAATGAACATAAATAAGCTCTTATCAAGCTGAGCCACAAGTAGCTCGTCGAACGATCGTTTCATTTGCAATCCTAATTTTTAGGGATTAGGGTTACTAATTCTAGGGATTATATTTTTTGGAAAAAAAAAAATCCAGGGCTTATATTTTTTGAAGCACTACACGACAACACCTAAAATTATTTTTTTTAAGAAAAATATAATTATCATATATTTTTAAAAATACTGGACTATTTTAATTAAATTTTCATCCTTGTTAATAAATTTTAGTGTGACAACCCCTTGATACATTTTTTTTCTGACTGAAAATGCTTGGACGAACACCAGGCTTTGATGGGGGTATGGTCATATACTCATATTAAGCAATCTCATAAAAACTTTGCATTATAATTTAAATTTAAGCTAAAAACATGTCACAAAAAATGTTATCTTCCATGCCGATCTCCATTATGTCTTTGTGATCATACATAACACATTTAAAGAAAAAATTTGCCTAGCATATTGATAGCATAAGATACATAAAAGTCTTTATAATTAAAGAATTAAATGTACCATTTTTTCCATTTCAGCTATCATTGCTTGACATTGAAGTTAAATTTTTTCTCTTTCTTTTAATTTGATGTGTTAATTTGTATGCTTCTCTTTATGATTATCTTCTTTCACATGGAAGACATATTTAATTTCTTGAGAACTAATTAAGAAATTGACCACTTTGATTTTGCATATACATAGAAAAGAATAGCAAAAAATTGTGGCTTTCAAAGTTTTGTTCTTCGAAGACAATTCTAGTCATCTCCTCAAATTTAATTTTGAGTTGTTATTATAGTTATCTTCATTTAGTTGTTCTTTGAATAGAGTTATGAATTCATTTTAAAGCCAATGTTGCCTAACTTCTAGCTAAGCTAGCCTACCATATTAGTTTGGGAATTTTAATGCATTAAATGATTTCTAATCCCATTTCCTATCTTATTTAGCAATGTTTCCACTGCCATATTTAATCTGCAACTATGTGCAAGTGAGAAAGATATCACAACAAAAAATATTAAAGTTTGATGGAAAAAATTCACTAGAAATGTTTTTTTTTTCAAAAAAAAAAATGGTTGTCAAAAAACATTTACGGTGAGATTTTTTGAGCAAATGGATGTAGCAAAAATCTAGTTTCAGCCAACAATGGGCTATTTTTCCATTTCGAGAGGTCACGAAGAGTGCATGATATAACACAGCTAAAGAATGAGGTGAGCCAACTCAAAAAGTCTTGAAAATTATGTATGAATTAAAGCGAGGGTCTACATGTTTAGGATGGAACCCAAAGTGATGACTATTAATGCACCTAAAGTTTGGTGGAAATTCAAATTGAATTCTGTGTTGCTAATAAAGTATATTTGGTATATTTGTCTGCCAGCTCCAACGATATTTATAAATTATTGCATTTATCCAGAGTTAGAAGAGGAATTAGATATAATTAATCTTAAGAAAAATTGTTGGTTTATATGATAATACATGGACCACAAGTATGGGAAAGCTGCCAGATGACATGAATAAACTTAGAAACTCCATTAAGAAAGTTTGTTCTAATGCATCAGAAAATGAACTGTGAAAAATATGGATTAATCAACTGATATTACATTTAAGAGGCCAACCACATATGATACATATGGTGGGAAGAATAGAGGTTATGAGTTTAGCTTCCAAAGGAATCAAATCTCATAGTTGGTTAATGCATGTTTAATATGAGTTCAAAATTCAGCTACGTTAGTACCTGTCATAGCCTCATAGGTACTCTGACACAGATGGCCACCATTATGGAACAAGTTTGTAATCCAAAATCAATAAAGATGCGTGACTATTCTTGAATGTTGCAAAGCTACTTGAGGATATCAACAAAAGAGAAAATTTCAAGACCACTACCGACAAAAGAAAGATTCAATAAGGGGCCTTTTTAAAAGCCATAAAAAGTGATGTTTTATGATCCAATATTGAGCTTCTTTTGGTTTTGCTTAGTTGTATGGTGCTTTGTGGCTACTCCTTATTCTATCTTTCAAGAAGAACTTCATATTATATTCTGTAGCTACTTTGGTTGATGTTATATCCAATCCAAAAAATATGATGAATCATTTTCTTATGTTATAATGACTTTGTATGTAGTATTACGTCAAATTATGGGTGTTAATAATTGGTAGAATATATCAAATACTTTTAGTGCAATTATGGATTTGAATCTATCCAATCATAGAGTGTACTACCAAGATGTCATGATTATTGTTTCATAAAACGGCGGCCTTCCGATGACCCGGTTAGGAGAGTAGAGGTATTAGATTTGACTTATGTTGAGAAAGGTAGGGGTAGACCTAAAAAGACTTGGTTAGAAAATATTAGGAATGACCTTTCTTTATTAGATTTAAACAAGAATTTGACTTTTAATATGACACAATGGAGAAAAAGGATTCATGTAGCCGACCCCATGTAGTGGGATAAAGGCTTGATGTTATTGTTGTTGTTGTTGTTGTTGTTGTATTATACAAGATACCATGCATGACTTCCATCACAAACAACAAAAGTTTAACATCAAAATTATCATAGAGTTACTAGAAGTTCGTTTAAGTGGGTTCTAAAATGAGTTTTGCATGGCACAAGCAATTTTCATATATGTTTAATAACTCAACAATGTCATCATGGTTTGCATGTTTTATCAATGTTCACATCAACGTAAGTGCTTGCTATTATGCTTTATATAATATCACATAACCAACTGATAAGGATTACATGTGAGCGATTCCAACACTACAAGATGGATGGTAAATATATTTTTAGAAGGTTTGAACTCTCATGTGTGGCTATCCACGTCTTGGCAGATCATTCCAGGAAGGTATTTTGGTGTTATTTCAAAGTCTATAAAGCAACACGTTAGCTACTACATATTCAAATGTTAACATAAAAATTATAATCTAATAAAAGGATTGTGTTGGTCTTATTGATGGAGCACACATAAATACATGTATTTTAAAGATGAATACGTAGAATGCCTAGGCCATTGCGAATCATCAAAATAGAATTTCATGTCAGCATGTAACTTGAATAAGTGCTTATCCCTTATCATGTTGGATAGAAAGAAAGTAAACATGATGCATTTTTAAATATGCCACTAAAGATCGTAGCAAAATTTTCCAATCCACCAAGACCCTCGATAAGCATTATTATGGTTCATTAAGTAGGTAATAGTACATTTAAAAGATAATTACGGGACTAATAAATTGGACAGGGAAATATTATCGTGCTGACTTTGGGTGTCCACTGCAAAGTGGTTTGCTAAATTCATCAAAACAATATATCATACTCTTGATTATATAAAGGGTATTCAAGTAGTACAATGCATACATAGAAAATTCGACAAAATTTATATTTGGTGTGGAAGAAGAAAAGAGTTGTTATTCGGGACATGCCTAAGAACCCTTTGAAGAAGCAAGGAAAAATTGTGGCTACTACAATATGTTGCTCAACCATATATATGTAGACATCCCTCCCAACATGATCATGAATTTGATATGTGTGAAGCAAATGATTCATATACACCATAAGAAGAACATAGATACCACATCAAACAATCGTTGGAGTCAACCAATGAAACTGTAGTAAAAGTCCAATTAAGGATGACAAGTGCATTAAAATATGGGGTACCTTAGAAGATGTTATTGAATGTCAATTAGTTAACGAGGTCACATAAATTTTATTTCATGTTGCTTAAAAAAATTAAGAGTATTAAAATGTTGATCCTTTAATAATACCAATTCTTCCACTCTCTAATCTATATGGTGGTGCATTTTTTAGAAGTATGAATATTGTTTATGTGAGGTAATTGATGAAAATGACTTAAAAATTATGATGTCTTTGTTTATGCAAATCTATTTTACTAAGCATATTTTGTTTATAATAAGATATCATGTTTTATATGGTTTCCAATATTGATCATCCATTTCTAAATTAAGAATTATATCTTTTAGAAGTTAAGAGATTATAAGTTATTTTTGTGGATAGGTATCCATGCGCTTAGATGGCAGGGGAGAATTGTCAATGTGGGCTCCGAAAATTCGGCCCCGGCCTCCCCGCCGCACGATTTCTTATTCGGCGAGGGAGTTTTAACGAACTAAGTTCCGAGGTAAATTTTGGAAGGCAGATGGGTTTGTAGATAAGACACTACCCAGAGATTTCGCCCTCATTTGGTGAGGACTTTATGATCAGAGTTCTGGTTTCCTATAGGCGCAAGCCCCTATAGTTAATTACCTCTCCCGATCACGAGAGAGAGAACTTTCGATTAAGGCTAGTCGTCAATCAGATATGTATAGAAATACATGTTATCTGGCATATAGTAGCAGCAATAGGTTTGGGATATTGAGGATTGGGAGTTTGGAATTTGAAGGATTCGATATTTAGAAATAGAAATTGCACCATCTAGCACTTAAAGCGGATGGTGGGGGAATGGATGATGGACCCGATCAAGATCCCATGGTTCCATCGTCCCGGGCCATCATGGTCCCTGGTCTACTTAGTCAGAGGAGGTAGTTGACCCAACCTGACAGAAGGATCCTTGTCGGCAGCCATGGGTTGCTTCGTCCAAAGGAACCTTGTAGACCGGGGTTGGATGTTTGTCTAAGGGGACAAATTTGAATCCACCTTAGCTAACAGAGGGCTTTGTGCCCTATCGATCATATCCTATTGATTCATATCTCAAGGATTTGATGCCAATAAGGAGCGTATTGGCTCTGGCCATAACCGGTATATCGTGGTGCCATTTGGCGGCGAAACCACGCGATTCAGAGGGCCCCGAGTCGTCGTAACCGTTTATCCTGCGGTGGCCATTTAGCGGCAGACCGCCGGTTAGAGGATACGTACCACGTCCTTACTGGCAGGAGATTGTTTGAGAATGGATCCTAGTGATATTTTCGACTAGGCATTTGGCTCTTTGTGAGCAAAAGTAAATTTTGATTTGTCCACCCCGGCAAACTGTTGCGGAGGGTGGATGGATTTTGCTTTAAGTGTTGATAGATTTATTTCAAATTTTAAATATCTGGAATTTGGGCTTTTTGTGGAGCTTTGGATTTTTTAATTTTGGCATTGTAGGTGGAGTTTGAAAATATTTGGGGACCCCTCCGGTTGAGATAATCAATCAACACGGTCATCATCGGGGTGACCTTGAGGTCACTTGAAAAATATTTGGATTTTGTATAGGTTTGAGGGCATTTTTGAAATATATTGTGGACCCCTCCAGTTGAGATCTGCATTCAACAGGGCCATCATCGGGGTGTTTGGGGTCATTTCCATCTTATTGATTGAACCCTGTCAACTCGACCAAGCGGTTGGTCGAGGATCGGGTTTCTCGTAGGCTTTGTGCCTTTGTTTATGAATTTTCTTGATTTTAGGCCTTGAAGGCCGAATATGAATGTATTGGAACAAATACATCGGTCCCCACAACCGTGTATCTATTTGATAGTTCGAACCCTGTCGACTCCTATTTGCTTGCTTAGGAGGATCGGGTTCTGTAGGCTTCATGCCTTTGTTCATGAATTTTCTTTGTTGAGGGCCTTAAAGGCCGAATATGAATGTTGTAGACGCCTTCTGTCTGCGTGTATCAGTGTTGCAGCTCCGGTGGGGATGGCATTGTAGGTTGTAGACGCCTTCTGTCTGCTTGTATGGAATGTTCCAGATCCAGTGGCGTGGCGTTGTAGATTGTGGACGCCTTCTGTCTGCTTATATCAGTGTTGCAGATTCGGTGGCGTTCTGGTCTTGACATTGACTCCCCCCCTTTCTCATTCACCGGGGAAGGGTCTTTCCGAACTTTGGAGTATTGGACTTGATATTGACTTCCCCCTTTCTCATTCACCGGGGATGGGTCTTTCTTTTGGACTTTGAAGTCCACTGATTGTCACTTTGCTTTGAGAAGATCTCCTTTCAAGATCTTTAGTGTAGTAGACTTTTTTCGTACATCGGGTTGTTGTACTCAGTGTACTTATAGATTTTGATCACACCGCTGTCGTAGGTGATATCTGTACTTTTTGTCCACAGTGGTTCGTCATGCTTACGATGTACGCACTGTTGTTATCCACAAGTTATTTGTAGTCATCTGCAGGGGACTGTTGTACTCACTACGACCTCCAGAAGATATTTGTAGGAGACCCATTGACATCGGTATTGTGCCCACCTCTCACCAATCTCAGGTGGGCTGATGTCTGTATTTATTTGTAGAGAGTATGGATCTTTAATTGCTGATCTCCAGTATTGCCTTCTCAGTCAACAGACAATCGTAGGGATCGTCGTAGGAGATATTTTGTACTTGTACCCACAGTGGTTCGATGGTGCTTACGATATGCCCACTGTTGTTATCCACAAGCGGCTCGTATTTGTTTGTAGGGATCTGTTGTATTTGCTATGAGTTCCTAGGAATGTCCGTAGGAGACCCTCGTTTGTCCACCTTTCACCAATCTCAGGTGGGTTTGATGATTGTACTTGTTTGTAGGAAGGCGGATTCTCCGTCATTGATTTTCCCGTATCGCCATCTCAATCAATAGGCGTATGTAGGGATCGTCGGAGGAGATATTTGTACTTGTGCCCACAGTGGCTTGATGTGCTTACGATATGCCCACTGTTGTTATCCACAAGTAGCTCATATTTGTTTGTAAGGATCCGTCGTATTTGCTACGAGTTCTTGGGAGTGTTCGTAGGAGACCCTTGTTTCTTGCATCATATCCACCCTTTAACCGATCTCGGTGTGGTTGTTGTTGGGTTGCACTTGTTTGTAGAAATGGGTCTTCCATCATTGGTCTCCCGCATCGCCATCTCAATCAACAGGCGTTGTAGGGACTGTCGTAGGAAATGTGCTTGTGTCCACAGTGGTTCGTTGTACATATGACATACACATTGTTGTTATCCACAAGTGACTTGTACACACATTTACGGGAACCCGTTAAAGCCACTACGAGCTCTTGGGAGTACTCGTAGGGGAGCCGTTGTCAATTTTGCCATTTCCACCTTTCACCAATCTCAGGTGGCGGCTTTGACTGGCGTTGAATGTGAGAGGACGATGATGCTCAAACCAGGCTCAAGTTCGAGCCCCTTTCAGGATCAATTTAAATCAGGTTCATGAGCTCAAAATGCAAGTTCAGTTCTGTGTACTTTGTAGTCCGAGTCTTGTTCAATTTTAGTGCCCTTCACACTTAATTAATTTTAATTTGAGTATGAGTGTATGTTCAAATGACTGTTCGAAATCTTCTGGAATCTTTGTAGGTTCAGTTTTATGTTCAAAATGGCTTGCATTTGGCTCCAACTTTGATTTTGTTTCATTTGAATTTGGTCTTTATTAGTCATTTGAATTTTGTTTAGGTCCTCTGCACATGTTCAATCAAGTTCAACGGTCCACTACTCTTGTTCATGTTCAAAGTTCACTGCTCTTTCTTGTTTGGTCCAAATCTTTGTTTTTTTTAGTTCAAAACAGGTCCAAGTGTAGTAATATTTCACCCGAAATTTCGGCACCCTCCCGGCGTCTCCCCCGTTTAGGGGAAAACTACGAGAAAACTGGGCCTTCCCACCACGGCCAATAAAGACGTGCATGGTAGGTGCCCTCTTTCGAGGACACCTCGGCTGTGATTTTTCTTCCCACCACGGCCAATAAAGGCGTGCATGGGGTCTTTGACGGTACCTGTTACAAGAAGCAGTTGCTTTCCCCCCCCCGCCCGGGGGTACTTATGAATCATTCCAGCCGCGCAAAGAAAAGGGGACACCAAGCTCGCCTGGCCTCGCCGTGTGCGTCGAACCGATTTCCCTCCTACCACGGCCACTAAAGGCGTACTTAGGTGGTTTGCCGGTCCGACACGCATGTCGAGACAGGAGGGCGTGGGTAGCTCGCTTACCTCAACACAGGTGTCGTGTCGGTTGCCCCTCTTACCACGCTCTCAATAAAGGCGTGCATAGGTAGACCGCCGACCCGACACGCTAGTTGAGATAGGAGGGCGAGGATTGCTCGCTTACCTTATCGTAGGTGTCGCGTCAGTTGCCCTTCCCACCACGCTAAGAAAAGCATGCATGGGTAGACCACTGACTCGCCACGCATGACGAGGTAAGAGAACGGGAGTTGCTTGCTAACCTTATCGTAGGTGTCGCGCCAGTTGCCCCTCCCACCACGCTCAATAAAGGCGTGCATGGGTAGACCACTGACTCGCCACGCATGACGAGGTAAGAAAGCGAGAGGGGAGGCGACTGTCAGCCTCGTCGTAAGCGTCGGACCGGATTTCCTCCTACCACGCTCACCAAAGGCGTGCTTAGGTGGTCTACCGGTCCGTCGAACACGTCGAGGACGGAAGCCTGAGTTTAGGGGTTATACCTTCGAGGCCGGCGGATCAGTGGTCGTCGACTCGTCGATCGAGGCGGGAAGCAATCTCTTTTTTTTATCATTAATCTTAATTAATTTCAATTAATAATAATTAAATTATAATTAATGATGATTAATTAAAAATAACATAATTAATTATGATTTAATTAATCATAATTAATTAGAAGTTATTTTTAATTAATTATAATTAAGAATAATTAGATTATAATTAACCTAATTAATTAGGATTAATTTCAATTAATTAAAATTAACATAAATTTTTTTTGCTTGACGAATTTACGGGATTCAGTCGAAGATGCGCTCGGAAGGCAGAAAGTTACCTTCACAAACGGCGAGCTCCCGTTGTTGCTGCCGATCAAAATGCCGCAACTTCCGATCTCGACAGGAAGGGAAAGCCATGGAAGGAGCGGGGTCGGACAGCCAGGAAGGAGCCGAAGAAGCAATCGAACGGGAGAAAGTTTCCTTCACCGCTCGCGAGCTCCCTTTCTTGTGCCCGATCGAAATGTGTAACTTCCGATCCCGACAAGAGGGGAAAGTCGTCGATCGAGTGAAGCCGAACAGGACAGAGGGAGGGAGGATCGGGAGAGAGAACTGGAGCGGGAGAAGAGGAGAGATCGCGTATGAGAGCCCTTCGGTCTCATTTTAACGATGTGAGGAGCTCGTCGTATAGAGTCGTGGGCGATGCGACATGAGCAGCAGAGATCGTGCAAGCGACGAGGCGTCGTCGTGGCTACGACGTGCGGATGGCAGAGCAGGTGAGGATTTGATTTTTTTTTTTTTTTTTTTTTTTCTCAGCTCTTACCAGTCAACAGTCAAGTTCAAGTGGTCTATTTTAGTATAACCACATATCAATCAGGGCAAAACCTTAAGGACGGAAAATGAACTGTTTGAGTAATAGTAGCGAGGACATCGAAGAAAACAACATAATATTGGATTGAATCCAAGTGCTACTAATATAGATGACATATTTGCAGGGAATTAAATAAATTTATTTCTTAAAAAAAAAAATAAGAGTGGAAACATGAAGTATGAAAAAAATGACAATTCGAGTTCCCAATATATTTCAAGCTTCATAAGTTGAAGTTGTACATAAAAAATGATAATTTCAGTTTTGATATATTTCACACTTCATGAGTTGGCGTTGTATATAAATAAATGATTATTTAACCTTTTGATATATTTTGAACTTCAACTTTAATGAGTTAGAGTTTCTCCAAACAAACCCACAGGGTTTCAAGCAATCCTAAAACCCCCATACAGATAGATGTGGCTCCCAAACAACAATAAAACCCTATCTAATGAGCCTAAACTATTAATACAAGCATACTCAATAAGGAATGAGTCCAACACCAATTTATAGGATGCTCAACCATTCAAATATGATCAAGATTAATCACAATGGAGTAGCTACCCCTGAAATTCAAACCCATTATATATTATCGGCCATCCTATCGCTTAAAAAAAGGGAAAAATGAAAATGCACCTAACATTTAATAGCCAATTTTATTTCCCTTCTTAACATTTCATCCCACCACAATTGTTTTAATGAGATAAATAATATCAAGATTCCAAGAATTATCCAATAAACACTTGAAAATAAAGAAAGAAAAAAGATAAAATTAAAAAAAAAAAAACCCTAAAAAAATCAAACTTGCAATGTGGTAGAATTATCAAAAGGAAGTTAATTGAATGTAAGTGGATATATATTATCAATATAATGTAGACAGGATGCTCAAAAGGTGAAAAGCTAGACTTGTTATAGAAGGATACACTTAGACCTATGAGTTGAATAGGGAGAAACTTTTGCACAAGATGCAACACTAAAGATCATCATAATATTGTTAGGAAATACTTGAAGATTTCAAGTAAAACCTAACACTATTGGTAAAAACAGCAAAAACAGTCCACAACTCCAATGGAAAACAACAAAAACATTAATTTTATTGCAAGAAATCAAATAGAACCGAAAGAAATTACCAAGATACAATTGATCCTCTATTCAAGAGGAGGAATTATCTCTCCCAATTCTCTAGACGCCGCTAGAGCACAAAAACCTAAACCTAAGAGATCTCAAATTTCAGTCAAATTCAAGATGCCCTAACCCTAGGAAAACCACCTATTTAAAGCAAACAATAAACAATAAATACCCACAACCCTCCCCCAATTCCCTCCTATTTCCTTAATTACTTCCCTCCCAAATCAGCTCTCAAATCAGCCCCTAAATCTGTCATCTTCAATTAGGAAACATTTCTTAATTAATCCCCTTCAAATCAGCCCCCAAATCAACCCTATTCAATTAGAAAATATTTTCTAATTAATCCCCTCCAAATCAGCCCTCAAATATTCAATTAGAAAACATCTTCTAATTACTTCTCTTTGATTAAGAACCTTCCTAAACAGCTCCCTCCTGATTATGAAACTTATTAATTCCCTCACAATCAAATCAGCTGGTCCATCAATACTCCTCTCCCAAAGTGTCACCTTGTCCTCAAGGTGGAACGAATGAAACTGTTGTTGAAGCACTTGACTAATACCACTGGACTGAAAAATGGACTTAAACTGTTCATTTTTGCCTCTGTTCACATAAGCCGAAGGGACCGGCTAAACCGGTCCAATGGACCATTCTAATAATACTCCACTCCTAAAGATCCATCTTGTCCGCAAGGTGGAAAGACGACACCCTCCATTCCTTCTTCATCACAAACGGTAAGAACATGAAGAGTTCGGTCCTTACACCTATGCCCCTGGCGTATACCTCTCATCACATCTGATATAGAGCCTCTTTGCCCTTTGCTCTTGTAATTCCGTTTTAGTGAACTTCTTGAAATTGTCCCCATGTCTTACTCCTGCATTCTTCTCCTTCGAAGTCTCCCGAAAAGTACCCAATGTCTGCTCCTTGGGTGCCAAAAAGGTGGTGATCCTCCTGTTCAAACCCCCTGAGCTACTGCCTCCTATCTCTCTCCAGGTGTCTCTGATTCTCCACCAATTGAGCTACCTCCATAGTCCCTCACAAGTCACGAGGCCTCATTACTCTAACTACTGCCCAGATCTCTGGTGTCAGTCCCTTCATGAAATTTTCCTCTAGCACTGTCTCAGGAAGACGGTCTAGTAGGCTAACAAAGTACTCGAATCTCTAACAGTACTCCACTGAACCAACCTGAGTAAAGGTAAAGAACTGCTCGTAGAATTCTCCTCCCCTACCACTTTGAAAATGTTTCATCAAACAATTCTTGAACTCTCTCTAACTTCGTATGGGTCGTCGCATGACCCTCCATTGTTACCAAGACAAAGCCTTCCCTTCCAAACTAGGCCCGCTACCATTAGTATCTCCTCCTCCGTCAATCCATTGATGGTGAAATATCTTTCTACCTTGTAGATCCGCCCATGTGCATCCTCGCCCTCAAAGATGGACATCTTCAACTTTCTCACCTTCGGGTCACCCTCATTTCCCCTGAATCCTCCATAGCCTCCAATTCCTCGAATAGGAGGTGCCCACCAATCATCACGCTCTTCCTTTCAACGCTCATATCCCAATCCTTCCTCAAAACCAATTTTCTTCTTTCAAAATCAACACCCCGGCGATCGAAATCATCCACTCTCCTTACAAATTAAGCACCCCTTCTTACGTAGCCAATCCTCATCTCCTCCCTATAAAACAATTCTAAAGGAGTCACTCCGTCTTCTCCCTCTAGGATCTCCACTTTCGGATTTTTCCTTCCCTTAAACATGTTGGGGTTCCCACCTCTTCCATGGCCGCCAGTAGTTTCCTTTGCTTCCGATGTCGCCAGTTTAAGTTTGGCTTCAAGGAATTTCTTTAACATGTCTTCCACCAAGGCTAACTTTCCCTCCATCCTTTCATTGACGAATGCAATCTAATTTTGAAAATCAACAATCTTCTCCTCAAAATCTGCTTTGAGTTGCCCAAATTCTCCCTCCAAAACTTCCACTTTCCTTTCGGCCATTGGTTCCCCTTAGATCAATGTGCTCTAATACCAATTTGATAGAAAACACTTATAGATCTCAAGTATTTCCTATCACTCTTCGGAAAACAGCCCTAAAAAATCCACAAAAAACCACAAAACAATAGATAATTTGTATTATTTGATGAAAGTGAAACGGAAAATACCAAGATATAATTGATCCTCTATTTGAGAAAAGGATCTTTCTCTCCCAAATCTCTAGACGTCGCTAGAGCCCAAAGAAACTAAGAGATCTCAAATTTCAGACAAATTCAAGATGCCCTAACCCTAGGAAAACAAACTATTTAATGCATACAAATCAAAAGGAAATCCCTAAAAAATCCCTACATTCAAATTTCCCTCCTAACTCCCTCAAAATGCCTTACTAAACAGCTCACGCCCAGGCAGGCGTGTGTTCGGCGCGTACAGGAGGCGGACATTTTCTCCTCTATTTGTGTAACCCGGTGCCTTCGAACCAGCTGGATTAAGGACTGGCTGGACTGGTCTAACAAATACTTCTACCTCTGGCAGCCAACTTAAATTGGCCCTTAGAGAAGCTAGGTAAAAATACATTCCTAAATGGTGAATAAGAAGAATAGGCACATATGAACCCACAACAAAGTTTTAATCAAGATTTTAGTACAAAACATATATGCAGGTTAATGAAATATCTATATGGGCTCAAATAATCACCAAGAGCAAGGTTTGTGAGGTTCACTAAAACCATAAAAGAATGAACTTCAAACGCCTTTGTGATCATACTTTATTCATAAAGAAATCCAACCAAAGTAAAATCAAAATTATGATAGTTCATGTGGATGATATCAAAGAGAAAAAAAAAGTGAAAGATCAATTATCCAAAGAATTTGAAGTAAAAAATCTAGGAAAACAAAAATATTTTATTAGAATTGAAGTGATCAACTTAAAGACTAAAATATTCATCCCTCAAAAAAAAATACATCATCGATATACTAAATGAAACATATATATGTTGTGATGCAAGCCTTTATAAGCTTCAATTGACTATTTCCACAAAGTTGGGCATACAGGCGATAGTCAAAAAGTTGACACGAAGTGAGGTACTAAAGAGTGATTAGGAAGATTATAGAAAATATTGCCCACACGAAATCAAATATAGCCTATGCTGTATGTGTTCCAAGTTAAATTATGCATAATCCTAAAGATGTGCATACAAAACAAACAAAACTCTTCAATACCTAAAAGCAACACTGGGAATCTTAATTTATTAAAAAAAAAAACTTAGCTTAAAAGTAAACATATATGTTGATTCAACATAATCCCTTGTTGATAGGCCTTTTGAAAATTATTGCACCTTCTTGGGAGTGAGTCTAAACAGTTGGAAAAAAAAGAAGTAATCAGCAGTCCCTAGATATACTGCTAAAGCTGAATATCAAACAATGGTTCAAAGAATCTGTGTACTATTCTATATGATTTGGGAATAAATTAGGAAAATACTATAAAATTATGCAACGATAAATACTATAATTTTATATGACAATAACAAAGCAGCCATCAAAATCACACACAATCAAGTTCAATAGGACTGAATCAAACCAATAAAAATTGATCGATCTTTATCAAAAAATTAAAAAGTTGGTTGATATATATCTTGTATGTCTAAGACACAAGCAGTTGGCTGATGTCATAACCAGATAACTACTGAGCTCTATATTTTAGAATATTACCTCCAATTTAAATTAAAAAGTACCTACTGTATAGCTTGAGGAGTATTGGCGATCTTAGGCCAATCAGACAATCTGTGGGGTTGCAAGTTGGTGGTCCATTATTGTGGACAAGGTGGCAATCTATGAGCCTTGAAAGGGGTGAATATCTCACAAATACATGGGGAATAAATGTTAGCAAATTGTAGTCTATCTTACTTATTTTCATGACTACAAATTTAAAACATAGTAAATTTTTACATATTCTATCCTAGGAATTCTCATGTAAACACTATTTGATTAGTAGCTTCCATATGTAGATATTACCAAAAGTAAGCTAAAATCATATCGTATAAAGAGATGTGTAAGACCTTCAAGAAAACATACACAAAATTGAAATCATGGTTTCTCTCTTTAGATGTTACTTTCATTGTCTCTCTAATATAATTATTTATCCATCTATTTAATTAAGCACAATAAATTATATTAATATTTTTTTTACTATTTTATGAATTATTTCATATAGATTAGAATTTTGGATTATTTTGTTAGGATGAATCATCCTGTTGGAAAATTTTAGATTCAAATTTCAATTGTTTGGGAATAGATTTGATATCAAATGTGAACTTGATATGATCTTGTAACCCTAATTCTATAAACAAGAGATTCATGAATTGTATTGGGATCAGATGATTGAAATTAAATCTTCCCCTCTATCCTTTCTTTATATCACTCTATTGGTGGGACTTCGATCCTTTTTTATTCTCTTTATTGCCAGTTCGATATTATTTGGTATTATGATTGAAGTTTCTTGCTCATTCATTGTTTCTCATGTCATCGTCTCAATCACCTGCATCCCACAAAACTGCCCTTGCAAATGTTTACTGGCTCATGATTGATGCGTCCGCAAAAGAGCGCGTATGTAATCTATTCTTGTCCCCCCCCCCCTTCTCTCTCTCACGCGCCCTCTCATTGGAAGCTTATTCACTAAAAAATAGCTTGCATGTCTCCCACTACCACCTTCTCACATGTAATGATTACAAGATGAAATTAAGTTTACAGCCTTCCATCACATGTTTAACCTTCCTTCGTATCAAAGAAATGGCCATGCCAAGTCAATCCTTAGAAAAATTAAGGATATAGCAAGGGGCTTTGGCTCCTCATTGTTCATACAATCAAGCTTGAAGAGATATCAGGCAGTCGCGGAGAGTGAGAGAGAATACAAGAGTGTTAGGATTATGAGAGAAAAGAGGAAGAAGGGTGGTCAGGAAAGCCTAGAGAGTTAACATGCTCCTCAATTTTGAAAAAATCCAAAAAAAATCATTGAAGCTCGTTCCATGGTCTTCCACTGAAAAATATGTAACTTTGTTTATTTTCAAGCATGTTTTATATAATTCAACTCTCTAACATTATTATGCTTATCCTATTAAAAGAAGATGTGTGTACATGCCTAATATATAAGTTTAGTAAAAAAATTGCTCATTCAATTAATGAAAACTTGCAATATTGAATAAACTCGATCAACTTTTACATGCAATTTAATACACGTGTTCATAGACAAACCCATATAAGCAAGTCTTAGACTAAGCGTAACATACAAATGAGAAGATCTCAAAATTCTTATGAGATCTACATAACTATTGTTGGTAGGTGATGATGTGTTGAGTCAGGTCACAATGCCTATGTGGTGGATCTGCCTGCATATTTCAATATTAATCCATCTTTTAACATTGAAGATTTAGTATCCTATATGGGTCCAGAGTTTAATCCACATAATTTACTACAAACTGAGCCTTGTGTGACCCCACCCTGTGAGAACTCAAGCCTTCCTCCACTTCCAAATATTTCTAAAACACCTATTACGGAGAAAGTTTACATGATTTTAAACGATAACATCATTTTCATGAAAGTGGGTGGACGAAGAAGGTATTTGGTAAGGTGGAGAGGTAAACCAGAAACAGAGAACACTTGGTTAGAGCGCGAGAAGCTCCAGGGGATTGACCCAAATGCACTAGGGATCTATGAGAGCACCCGGGATGCATACTCGACCGAGTCGAACTCTTTTCCACTCCGGGAGAATAATGAGGAAATCCGACCGTAGAAAGTTTATCAGAGAAAGGGCCGAAGATCTACGACTATTATTGAACCACTTTATTTCTGAACATTTATTTGTATTTGATTTTTATTATATATTTTTCTATTTTTACCCTCACTAGAGGGAGTAGGCTTATGTGACCCCAGGGGCACTTCTGTCATTAGATATTTTATTATAAGTCGTCTATTTATAGACCTCTCCTCTTCTTTGGAGGGGATGATGATTATTATGATGAAAAATTTCTGCACTTTGTTTCTTGGAGAGTTGTGAGAGTTCTTGTGAGATCTTGAAGTCCCTTGGTGAGGGCAAATCACTACCTATCAGCCGCTGGAAGCGTCCAGGCTTGTGGTTTATCTCCACCTCCAATTCGTCTTGATATTTTTTCCCCTAGCCGTCGGCCCCTCCACAACACATCCCTTGGCCGACTACCACCCCAAGCCGCCGCCCCCTTCCCTTCCTAAATCGCCACCCACCCTTCCCTCCCCTTGGCCAATTCCCAACCCTAACAATTAACCCCTTCCTCTCATAGCCGCCGGCCACCCACCTCTCCCCATTGACTCCAAAACTTCAAACCAAGTAATCAATACTTTCCAAACTTAGTGCATCGTAAATTTAGAAATATGTAAATTCATACTTTAATTTACTTAAATCTAAAATTTCTTTCTTCAATGAGATGAGTTATGTTAGGAAAGTTCCCCATTAATGATAATTTGAATTTTGAATAGAGATTTGCCCTAAATCTCATTTCCTCATTTAGTATTCTAAAATAGTCAACTCCTTTAAATCCTCTAATTATTCCACCTCCCCTAGTCCTTGCCGTCTAATTCAACAATAAGCCCCTCCATCAAGGTTTGTCGCCACTCCCATCTCTCCTTATTTTGGGGTCATTCAAATTCAAATTCCCCCCAATCACTCTCCCTATTTAAAGCAGCCATTAAATCCCAATCAATCCTGATTGATTCTTTTCTTAATTTGCATGCCACCTAGACAAGAAAGCAATTTCAGAATTTTGTTAATTGCTAGAATTAAATTCTGAACTTCTAAATTGTTGTCCATGCCTTACTCTACCCTCCAAATTTGAAATTAAAACTCACCTATCTCTCCCCCTCTATGGCCGGCCACACCCCCCCCCCCCTTCTCCATGGACAATTATTCTTCCCTCCCCGGGCCTACTACACCTCCACCCACCCTCTCTACACCTGGTCCTCGACTTGAAGATCCCACTAAGCAAGAATTATCAAACCCTTTTGATTGAGTCACGAGGCGAAACCAACCCATCGACAGCCAGATTCTAGCAAATGATCGAACAAGCATCAAAAACACGAGGACGGTAAACCTTTTTTCTTACTTTATACCTTTTTTATTCCTTCTCAATCATGGCATCGCTTGATCATGAAGATTTATCCGCATAGCCCAAATTAAGAGTGTGTATGGGTGGATCTATATAGTCACTATTATAATTGTTAAATTAGGGATTCTCTTTGAAAGCCTCACATTAGCATGGTATGATTTAATTTAATTATTTGTGATCCTAATGTTATCATGTAATTGATTGCCTGAGCTTAATCACTATCTTGTTAGCTTTAATCTTTCGCTTAGATATGTGGGAAGTTAATGAATTATTAAAGTTCTATTCATAAGCGTGTAAATTTCAAATTCACTAAATTTACATATGTGTGTCATCCTACATCACAAACTTTGTCAAATCTTTACCACAATTAGGTTCAGTTAAAAAGTATCACTTACATGTGATGTCCTAAAGGTCAGTGATCATGAATCTAATTTTGAGCCGCTTCAAGATCATCTTAAAATTAAATACTCCATTTTGGTTTGTTTGCTTCCATTATTTAATGTAATGTTATTAGAAGGAAGCAATTATTTGATTTGCTAACATTTTAAATAAATAATATTTAAATGATGTGTAGATTCTAATTGATGAAATTCAGACGTAAACTACAAGGGGCAACAACATTCAAATGTAGGTTGTCTGCATACTGAAAAAACATAATATATGGCAATAAAAAACTGAAACAAGCAAAGAGACAAACAATTACATCTTAATAACAGTATAACACCAAAATCTTTATAATATTGAGCAAATTAAAACCTGGATAACATGTACAAAAAAGGTTTCAACTTTTTATTAACACCAAATAGCAAACAAAATGTAGAACTTTGCTTTTGAAAATCAACAAAGCTGATAATGTACCACAATAAGCGATTAATTACCAATCCATCAGTATTGTTAAAATAATGCCTCCACAAAGGCCTTAGCTTCTCTTGCCCACCTACATCCCAGACTGTGAAGATCACATTTTTATATTGAACTTTCTCTACATTGAAACCTACATTAAAAAAAATAATAAATAAAACATAAGACCTAATAACAAGTTTATTAAACAAAAACATAAGTCGGAAAGAATCTATGCACATATTCATGTCAGAAAGTTTTGGAAGATTAAAACTATGATGGAGAGGTATAGCATAAGGCTTCATAGTATGGTACGCATTGGATATGCTTCTAAATAAAACTTTCATGACCATCTTTCATAGCAACTGGAAAAAATATCTTACCATTATTTGAAAGCAGTAATTACTATTTAACAAGTCAATTCAGTCATCCAGTGTATTGAAACCCTTAGAATCTATGATTTACTACCCAACAATTACAACACTCACAATGGAAGGACTTCAGATGTTTGAAAGTAGGATAAGTGATCTGTTACTTCGATGGATTCTAGCTATATGCTTCTACTAGTGATCCCTCTACTTTTTCCATCCCAGACTGTATCAGGGATGGTCTCTGCAATGTTTATCTCCAGTTGAAGATTATGGCACTGTGCATGCGCTTCTTAAGCAGGATGTTAGTTGTGCTTCAGCTGAGATCCCAAAAGAACGACAGTACCTTAGCATCTCATGTGATGCTTGAGGTGGGGTTTTTATGTTGCAAAATCCTCTATTGGTAGTTTTTTTCGCTACTTTAGCAGCTTCTATTGTGGAGAATGTTTTGCTGCGTTTGTGACTGTAAATTCATTGCGTAAGGTTGATGGATAATTCTTAGTTGTTGCTTCTGATTTTTTTTATTTTTGTTATTACAAATAGAGGTGGAATGCATGTGAAAGAAACATTAGATGATAAATCATCTTAAATTGTAGAAGGGATTCTAATTCATTAATCAAATGCAAGACTTAAATTCTAGGAGATCGCCCTGTTTAAGTGTGAGGTTTTTTTAGTGATTTATTTCCCCTTTTTTTCCTTTTCTTCCCCTTATTGTGAATCATTTTCTTTTCATGATTGGTTGTAAGGGAGATTTAAGTTTTGTAGGATTAGAATTCCTTTCAGTTAAGTAAGTTGTATGCTTGTTTGTAGCTTTTGTGATCCGTAATATTTTCTTCATAAATTCTAGCACAAAAAGTGGTTTTGGATTAATAACTTGAGTCATGAAATTTATATTTTTAGATGTTTGTTGAATTATTTTGTGCATCACATGTTATATCCATAGAAATCATAGATCCTATGACATCCTGAAAAGCATAAAATCTACCACAAAATTAATCTTATAATTCATGCACTTAAAAGGAGAGTTTTTCTTGGACTTCTTCTTAAATACAGATTCATTTTCCGGTAGACTAGCCTTATCATCACCTTCAATTTTAGAGGGTTAAGCTTATTTAAAAAGGGTTTTAACATGATAAGTACAAGAAAGAAATAGGGGAACAAACAAACAAACAACAACAAGCCTTTATCCCATTACGTAGAGTCGGCTACTTGAATCATTTTTCTCCATTGTGTCCAATTAATAGTTAAATTCTCATGTAAATCTAATAAAAAAATATCATTTCTAATATGTTCTAACCAAGCCTTTTAGGTCTACCTCTATCTTTCTTACTATGGGTCAGATCTAATACATCTACTCTTGTAACTAGGTCAAATGAGAGCTAACGTTTTATGTGTCAAACCATCTAAGGAAACTCTTTAATCTTATCTATCACTGGATTCAGTCCAACCTTTTCACATATATATTCATTTCGTATTCTATCTCTAAGTATAAAGCTACTCATCCACCTGAGCATCCTCATATCTGCAACACTGAACTTTATGCTTACCTTTTAATGGCCAACATTCTGCGTCATAAAGCAGTGTAGGTTTCACCAGCATCTTATAAAACTTTCCCTTAAATTTGAGGGGTTATTTTCTATCACACAACAGGCCCAATGCATTCCCCCACTTCAACCATCCAACTTGGATTCTATTAATAATATCCACATCTATTTCACCATTGCTTTGAACAATAGACCCGACATATCTAAAAATAGTATTTTTAATGACTTGATCGCCTGAAGTGACAATAAATCCACTAGATCTATTACTACTAATACCCCATGTATTCGGTTTTAGATCTACTCGAATTAAAACCTTTAGACTCTAAGATTGATCTCCATAATTCAAGTTTCCTTCAAGTCCCTCTCTAGTCTTATCAACAAGAAGATATCATCAACAAAAAGCATACAACATGGTACAACTTGCAAATGTATAGTTATAACATCAATGACTAAACCAAAAAAATATAAGCTTAAAGTTGATCCTTGATGTAATCCAATTAAAATAGGAAAATATTTGGTCAAGCCACATTGTGTTTGAACACAAGTAATAGCTCATGTATACATATTATTAATGGCTTGAATATAAGCATTATTAACTCATTTCTTTTCTAGAACTCTCTAGAGCAGTTCTCTGGAAACATTATCATGTGTTTTCTCTAAATCAATAAATATCATATATAGTTCCTCCTTACTCTCTCCATACTCGTCCATCAAGCCTCTCAATAAATGTATAGCTTTCATAGTAGACCTACCTGGCCTGAATCCAAACTGATTTTGAAAAACATAGTATTATGTCGTAACCTATGATCAATTACTCTCTCCCATAGTTTTAATGTATGCACATTAACTTAATTAACAAAATTTACCATTTGATTAATAACATAATAGCCTCAAACCCTAATTGAAAATCTCTTAAGTTACCTCAAATCTAAAAGCAACAGGGCAAAATCAAACAAGCAGAAATTCTTTAGCTGATGACCCTTCAAAACTTTGGTTTCAAAGCAGAAAAAGAAAACGAATGGGAGTATTATCTAAAACCATATAATGACTAAAGGCGATCTTTAAGCATTGAATACAAAGTTGCAATCAATAATAAATTGATAAGATAATTCAAAATTACATAAAATAGCAAAAGCTAAGCATCCAAAGATCTAAGAAGAAGCAAATACTGGAATAATTGAATGTTAACAAGACCATCTACGACCATGCAATAAAACCCTCCTTAGTAAAAGTAATGTGTAACAGGCCATTTCAGATTTTTTTTCACAAGCTGCTACATAATATTTCAGTTGAAACTTCAGAGGTCGGAACCCTAGATAAATACATCTTTTCCGCCATCACTTTTAGACCTTTCTTTTGTATAGTTCAAGCAAATTATTGTGGAAGATGATTACAAAGCCTAACGGATATAACAAATGAAAGCTTCTAATGCAGCATATGGTGCATAATGGTCAAGACTTCAGCTGAGAGTTTGTAGTAAGATAGGCAAAAATGTTCGACAGAGCTAAATATGGATTTAATTTTGTAATCATACCAATTGTTGGAACCGTTGATAGAACTTCTCCAATGTGCAGCTTATACAATATGGTTGTCTTACCCGCTGCATCCAGTCCAAGCATTACAACCTACATGAGATGTTGGTAAAAGAACAAAAGTGCATTAAATAAAACAAATAAAAACCTTCTTCACAACAGAAGAAATGAAAATCAGTAGAAAGATTTTTTTTTAATGACTTAAACATGATGAAGCTCCTCTAATAACACAGCCCAATCCAGAATAAAAAACCTCACGCCCAAATAATGAAGAGAGACAAGAAATACACAAATCATAAACTTGCTCTGTGAAGCATACATTTGAAATAATAATTTACTAATTTATTATGAAAAGGATAAGCAGCAACAATCAACATTGCATAACACAAAAAATGTAAATAAGTTTTCTATACCTGAAATGCATATGCTGTCAAATACAAGATTGTACAACAACAACATCAAGCCTTTGTCCCACTGCGTGGGGTCAGCTACATGAATCCTTTTTCTCCATTGTGTCCCATTAAAAGTCAAATTCTCGTTTAAATCTAATAAAAAAAGATCATTTCTAATATTTTTTAAGCAAGTCTTTTTAGGTCTACCTCAAACTTTCATAACATAAGTCAAATCTAATACATCAACTTTCCTAACCGAGTCATTGGAAGGCCTCCGTTTTATGAGACCAAACCATCTAAGGCAAGTCACTCTAATCTTATCTTCCACTGGAGCTACTCCAACCTTTTCACGTATATGCTCATTTCGTATCCCATCTCTAAGGGTAAAGCCACTAATCCACCTGAGCATCCTCATCTCTACAACACTTAACTTAGTATTATGCTTCTCTTTTAATGGCCAACATTTGGCACAATAAAGCATCGCAAGTCCCACCACCATCTTATAGAATTTTCCCTTAAGTTTGAGGTGGACTTTTCTATCACACAACAAGCCCGATGCATTCCTCCACTTCAACCATCCAACTTGAATTCTGCTGATAATATCCCCATCTATTTCACCATTACTCTGAACAATAGATCCAATATATCTAAAATGTGTACTCTTATTAATGACTTGATTGCCCAAAGTTACAATCCCCTCACTAGGTCTATTGCTACTAAAATTACACTTCATATATTCAGTTTTAGATCTACTCAAGCGAAAACATTTAGACTCTAAGGTTGACCTCATAATTCAAGTTTACCTTTAACTCCCTCTCTAGTCTTATCAACAAGAAGAATATCATCAGCAAAAAGCATACACCAAGGTACATCCTCTTGCAAATATCTAGTGAGAACATCCATGACCAAAGCAAAAAGATATGGGCTTAAGGCTTATCCTTGATGTAATCCAACCGAAATAGGAAAATACATGGTCAAACCACCTTGTGTTTGAATACAAGATTGTACAATGTAAAAAAATTGATAATCTGGCACAAATTCCAAAACAACAATTTATACAGTTGCAAAACACTTAATACCAACAGCATGATTAAGTACTTCTAAGAAGTTTTGGACCGATTAAAACCATTTGCTTATGCATTTACTCCACATATTTAGTAAGAAATGTGAACAAAAAAATAGCAATGTAAACAATACAAATAGATATTTTCATTCGGTAAAAAAAAAAAAAAACTATTTCATTTTTTTAACAAATTGCATATCATAATCAAAAATTTATTTAATTTCACGAACAATTGATATCTCAAAGGGATGCATTTACTGAAATGTTTAAACGAGAACAACTACATAAATATCTAATGTTGGAATCAAATTATAGTTGAGTTGTCAGAAGAATATGGCCAATATTTACCAATGGAACGTGTATCTGAAAGTACGTGAGAAGGGAAAAAGAAAGCAACTGCTGGAAAAGAGAAAATGTTTATGTCTTCTAACTCGATTCACTTTCCCAAAAAATGGCTGATAAAAAAGGCAAGGATACAAAGATTTTATGTTACTAAGTAGCTATTGCATATTGGAACTAGAATTCTGAAAGATCCATTTTCAAGCAAATCTGAGCACATTCCAAAGATCCTCCACGTGATCTCCTATTAGCCCAACATGACAATAACAAGCTTGAACTAATCTCGATTCAAGCAAACTTATTATGATCCATGTAATAACTCAAATATGTCAAATAAATTTATTTGAAAAACATGAAAATTCTGAAGTAGAGAGCTTTGACACTGATTTGGTGAGCACTAGGGGCGTTGAGCGATATATATATATTCATGCCTCACCCCACCGGCTCCCTCACTTCGTTGCTTGTCCATGAAGAAATTGAAAGAGGAGAAGAAGAAAGAGGAGAGAGAAATATCTTTGGATTATATTTATCAGTCATTCATATTACAGATTTTGTTCTATTATTTATAAGTGACTATTCTCTTACTTTTGTTTTCAATTATTTTGATTTCTACAAATTTTCTCTCTTAAATATGCAAAAAAAGGTATTATCTCCCGACTTCATAAGCTTTCACAGTGCAAGTTTGGATATGTTATAGATTTGATATAATTTTATTGCATTTTTAATGAAGAGATGAATGATGTCAGATACATGATATGATAACTCTACGTGATACCCTACTAATCCACGTGATTCACTGATTGGGAGTCATAAGAAGCTGGTGACTGATTCACGTGATTCAAGGGGAGTTATAAGGAGTACATTAATTGGGAGTCATAAGTGTTGGAGCAAGATACCCTTAAGATACACTCATTGAATATATGAATATTGATACAAACATTGCTACGAACACTGTAGTGATTTTATGACTGGCACTAATGCTATTTATAATCATTAATAATATTTAACGTTATTGATCATGATATTAATGTTATTATTGTCATTAGTACTATTGATTGCTACTGATACTGTGACTGATGATGTAATGGATTGAGATGTGATGAAGTATAGAAGGATAAATTAATACAGATAATCAATATAAATATTGATGCATATATTTCTTTATATGATTTATAGCATATTATTCTTTTTTATCTTACATTGATTTCAGTTGTAAGATTTTAGTTACTTTCTGGGCTATGAGCTCATTAAACGGTTTTCCATGTTTTCAGGAAAGAACAAGGATCCTATGATATGAGGCTCCGGATACATAATTTTTCTACTTGCAGTTTCAGACAAAATGTAATCATATGTTTTTTTTTTTTTTTCGTTGTCCATTGGTACGCTCTAGTTAAATGGATAAAATGAAAGATAGATATAATTCTTTTAATATAAATCCTAGAGTGTGACAATCCAAGCCAGTAAATTGATCAAATTTTCAAAATTTAAATCAAACTTTGCACAAGTGCATGCATACAGACATTCATAGATATTCATATTCGGATGAATAAATACGCACATAAAACAGAAATGCCAAATAATATAAAGGCATACATATATGCCAACATATATGTGAACATAAAAATGGATGCTGATGAAAGGGGAAGAGAAAATGGTGGAGAATGTTACATGTAAGGATTTTGGTGAGATTTACAAAAACTTAAATGATGTTTATTTTTTGCTTAATAAAGACTACATGATTAAAGATGATAGTATATTTAAGTTTACACTTTTTGTTTTCACGATTTATTATTGAGTATTTTTTTATTTAGATTTACATGCTAGGGATGGTTCTGGCCATTTTGGAAAAGATAAGACTATTGCAATGATTGATGATAGATACTTTTAGTCGAGTCTCAAAAGAGAGGTATCATGTATTGTTTATTATATAGGACTTGCTAGTTTGCTATGGGTTGAAGCAAAACATATGATTTTATACCCCTTAACTAATTTCATATAAACCTTGGGAACATGTTCGAATGGACTTTATAATGGGTTTAGAATAAATGCTTAGAATACATCATTTTATTTAAGTTTATGGTGAATTGAAATCCATAAATACTTCCATTTGGAAACTTTAAGAAGCGGTACAAGGAAAAATCATTTAAAATTGTTCAACACAACGGAACTAATGCCTACAAATTAGAAATTCCAAAAAATTATTCTATAAATCAAATTTTAATGCATCTGATTTGACTTTATTTTATGAGTTGACTGCCAATTTCTTTGATTTTGAGCAACATTCATTATTTAGTTAGAAACTTATATGAAGATTGTTTTTGAAGCTATTTCTTGAGGATGATTGTGTTCACTGTTCATTCCTCATGACGGCTTATAAATATACCACTTATTCTCTGGTGAAACAAATCTTATTATATTGATTAATTGATTTTTTCATAAGGGGCTTATAATTTTGGTCCAGATTTGCCTTGTGAGTAAAAATGCTAAATTTGTCTAATACGAGTAGATTTGTTGAAAAGCGTTGCATTTATTCTTATCACAAACATCACATCAAGCATAAATTTCTAATATGGTGTATATTTTCTTTTTTTTTTTACTCCATTTTGCTTATTATTTCCATTCTGAGAGCATATTACTGATAATGGAGGATAAGTGTTGTATTGACTAAGAAAGATGTTTTCTAGCTTTAGGTTAGTTTATTTGTTTGGTATGATTTTACTCTTGATTTGATTAAGGTTACTTCTCCGAAAGGGTTGAAGAGGTTTTGATGGATTGTTATTGGGTTCGGCATCCAAATTTCATTTCATCAGAGTTGATTTTTCAAGCTGGGTAGATTGATAGAAGCTATTATCTAGTTTGTATTATTTAAGAAAAAAGAAGTAAAAAAATAAAATAAAATAAAAACTTCTACGCATAAGTATGAATCCCATATCTGTGGGATACAAAATATAAACTCTTATGGGTTTTTTCAAGAACATAGCAATGCAGGTTGTTGGATTTGTGCTCTTCATACTTGGCCTTATCCATGTATGGCAATAGTGAGGTTTTTGCGAGCTTTATTTTTTTGGGCTTCACATTTTTGTTTGCTTGTTTTGTGCTTGTAGAGTGAAATTGGGGGGCGTGTGGCATTCTAAAGTAGCTATTCGATAGTTATTCACGATTTAGATTTCATCTAATTTTGGAGGGTACAAAATAAATAATCATATGTTTTGAGTGTAATATTAAATTCAAATTAATTTAAGCTTAGATTAAGGTCGATTCTATGCCATCCTTATCTATTAACCTAACTATGATGAGTTTATAAATAGTGATCCAAGGTATGTAGTTTGCATCTTTTAGCCTGTATAAATTTTCTCTTCCAATTTTCAATCTTTGAGTGTCAGTTGGATGCGTGATTATTTCAAGTATGACTACGTGACTCTGGGAAGTCAACACTTCTACTACTGTGAGGCATTATTTTTCTCTTCTTGGTATTATTTTTGTTTATTTACTCAGCATAATTTGTTATTGCTAATTTATTAGCTTGATTTTAGTAAAAAATTACACTGTCGGAAATATGATTTTTTTTTTATTATTTTTTTGCTCGTTGATTTTATATGTACGAACTCTTGCTAAATTTCTCAGATTTTTACAATTATTCTTTATAAATTGGGGTTAAGTCTTCTATTCTTTATTTAGATTATGAGTCTTAAAAATAATTTTTCGCTCGTATTCCCCTCAATCTAACTTAATATTACCCACTCAAATCAATTTAAAAAAAAAAATATATCACAACAACATGCATATCATTCAAATGAGGTATAGGAAATTTACATTTGATAATGGTCTTATTAATGGGCCAAATATCAACATGGCTCCTTCAACTATCATCTCTCTCAAGTTTAAGCAAAGCAAGTGTAATACTACAATGCAATATCTCATATTTTTCCTAATAAATCCCTTCTTAAGTAACTCATTCACATCTTTTTAACTCAGCATGTTATCATGGATTCATCCAATAATATGAAAAATTAGATAATGATAATTAAGGAACTAAGATAATAGTAGATTGTATATTCCTACTCATTAGAAAATTCACCAACGTCTTGAAAACCACCAATTCTTGTTTAACAGCATCAAGCAAAATCACAATTTTTAAGTTTCATATCAATTCCACAACTATTAAAGCATAGATCACACCCCTCTGCCTACTATTTCTTAAATGCGTGTTTATAGAGAATGTTCCATAGTTTCATTTATTGGGAGCACTTAATTATTATGTAGATTTAGATTTTATATTTTGTAGTTTTAAAATTAATACTCTACCATTAATCTTAAAAGACTAGGTATTAAATCGATCAAAATGAGTCACATAGAGCCCAGGTGTATGCAAAATAACATGAGCAATATTAAAGGATAACACATCAAATCGTATTTAATTCGAATAGATAGCCAATTTAATTGAAATTAGACACCTTCCACACATATAGCAGTTTTATCCGCCGAAGCTACTTTATATGGTTGTAAATGTGGTTTTGGTTTCAAATACATGAGATATAAGGCACTCCTAGGCACAACACTAATATGACTCTCAGTATCAACTATAAGCTTGTAAAGCTTCAATTCCAATCAGACTCAATGTTAGTAGTAACTATGATACAACATATGGCATTAAAAGAATTATTCAATCAAGTATCCTTAAATAAACAATTTTTTTATCAAATTCACTAGCATCATCAGAATCATTTATTTTGTTATGTTCATCCTCTACATTTAAATGCAAGTTCCTACTAGGACATTTACTAGCATGATCATAAATTTGATGACACTTAAAACATTCCTTTGCAAAAATTTTAGACCTAAGTGCATATACAATTGATTTTCCTTGAGCATGAATATTGATTTTAGTGTTATCTCTTAGCTACTATGAAAGCATCCTTGGATTACCACATACACATAGGACCCGCAATGCCTGAAACCTGATCCTCTCTGACTCCTCACACACTGCTGCATGCGTCTCCCACAACAAACTCCTCCTCGCTACCTCATGGATTTGTGGGATTCTTTCTACCACCTCGAAAAATCACGGGATCCTTAATGCCACCTCAATAATCCATGGAAACTAACTAACTATACAAGAAAACATCTATGGTATGACATATAATAATTATTTTATAGTTATTTATTTTTAGCCCCTGGTTTTGTATAATTCCTATTAAAATATTTCCTATGGTGCAAGCTTTACAAATAGTTATCAATCTAACATCATCTGAGCTAAGGATCCACAATAACGTGTATAATTCAAAAATTCAATTAATTAATTAATTTGTTAAAAACAAGACAAAATCATTTTTTTTTTCAACAGGCAATCTAAAACACTGTTTCACGAGAAATTTATTTTTTAGCCAGTATTTTTTCTCTGTTCATCCAAACATCCAAAATTTGCTTTTTTGATATTCAAGTAGAAGCGTGATTGGAACCTTATTCAAATCCGAATCCCTAATTGGATTGTAATTTTTCAAGAAACTATCCTAATATTAACAATTATAAATAAAATAATAGAAGAATACTCTGAACATGCTAAGCTGCCCATCCTTTTTTTTTTTTTTTCAAAGAAACAAAAAAACATAATTTCATCACTTATTGCCACAACTAAATATCAAAGAAGAATTCCACACTGCCCCCAGCTTACCATCAATAAATATCTAACAGGACAGTTGCCTTACAAAAGCTTTCACGGTATTCAAACAACTTCCAAACACAAAGTGCATAATACACTTCAGAAAGAAACCTTTTCATTCTGCTGTGAGAATTATTCACAATAAGGCGTCTCAGCTCACCCTAGTACAACAGGAGCTTGCCTATTTAAGGTTATAGGCACTGCCCGTTCTAAAAGAACAGAAGTACCAATGCAATCAATGGAGTACAAAAAAAAGTCAGAAACATTCATTACAGGAAAAAATTTAGGCAGAAGTATTATCCTTCTATTAAAAATTAACACGTGTAGATCAATCATAGTAGCAAAACAGAAAGAATTTCTTCACACATGTCCTCATAAATAAATAAACTTGCCAAGAATAAAAGAGATGTCCTCAAATAGTTACAAAGTTGATCAAATCCGATCTTCCTTTGGTCAGACTTACAATAGAGAGCCAATTCGGGATAAAAAAAAAACAAAAATAGTGTCCTCGATAAATCATCAAACAGCTAATTTCGCAAAAAACTGAGCAGGATGAGACTAGCAGGTTTTGTTTGAAAACTAGTCCAATCCAATACCTCAAGCAGCCGTAAAAGGGCATTCTAATCCGAAACCAATAAGGTTATTAGTCAATCAGTCACGCAGTCTCTAATATCAACCAAACGATACTAACTAAGCCAGTAGAATCAAATCCCGTGATGGAAAATAGAAAGCATAACACTTGAATCTTTATGTAACACCAAAATACAATTTTAGAAGGAAATATGATAACAATGGAACAATATAAAGCAAACCCTCATTTCTTTGTTGCCGAAGAAGGCATCAAAAAGCTTCCGGAAGGCTTGACCCATGGCCGATCTCTCGCTTATCCGCTCTTCCTAGCTCCGCAATCTATAATTTAAGCTAGAGATATCATGGCGGGTTTTTGTGAAGGTAACCGAGGAATCAAAGAAGAGGAAGACGGATATCTCGATCCGCCCTCGACGCTTTTTATTTAAGCTATTTAAAACCTTGCCGTCTTCTACAATTGCGACTGTTAATTGTCCACTATGTCCCTTCGACGAGGTCTAGCGGGGATTCCTTGTCCGGTCCGATTGCATCGAAACCGTCCGATTTCGGCAGGAAGAAATAGGAGACGAGATCGACGGCCATGAATGAAAGTCTGATTTGAATTACATAATTCTTTATTATACTTGATTAATTGTTTCTTGGGTATGTAAACATAAGGAAAGGTTCCTTCTTGCAAACCATGAAATACCACCTAAACTACTGCATCTATTATGTTCTCATTATGTGGCTTATCTCTTTGGGATTATTTACTTTTATGTATTTTTATAAAGAATTTTAAATATATTTATAGTGTTTATTTTGAATTTTTTTAATTTGGATGAATTTCGAACATAATGTGTTGCAACATCATTAATCCATGATGCCCCCATTGCAAACTCCCTCATTCCAAGCTCTCATCACGATCTCCATTAATGCATTCCACAACTAGCTCCTTTTCTAATTGAGTAAATGCCTATTGTAGCGAGCTTCCATTGCGACAGAGTAGATGCCAGCCTTAGTGAGCTCTCTATCATGGAGAGATCTTCCGTAAGTCTCATGTGCACCCTTAACACTCCTTCCTAGTGCTAAGCCTGCTTAAAACACATATAATGCTTTGCTAGGCAACAAAGAATGCTAAAGAGAAGATGAATGGGGTAAAGTTCACTATTATAAGAGAATATTTACAAGAGAGGTTAATTACAAATCAAGGCGGAGGGTTCTATTTATAGCCCTCCTTCCATGTGTAAGAACATTCTAGATTTCCCTCCATAATTCATGAATATAGAGTTCTTTAGAACACTCCACATCAATCCCTACAATATACTTATACTATAATACTCTATAGAGTTATAGGGTATCCTATAATACGCTCTAAGTGTCCACACCATTCTAGAATATTATAGCGTTGATACGTTGTCAAAAAATTATCTTAATCGGGCGCGAATCTCGATGTAAAATCAAATTGGAAACTTCAAAAAATAATTCGGAGACCATCCGAGCTCCGATTTCAGCATACTTACAGTCGAACTTAGTGTCTCGGAAATACGAACCTAACGACACCAAATTCGACTCAATCCGAGCCCAAATGCGTCCAAATCAAGGACCCGAAGCGTTGTAAGGTTCAAACCACAATTTGGATTACCAAACGATTTCCAAACATAACAAACTTATACTCGAATCGAGCGACTTGACGAGACGAATCCAACAAACCCAAGATCGCCGAATTCTCACATCATTAAGGTCTTCAAATGTCTAAAGAACGGTGCATGATCAAGAGATTCAACATCGGTCGTTCATCCAACCACTCCCCATTTACCCTTGATCTCTCACCTATTTACGGGCCATGCCACTCAAGAAATCTATAAATATAGCTCCCTCTCCTCTTGAAAAGGGGACCCCAAAGCCTAAGGAAAAAAGAGAGAGATCGGAGATCGCTCTTGCCTCCTCAACCACCGCCGGACTTCCGTCGGACCACCACTTGAGGCCCTCACCTCCGCCGGACCACCGCCTGACGTCGTTGCTCCACCGGACCACAACTTGAGGCCCTCACCTCCGCCGGACCACCGCCGGACCACCACTTGAGGCCCTCGCCTCCGCTGGACCACCACCGGACAACCACTTAAGGCTCCACCTCCGCCGGACCACCACCTGACGTTGTTGCTCCGTCGGACCATCACTTGAGGCCCTCGAATCCGTCGGACCACCGTCTGACGCCGTTGCTCCGACGGACCACCACTTAAGGCCCTCACCTCCATCGGACCACCGTCTGACGTCGTTGCTCCGCCGAACCATCACTTGAGGTCCTCACCTCCGTCGGACCACCACCTGACGCCCAGACTTCTACCGAAGTACCTCCCTCCTACAATGGTCTTTCAGACCCCGGTCTCCTGCCGACTACGGTCCTTCCGACCTACATCGCCAGATAATGGTCTTCCTGCCCCCAATCTCCTACCAACTACGGTCTTTCGGACTCCCGTCTCGTGCCAACTACGTCCCTTCTAACCAAACAAACATGTATATTATTGTGACTCCCACTATGTAATGCGTTCTATATGATGTGCAATTGTATCATCAAGCCATGCCTTCTCCCAAGGAAGGGCCTCATTTTGTAATCGACTGCAAATACTAGTGGATTCATTCAAACTGGTCCAGTCCACTTGGTTTTTCCCCCTTTTAAGGGGTTTTCATGTAAAAACTCTTGTGTCTCTTATGAACGCTGCACCCTCTTTATTATCTGATTGTGTGCTGGATCTTCGTACAATGCTAAGATGTTAAACTATATATTTTCTCTACCGCCGCGAATACTCCATGACGCAATAAGAGTGCTCTAAAATCTTCTAGGAAATTCTATGTCTTTCTAGAACCTTTCATAATCTTCTAGAACCTTTTAGGATCTTCTAGAGCATTCTAGAATCATCAATAACCTCCCATATCCTTTCCAAACCTTTCAATGTCATGTGACTCAATTTATGAATGGTTATGGAGGACTACTAGGCCTTTATTCGACGTGTCACACCCAATAGATTTAGCCAAACCTTTTGTTCCAGGTTTTGGGCATGACATCCCGCTCTTGATCCACGATCACGATCTCTTTACATGAAGCTTGTTAAGTTAGGGGTGTCAGTAAATGACTCAACCAGTCAACAATAACAACAACAACATCATCAATTCTTTATCTCACTATGTGCGGTCGATTACATGAATCTTTTTTTGTTTTTTTTTTTTTAAGAGTCAAAATGTTATTTAAATCAAATAAAAAATGTCATTTCTAGCATTTTCTATTAAGTATTATTAGGTCTACCTCAATCTTTTTTAACATAAGTCAAATATAATACATTTACTCTGCTAATCGAGTCATCGGATGAGCATCGTTTTATGTGACCAACCCATCTAAGGCGATTCTCTAATCTTATTCACCACTGGAGCTACTCCTACCTTTTCATGTATATGCTTATTTCATATATTGTCTCTAAGAGTAAAGCCACACATCTATCCACCTAAGCATCCTCATCTATACAACATTTAACTTAATGTTATGCTTCCTTTTTAATGGCCAACATTTTGTGATATAAAATGACTCAACCTGAAAAATTTGGGTTCACGTTAACCTATTTAATAAATATGTCGGATTTTGATTGACCTGCCAACCCATTTTGGCATGAAATCGACTTGTTTTATTAATTTTTCTTAATTTCTTTTATCTATGGATATAATTTTCTTGTTTTTGATAAATTAATATAAAGTCTATGATTAATAAGTTACTAATTTTAAAAAAAAAAATTAAAATGGGTTATCGGGTTGGGTTTGGGTTGCTAGCGGGTCAATTTCATGTTCAATTTTCTTACCCGCTTATTGAACAGGTTAGGCTCATGTTGACCCAATTCGTCTTGGGTCAATTTACGGTCGGGTCTGAACCCGACCCACTAACCTCTTTTTTACACCCCTATGATAAGGCCTCTACATTTTTTATATATGATATCATGAGTCATCAAGTTTATTATCCTTAAGTTGTTGCTAAGTATCAAGCGTCCACATGAAAGTGCCATCATCTTGAAGCCTATCATCAAATCACCGTCGTCATCATCCCATAACCCAATTTATTTTTAATATTTTTATTTTCATTTTTTTTCATTCCAGGCAAAGACAAAAAAAAAATCATATTCAAAATTTAAAAATACTACTTTAATTTCCATTGTATTTAGACTATTCATGATTTCTATGCAAGCAAAAGCCACTTAATAAATACTAAATTAATCGCATGCAACTAAAGCTTTTAAAAAATAAGCTCATTAGCTTTTAAGAAATAACTTCCTTCATGGATAAATAAGAATTTTGTGGGTATTAGATTAAAAAAAAAAAAAAAAGAGTTCTTGAACTCATATAAGAGTTTTTTTTTTTTTTTTTTTTTTTTTTTTTTTTTGGAAACGGTTAAGGGATTCGAGGCCGAATGAGATAGGAGGAATTTTTTCCGTCGACCACTTGGCCACTCAGCCACGTACCTGATCTCCATATAAGAAATTTGAAAATATATGTGCATATGAACAACTGTATTACAAATTTATCATCCAAATCTTCTTATTATATCGATCAATTACTTTCCATCCAACAAAACAACATGAACTCTAAAAAATTATTTTTTCCTAAATAAGTTTAAGTATAATTATTGATATGTCTTCAAAAACTTCAATTGTTCAGTGCAAATCTTAATGTATTATTTTGAAAACTTTCAAAATTAAATTCAGGCCATTCAAAATTTATTTTCAGCAAATTTCTATATAATTGAACACATTGATAAAACAAATCTAATGACAAAGTGGTCTAATATGAGTCTAAATGAACTCAAATCAAGCGCTTAAAGTAGAGGTGCCAAATATTGACCAGACCCGAAGCCTTACCCAGGAAATTTCAGGTTCAGGCCAACTCGTTTGCATAACAGGTTCTGTTTGTGTTTCAATATTTGACCCTTTTATAAACCAGGTCGGGTTTAGGTTGACTGGAAAGCCAGAATTAACCGGTTTGACCTGCGAGTGTCAAGTGTTCCGAGTCCGATCCCAAGTTGTGTCAGGTGCTTCGCGGTCCCACATTGGACTTGTGTTTCGCACGTCCGGTCTAGCCTCGGCCTAGCAACCCGCACCCATTACCTACCACCCTGCGCTCGCCCGCAACAATCTAGCTCGTGGCTCGTCCGATCGACTCCACAACCTCTCTTGTTGAAATCTTTGATCAAAATAGTTGGGTCAAGCACCAGCTCCATTCAGCATTTTGAATCATGCGGCGAATCCCTTGCCTGCACTGTCATTGTCGACGGCAGTCATCTGCCGCCATGAATGTTGGAGTTGTCCTGATCAGGCGTTCACGTCTTCGTGTCAAGTCAAATCGTAACCCACACGGGTTGGGTCTAGGTTGGAATTCTTGACTTTGTTTGCAAAACTGGGTCAACCCCTTTGGACCAGAGTCAATTCATGTTGGACCCGAACCTGACCCGTTGACCTATTTTGACACCCCTATTTGAGATAAAGAAACCAATGTATCCCTCACTTATGACTATATTGATCGCTATAGGAGAATTATAGACATTCAATAAGCTTTTTATGCCATCATTTTGACGGATAAGCTAGCAATTGGTTCTTCTCTCCTTGTTGCAGAATTATTCGCCATGTTATGATCTATTTATTCTTTTAATCAAATAATATATTAGCAACTAGAAGATCATCAAAGACCATCTTATGAAATTTGCCAAAGTGAAGATGACACCCTTAAAGAGTGATTTCAAAGATAGAGTGAAAATTTTTAACGCCTTAATGATATAACAAATTATAATATAGAATATGATCACTTCTTAATCATTGTAAAGTGCCAAAATGTGACTACTTCTCTATAATACGTGCTCCTGAATATCATTATAATTGAAGCCATTTTTATCAAACAATAGTACACTTATTTTCACATTTTGATTATAAATTCAAGCCACCTGAGTTTAGCATTGATCTTCTACAACACATCCATAGAAATAACTATTCAAATATTGTGTGCTCACTCCTCATATTCAACACAATAATATTATCAATTTCAAACGACTCATATAACGTGATAGTTTCATTCCTCACATCCCTGTATTTATTTAACACAATCTTGGTTAACAATCCAATTTAAATTAATGCAACACAATAAATTTAAATATTACGTAAAATTTTATCGAACAATGATCAAATACTCAAACTTAATTTGAACATAAATTAAAACTTATTTTGACCTCAATCGAACATGATCGGAGCATCTTCAACTATTATTCGCTATTGACTTTCAAATACATACTTTGAATAAGCTTCGAGACATGTTTGATCTTTTGCCAAACATATACAAATCAAGTTCGAAATAAGTTTTGAGTAATATAAAAAATCTGTAATCTCATATACAATACATTTCTAAGTTTAGGATTTATGGTCTACACATTAATCACGAATCTTTAACAATAATCATAAACTAGTCAGAAATACAAATATTATATTAGCACTTTGATAACATAGAGTGGATTTGATATGGATTTTTAAATTTATGCATGCAGTTTTGGAAGTAAGCAAAAGTAAAAAATGGTTTATTCAATCATTAGTAAAATAAAATTAAAAAACAAAATGTTATATTGTGCACCAGCCGGGAATCGAACCCGGGTCTGTACCGTGGCAGGGTACTATTCTACCACTAGACCACTGGTGCTGAATGTGCTCCTAATTTTCTTTAAAATTTTAAATTAAAAATTAACTCTTTATAAGTATTTATTCATTATTGAGCTCGTTCGTTATTAGCTTATTCATGTTTGAACTCATTTGTTATCAGTTTCTTTGAGCTCAATTCGAGCTCTATTTGAGCTTTTATGTTTGTGTTCATATTTAGTTTAAAATTGTATATTTTCAAATTTAGTTTGTGTTTGATTCATACCAAGGGGGGGGGGGGGGGGGGGGGGGGGGGGGGGGGGGGGGGGGGGGGGGGGGGGGGGGGGGGGGGGGGGGGGGGGGGGGGGGGGGGGGGGGGGGGGGGGGGGGGGGGGGGGGGGGGGGGGGGGGGGGGGGGGGGGGGGGGGGGGGGGGGGGGGGGGGGAGTGGGGCAAATTTTCCCCCCTAAGGTACATGTAGTCAGGGGTGTCAATTTCGGGTCACGGGTCGGGTTGGTCGGAAGAACCCAACTGACCTGTGTGCAAAACGGGCGACCATAACCCGACGGGTAGAAGAAACGGGTCGAAAATTCATCGGACCCGAACCAGACACAAGAGGCGGTTTGCGCGGTGGCCGGTCAGGCGAAGCGGGTGCGGGAACTGGCAAGCTTTGGTGGCAGCGAACGGGGGCTGCGGGCTCGAACCCGAACTGACCTGTGTGCAAAACGGATCGACCCTAACCCGACCCGGGTAGAGAAACGGGTCGAAAATCCGAAATCGGACCCGACCCGACACAGAACGCGGGGTGCGCGGGTGCGCCGGTCAGCGCGAAGCAGGTGCGGGCGAACGGGCGAAGCGTAGGCGAACGGGGGCGCGGGCGAGCGCGGCGGTGCAGGCGCTGGCGCATGGCGTAGGCGGGCGAAGCGCGCGCGTGGGCGCAGGCGGGCGAGCGCCTGCGTGGCGCGGCAGAGCGGGCAGCTTCGCAGGCAGTTCCTGGGCAGCGGGGCAGCTTTGCGGGCAGCGGGCAGGAGCGGGAAAATTCGAAAATAAACGGGTTTCGGGTTGACCCGGCAACCCGCCGGGTCAACCCGAACCCGACCCGATTCGGGTTCGGGTTAACCAAAACCCGAAATTTTTGGGCGGGTTTTCAGGTCGGGTCAAATGTTGACAGCTCTACATGTAGTTTCTCCACTGTTACCGAGCTTATTAACGAGCTCTATATCGAATATGAACCAGGCTTCTTAATGAGCTTCATTCATAAATAAGTCGACTAAATAGTTGTTTAAGCTTATTTATTTAATTATTTAGTATTAACAAAATATTCAATTTTATTTGATTGCTTAGTTAAATGATTATTGATACATAATCAAAAGAATTATCTAGATCGGGCACGAATCTCGAGGCAAAATCAAGCCGAAAACTTCAAAAATTAAATATGGGATCACCTAAACTCCGATTTCAGCTAACTTATAGTCAAATTGAGTGTCTTGGAAATACAAATCCAATGACACCAAATTCGACTCAATCCGAGCCCAAAAGAGTCCAAATCAAGGACCCAAAGTGCTGCCGGAAAGTTTGAACCATAATTTGAGTTACCAAATGATTTTCAAACATGACTTGTTTATAGTCGAATCAAGCGGCTTGACGAGATGATCTAACGAGCCCAATATCACCAAATTCTGACATCATTAAAACCTTCAAATGTCTGACAAACAGTACAAGATCCAAGGATTCAATATCTGCCGTCTATCCAACCACTCCCTATTTACCCCTGATCTCTCACCTATTTATAGGTCATGCCACTACATAATTTCTATAAATAAATTCCTCATTTCTCATGAGAAGGGACCCAAGCAAGAAGAAGAAGAGAAGAAGGAGAATAAAAGAAAAGAAGATTATGAGGGAAGAAACTCCTCTTCGACCACCCACCGACGCCGGAATTCTGCACGACGCCCGAGTGACGTCAAAATTCTGCATGACGCATGAGTGACGTCAGAATTCTGTCTGACGCCAGAATTATGCCCAAGTGATATCAGAATTCTGCCCGACGCCCAAGTGACGCTGGAACTCTGTCTGATTTTCAAGTGACGCAGGAATTCTAAGTGACTCTGAATTCAGCTCAAATACGCAACTTGTTTGTAATCGGATTTCAATTTGGATTTGAAGCATTGTAATCTGATCGTTCTAAATTTTTAAGGACGAGTCAGCTTCTTATACCTCAAACAAACACTAGTGGAATTATTTTAACTGGGCGTGACCCCGTGGTTTTTCCCTTTCCCGGGTTTTCCACGTAAAAATCATGGTGTTATTATTTCTCCTCTGTTTGGGTGCTAGATATTCGTACAACGCTGAGACAGAAATTTTCTAACTCTATCGCCACGTATATTCTAGTCCACAATAATCAAATGCTTGATTTATTTGCAGCTTCAACAAAAATATATAAAAGTTTATTATATTAGATAGAAGAGGTTGGGAGTTCCAAACATCACCAAGACCAGGAGCTGCTTACAAACCTTCAAACGATTTTTTTTTAAATTTTATAAAAATAGATTCAAAGAATATATTAAGGTCAAGCCGCAAAAAAAAACTAGAATTATCAAATCAATAAACAGTAATATAAACCTGACTTAGCTATAATGCTCAGCTGTAATAATAATAATAATAATAAAAAAGCAGATGTCCTCAACTGAAAGGAAGACTCGCAAGCCACTAAAATAGAAATTAGTCAAAGAATAAGTTCTTATAAATATAGAATAGAAAATGCATTTTGGTAAAGGTTTCGTATGAGATTGTTTTTTTTTTATTGTTTTTTAAAATATTTGTTTTTAAATTATCAAAAAACAAATTATATTAAAAAGCTACTTTCATAAGCAATAAAAAAGTTATCCTAAACTAATGCTTTAAAAAAAACAATAAAAAAATGGAACAACATCATTAAATTTTCTTCCTAAAATAAATATAAAAAAAGTAAATTTACTTTTAAGTTAAATATAAAATTTAAATAATTAATATTACTCTTATCTTTTTTTTTTAGTTGGATATTCACCAATTGTCATCTCCGAAAGGATGCTTGACGGCATGACTAATCCTAGAAATGATACCCATCCAAAAAATCTCCTTATTTAATTGGCCCCCACTTAAGAAGCTCCGGTGCTCGAGAGGTTTTTGAAATTCAATCATTTTTTTATCAATGGAAAACAAAATTTCCCAAGAAATTGCGAACGATTCAGAGGTATCTGCTGTTACGTGAGAGCGGCAGCCAGGTCGCGCTGTTGCGTGAGAGCGGTAGCTTGTCGCGCCGTTAATTACAATATCCGACGGAGAGAATGGAGATTAGATTTACCCCTCTCATGAGAGTGCTTATAAACTGTTAGTTTGTTCAATGTGGTCAAGAGGAGAAGATATCTGACGGAGAGAATGGAAAATAAAAAATAAAGAAAATAAGCGAGGAGAGAGAGAGAGAGATGAATGCCTTCAGGTTAGCGGGGGATATGACCCATCTGCTAAGCATCATACTTCTACTGCTCAAGATCCGCGCCACGAAATCGTGCGCAGGTCCATCGATCTTTCACATTCTAAGGGTTTCAAAATTTCTATGAGCTTTTTGGTTTTAGTTCATGAAAAATTGGAATTGCGACGTTACGATTGATTGATATTAGTGGCATTCTTTATTTCTTCTTTTTTCATGGTGAAAATTTGGATATTTCTAATCGTTCCGATTTTGATGAGCAGGAATATCGTTGAAGACACAGGAGCTTTATGTTATCGTGTTCATGAGCCGGTATCTTGATCTGTTTAGGACCTACTATTCTCTATACAACTCGTTGATGAAGATAATTTTTCTTGGAACATCGATGTGCATCGTTTGGTATATGAGATCGCATAAGGTAGTCAGGCAGACCTATAATAACGATGAGGACACTTTCCGGCATTTTTTTCTTGTCCTGCCATGTTTTGTGTTGGCCCTTTTGGTGCATCGCAATTTCACTTTTATTGAGGTAGTTATTTTTACTCGCACCTATTTAGCTATTGATAAACTGCATTTTATTCCTTACATGAAACAGCACATATTGTTTTAGCTTTTGCTGTCGCGTTTCCAAACTTGAATGTTTTAGTTGATGGCTTCTGTGTATTTCCTTTCTGCTAGTAGTCCAAGTGGTATGATAATTGTCTCTTCAAATGGTTGTTTTGATAGTTATAATAACCATTCATCTGCTTTAACATTAAAATTGCCTAGAAGAGTACCACCAATATGGAGGCAAGAGGCTTTTATACACCAAAGCTCTTGAATAGATAGCATCACAAAACTAAAACTACCAAAGTCTGTGAAAAATAGTTGTTTTTTGTGGCCCAAAGATGCATAAAACTATGTAAACAAGAGTTGGGCTGAGATCTTTGCCCGAAGATTGAAGATCACTTGAAGATAAAATATATTTTTGGCTTGAATCAAGTCAAACGGGGCAATGCACAAATTAAAATTTTGGCTCGGTCCGACCTTCGTGTCGTTAGCTTAAGCTAAATTCGAAATATAAATAGTACACATAATTTGAAAATTATTATATACATATGAGTACATGTGTATATGGTCTTATAAATATACATG
Source organism: Dendrobium officinale (assembly GCA_019514585.1). Taxonomy (NCBI): domain Eukaryota; kingdom Viridiplantae; phylum Streptophyta; class Magnoliopsida; order Asparagales; family Orchidaceae; genus Dendrobium; species Dendrobium officinale. The sequence goes on from CM033696.1 coordinate 29,888,267, forward strand.
TATGTATATATTATTATTATTTTAAATTAGAAAAAGGAAAAATAAATGATTCAAAGTCTTTTCAAAATTGGGTTGATTCCAGCCAAGCCGGCTCGAAATTGACTCAACTAATCAATGAGCTGATTTTCGAGCTTAGTTTGAGCTGTAATTGTATTAGCTTGAAATTGGATTGTTCTTGCTCTAGGCAAGAGTCCAACATAAGCATGGAAACTATTAATCTGAAAGTTGGGATAAGGCTAATATTGATGATGTTCTTATTGATTCTTGCTGAGAGTTGCATATATGGTAAATTTAAGTTAATGTAATAATGTTTGAACAACTTCTAGTTATTTGGTCTAATCTTTATCTCTCCTCCTTATTCCTTCTACGTTTTTGTCGTCATTTTTGTTAAATTTAATTTTTAATCAGTGTTACTCCCATAAGCATGGAAACTATTAATGTAAGAAAGTTGCAAGATTAGGAACATCATCCTCATAATTAACGATAACCCCCTCCCCTTATTATCTTCTTTTTTCTTCTTCTTATTAAGCTATACATAGGCACCAATATTCAATTAATGAGATACTATAATGCATAGACACGAACACTGCGATATGGATATGACACGACACGGACACGGGACGCGTCAATTATTGAAAAAATATGACACAGACATGAGTCGGACACTGTGTTATAATTTTATATTTTAAAAATGGAATAAGTATAATATAAAAATAATTTAAAAATATTAAGTCATTTAACTGGAATTTGTGCTTAAAATGATTAATATTAAGATGTCGAGAGTCGGGCGTCAATGTCGTGCATCAAACATCGAGATAGTAGACAACAATGCTGTTAAGAGTCGGGCATCGATGTTATGCAGTAAGTATCGAATGTCAATGTCAAGAGGGCATATGTCGTTGATGTTTAGAGGGTGTTGCTCGTCAATGTTAAAAAGACGTCGGACAAAGATGAGCTGTCAAATTGTGGCTATAGAAATTGCTAGTGTCGAGCATCAATGTCAAAACAATACCAAACCTTGATGTTGAGATGGTTTTGAAATGTCAAAGTTGTAACGACATCATATGTCGATGTTGAGATGACATCGAGCATTGTTGTGAAATCAAAGTAGTAACCTGCCAAAGAGAAATGAAAATGAAAATATTCTATGAATAGGGTATTGAGTGCGGTGATTGATTTGATGTTGTGAATAGGAAATACAAAATTGAGTTTTTATATTTTAAATAAATAAAAAATTTTAAGTACAAAAATTATATTTGAAATAATTCATAAATTTTTTAAGACACGGGTGTCGGATACAGTGCCTAATTTGTATTTAATATTTCAGCCAAGTACTTGTTGCCACACCAAGAAGCATCCACTTATGCGAGGTACGTTTGGAGCCACTTTTTTTTTGCTCCAGCATAGTTTCATAGTATTCACCATCTCCAAACTTATTTTTACATCCATCGACATTTGGATACTACTCTTTGGTGTGATTGCTAGAAGAAGGCCTCTACTCCACCCACTTTCTTTAACAAATGTGCTCACTTGATAGCCTTTATTGGGATAACGTAATGAATGAAAAGTAAAGCAATCATCAGTGAAAACAAGGAGAACCCCCCTAAAATCGGACTACTCAAAGTGACCATATGAATCCTCTTAACGGCCCCATGCAAATGACTAGGCAATGATCTAGATGACAAGATTTGTCAGTGCCATCCTTTAAATAATATAAAGACTGCAATTCGACAGTTAATGGAAGTAATAATGCTTCAAATTGATATGAAAGCAACATCATCAAGTTCCTTGTTGGAGTGATGGAAACTTCAAATTGATATGAAAGCAACAACACAAAGTGAATTGCATGATCTACGATATGTGTGCATGCTACTTAGCGTGCTTGTACAATACATTTATATGATTAAAGATACAGATACATGGCACTTACTGTGTTTATACATATTTGTATGTTTTTGGTACTCACACATTATACAATAGAGGACTCATAGGCAACACCCTTTAGTGATTTGATGTGTCATGCACACTTTAATTAAGAGTCGTACTGACACGCTTGTTTCTTTTCAAAGACAAATATTCATAAGGTGTATAACATTCACGGGGCGCATATGAGTCTCCTGATTTTAATAGTTGGCATGTACGCTACCTAGGGTACTTGTGCACCCATGACTCCTCACTTATCTTTTTAGGTAGAGGTAGATCTAAAAAGACTTGGTTAGAAAATATTAGAAATGATCTTTCTTTATTAGATTTAAATGAGAATTTGACTTTTAACAGGACATAATGGCAAAAAAGGTTTCATGCAGCCAAGTTCACATAGTGGGACAAAGACTTGATGTTTTTGTTGTTGTTGTTCATAGTCCTACTTAAAATGTTTTGCTTAAGGCATCATATGTATCTTAATCACAGCACATTTTGCTATTATAGAGTTTTCGGCCTTTTTTCCTTTTTTTCTTTCTATTTTTTTGAGTTGCAGATGATTGTCATTGACAAACACTATTCACGATTTCACGTAACAGATTTTATGGACCTTCTCTCTGTATCTCGAGTCTGTTGCAATCCTACCCCAGTTAGTGTTGTTGCAGAAGTCTAGCAACATTGACAACCTGACAGGGACCTATGTATTCCTACTTGGGTAGGTTCTTACAAGCACAGTTTGTTGTTATAAATATTTTATTTCTTGAAGTGATTTGACGTTTTAAATGGTTGATTTATATGGAGGGCTCATGCGTAATTTTATAGAGTATTGAGATAATTTTTCTAGATGAGCTGTTGCTCTGACCCTGAGGGTTCATTTGGAGTAATTGTTTTACACTTTTATTTTCTGAAAGCAACTATTGTTTTGTTTGGCTATAATTTTTTTTTGGCTTTTTATAAATTTGTGTAATGAAAAATAAATTTTTATAATAAAATCTATTAGGATATGACAATTGCAAGAAAGTTACAGTTGACTTTTTTGAAAGTGAAAACAATTTTTTAAAAAATATGATTTCCCCACAATAGTCAGCAAGAGCTTTTACAAATATCTGTAGCCGCCCCAAATGGTCCCAAATTTCATTATGTTCAGCTAAAAAGCTACTATGAAACTGAAATGGCATCTATTAAGTTCTTCAGTACCCACCGAGGCTTAGGGCGGTTAGTGGGCGAGCACGGTTGGGAATCCCCCATTCCGATTTCAAATCCCCTCTACTACGGCCTCACCTCTTCAGTGGGGCAAAACAAGTTTGGGCATGATGCTAGTGGGTGGCCTCGCTAGGTTCTGCCGAGGCCAAGCGCTCCCTTTGGAGTGGCAGCAGTTAGCCATGTTAAAACATGGACATGGTTTAGCTTTTTAGCAGTTTTGAATATACTTAGACCAATTAAATTATACTTCTGTTTATCTAATTGTTTTTATGGCAATTTCTTCAGTAGGTTTTCTGTTATGCCGCTGTTTTCTATTATATTCCTTTAGCTGACATATTCCTAATTCCTTCCCTTTCATGTTTATGTACTTTCAGTCTCCAACATACACAGGAATATTAGGAAATTTGTTGTTTCTCTTTGCAGGGCTTACAGGGGATTATATCTGTTCAACTGGGTTTACCGGTTCTTCACAGAGAACCATAGGGTTCGCTGGATCCGTAAGCTCCTTTTCAATCCACTTTGGTGTTAACAGGCGCTTGATGTATCAATATTGTCAAACATCAGTGATGGGATTATGTAAAAATTAGATCAATCGCCGATTGAAATTAGTGCGGTTGCTTATGCCATCCACCTCAATGTGAAAATAAAAGTCCTTCATTGACGTAGAGTATTTTATCTTCTAAGGGCATCTCCAACCGCGTTCTTCCGTCGCTCTATCCGATCGACATTTTTCCTCGCTATTTGATTGCGGGTAAACAGTGCGACGTTAGTATTGAGACGCCACACTGTTCACCTACACGATTTTTCTGTCTCCACCAAATTTGCTGAAGAAACGCTCGAAGGAGAAGAGAGACGGTTACCTTCGCAGAAGCGCACAAAATGGAGTTCGATTTGAGATGAATCATAGCATTTTTGAATTTCACTGCATTTTGGCGTGAAATATGGTATTTTGGGTTGGAGATGCCCTAACGAAATATATCACCCGGTCCGGTAGTTATAGATTTGTTTATGGATTGCTGGTGTATTGCTTCCCCACCTCACCTTGAATATGAAGGACACTTTCGAGCCAACTTCACTCCTATTTGAGTGCCACTTCATTCTTATAACAAAATATTTCATTAGGCAATAACCATATGCTCTTTCATAGTCGATTATAATAAATGAAATTTCATAACTGCCAAGCTGGCCTCCTTTAAATATGTATGTTGGGCTTCTCTATGATTGTATGAAGTTGCAGCAAGAGCATTATATGTTCAATGGTTTATGAAAATCATTTGAGATTTGAGATCCCCTATTTCAATGACAGATCATCTAATGATTTTAAGGTTAAGCACTACTTGATATTTATCTTGCAGCTTGGTTGTCTGGCCTTATTCAAACAGCCATCTACACTGATTTCTTCTATTACTACATAAAAAGGTACATAAGACACTTCTCGTTATCATCTTCGTAGTTCTTGTCTTAGTTTTGTTTGGGACGACTTTTTTATTGCTTTCTAAAGCAGCTTTTAAGTACAAAAATTAAAAATTTTTATACTAAACAGTCATTTTAAGAAGCAATAAAAAAACCGTCCCAAACGAAACCTTAATATCATTGTAGTATAATAACACTCTGTTGTATCTGTCTTGCTAGTTGGAAAAACCGAGAAAAGTTGAAGCTTCCTGCGTGAGCATTGCTATTGTTTGCCTGATTTATGATTAACAGCAGTATCTCTCATTCAAGAGAGAGATTTAGATACTTTGTTAACTCTTCTCTTCTTTTATTTTCCCCAGTTTTTGGGAGATTTAAGTTGTCTTTCTCGAGTATATTAGATTTACGGCCTTATAGATGAGGTGAAGCACCTGTACTAATACTCTAGTGGAAAATTATACAGTACTCATAACTGTTTAATCTCATCATTGTTGCTATTAGTGGGGTTTGATTAGGATCATTTTCTATTTTTTACTACTGTTTTACTTTAGTTATGTTTTAATATGAAATAAAAATATATTTGATAATCTAAACGAGTGTTATTTTTTATTGAATGTTGTGTAAGGTGTTGATGACGGTCGGTGTCAATGGTGACTAATTTTTTGGGGAAATTTTTTTTTGCAGATATCTCGACATTTGATTATTTATAAAATTATTATTTTTATAGTAGTTTTATATTATTAAGGCTTAGTTTGTACTAAAAAGTTGTTTTATAAAGCTATAAAAAAATTGTCTCAATGAAGTCTAAGGCTTGACAAAAAAAAACTCTTAAGAAACAGCTAATCTATAATTATATTGTGTGATAGACAGAAAGAGTAGTGGATGTAGTTTTTGAAAGATAGATTACTTGTAATTAGACCATTAATCAAATATGCTTAGGAACTTAATTTGTCTTATCATATTACATTTTCTATTTTGTGGTCAACACCTTTAATGAATGAGCCGGCTTCTCCTCATTTTTATTGTTATATATATATATAAGAGATAAAAAAGTGACCTGCTGTTTCAGCATGAGTAGAGACAGAAAAGCTGACATAAGTCATGACCAAGCATTACATGGTTCAGCATAATTTTAAGAAAATTTTGATTACCAGATGGTAATATGGTATCATCTCCTCTTCCTCCATGGTGGAGCGAAGATTAATTAATACGTTCTGATGCTGAACGTCGTTTGAAGATCAATCAAAATGGGCTACATCACTGATGTAGATACCTGCAAGAAGATGAAACAGAGAAACAAGCAAGCAAGATAACAGAGAACTAGTTCTGTATTGAAGTGAAAATATTCTAAAAACTGTTTCATCTAAGAGCTTCCAGCGGGATATAACCCAGCTGCACTCCTTTGCTGCAAACGGCATAAAGGCCAAAAGCTAGAAAATGTACTAAATAACTAACTATAGTACTAAGGTAGTGGAGATTCCACATTCTAACGGCTAAAAGCAAAAAAAAAGGTGTTAAGTTACTCCTCCAGGTTCCATTTAAGATAGGATGCTCCGCATCATTCGCCCCCACTTAAAGAATTGCCTGTATTTGCTGATTCCATATGTGTGCTACTATCGTCTGGTGGTAAATATGCATAAATATCAGCAACATTAAAAGTATGTGAAGTATTGAATTCCTCCGGTAAGTCGACAACATAGGCATTGTCGTTGATCTTCTTGCTAATGGGGAAGGGACCCCATTTCCGTTTGCTGAGTTTTGAATATTCACCGGCGGGAAGACGTTCCTTGCGAAGGCGAACAAGTACCAAATCGCCGGGATTGAACAGCTTCTCCCTTCTATGGCTATCTGCATCAAGCTTGTATCTAGCATTTGAGGCTTGCAGCTTCATCCGCACATCAGTTAAGAAGTTGGTGTATTGATCAGCAAGTACAGAAGCAGCTTTGCTTTTGCATTTTGGAATCACTGCAATATCAAGAATCGTATTCGGCATTTTAGTGTAAACAATACTGAATGGGCACATACCGGTAGACCCGATTCGTCATCGAATTAAATGCAAATTCTGCTTGGCCGAGCAAATCATCCCACATCTTGGGATGATCTTGAACTATGCAGCGTAATAGATTGCCAAGTGAGCGATTTACCACCTCCGTCTGTCCATCCGTTTGGGGATGATAGAACGAACTCAATTGAATTTGAGTGTTCAACCGCTTCCACAATTCCCTCCAAAAGTGGCTAATAAACTTGACATCGCGATCTGAGGTGAGGCTTCTAGGAATTCCGTGTAGCCGGACGATTTCTTTAAAAAAAAGCCTTGCAATGTTGAGCGCGTCGAATGTCTTCTTACAAGCTATGAAGTGTGCCATTTTTGAAAAGCGGTCCACAACTACCATTATGGAGTCATTGCCTCTGCTTGAACGCGGTAAGCCCAATACAAAGTCTAAACTTAAATCTTCCCAAATTGAGTCCGGTACCGACAACGGTTGATATAACCCCGTATTCTGTCCACCTCCCTTATAGCTTTGGCAGACCGAGCATCTCTCCACGAATTTGGTGACATCCCTTCTCAAATGAGGCCAAAAGAACTGTCGTTGTAGTTGGGAAATAGTACTATCTCTGCCTAGATGTGCCGCCAACCCTCCAGCATGGGTTTCCTTGATAATTCTCTGCCTCCAGGAACCGTCTGGAATGCACAGTAAGTTGCCTTTGAAAAGATAGCCGTGGCGTATGGAGTAATCAGCCAACGGCTGTTGCTTCAAGCACTTATGCCAAAAATTCTGGAAATAATCATCCGTGGGATATAGTTCCTTTAAGCATTCCAAGCCCGTTAACTCTGTTTGGAGTTGGGTAATCAAAGCAGCTCGTCTACTTAAGGCATCGGCTACACGATTTTGTGTCCCGCTTTTGTGTTTCAACACAAAAGTAAATTTCTGCAAAAAAATAATCCATCGAGCGTGCATCCGATTAATATTTTTTTGAGTGTTTATATACTGGAGAGCTTTGTGGTCGCTGCATAAGATAAAATCCTGATGTAATAAATAATGCTCCCATTGTTTTAAAGCTCTAATAACAGCGTACAACTCTTGTTCATAAACTGTCCATTTTTGTCTTGACGGGCAAAGTTTTTCACTGAAAAACTCAACTGGCTTGTTGTCTTGAGATAGCACAGCACCCACTCCCACGGTTGAGGCATCTGTATCAACTGTGAATGGCTTGTCAAAATCCGGTAGGACTAAAACTGGTGCAGTAGATAATGCAGCTTTGATGGCTTCAAAACTCCTTTGTTGTTCCTCCGACCAAGTGAATTGAGACTGTTTCAAAATGTCTGTAATGGGTGCCATAATAATACTGAATCCTTTGATGAAGCGGCGATAAAAATTAGCTAATCCGTGGAAACTTCGTATGTCAAACAGAGAGCGAGGAATTGGCCATTCCTTGATAGCAGTGATTTTCCGCGGATCCATGCTTACCCCACCCGCTGAAATAATAAAGCCAAGGAATGAAACCTGCTTGGTGGCAATTTCACACTTAGACAAATTTAAGAATAACTTGTTCTGCCTCATCACAGTAAAGATGCTCATGAGAAGTTGCCGATGCTCCTCCCTCGAAGCGCTGAATACTAAAATATCGTCAAAGTATACCACACAGCATTTGTTCAAATAAGGCTTCAATACCTCGTTCATCAAACGCATAAAAGTTGCGGGAGCGTTACATAAGCCAAATGGCATTACCTTCCACTCGTACAAACCTTGGCGTGTTTTGAATGCCGTTTTCCACTCGTCGCCCGGTCGAATGCGGATTTGATGATACCCGCTTCGAAGATCCAACTTAGAGAAAATATTTGCCCCTGACAACTTGTCGAGCATGTCTTCCATTCTCGGCATTGGAAAACGAAATTTAACAGTAATTTTATTTATGGACCGGCTATCCATGCACATCCTCCAACTACCGTCTTTCTTTGGCACGAGGAGCGCCGGCACCGCACATGGACTAAGGCTTGGCTGGATCAATTGCTTCTCTAGTAGCTCATCAACAATTTGCTGCAGGATTTGATGCTCTTTGGGGCTCATTTTGTAGTGAGGCATGTTCGGCAAAGTTGCTCCAGGCGTAAGCTCAATCTGATGCTGTATTGCTCTCATGGGTGGTAACTCTGCAGGTAGTTCTGTCGGACAGATATCAGGAAATTGCTGCAACAATGATTTAATCTCAGCACACATTGGTTCTTCCTTAGTAGCATGGTTCTGTTCGGCAACTATTAAAGCCATAATGCACATTGATTCACGCCAAGCATTGACTAATGCTTTTCCGGAAACTGCAAACAGAGCAGTTTTGGTTGTATTGGAGGCTGGCTGTACATTCATTCGAGGCAACAATCTCAATTTCTTTCCTTTCCAATCAAACGAGTAAGTATTTGCCCTGCAGTCATAGATGGCCCCAACATCAAATTGCCACGGCCTTCCCAGAATTAGATGACACACATCCATTTCAACCACATCACAAAGAACTTCACTAACATAGTGACGGCCAATAGAAAATGCGACTTTGCACATATCAGTAACTGCTAATTCGACTCCTCTTTTAACCCAACTAATTTTATATGGGTTTGGATTTTTTGATGTTTTTAGCTGTAAAGCTTGTACCACCGCACGTGATATGACATTTTCCGTGCAATCGCTGTCAATGAGCATATCACAAACCTTTCCTTTGATTGTGCACTTTGTTTTAAACAAAGCATTTCGCTGCGACTCAGTCGGTTGTCGCGGAGCGAGCAGCAGCCGTTGTAACACACAAATGACAGCCTCTCCTTCATCTCCTGCTACGTCTTCTGGATCTTCGTCTTGACCACCCACTGCACTGTCATCTCCTTCTTCATCTTCGGCTTCCAGCATTTGTAACTGAGGACGAGTGGGACACTCGTTGGATTTTTGACCCTGTTGGAAACATCTAAAGCACTTGATATTGGCCGGCTTAGTATAAGGATTAACCTTCACAGGAGCCTTATTCCTCTGATAATTCCTATTATCAGCTGTTCTCTGCCCTACGTTAGGAGGCTGAATTGCTGCAGTTGAAGGCATTGGCTGGACACCTGAGGCTGCACCGTGGTGTTGTTGTTTATTGCCTTCCGCCAATTGTTCCAAATTCCTTCTATATGAACGGTTGCTACTGTGCCTTGACATTTGCATTTCAGCTTTGAGTGCGTAGTTCACGGCTTGAGATAACGACCAAATTGTATTCAGTTCTAGTTTATCTTGGATTACATCTTTCAACCCTCCAATGTATCTCGCCACAATTTGGTTGGCCGTCTCATTTAAATTATTTCTGGCACTGAGCCTATAAAATTCCTCCGTATAATCATTCACAGTTCTTGATCCTTGAGAGCAGTGTTGGTATTGTACATATAACATCTGCTCGTAATCAATGGGTAAGAAATGACCACGCAATAGTTGTTTTTCATTCGAAGCCAATTGCGGACAATACCCTTCCCTTCACGTCTCCTTGATTGGATCACTTGCTGCCACCATGCACTGGCACCCCCTTTGAGCTTACACGCCACATATTTCACCTGTTTTTCGGGCTCAATTTCCATATACTCGAAGAACGTTTCGACTGCCCTTTCCCAATCTAAATAATCTTCAATGTGCAATTTTACCATCAAAGAAGGGTATATCAATTTTAACACGAAACTCACTGTGAGTTTCTGTCTCTAGGCCTCGGACGTCGTCTACGCGCCGTTCCTTGGTCCTCATCTGAGTCGGAAAACTCCACATTATTCGTGAGTTCAAATTCTTCATCTTCTTCAGAATCTGACACTTCTGGAGCTAAGCTATTCGGCAGTCGCTCCCTGTCTGCGACGAACCCACGCCTCGTTGCCGGTGTGTGGTTGCCGGCGGTAGCATCCGAGCGGTTTGGTTCCTGTCCTGACGTGCTTGAATCAACCGAAGTTCCCGGCGCATTTCGCCGAAGAAACGATTGACGTCGGCAGCTAGAGCTTCTGTCGTCCTCGCCAAGTTGGCATGTTCAATCCACAAGGCTTCAAGGCTGCGATCTTCACCGGTGGCCAACCGTTTGCTGCCCTCCGCCATCCTTGCTCTGATACCAAGTTATGATGTAGATACCTGCAAGAAGATGAAACAGAGAAACAAGCAAGCAAGATAACAGAGAACTAGTTCTGTATTGAAGTGAAAATATTCTAAAAACTGTTTCATCTAAGAGCTTCCAGCGGGATATAACCCAGCTGCACTCCTTTGCTGCAAACGGCATAAAGGCCAAAAGCTAGAAAATGTACTAAATAACTAACTATAGTACTAAGGTAGTGGAGATTCCACATTCTAACGGCTAAAAGCAAAAAAAAGGTGTTAAGTTACTCCTCCAGGTTCCATTTAAGATAGGATGCTCCGCATCAATCACCCTTTTGTCCGGTACTGTGGCTTGGTACCGTTGTCGTGGTTGCACTTGATTCACCTCGGGACGTACGTAGAGCTGTGTCTGACCTCCGCACAGAATAATTTATCGTAAGCAAAGCTTCAAGGCCTTGAAGCATTGCACTTATTCTTAAAATTTTTTAGGCCTTCTACCCTATAGAGCTATATGTCATGGCTTAGCTGGTGTTGCTTTAAATAATTTTGTAATCAATTAAGATATGACATTTGTTTGCGCTGGTTATAACTTTTTATAAAAGTGATTATAAAATTATTACGAAAAAATAACTGTTAAAAAGCTATTATAAAAAGTAAATTTTCAGCACAAATTTTTTTAATATAGTGAAAAACTAATAGCTATATAAAATTTATAATTGAGATCTAAAAAATAAAGCATTATGAAGCTGTCCAAATAAAATCATAGATGATAGACAAATGTAGCAATAAGCAACCCATCAACATCAAAAACCAAGTGAGATATCTTTCTTAATCACCTCTTAATTAATGAATCTGCAGAGCTTATTACTTTAATAATTATTTTGGACCTAACATAAGATGCCAAAATCATTTGTATTGCCGGCCTTAATTTTGATGCCAATATTTTAACATACTAGAATCTGCAGGCTTCCCATTAATAATGCTTATGATGGTGCAAAGAAGCTGGAGTTGTACTATGGCTAGTTATTTGAATTCTCCTGCACAGCTTTCAAACCTAGCATTATTTGATTTGGCTGCTTCATGATTAGAAGTTTCCGAGAAATACTAATGATGTAGTCGTTTTGTTAAATATATTGTAGCAATCTTATTGAATTGTTGATCCTTGGATTCTTGTTCGGTAGTTTTTTTAAGGTTTTCTTAGTCATATAAAATATTTCAGATAAATTTGTATCCTTTAAAGCAAAATGTGAACAATAACAAAGAAAAAAACATAAAATCTGAAGCTCCATATCACTTAGGATCAATACTAAATAGCACAATGCTCCATAAAAAAATGAAGGTGAAGAGCAAATGAAGCTCCAAGACAAACTCTAGTGAAGAATCAAGCATGAAGGAAATGTGAAGAATTCAAATGAAGCCAATTACAAAGAAAACGACAGGTTTGTTGGATTGTCTGGGTGGTTGCTCTTTGGTTTGGTAGTTTGGTGTTTATTTTTTTGTTTTCTTAGGTGTTGGGTTTCGAGTAGCTTTGTTGTCGTGTTGTCTTCTCTTATCCGTCTTCTGGTTGCTGAACATTTTGGCGCCTCTGGTTTATTGTTCATTCTCTTGCTTGGTTTGTTTGGTCATTTTGCAGGTTGTTTTCAGGTTCCCGTGCTTGCTCCTCGTGGGACTGGTGCTTGGTTGGGTGGCTGCTTCCGTTCGATACCTCATGTTGTCTGAAATGCTTATGTGGAAATTTTCTCTTTAGCTTTGTTTTTATTTTCAGCCTTTGTTTTTATTTTCATGTTGTCTCTGGTTGGTTGTAATATACCGGATCAAAGGCTCATATGTTTTCTTTTAAATGTCGTATTTTTAGAGGGCTATTGATTCGCTAAGAACTTGTAATTTATTCTTTATATTAACATGCAAGCCCCGTTCGTGAATTTTATCAAAAAAAAAAAAAAAGAAAAAAAAAGAACAGGTCTTTATCAAGATAAAGAGTCATGCTTGAAGAATTCAAAATCCTTCTTAAATAGCTCCAGGAGATGAGGAGATCAACAATGGAAAAGACATCTACTGCAAACTCAAGACGAAATCAACAAGCACCACATGCGATTGTATCCACGGATATAATAATAACTAAAAACAAATCAAAAGACTAATTTAAGCAGCAACAATTAAAATATAAACTTAGCTAACAACAAGAGAAGCAATCTTGATTTCCACTAAAATCCATCATAAGAACCACTTGGAGCTTGATATCTCCAACCAAAATTATTGCATACCTGAGACAAGAGAAGCAACACAGATTTTTCAATCAAAAGCATCAAGAATGCACCAAAATTCACTATCCCTCTCCAAAGGCTTTCAAATGCTTTGGCAGCTTTGTTTGAGTGCTTTGGTAGAGAAATTTACTGGCCGTTGGCCGCCGATTGACGCTATTCACAAATTTTTCTTTCAACTTAAACTCATTGGCGAGTTTTTAGCCACTGCTTATTTCATTAGCAACTGTTTCATGAAGTTATTTAAGTGGACTCCTCTCTTTGACATTAATACTTAATCTCCTACCATTCCTATATATTTGGGTTTCCTATCCCAATCTTCGTCCGCATCTTTTTTCTCTCCGGATACTTCATGGACTTGGCTTCTTATTTGGCCGTCCCTTACGGACTGATAATGCCCTCTCTAATGGCACAAGGCCTTCGGTTGCTCGTGTACTTGTGGAATTAGATGTTACCAAGCGATACCCTGACCAAGTTTGGCTTGATTGTGAATCTATGAGTTATATTCATCTAGTTGAAATAAAAGAATTTCCTTCTTACTGTGTTCATTGTAAGGTTTTGGGCCATTCAAAAAATGAATGTCATACTTTGAATCCTCTTTTAGCTAATCATCCTACCCCAACTATTGGGGGTGCTTTGGGTGAGGTTTCTGGACAAAAAAGTGTAGATAATTTAGAACATTCTCATACGGGTGAGAACGATCATATTGACGTGAAAAATAAGGCCCATTGTAGTGAATTACTCTTGCTTGAATCGGGTGCTCCCATTGGGTTGTCAATTGAGACTGATTCGTTGGTTCATGTTGCCGGTGTTCCACCTCAGACGCTTTTCTCCTCTCTTGTGTAGAATTTTAAAGATGATAATGAACATTTAGGGGCATTAGCTTGTTCTGTTGATGTAGGTGATGGTGGTAATGACTTGGTGATAGGGGTGAGATTGCTGTTGAAACTCCCGTGGTTGGCGTCTGTGAATCCTATAATGAATTTTTGAATGTGGGGAATAAGGAATTATGTGATGTTAATATGGTGGTGGTAAATGAAGTTTCTAGTGAATTGAATCCTTTTGTTGAATCTCCTGTGGCATTTGTTGAGCTGGCTTTGTCACCCTCTCCTGTGAGGCTGGTTGGGAGTGAGCAACTTGTTGATGTACCAATTACTATCCTTTCATCTAATGCTTTGAATGCTCACTTGGGAGTCAGATCGAGGTGAAATTTCTATGGAGCAATCTGACTGGCTTGATAGCTCACCTTCTTCTCCTTGCGGGTTTGGTGAGATGGAGGCGAATGAACATTATGACTTGTTTCATGACTTTTATGACTTGTTATGTGAGTTGTGTTGTGCGTGATGCTTTCTCCCGGATTGGTAAACGGAGAAAGTGAAAATCTAAAAAAATAGTTTGTGCTTTTGACTCTCTTTGTATCGGTTGGCTGTTCGGGTTTAGCGTTTTTCGGGTTGGTGTGAGTGCTTGGGAGGGGTTTTGGTGGTTGTTGGTTTTGTGAGCTATTGTGTGGTTGCTTCGTGGTGTTGGCATTCTGGTTTGGTGGGTGTTATCTTTTCTTTATTGTGCTATTTCTTTTCTCTTGTCTTTTGCAGGTTGCTTATGTGGTTGTTGTCTACGGAGCTGTGGCTGCTGCTTTTTGATGTCTGGTTGGTTGTTGCATTAGTTTTTTCTTTTGGTTTCTATTTTTAGACAGAGCCATTAGCTCATAGGTTTTACTTCAAATGTTGTATTTTAGCGAGTTTTTGGTTCTTTAAGGACATCTAATTTTATTTGTTATGGAACACGTAAGTCCCCTTTGTGAGTTTTATCTAAAAAAAAAAGATAACTTAGGCGTTACCGAACTAAATGGAAGCAGAATCACTAAAAAATAGCTACCAACAGATCACAATGAGAAATGCAACAATAATCAATCAATTCTTCTGAAACGAATACGACTAAGATCTCACAAAATAAAAATGTGATCATCATTAACAATCTCCTAGAATAATAAAAATGCCCACAGATTAGGTAACTTCTAATAATCTATGGGAATACATCGAAAGAATTCTCTGCAGCAATCAAAGTTCTCTAAGATTTTCAGTTCCATCAACATGAAATCAAATCTAGCAAGCCAATCGATAGATTTATTTCATTTCCTAAAAATGCTATTGATTCTGAATTTCATAGGTGAAAGAAGATGTTCAATTTTTTTGAGATCATATGAATATTTATAACAAATACCCTTATTAGAACAATGAAGTAGACCAAGGCAAATGCATCAAGTTCAATCCAAACTCTAAGAAAATATTTAGAAATACAAAATACTAAAACAATTAATGAAGCTTTTAATTGAGATTGAAAAGCATTAGAAACTTTAAGAGAAGATGTATAAGCAAAGATAAAGTTATCGTTTAGGACAATTTCTTACTACTTCTTGAAATAGTTTTTTAGTACAAAAATTTAAATTTTTGTACTAAAAAATTGTTTTAAGAAGCACCACTAAAGCCGCCCCAAACAAAGCCTAAGGCTTCATTTGAGACAACTTTCTTATTGCTTTTTAAAGTATTTTTTTAGTTTCAAAAAAAATTTGGACTAAAGAATTGCTTTATAAAGCAGTAAGAAAGTCGTGCCAAATGAAGGCTAGAATTTCGTTCGGGATAACTTTCTTTCGACTTTATTTTTCAAATCGCAACCAAAATTTTTATGTAACTAATTTTTTTGCATCTTTCAAAAAATTTTGTATAAAAAATTTACTTTCTCTATAATAATTTTACAAATCAATTATAAAGCTGTCCCAAATGAAGTCAAAAGTATCATTAGAATCTCTAATGGATGGCCACCACCTCCTATAGAAGAATTGATAAAGTATTTAATTGAATTAAGTTTTGCTTTACCAGCATGGGGCTTGCCACTATAAACAGGGAGAGATTTTCGAATATGAACTTCAGTTCTAATCCAATCATTAGGGTTAAATATCTTAGATTCACTTAAGAAGAATGCAAATTGACACAATACAATAACCTTAAACTAACACTAAAGCTCAAGCTATTAAACTTATAATTATTTCTCTCAATCCAAATAAACCACACAAATTAGAAACAAAATTTTAGCATGCCCCATGGTAATATTATCAACAGAGTTAATGGAAAAACAAAACATCTCAGTAATAGAACAAACATTTGGTATGATATGTCACCAAAAATTATCTTGATTGGACATGAATCCTGAGATGTTTGATCTTTCAGAATTAAAATCAGGACTATTCAAACTTAGTTTTGAACAAAAATATAATCAAATTGAACGTCTCAATAAGAGAAACCAATGACACAAAGAGTGATCCAGTCCGAACCCAAATGAGACAAATCAACAATCCGAAGTATAGTTGAAAAATTCAAGACATTTGGATGACCAAATGGCTCCAAATTTGACATACTTATAGTCGAATCAAGCGACTTAATGAGATGTATCCAACAAACCAAGATCAATTAATTTTGACATCATTAAGGCACATAAATTCTAACAAAATGATCTATGATTGAGGGAATCAATATGGGATGTCCAATGGAGTGCTTCGAATTTTCTCAAAATTTATGGAGCTTGCTGCTCTCAAAATCTATAAATATGTCCCCACTCTCTATATGAGGGGAAACCTTGTCTAGAGGCTCAAAGAGAGCATCGAGGCTTGAAGAATTTCGAAGTTCTACTAGAGCACTATTGATAGCAAACCCTCACCATCTTACTGTCACCACCAAGCCTAGACCCGGCTGACCTTTGCATGCTGGCCGCCACTGTCGGACCTCTAGTACCCGTCGACAATGGTCATTCAACCACCATTGCCGGACTAGGCCCTTCGACCTTTTATCACCAGTCAACTTTGGCATTCTGACCATCATCACTCAACTACGGTTCTTCCAGCCTCAATTTCCCTCAAACCATGGTCTTCTAACCATTGTTGCTCAATTATAATCATTCTGACCTCCATTATATATCTATCGATTATGTTCTCAAACTACCGTCGCTTGATTATGGTTCTTTGACCATTGTTGCATGACTATGATCCTTCCAACTTTTATCACATGACGATTATGATTCTCTCAACACTATTGCCCAACTACGATTCTTCCAACCTCTCACGAACTACTATCGATCCTTGACAGAGTGGTGGTGTTTGCAGTCACCACGGAGCGTATTGGCTCCAACCTGACAGAAGGATCCTTGTCGGCAGCCATGGGTTGCTTCGTCCAAGGGGACCTTGTAGACCGGGGTTGGTGTTTGTCTAAGGGGACAAATTTAAATCCACCTTAGCTGACAGAGGGCTTTGTGCCCTATCGATCATATCCTATTGATTCATATCTCAAGGATTTAACGCCATTAAGGAGCGTATTGGCTCTGGCCATAACCGCTATCTGTGGTGCCATTTGGCGGCGAAACCACTCGGTTCAGAGGGCCCCGGGTCATAACCGTTTACCTGCAGTGCCATTTGGCGGCGAAACTGCCGGTTAGAGGACACGTACCACGTCCTTACTGGCAAGAGATTGTTTGAGAATGGATCCTAGTGATATTTTCGACTATGCATTTGGCTCTTTGTGAGCTAGAGTTTATTCGAATTTATCCGCCTCGACAAACTGTTGCGGAGGGCGAATGGATTTTGCTTTAACTGCGTTGATGGATTTATTTCAATTTTAAATATTTTTGGGATTTTTGATATTTTGTGGATTTTATGGAGTTTTGGGAACTTGAATGGAATTGAAAGTATTTGTGAACCCCTCCGGTTGAGATAACCAATCAATACGGCCATCATCGGGGTGTTCGTGGTCATTTCTTTTTATGGATTGAACCTTGTCAACTCTGTCGAGCTGTCGACAGAGGATCGGGTTTTGTAGGCTTTGAGCCTTTATTAGTGAATTCATATTGTTGTAGGCCTTAAAAGCCTAATATGAATGTATTAAGACAAATATATCGGTCGTAGCAATCGTATATTTGTTTGAGAGTTCGAACCTTGTCGACTCCTATCGATCCGTATAGGAGGATCGGGTTCGAACTAGAATTCACTTGTTAACCCGCGCAGCATCCCTAGACGTCACGTGTGTACCAATAACACGCTCGTCGGGGCCCATGCGGGTTTATGATTGTATTTTACCCCTTTTTAGTGTACCTATGTGTATACAAATTACAGTGCACGTGCGGGGGTATTCTTGGAATAGACGCCTTCTGTCTGCTTGTACGAATGTTGCAGATTCGGTGGCGTGGCGTAGCAGCTTCTGAATGGAGTTGTTCGCTGCTTTGTACAGGTAGACTGTCGTGCACTATTCGTTGATTTTCTGTAGGTAGATCATAGTGCACTAACTAATCTCCTGCCTTGTTCTTGTAGATGCTCATATTCGTTGTAGTTGTTTGGCACTTGTAGTACCTCCGACATTGTTATGAGTGGATAGATAAATATATTCCTTCACAAACTGAAATTGACCCCAGGATACTGCATTTACTGAAGTCTTTCTGCATCTACCCATCGGTGGCACATACATCAGTCTTTGTAAAAAGTTTGTATGTGTTGCAGATCTTTTGCATTTTGCTTATGAACATTGTATTGGGTACACCACAGGTCTTATATGATAGTTTATAGGGGTCTGCATCTATTACCAACCCCTCATGCACATTGATTGGTGTGGACTGTGTGAGGCCATTATACCCAGTGTATGTATGTTGCCGAAATCTATAAAAGCTTTCTTCATTGTATATTGCATCATATACGTCTTCCCTTAACTTATATGGCTTTCATCACCACCTTGTGAACGATCTGTCGAACGTCGAGTGTATGGCTATATTTGTATAGAATCCATCACTTCTACATCATTTCAATCAGTGTTGCTCATGAGTGAATTGCTAGTTCTATTTGTACTGATTTCAAGCGTGCCACAACACTCAATATACATTGGTTGTAGGTCGGACTACTGCATGCATTGTCAATATTCTGTGAGCAAAATTGCTTTGAACGTAGATCTCCCCAACATCATATTTGTTGTGGTCATTTTCCCTTCTTGTTCGAGGATGACATTTTGCATATTATAACGAATCTACATGCAATTTTGTTTGTTACACACCATCTGGTGTTTACTTGTAATGGGATTGATGTATCCAGTCATCATTGAAGGGTGATTGATTGTAATAGTGTTGTAGCATTCGCTCATTGAAGTTGATCGTAAAACATTATCACATTCACTTAAATCTGTTTCACAGTCATTTAGAAACTTTCAAAAGTTTCTTGTAGTTGCTTGTAAATGGATCATTCTGTGTGCAATAGATTAACGTTCATGCTTATAGGTGCATTACTCTACTCACCACAAGTCTTCAACATATGTTTTGCATGTGAATGGTCATGATCATTGCATATTCTTTATATATGACTATTGGTAAGTCATCAAGTTCATTGAGAAATACTATGTCATTGAATGATGTTCTTTACAATCTTGTAGATGAATGGTGCTCACATTCCTTTGATTCGCAATGATTCGCAAGCTTCTCTTCTATTTCATTTGTATTTAGAACTCATTGCTTTGCAACTTATGATTTAATTCTAAGCATGATCATGTCTTCTTGCATAAGTTCAAACTCAATTCAAGTTCACTTGAGTTCAAATAAGTCCACTTTTGGGTCCATGTCTTGTTCAAGTTCAATGTCCACAAGTACAAGTTTCAAGTTCTTTGTCATTTGCACGTTCAAGAATGAGTTCAAATTAGCTTGAATCCAACTCAAGTCTTACACAAGTCCTCCATGTTCATTGAGTTATGCTTAAGTTATGATTCATTTAGGTTTGAATTCAATTAAGTAGATTTTGTCCAACCAAGTTCAAGTCCTGATCTTTATTCAATATAGCTCTTGCATGTCCTTTCAGTTCAATCAAGTCCAAGTCCAAGCTCCTTTTTTTGTTCAAGTCCTTGGATTTTCAATCCAAATTTCGGCAGCCTCCCGGCGTCTCCCCCGTTAAGGGGAAAAACCAAGAGGCCGCCTACCCGCCACGCCACCAAAGGCGTGCACGGTTGGTGTTTGTAAGACACCGCGACGGTTGTATTGTTTATTTTTCTCCCACCACGGCCAACAAAGGCGTGCTTGGGGTTTTTATAAAAAGCATTTTGATGAAAAGATAGCAATTTTGACATTTCCCCCCGCTCGGAGGTACTTATGAGCGACCCCGCCTCGCCGTAGGTGCCGCACCGGGGTCCCATCCCACCACGCGCACCAAAGGCGTGCTTGGGGCGGTTTTCCGGTTCGCCACGAACATTGAGGTAAGATTTTGAGTTTAGAAAAATTCATACCTTCGCGGGGTTGTCGGGGTTGACACGTGGATCGAGGGGTCACTCGCCTCCCTCGTCGTAGGTGTCGCACCGGGTTCCCTCCTACCACGCGCACCAAAGGCGTGCTTAGGTGGTCTACCGGTCCGACGCGAACATCGAGGAAGGAGAGTGGGGGAAATCTTTTTTCTTATTATTTTTTTTAAAAAAAAATTAATTATAATTATTTAATAATAATAATAATTAATTAGAATGAATTTAATTAATTATAATTAATATATAATTAACTAATAATTAATTATTAAGATAATTAATCATAATTAAATTTAATTAATTATGATTAATTAATGAATAATAATAATTAATTATCATTTAAAAGTAATTAATTATAATTATTTAATTAATTAAGATTAATCCACAATTAATTAATAATTATAATTAAAACCAATTAAACATAATTAACTTTAATTAATTATGAATAATTGAATATTAATTATAATTAATTATAATTAATTATGATTAAAATTAATTAACTAATTCAAAATTTAAACTAATTAATTATAATTAAAATTAAACATTTATAATAAAAAATAAAGTTAAAAAAAAAATGCCAAAAGGGGATGTTCGGCAATAGGGGATTCGGCCGAAGAAGTGAGCTAAAGGGAGAAGGTTACACTCACAGCCAGCGGGCTCCCTCTGTTACTCCCGATCAAAATGTTTTTCGATCCGACAGCAAGGAAGCGTCGTCGAAGGAGGTAGGCCGGCAAGGTAAGGGATTTCAACTTCTCTTTCTCTCTCTCTCTCTCTTCCCCCCCTCTCTCTGGACGGAGAAGAATGGGTAGGTCGAGCGGGAGAGAGGGGGCAGCGGCTTCAAGGTCGGAGGAGGGAGGAGGTCGGAGTGGCTGTGTGGGATCGGAAGCTTGGAGAGGTCTGTCGAAGGAAGTGGGAGAGATCGGGAGAAGGAAGAAGAGTAGCGACTGGGGGTCGAGGAAGTAGCGAGAGAGGAAGCAAAGTAGCGACTGGAGAAGAGGTATCGGGGGAGAGCAAGAGCGGAACGAGCGTGGAGAGCGAGAGGAGAAGCAGCCCCGAATGCTCTGTTTGGCTTGGTATTTAACGACGCTGAAGAGAAGCTATCGAGGCGCTGCAGAGTCGCGGGATACCTGGGAAGCGATCGCGAACGGCGCCGAATCGGCGTAAATCTCGGCAGAATTCGAGGATCTAACGGGTAAGAGGCTTGTATGCAGGATTTTGATTCGAGCTTTCTTCTTCATTTTGATCTCTTGGGTATAACATGAAGGTCAACAAATGCCCCCCAACAAATGTGGTACGCGTCTAGAGCGAATCACGTTTGTTGTAAGCTGATTGACCCCATGGATCTCTAGATGTTTGTTCTAGATGTCACACAAGGGATTTCACTTAGTGGATCTCCAAAAATTTATTTGGATGTCACACTACGGTCTTCATTTTCCATATATCTCTTGGATGTATTAATAGCTAGTTGAGATACTGATTTCTTTTGCCCTGTGCTTTGTGATGTGGATATTGATGGAGAATTACCTGATTTGTCTTTATTGATTTATCAGGTGATTTTTGTACCTTCGGCCCTTTGCTTCTAGCTTTGACGGGCTTAATGAAGGAGTACATGCCAATGACCTAAACCCTGAGGTTTGTATTAGGTCGATGGCGAAAAGTCATCGGTCCAGAGCTTTGTGCGTAACGGACTTGTTGATGACAGAATCCTCTCAGTTCAGCCTTGGGCTTTTTCACGAACTTTGAGATAATTTTCTTCGGTCCTTTGCTTTGTGCTTTGGCGGACTTGTTGAAGAAAAACTCCTTCGATCCTCGCTAGTGTTTTACGGATTTGTTGAAGGATTTACAGGTTCTGGATTCAGTTGATAGTACCGAACGTAGGTAGTATCTCGATCCTTAACCATTTTAGAAGACTTTAATCTGATCACTTGAGTTCATCAGATCGGGAGAGCTAGAATTTGATAGCTCCTCGTCCTCTGGTTGCTGAGATGGGGGTTCCTCTACTACGGCCTTTCTTATGGCTTGTTGAGTAGACGGAGCTGCCAGCGATCCGGCCATATTTGGGCTTGTTGGATCCGACCTCTTACACCCATTCAGGCTTCAGACTTGAGCTATGGGAATTGCGCTCCCCAATGCTGATTTTGCTGAAGTTGGTAGATTTGGAGTTCTCCTTTGTGGTTGTAGATTTTGGAGCCTACGAACATTCAGTGGTTGTTCGAGACTCATCCTTCCACTGGAACTTTGATTCTTCAGTCATTTAGGAGAATTTTGTAGACTACGATCACTTGAACTTGTCGAGTCAAATTTGCCTTCGTACTTCCTACAGTCCCTACTGACGGGTTGACGAAGTGGGGGTTCCGCTACTACGGCCTTTCTTATGGCTTGTTGAGTAGACAGAGCTGCCAGCGATCCGGCCATATTTGGGCGTGTTGGATCCGACCTTTTACTCCCATTCGAACCTTAAGCTTCAGGCTGTCGAAAGACTTCAAGCTTCTTCGGCTCAATTTCGTAGGAGTGTGTAGCCACAAAAGTCACTTTCTTGACCTTTGAGTCTTTGTTTATTGTAGAAGGTGTTGTCTCTAACTCTTGAAAGACCACCTGCATATACTTTGAAAAACACATATTTGTATTCTTTAGCACAAAAGAATATTTGAATTGATAATTTTAAATATTTATTCGGGGATCTCGGCGTATAGCACGATGTCGACCCGAATAAATATTTAAAATGCCCCCTGTCTCGTAGGGACACTTCGGATAGGCTTTGTATCTTTGAGATTTTAAATATTTATTTGGGGATCTCGGCACGCAACGCGATGTCGACCCAAATAAATATTTAAAATGCCCCCAGTCTGATGGGGGATTTTGAAATGCGTTCTTGCTACACAAGAGAATTTCAAAATATAAATATATGCATGTTCTGATAACTATGTATATGAAATTTTGTTCATCACAAAATACATCAGTTATGAAACTTTTATGCATGATACTTCTTTAAATGTCGACCGTTGATAGGCGGCATGGGTCTCTGACCGTTCAGATCGATCAACTGATATGCTCCTCCTTGGTACACCTTCTCGATGACGAAGGGGCCTTCCCAATTGGATACGAATTTGCCACCGATTTTTCGATGTGGGATGATTGGTCTTCTCAGCACCAGGACCAATTCTCCTTCCTGAAATGATCGAGGACGCACCATTCGATCAAAGGACTTTGCCATTCTTCCTCGGTAGATTTCCAAATTTTGTTGGGCTTGTAACCTGCGTTCATCAAGTGCATCAAGCTCCTCCATTCTGAGGCGGACATTTTGCTCTTGAGTGAGATCATTCTGAATTGCTACCCGGAGTGACGGTAGCTCGATCTCCAATGGTAATACGGCTTCAACACCGAACACCAATGAATAAGGAGTGGCCTTCGTTGGTGTTTTGTAGGTCGTACGATAGGCCCATAGAGCTTCTGCCATCTTCGTATGCCACTCTCTTTTGTTCTTGGTAAGGATCTTCTTCAACAATTTCACCAACGTCTTGTTGAAGGCTTCCGCCAATCCATTCGCCCTTGGATTGTATATGGATGAATATCGCCAATCGATTTTATGCCGATCAACGAACTTATAGATTTTTTGTACTTTTGAAAGCAGTACCGTTGTCTGAGATTATTCGACGTGGCACACCAAATCTGTAGACAACATTATGGGTGAAAAAGTTAATCACATGTTCGGATGTGACCTCTCTGAATGGAGCTGCTTCTGCCCACTTGGAAAAGTAATCCGTCACTGCCAGAATGAAACGGTGTCCCGCTGAAGACGGCGGATCTATTGGTCCGATTATATCAGTGCCCCAGCATTCGAATGGCCAGGATGCTACCGTTGGATGTAGTGGATTTGGCGGCTGATCAATAACATCACCGTGGATTTGGCATTCGTGGCACCTCTTTACGTGGTCAATACAGTCTCTAACCATAGTTGGCCAATAGTAACCAATTCTCTTAATTTTAGCGGCCATTTTGGGACCTGACTGATGTGCTCCGCAAAGCCCCTCGTGGATTTCTGTCACCACTTTTTCAGCTTCCTTGGTCCCTAGGCACCTTAGCCACATTTGATCAAAGGCTCGTCTGTACAACATGTCATTGACAAATGCGTAGCGCAACGCCCTTTTTCGGATTTGTGCAGTCATAGATTTTTCTGTCGGGAGTTTGTTTTCCTTGAAGTAGTCAATGAATGGATGTCTCCAATCATTTTCGACTTCAATATCTAAACAATGCCACCACGATTCTGAAGCTTGACTGGCTTTACGTCTCTTGGCCATGTGATGTTCTTCTGGATAATTCTCCATGACGATCTGATGGAGAGGTTGAGGGTCAACTGGAGTTTCATCCTGCTGACTTGAATCTGGAATTCCTTCTGCCCTCGGGAATTGTAATAGAGCGGGCTCCAATACTCTACGAGTATAAACCCCGATAAATATAGGACTCTCCTCGTTGATGTTCGCCATCTCTTTGGCTAATTTGGCCAGACAATCTGCTTTAGCATTCTGTCCTCGAGGAACTCGAGCCATTTTGACATTTGGTACTTGCTTCAGAAGCTCGAGAGCTCGTCGGTGATAGTGGGCTAATTCAACTTTGCCAACTTTGTAGATTCCAAGTACTTGATTTATTACAAGTTGAGAATCACCAAAAATTTGGAGATGTTGGATTCTGACATCGATCGCAATCTCCAGCCCTGCTAAAAGAGCTTCGTACTCGGCTTCATTATTGGTCCGAGGTTCAGTTAAACTGAATGAAAATCTCATTATACCTCCCTCGGGTGCTACGAAAACGAGACCGATGCCAGCTCGGGCTCTTGCAATATTTGGAGGTCGGACAGGTCTAATCGACGATGCCCCGTCGAAGTACATTTCCCAGAATGGTAGCCTTTCATTTTCCTCGACCTGCATAATCTGCTCATCGGGCAAATCATCATTTAGCGGAGAATCAGCTGGGATTGGGTGTGCAGTGAGGAAATCTGCCAAGGCCTGTCCTTTCACCGCCTTCTGTGGCATGTATATGATTTCAAACTGCAATAACAATACTGCCCACCTGGCTAAGCGACCTGTCAACGCTGGTCTTGTCATCAAGAACTTCAGCGGATCGATCTTTGATATCAGTGTGATTTTGTGAGATAACATATAGTGGCGGAGTTTCTGAACTGCAAAAATCAGCGCCAGACAATGCTTTTCAATTGGGGAATAACGACTTTCTGCTCCAATCAACCTTCGACTGATGTAGTAGAGCGCATTTTCTTTGCCCTCTTCATTATTCTGGGCCAATAGTGCTCCGAGGGACTCTTCTAGTGCAGCTGTATACAATATGAGAGGCTTCCCCGGAATCGGCGCTGCTAGGATAGGCGGATTCAGCAGATATCTCTTGATGCTATCAAACGCCTCCTGACATTCTGCATCCCATTTGAAACGGACATCTTTCTTCATTAATTTTGAAAACGGCTGGCACCTACCCGATAAATTTGATATGAATCTCCGAATGAAAGCCAGTTGTCCTTGCAGTGAGCGAAGTTGTCGAAGGTTCCTTGGTGGTGGCATCTCTGTTATTGCCTTAATTTTGTTGGGGTCGATCTCTATTCCTCGATGACGAACAACATACCCCAGGAATTTGCCGGAAGAGACCCCAAAAGCACATTTGAGAGGATTCATCTTCAGATCAAACTTTCTGATTCTCTCAAATACTTTTCTGAGATCTTTTAAGTGATCATCTCGGCCAAGGCTTTTAACAACAAGGTCATCTACACAACACTCGACCTTCTGATGTATCAAATCATCAAATATGTGAGTCATCGCCCGCTGGTAGATGGCACCAGCGTTCTTCAGGCCAAAGGGCATGACTGTGTAGCAGAAAATGCCGATGGGCGTTCTGAATGATGTATGTTTTTCATCTTCGGGCGCCATCTTGATTTGATTGTATCCTGACGATCCATCCATGAAGGAGAACATGTCGTAGTTGGAAGTGTTGTCCACTAGGAGTTCGGATACAGGGAGTGGAAAATCATCTTTTGGGCACGCCTTATTGAGGTCCCTAAAGTCAATACAGACACGAATTTGCCCGTTCTTCTTCTTCACTGGGACGATATTAGCAATCCAGTCAGCGTACTTTTCTTCTCGGATGAATCCTGCATCTATTAGCTTCTTCGTTTCTGCGATCACCTGTTCTTCAATCTCCAGTCTCATTCTTCTTGGAGCTTGTTTGACGGGCGTTACATCCGGTTTGATTGCTAATCTGTGAACTGCTACGTCACGGGATAAGCCAGGCATCTCAGCATATGTCCAGGCAAAGCAATCCCTGAATTCACAGAGAAGTTCTTTTATTTCTTCTATTTGTTCCTCGGGTAGAAGAGAACTAATGAAGGTTGGGCGAGGGTCCTCCTCAGTTCCCAAGTTGACTTCTCTTAGTTCATCCATAGTGGCTGCCTGTCCACCATCTTCAAGCTCTTCTGGTGCAGGCTCGGCTTCTACGGGCTGTTCATCATAATCATCAGCTTCGTATATCTCTTCAGCATCACCATCTTCGGATTCAATTTCCACGCATGTGATGGCGCGACAAATCTCTTTCCGGAGGAATTTTCTTTTGATGAATCCAATACCTTTATATGCATCTGTGTCCTTCTGTCGTAACGGGCGCGGACTCCTTCCATACCAAAGGCCCAGACTTGTACGAAGTTGTCGTTTGGTGGTAGGAATATTGACTTGTTTTCGTAGCATTTTCTGAATATTTCTGGTATTGAACCTAGGTAGCCTCGTAGGAAATAACTCTTCAGAATCGAGGATCATGCAATCCCAATCATGATTCTCCTCTTCACGAACTCCCGTAGAATATAACACATTCTTTGGAATAGTCCCATTTTTACGGGGAGGCAGATAGAGGGTGGCGAGTTCTTCAACTTTATGCACCTCGCGCGGAATAATTTCTTTGAAATGTTGTAAGGGAACACGCGTGACTACGAGCACACTATCTGAAATTGATAGGCTGTCAATTCTTCTAGAGAACACATTCTGCACCGTGTTCATGTAAATGGAGTCGTAGTCATAATCATCATTTGAAAATTCAACATGCCTACTCCATTCATCCGTTGACTGGCACACTCTTCGAGATTTGGCAGGAGTAACATCATCTTCATCTGTGTCACTTCCCAGATGAGGTACATGCTTCTTTTCCTTTGGAATGGTCGGCGCTTTGGGAAGAGTCGGCACTGCCTTCTTTCTCTCCACCTGCTTTTTCTCACATTCTCGTTCAGATCGCTTTGCAGCCTTTGAATTTGATGCTCTAGCGTCGAGAGAGCTCGAAGACTTTTGCTTCTTTGGCATGAAATATCGTGCATCTTCATAGACTGTTGCTTCATGAACTGTGAAGGGTTGAATGTCACCAGAGATCCTGAACTCTTCTCCATCTTTGAGATACTTCATACACTGGTGTAGTGTTGACGGGACAATACCATATTCATGCAACCAGGGACGGCCTAGTAGCGCCTTGAATGAAGTATCCGCATCGATCACATGGAATTTAGCTTCTGTATGGAGCTCTCCAAATACAAGAGGGAGCATGAATGATCCAAGGGTTTTCTGTCCTTTTTCATTGAAACCATGCACCATCAGCTTATCTGGCCCGAGGTGTTCCACATCAAGGCAGAGGGATCTCAGTGCTTTCAAGCTTATCAGATTTATGGAGGATCCAGGATCGATCAGAATTCGACTGATGATCAGCTTATCGCTCTCTGCAGTAATGTACAGAGGGCGATTATGGTCTGCAGTTCCGAGCATCATGTCCTCTTCGGAGAAAGTAATGAATGGTTCATTTCGAGCTTGCAGAACCTCAGTCAAACTACGTTCAGCGAAATACGCCTCGTATCTTTCGGGATCTTTGAGAGCCTGAATCAGAGTCTCCCGAAGGTCTTTAGACATCACCAAAGCATCGTATATGCTGAGCTGTGCTGGAATTTTTCTCAAATGAGATAAGATGTTATAATCTATCCCATTGGCTGAAGTCTTCTTTTTCTTAGGATCTTCAGGGATAATGTCATTGTTGATAATTATCTCTTTTTCCTTATCTTTATTGGAGACCCCTTTCTTCGGTGGAGGCGGTAGTATTTTGCCGCTTCTTAACTGCACTTGAGCAATCTCCTCCGGTTCAGAGTCATTTAGCTGTACATTTTCTTCAGAGTCAGCCATCGTTGCATCAAGGGACTCATCTATTGATTCAGAATCACCACCCAGGTTTACATGTTCCATCCGAGACGCTATGCTAGGGTCTGATTCGTCTCCCTCTGGAAAATATAAATCTTCCTCCGAGCTGTAATCCATTGGCAAAACCATCATACAGGATTCAGAGGGTACTTCTTCTGTGTATTCTTCTTTCATTGAGGTACTCGGCGCCACTGAGATGACCCGACATACTTCTTTGGGAAGAGAATTCTCATCATTTTCTTCGGCTTCATCTATCTTAAGCTCCGACATGAAGTCAGCGAGCTTGACAGGTCGCCTTACAGTCTGGTAATATTCATCCAAACTGTTGATAACTCTCTGAGTTGCAGTCATTTTTCTCCTTAGGCTTTTTCAGCTTGGTTTTTCTTCTTGGATGATTTCTTCTTTTTCAGTCTTTGAAAAACCAACTTTGGTTGGAAAACTGTTTTGAAGTAGAAGGTCGTACCACTGGCAGTGCCTTCAAATCTATCATTGGCTCAATAGGAGATTTCCACTTTACACCTGAAACTCCTTCGAGTTGCTTCAACATTTTTACAGTCTTCTTAGAGACCGCAGTCTCCCACTGTTTTTCTTGAATTGGTTTCTTTTCATTTCTTCTTTCTTCAACCCGGGGTACGGAAGAGGAAGTGACCACCCGAGTTGATTCCTTTCTAGGGTGAGACAACACATTATCGGACAGTGTTAGCTCCCCCTTTTGATATTTTCTTTCAAGCCAATCCTTAAAGATGTAGCAATCTTCAATAGGATGGCTGAGTACCCGATGATATGGGCAATAATTTGGGTCACCAGTGTGCTTCGATTCTTCGGGTCTCTTGCATTCAGGCAGTTCTAAACCCGATTTCAATACTTGTCGAAATAATTTGGCGACACTTTCCCTTTTGAATGAATACTCTTTATTCATTTTATCTTTAAGGGATTGGAACGTTCTATCACCAGTTCCTGTTGTTTGTTTCTGGCCTCCAGTTTGATAAGTCCGTGGCTTATCATTTCCCCCGAATATCAACTTCGGTTGGGGATTGGGGTTGTAGGCCTGTTTGGGCTTTTCTTGATATTGCATCGGCTGCTTGCCCTTGTCTACGTTGTAAATCACTTGCTTTTCTCTATCAGCTCTAGAGAAGAATGTAGAGTCGGCCTCACCCCTTCTAGCACCTGGGGCCTTGGCTTTCTTGGGTTTATCAGAGTGATTTTCTGATCTGGAGAAATTCAGCTTCTCAAATTTGGCCACTCTGTCGAGCAAGTCTTGGAATGTATTGATTGTAGCCATGCACAGGAAGGGTTGCATCTTATCATCAATGTTGCCCATTAACAACTGTACGGCATGTTCCTCCTCTAACTGCTGCTCACATTTCATGCTTAAATTTCGCCAGCGAGTGATGTATTTGGTCACTGATTCTTCTCTTTTTCTCTTATCCAGAGCGAGGTCAGCAATCGTGATCTTCTCTGTTGCACTGGCGAATCTCTTCACGAACATATTTTCCAATTCTGCAAAAGTCTTCACAGAATCATTCGGCAATTCAGCATACCATTCGAAAGCAGTTGCTGTTAAACTACTAACGAACTGTCGGAAGAGTAGAGCGTCATTTCCTCCTGTATTCCCACAGGTGGCTTTAAACTGTGCCAGGTGCTGTCTGGGATTGTTATTACCGTTGAAAGTGTTGAACTTTGGTACAGAATACCCTTTTGGGTACGGTACTTGGTCGTATTCAGCAGGATACGGACGACCTTTGCCCACTAACTTTTCTGCTTGATCGACGGCTATGATGGCCCTGATCCTTTCTGTGATTATTCCTTCCAATTGTGCAGCGGTCACAGGTTCAGAAGTACTTGCAACATTTTGTGGAGTGGGCTGACGGATGACATTATGAGCCTCGTGACCACCTTCAGGAATACCTCGTACTCCCGAGACTTGAGGCATTTGAAAATTTGGAGGATCCGGAGGAGGATTGGGCATGGCGCCAACAGCAACAGTTCTCTGCATCATCTGCATCATTGCCCCCATTTGAGTCATCATCTCAGTCATTTTCTCATTTAACTGAGAGATTTCTCTATCTTTGGCTCTCATCTGTCGCCTCATTTGTCGCCGCATTTCAGCGAGCGTGACATTCTCATCAGCGAAGGGATTCTCCTCGGCTTCTTCTCCTTCTTCTTCTGCTTGAGAATGACCACCTCTGCCAGTGGTGGACCCAGCTTCACGACGACGGTGATAAACTCGCCTAATCGGCGGTTGTTGATCATCTTCATCTTCACCCTCATCATAATAGGTTTCCTCATTAGTATTGGTGTGTCTCACCATGTAGACCACCTCCATGTCTATAGTATTATTTATTTCTTGCATTTCTTCTTCTAGGTTTCCCTCCATAAATTCATCCATATTTTCTTCCATATTTTCTTCAATGTTTTCATCCCCTTCGAGGTATTCTTGTATATTTTCACCCTCTTCAAGGAATTCCTCTTCTTCAATGTTGTCTTCCCCTTGTACATTTCCTTCCTCTTCTAGTACTCGGATCTCCGAGCGGCGCCGCCACTGGATTTCCGGTTCCTGATTAGGCACGGGGATTTCTTCGATCAGTGGGCTGCGATCGAAGTTGGTTTCTTCTTTTGGAGGAGATGGAGGGCGATGGGATCCCTTGGAGGATTCTCCAAAGTGTCTACCGTCTGGAGGAGTGTCATTGTGGGTCCTTTTCGGGGCCCACTTCTGACGTTGTTCGTAGATGAGGGCGGATCTCCGGGAAGCCTCATCGGATGTCACGCTCAGATCAATCCTCCTTTCTCTTCTATCTTTCTCATTTCTTCGAGGCTTTGGCCTCCATACTTGTTTTCCTTTCCACCGGGACCTTTCAGCGGCGGATCCCTGAATCTGTAATTCAGGTGTCACGCCCCGATGTTCACCGCGTGAAACATACTGTCTTTCTCTTCTTTCTGTAGCAAAGGACAGACGCTCCTTTGGCGGGGTTTTCCTAGCCTCGATCACCAAAGGCCGTTGGGACTTCTTTTTCTTCAGCCCCTTCTCCTTTACAGTCTTCAGGACTCTGTATACTCGAGCAGACAGAGTTTCGGGCTCTTTCTTCTTTGGAGGGATTGGGGCTTCAGGCCGTCGATCCCAAAAAGATTTCTTTAGCTCTCCAGTAGAGCTATTCCTTTTGACCCATTTCAGGTCAGTAAACTTGTTCCGAGTGGGAACATTGGCTTCAGGCTCTTGGGCCGACAGATTGGAAGGATGGATCGGGAGTTGTTGATGTTGAGCTCGGAGCTCAGCATTCATCTTCCTTCTTTGCCTTCTCGTAGGCTTTCCTCCAGATGAGGAGGCCTCAACATCGTATTTTTTAGGTGCAGATAACCTGGTTGACAGAGTGGTGGTGTTCGCAGTCACCACGGAGATTCTTCCACCATTCACAGTTCTCCTGGTGGTCAGGGCCTCAGGCTGTGACAGCCTCTCAAACACAGAAATTCTCCCACGAGAATTTTCAGCAACAGGTCGTTGTGCTGGCAGATGCACACGACGGATAGGAGCTTCATTAGCATTGAATCTCCTGGCAGACTTCTCAGCATTCCTACCATTCACAGAAATGGCGGCACTCCTTGCAGCAATCGCCGGGAAGTCAACGCTACCAAACTGGATGGTAGCTCCGGCATTTCCGGTCTCAATAACAGCATTAGCCAGTTGAATCCTGGCTCCTCGTCCCAGTTGGACGGTCATCGGGGTGTTCTGTAGATCCATCTGCATAAATGAAAGGCAAGGGTTAGTAATCAGAATCTGATACATCACCCCGCACTTTCAAAATGCAGAGACTTGCACAGAACACAAAAATAAGAGAAGATAACATTAGCGAGCAATTCAAATAATATAAATCTAAAATACTGCTAAAATATGCTATCTCAATGAAAATTTTTTGAACGATCATTCTTTAGAAAAACTCAAATATTTAATTTGTTGAATGATCATTTTGAAAGATTCAGAATTTTGAGTACGATTTGATATAGCTGCTACTGTAGCTTATGAATGACTAGCCAGAGATGGAAAGAGAAACCAATCCCCAGCGGAGTCGCCAGAAATCTGTGGGCGACTACGATGGTTGGCTT
Organism: Dendrobium officinale; assembly: GCA_019514585.1. Lineage (NCBI taxonomy): Eukaryota > Viridiplantae > Streptophyta > Magnoliopsida > Asparagales > Orchidaceae > Dendrobium > Dendrobium officinale. The sequence goes on from CM033696.1 coordinate 29,920,756, forward strand.
TTAGCTTTATCGGGACCTTTCAGTGATGGATTTTTGGACATAAGGACCAAATGTCACATCCTGATGTTCACCGTACAGAATTCAGTATAGATTAGCTACTACTATAGCACTGAGACGACTAGCCAAAGATGGAAAGAGAAACCAAATCCCAGCGGAGTCGCCAGAAATCTGTGGGCTCCGAAAATTCGGCCCCGGCCTCCGCTCGCTTTTTCTTATTCGGCGAGGGAGTTTTAACAGACTAAGTTCCGAGGTAAATTTTGGAAGGCAGATGGGTTTGTAGATAAGACACTACCCAGAGATTTCGCCCTCATTTTGTGAGGACTTTATGATCTGAGTTCTGGTTTCCTATAGGCGCAAGCCCCTATAGTTAATTACCTCTCCCGATCACGAGAGAGAACTTTCGATTAAGGCTAGTCGTCGATCAGATACGTAGAATATACGTGCATCTGGCATATAGTAGCAGCATAGGTTTAGGAATTGGAAATTTTGAAGATTTTGGATTTGGAAATTGAAGAATTGGGTTTTTGGATTTTTGGTTGAAAGATTTGATATTTAAAATAGAAATCTCACCATCTTGCACTTAAAGCGGATGATGAGGGAATGGATGATGGGCCCGATCAAGATCCCATGGTTCCGTCATCCCGGGCCATTGTGGTCCCTGGTCTACTTAGTCAGAGGAGGTAGTCGACCCAACCTGACAGAAGAATCCTTGTCGGCAGCCATGGGTTGCTTCGTCCAAGGGGACCTTGTAGACCGGGGTTGGTGTTTGTCTAAGGGGACAAATTTAAATCCACCTTAGCTGACAGAGGGCTTTGTGCCCTATCGATCATATCCTATTGATTCATATCTCAAGGATTTAACGCCATTAAGGAGCGTATTGGCTCTGGCCATAACCGCTATCTGTGGTGCCATTTGGCGGCGAAACCACTCGGTTCAGAGGGCCCCGGGTCATAACCGTTTACCTGCAGTGCCATTTGGCGGCGAAATTGCCGGTTAGAGGACACGTACCACGTCCTTACTGGCAAGAGATTGTTTGAGAATGGATCCTAGTGATATTTTCGACTATGCATTTGGCTCTTTGTGAGCTAGAGTTTATTCGAATTTATCCGCCTCGACAAACTGTTGCGGAGGGCGAATGGATTTTGCTTTAACTGCGTTGATGGATTTATTTCAATTTTAAAATATTTTTTTGGATTTTTGATATTTTTGTGGATTTTATGGAGTTTTGGGAACTTGAATGGAATTGAAAGTATTTGTGAACCCCTCCGGTTGAGATAACCAATCAATACGGCCATCATCGGGGTGTTTCGTGGGTCATTTCTTTTTATGATTGAACCTTGTCAACTCTGTCGAGCTGTCGACAGAGGATCGGGTTTTGTAGGCTTTGAGTCTTTATTAGTGAATTCATATTGTTGTAGGCCTTAAAAGCCTAATATGAATGTATTAAGACAAATATATCGGTCGTAGCAATCGTATATTTGTTTGAGAGTTCGAACCTTGTCGACTCCTATCGATCCGTATAGGAGGATCGGGTTCGAACTAGAATTCACTTGTTAACCCGCGCAGCATCCCTAGACGTCACGTGTGTACCAATAACACGCTCGTCGGGGCCCATGCGGGTTTATGATTGTATTTTACCCCTTTTTAGTGTACCTATGTGTATACAAATTACAGTGCGCGTGCGGGGGTATTCTTGGAATAGACGCCTTCTGTCTGCTTGTACGAATGTTGCAGATTCGGTGGCGTGGCGTAGCAGCTTCTGAATGGAGTTGTTCGCTGCTTTGTACAGGTAGACTGTCGTGCACTATTCGTTGATTTTCTGTAGGTAGATCATAGTGCACTAACTAATCTCCTGCCTTGTTCTTGTAGATGCTCATATTCGTTGTAGTTGTTTGGCACTTGTAGTACCTCCGACATTGTTATGAGTGGATAGATAGATATATTCCTTCACAAACTGAAATTGACCCCAGGATACTGCATTTACTGAAGTCTTTATGCATCTACCCATCGGTGGCACATACATCAGTCTTTGTAAAAAGTTTGTATGTGTTGCAGATCTTTTGCATTTTGCTTATGAACATTGTATTGGGTACACCACAGGTCTTATATGATAGTTTATAGGGGTCTGCATCTATTACCAACCCCTCATGCACATTGATTGGTGTGGACTGTGTGAGGCCATTATACCCAGTGTATGTATGTTTGCCGAAATCTATAAAAGCTTTCTTCATTGTATATTGCATCATATACGTCTTCCCTTAACTTATATGGCTTTCATCACCACCTTGTGAACGATCTGTCGAACGTCGAGTGTATGGCTATATTTGTATAGAATCCATCACTTCTACATCATTTCAATCAGTGTTGCTCATGAGTGAATTGCTAGTTCTATTTGTACTGATTTCAAGCGTGCCACAACACTCAATATACATTGGTTGTAGGTCGGACTACTGCATGCATTGTCAATATTCTGTGAGCAAAATTGCTTTGAACGTAGATCTCCCCAACATCATATTTGTTGTGGTCATTTTCCCTTCTTGTTCGAGGATGACATTTTGCATATTATAACGAATCTACATGCAATTTTGTTTGTTACACACCATCTGGTGTTTACTTGTAATGGATTGATGTATCCAGTCATCATTGAAGGGTGATTGATTGTAATAGTGTTGTAGCATTCGCTCATTGAAGTTGATCGTAAAACATTATCACATTCACTTAAATCTGTTTCACAGTCATTTAGAAACTTTCAAAAGTTTCTTGTAGTTGCTTGTAAATGGATCATTCTGTGTGCAATAGATTAACGTTCATGCTTATAGGTGCATTACTCTACTCACCACAAGTCTTCAACATATGTTTTGCATGTGAATGGTCATGATCATTGCATATTCTTTATATATGACTATTGGTAAGTCATCAAGTTCATTGAGAAATACTATGTCATTGAATGATGTTCTTTACAATCTTGTAGATGAATGGTGCTCACATTCCTTTGATTCGCAATGATTCGCAAGCTTCTCTTCTATTTCATTTGTATTTAGAACTCATTGCTTTGCAACTTATGATTTAATTCTAAGCATGATCATGTCTTCTTGCATAAGTTCAAACTCAATTCAAGTTCACTTGAGTTCAAATAAGTCCACTTTTGGGTCCATGTCTTGTTCAAGTTCAATGTCCACAAGTACAAGTTTCAAGTTCTTTGTCATTTGCACGTTCAAGAATGAGTTCAAATTAGCTTGAATCCAACTCAAGTCTTACACAAGTCCTCCATGTTCATTGAGTTATGCTTAAGTTATGATTCATTTAGGTTTGAATTCAATTAAGTAGATTTTGTCCAACCAAGTTCAAGTCCTGATCTTTATTCAATATAGCTCTTGCATGTCCTTTCAGTTCAATCAAGTCCAAGTCCAAGCTCCTTTTTTTTGTTCAAGTCCTTGGATTTTCAATCCAAATTTCGGCAGCCTCCCGGCGTCTCCCCCGTTAAGGGGAAAAACCAAGAGGCCGCCTACCCGCCACGCCACCAAAGGCGTGCACGGTTGGTGTTTGTAAGACACCGCGACGGTTGTATTGTTTATTTTTCTCCCACCACGGCCAACAAAGGCGTGCTTGGGGTTTTTATAAAAAGCATTTTGATGAAAAGATAGCAATTTTGACATTTTCCCCCGCTCGGAGGTACTTATGAGCGACCCCGCCTCGCCGTAGGTGCCGCACCGGGGTCCCATCCCACCACGCGCACCAAAGGCGTGCTTGGGGCGGTTTTCCGGTTCGCCACGAACATTGAGGTAAGATTTTGAGTTTAGAAAAATTCATACCTTCGCGGGGTTGTCGGGGTTGACACGTGGATCGAGGGGTCACTCGCCTCCCTCGTCGTAGGTGTCGCACCGGGTTCCCTCCTACCACGCGCACCAAAGGCGTGCTTAGGTGGTCTACCGGTCCGACGCGAACATCGAGGAAGGAGAGTGGGGGAAATCTTTTTTCTTATTATTTTTTTTAAAAAAAAAATTAATTATAATTATTTAATAATAATAATAATTAATTAGAATGAATTTAATTAATTATAATTAATATATAATTAACTAATAATTAATTATTAAGATAATTAATCATAATTAAATTTAATTAATTATGATTAATTAATGAATAATAATAATTAATTATCATTTAAAAGTAATTAATTATAATTATTTAATTAATTAAGATTAATCCACAATTAATTAATAATTATAATTAAAACTAATTAAACATAATTAACTTTAATTAATTATGAATAATTGAATATTAATTATAATTAATATAATTAATTATGATTAAAATTAATTAACTAATTCAAAATTTAAACTAATTAATTATAATTAAAATTAAACATTTATAATAAAAAATAAAGTTAAAAAAAAAATGCCAAAAGGGGATGTTCGGCAATAGGGGATTCGGCCGAAGAAGTGAGCTAAAGGGAGAAGGTTACACTCACAGCCAGCGGGCTCCCTCTGTTACTCCCGATCAAAATGTTTTTCGATCCGACAGCAAGGAAGCGTCGTCGAAGGAGGTAGGCCGGCAAGGTAAGGGATTTCAACTTCTCTTTCTCTCTCTCTCTCTCTTCCCCTCTCTCTCTGGACGGAAGAATGGGTAGGTCGAGCGGGAGAGAGGGCAGCGGCTTCAAGGTCGGAGGAGGGAGGAGGTCGGAGTGGCTGTGTGGGATCGGAAGCTTGGAGAGGTCTGTCGAAGGAAGTGGGAGAGATCGGGAGAAGGAAGAAGAGTAGCGACTGGGGGTCGAGGAAGTAGCGAGAGAGGAAGCAAAGTAGCGACTGGAGAAGAGGTATCGGGGGAGAGCAAGAGCGGAACGAGCGTGGAGAGCGAGAGGAGAAGCAGCCCCGAATGCTCTGTTTGGCTTGGTATTTAACGACGCTGAAGAGAAGCTATCGAGGCGCTGCAGAGTCGCGGGATACCTGGGAAGCGATCGCGAACGGCGCCGAATCGGCGTAAATCTCGGCAGAATTCGAGGATCTAACGGGTAAGAGGCTTGTATGCAGGATTTTGATTTGAGCTTTCTTCTTCATTTTGATCTCTTGGGTATAACATGAAGGTCAACAGCCTCAATGCAATTACAAATCAACAAATCAAAAAGAAAAACCTTCTTTTATCCCTACTTTACATGCTCTTCTGTTCAGCAACATTTCCAGAATTTTCTCCTTAACAAAGAAATGCTTATATGAAAGCATTATTTACAAATTTTTATTTTTATTTTGCGAATTAAGTTATAAATTTTGTGATTGATAGCTGTTTATGCAGAAAAATATACATCTCAACTCAAAATAAATACAGATCATGATCATAACTTTTTTATAAGACTTACTAACCACAAAGAATTTGTAATAGGTTGGAATTCTCCCCATCAACCCCAAAAAGAAATAAAAAACCAACTAACTATAAATAAAAAATTCTTTTAATTTCCTATGAAATGAGCTCACTCATTCTTATAACATCATCTTAAATTTAGGCTTCGTTTGAGACGGCATTTTTACTACTTCTTAAATTAATTTTTTAGTACAAAAAATTTAATTTTTGTATTAAAAGGCTGCTTTAAGAAGCAGTAATAAAGCCGTCCCAAACAAAGCCTTACTTTTGGGACGGCTTTTTACTGCTTTTTGAAGGAGATAATTTATAACACAAAATTTTTTAATTTAAGGATTCGTTTAGGATGGTTTTTTTTTACTCCTCCTTAAAGTAGTTTTTTAGTATAAAAATTTTAATTTTTTACTAGAAAATTGATTTAAGAATCATTAAGAAAACTGTCCAAAATGAGACCTAAAACTGCTAAAAACAGTTTTAGATAGCTGTAAAAAAACCAATCCCAAATAAAACCTTAATCTATACCAAGACATGGAAACTATGATGTTTAACCCGCATCTTCTCATTCACTACAATACTCTCATACATAGCATGCTATATAGAAAAATATATTAATTTTATCTATGTGAGAAACATTACTTGAAAATATATATGGAAAAGGTTTATAGACAGACCTTAAACAAATCTATAACCTCATGTAGAAAAAGGTGTTTGTTCCAAGGTCTTGTTATAAACCTCTCTTTGCTTCTCCAAATATGTTCCCTTCTCCCCAATCAAACATAATGAAAGGATCCATTGCCTTACTGTTATTGTTGTTATCCCTCTCCTCTTCTAATTTATCTCCCATGAATCCCTTAGGGAAGATAATGTTCATTGGATCGGGATCAAGCTCCGCCAAATCTGCAAAGAAGTTGTCAGGCTGGTTCAAATTTGACATCATCTGCTCATTGAAGCTGCTCTCGTCGAACACACTATCGAAATCATTATGATCTTGGTGATCAGTCAAAGCCTTTTCCTTTTCCTCATGAGCTTCTTCTTTTACATGTAATGAAGTGTTATTTGAGCTTGAAGTACACTCTTTAGGTTCTTCCTTCATGTCTGTAAATTGCTTGTGGTTGTGAAGAGAACTCCTGGAAGTTGAAGAAGCGTTGTTGGTTTTTGAAGGCTGAGATCTCGTAGATCCAGCAAGAGCATTTCTCTGAGTTGGCCATGGATGGTTGTGCTCTGAAGTGTAGGTGATGACCAGCATGTTAGGATCTGTCCGGCTTCTTTCCACTTGTTTCCTCGCTGAACATCCTTTTGAGCTACTACATCTGTAGTAGCCTCTGAAATAATATTGCAAATAAGAATCGAAATAAACGAATAGCTTAATTAACCAAGGGGGATATATATAGAGTTCCTTGTGATTGATTTGTTTTTTGTTTGCCAACTGTTTTAATTGTTTATCATGACTTATTAATTAACGTTAAATTGAAATCTCGTGCATGGTTTATATTATCAAAAAAAAAAAAAAAATCTTTACTCATAAGATGATCAAATTCAACAACAAAGGATTCGCATTCCCAAAGAAAAAGAAAGAAAAAAATGTCCAGAACAACATCAAAATACAATACCAAGCGGCAAGCACACATGCTCATTAAAAAAACATCTTAATCAGTTTTCTATTCAGATGGTCTCTCAAAAGAGAAATTATTACACATCAAGACTCCACACGTAATAATTTCTTCTTCAAAGAGCATAAAAAAATTCTAGTAAAATGGGAACAATTTTCCTATAATTTTATAGTATTTCCCATTTAGATTTCTAAATGCTTGCTTAAATTAAAATATTTATCATCTCTAGTAATTGTATGGCAGGAGATGCAAGTAGAATATCTTGTTCTTAGCCTACTAATTAATCACTAATTTTACGCTAAGATATGTTAAAATAATATAGAGAAAAAAATCAATGGCTACGCTACTAAAAATTTTTATTTTTCCCAGCACTTGTTATAACCGGCGCTGCAAATCTATAAGTTTGCACCGGTTATAACCGCTGTTAAATCCAATACTTCCTTTTATCTACCTGCCGGTCCTTAAACTGCTACGAAATGTCGTTGTAGTACATTGCAATTATAGCGGGGGTGCAGCGGTTTTAATACCGCTGCAAAAAAAGTTGCGACTGTCATAACTGTTGGGATAAGTAAAAAATTGTGCTGCGATAGTCCTATTTTTTAGTAGCAGCTAGGATCGATTATTAGGGTTGGGTTTTATTTAGATGGTATATATCATAACAAAGGTATTAACTAAACAAATATATCTTCTTGAAGTATGCTCCTCTTATGCTTCCAATATGAAAATATATAATTAGAAGTGCATTAAGTTTATGCGTGTGAAAATATCTCTCTTATATACATTATTGAGGCTTATCATAGTTTATTAACATTCCATCCTCTTGTACTAGTCAAATACCAAGCAAGAAGCTTTTTATATATATATATATATACTTATCATGAAGCTCGATTAATAGTTTTTTCTTTATAATAAGTAGCCATTCATGTAAAAATTAGAAGTGAAGAAACGTTTGAGGACTAAAAAACAATTTTAGAAAAATATTAGTCAGGTGTAGCAAAGCTTAATTGAGACGTTCTTAGAGCAATATCAATAAAATAAGAAGGTTGTTATTTTTGAAATAACGTTTCTTCAAGGCAAAAATTTAGCTTCAGTGTTCAAATTGGAAGATTAACAGCCCAAATCTTCTCAGTAATTAATCTCTATTGGTGCTTTTGTATACCAAAACCTGTCTCAAATTCTGATTAATTAGTTATTATCTTCAACATTGGAGTAAGAGAGAGAGAGAGAGAGAGAGAGAGAGAGAGAGATTATATAGTTGATTAATTAATAATCTTCGGGGTTATATCATTAGATCTAGATTACTGTTAATTAATTAAAAACAGTTAAGCTGGGGCGAGAGAGAGAGAGAGAGAGAGAGAGAGAGAGAGAGAGGATTATATATATAGTTGATTAAGAATCGTCAGGGTTATATGAGGAGATCTATATTACTGTTATTAATTAAAAATAGTTAAGCTGGGGCGAGAGAGAGAGAGAGAGAGAGAGAGAGAGATGATCCCCTCTTCACTCTATTCCATCTCTCTTCTTATCCAGCTAGTTGACTTAAAGTTTTAGCAGTCATGTACTGCTTCCACCCTAATCAAACAAAGTAAAGAAAGAGTAGAAGAAGAGAAAGAAGAGGGATTTTTTTTTTCTTTTTCAGCTCTATCAAGAAAGATTTGATTGCCATCAATTTATTTGATGAAATAAATCAATTACCTTGGGTAAGGAGACCCTTTGATTGGCTTTTGACCATATTTCCTCCAAGCCCATAGATCAGAAGGGACAACCTCTCCACTTGGCCTACCACTTGCTGCAGCTGGAGCTGGGATGCAAACCACCTTCTTTGCTTGACTTTTCCTATAATATATCATGTGTTATAGGAAAAAGTAGAGACAGATATCCGAATAATTTTGTAAATATTTCGACTTAAAATGGTTGCAGATCTTATAAGCTATAACAAGTGGTGTCATAAAGAGAATAATCCAATTTTAGTTGAAAGAGATTGATTTCTTTACATGATAGAGTAATTTGGCAGCAAAGGTTGAGTCTTTTTCCCTCTTGTTTGTAGTATCTAACCTTTGTATCAGCTATGAATTGTGACCACATGAAAACAATTGAGGTTGGCTTATCTTAAAAAAGGGAAAATGGATGCCTCTTCTTTCCCACTCAAATTTACGTTCTTCTGCCTGTCATTTCAGACAAGATTTAGTCCTATTACATCAATACCATCAAAGCCCACTTCTTCTTTCCACTTCAATGTGAATGAGCACTCTAAAATTTCCGTCATAATTGGAATAAGAATGATCATAATGAACTAAGTTCATATAACACACTTTCTAACTAACGATTAACTGATATAATTAGCTTAGCTACTAAGGATTGATGAACCAACCTTCTCTTAATCCCTGCAATTAATCTTGGTGATGAGATCTCGACCGGGCCGCCGCCCCCGGGTGCTAATAGTTGCGGGGGTCCGATCACCGGTGACCCCTTTCCCTTCCCCAGAGAAATCTGAGGCATTCTTGCGAGCAGACTTCCGTTGGGCCGATTTCCTTCCTCCCAAAGCATCTTCTTCTGCACGCCGCTGGCCTCTGTTGAGTCGAAGAAGCTTGTTCGAGCCAATTCATGGAGCAGTGGGTCTGCCGCATCAGCCAAGGAGTCTCCTCCGAACACTTTGTCATCCAACCTCGGGAAGACGGCGGATGGCTCCGGAAGAAACTGCCAACTGTTGGCGGCGCCGAGCAGTTCGTTGGCGGACTCCGGCGGGCTGATGAGGCCTCGGTTTCGGACGATGTCGGCGAGGTCTCCTTGGCTCTTCTCCATCCTTCGATTGAAGTAGTCACACATGATCTTGCTCAGTACTGATCAAGTTGAGGAGTGGGAAATGTTTGAGAAGCTAATCGATCAAATTAAGAAATTAGCTTCTTTTATAAGATCTTCCTTTTGACCATGGCTAATGGAATTGCACATGAGCAGTAGTGGAAACAAGCATCTAACTAGCTAGCTAGTAAACTCCTTTCTCTTCTTCTTTTGCTGGCTTTCTCTATCCTACCTAGAGGGGAAGAACAGGATGGCGATAAGTAGACACAGTGGGTGAAAAATCCTTGTAAAATCGAACTATTAGATTAATCTGAAGATGAGGAGAAGAGGAATTGAGAGAGAGAGAGAGAGAGAGAGAGAGAGAGAGAGAGAGAGAGAGAGAGAGAGAGAGAGGTTTTTTAATATACTTGACGCTGACTTTTTCATATACCATGTGGACTTCAGACGCAACAAAGAGGAAATGGCTAAGAGGAAGGGGCCGGCAAAAAAATTAAAAAAAACCTCTTAGCTACCAATAATTTTATGAGTCCAAAACTTTCAGTCTAATTTTAATTTGATTTTTCATGTTAAAAAATATTTGGCATGTTCTTTAAAATTATAATCATATTATTTACGGACAATTTTATTTTAATCGATAATCATTAATTAATACATTAAAAAGATTTTTAGGTGAACGTAATTTGTGAGTTTTTTACATAAAGCATTTTAGTATCTTATCCATTTTATAAGGTTTTTTGGTTAATTAAATTAAAAATATTTTCACATTAAAATAATTATTTTTCATATAATTTTTATTAAATAAAAAAACAACTATCCTACATTTTGATAAAAATATTCTATTTTTTTATTTCACCTTAGTTTAAGAATAATTTGTGATGAAAAAACTTAATTAATACATAATTTTGAGAGTTTTGGTCAATCATTTTGAGCCAATTTTTTCCACACTTGATGGGAGGGAGGAGAGAATCATCGAGAGAAGATGCATTGGCCGGTTGGTAGTTATAATCCATACAGATGGGAGAAATTATTATGTGCAGACATTGGATCATTTAGGGACGAATTAGAATACGCCATGTCACCCGGTACACAACGATACATAGCTGTAGTTCACAGTAAAAGTGATGTGGCGTGTTTTGATTCGGTTTTGGACACCGTCCATATCCGCACAAAATAATTTCTTCATAGATGGAGGGTTTTGATTTATCTATTGGAGAGAATTTTAGCAGCTTATTAGGGCTGAAAATGAATAAAATGGAGCTGAGTAAAATATTATTAAGTTTGTTTGTTTATTTTTTGATAGGCTAAATTTCAAATATTTTAAAGAAATTTACCGTATCAAATTCAAATTGTATTTAACCGAGACTATCTAATTATATCAAAGATACTAATAATTTAATTAAACAAATAAAATTATTATTATTAGTTAGATATGCTTTTATAGTTCTTTCATAAATAATAACAATAATTTAAATCGTATTGCTTTTAATATTTTATGAATAATAAATGATATTTTAATCTTCTCATCGGAGTATTTGTTTAATATCTTTTATTATCAAACATTTCTTACAAATAAAATTAGGATTTAATTATTATATCCATCTTGTATTTATTTAATCTTTTTCTTTATTAAATACTAATATAAAAATAAAAATAGATTTAAATTTATGCAGATAGCTATCTAGTCATTTTTTATCATATTAATATTTTTTTATAACATAAATAGCTTTTAAAGTTTCTAATATTTAAAATTTGATATAATAATACAGAATAAATTATTTAAATACACTAAAATGTTCAATTTTATGTGAAGAAGATAAATATAAATAAAAATTCAAAGTAGTCCCCAATTTATTCATATTTCACTCATTTAGCCCAAAGTATTGCCCCAATTGAGTCCTACGACTATACGAAATTGATCAAAAATATTCCAACATGTTTTAATTACGATATGAAATTGATACCAATTTATTTTCAAAGGGATCATTTTGGATCAATTTTGTATAGTCGATGGACTAAATTAAAACAACATTATACTTTAAGACTAAAATTACCATATACAAATAGTCGATGGACTATTTTAAATTTTAACATTTTTTAAAATGATTTTTTTTTTCAAAAAGGACAAAAAGGTTATAGCTTAGGTAAAAATAGTCAAGCCACACACCCGAGGCAGCCAAAGCAAAAAACAAATACAAAGAGAACACTGAAATAGGGAGAAGAAGTGTAAAATCCTTAAAAAAAAAAAAGCTGATTTTTTTTGTGCTGTTAGTCCCGTACGATCTGACTTTAGTACTGGACGAACTGAAGAAATTTGTGAAGAAATCTGCCATTTTCGTCTGTACGAACCTGGAGCAGTCGGGACGATTCGTCTGTACGAAATCTGTCCAGAGAGCAAGTCGCCCGGGACGAATTTGGATTTCGTCTGTACGAAATTTGTCCAGAGAACCCATCGTACCAGGACGAAATTTGGATCGTCCAGGACGATCAGTGTTAATAAATATCGGATTTTAGATATTTTGGATTCATTTTGGAGAGAGAGAAAAGGCAGGAGAGAGAAAGAGAAGGAAAGAGAAGAGGAAGCTTGGTTTTGGAGCCCGTGGAGCGCTTTTCGTCCGACGACGCTGTTAGAAGATTTGTTTGTCTCGCTGTAAGGACTCCGAACCCTATTTCTGTTTTCGAAGATTTTGTATTTTGATCGAGTTGTGCACTGTTTTGTGTTTTTGTAGTCGAACTTTTGACCTGATTTTGTATTGACACGACTTTCACCGCACAACTTTTAGTATGTTATAGATATGAATATTGTACACGATTTGAGTACTTTCTGCGATGATTTTACCGGTCGGAATTGATTCTACGCGATTTTAATCGAATAGAAAAATATCATGACGTGATTTGATTTGGATTCTATAGAATAATAGTCTTATATTGATGTCGTGAATGTTCTACTGTAATTTGGAAGAATTTGGAACTTGTGCCTTTTTGCAGGATTTTTGTGTAAATTTGACCGACTGTCGTTACTCTGCCCGATTTTCGTACGATTTCTGATTTTCCCGAAATTGATAGATTAGATTGATATGCTTATGATTATTGATATAATTGCTATAGATTGCTTTAATATTGATTATTAAACTGATTATTGATTGATTATTGATACTGGAACACACGTATAACCTGGTTGAACATTGGTTGAAGATTGATATTGACCTGTACAGAATGGTGGGCCGACGGGCTTTTCTTTAAACCATTGATCATTGATATAATGATTGGGAGTCATAAGGAGTTTATAAAAATGCCGACGGGCGAAAAGAGTGACGACTCTTATTGATAGAACCAATGTATGGATATCTACAACAGCAATATGGATTCTACAACAGCAACATAGCCAGTTGATTGTACTTGTCCAGTATATAGTATTGAATTGCATGTTTACTGTATTGATTTATGGATTCATTGTTTTATAGATTCCTGCTTTATCGACTTTGATTGGATTTACTAGATCGTACGATTTCATTGATTTCACTGATTAATTGCTGTGCATCGACATTGAGCATTGATATAGAAATGGATGGATATATATATTGTATTGATAGCATGGACATGAATAGTATAGAATTATTGACACTGTTGCCTATAGATTCATTGATTTCTGCTTATAGATTTATTGTTACTACTGCCTATGAATTTATTGATCTTGAGATTCACTGTTGTTACTGTTTCTGCACCGTATTGACTGCTGCATGGATTCATTGTTAGACTAAATTGAGATTTATCGTACTGCTTTCCTCGTTTGATTTCATTGAATAAATAGTATTGATTAGACCGCATTGATTTGATTTGATAGCGATTGATTTGATGACGGATTGATTGATTTCCTATTGCGTACGGATTTCTTTGAGATTGACATGGATTTATTGAGTTGATTTATCGATTCGCTTGCTGCTGCATTGATTGGCTTTATTGACTATTGAATTTTCGTACTGCATAGACTCATTGACCATTGACTGATTCAGATTGATAGATTGACATGCATATTGATAGCATCGCCGTGCTTTGATTTCAGTTATAGGTATTAGGTGACCTGCTGGGCTTTGTAAAGCTCATTATATGTGGTTGATATTTTCAGGTCAGGGCTCGGGAGCAGGAGATAGGAATTGATCCAGATCTTCAGGTTTTTGTCTTTTGATCGATAGATGATTCTTTTGTACTCAGGACAGGATAGATTTCTCTACTTGTATTGATAGTTTAGTTCCTGAGTATTGTATATGATGTTTTGAGATATGAATCGACTTGAATATTGATGTTTAAATTTTATAGATGTTTGATAGATTGCTTACTGAAGGTTTATAGATAACTCTGGTAAATTGTTGTGAAATTGATTGACATTCTTTCCAAGTTAGATCTCGGGGCATCACAGTTGGTATCAGAGCAAGTGTAGTGAAAGGATTTGATTGATAGTTTGATAGAATGGATTGTTTCAAGTGTATCGTTTTGCATACATATTGAATGACATGTGATTGACTGACTGGATTGTGTGATTTGTATGGATTCCGACAAGTTTTGATTTTGATTTTGATTTGATTTGATTTGGATTTGAAATTTGATTGGACGGATTTGCTTTGTATCGATTTTGCATTCGATCCCTTAAGGGAAATGTCGAGGACGACATTTTTTTTTAGGTGGGTAGATTGTAAAATCCTTAAAAAAAAAAGCTGATTTTTTTTGTGCTGTTAGTCCCGTACGATCTGACTTTAGTACTGGACGAACTGAAGAAATTTGTGAAGAAATCTGCCATTTTCGTCTGTACGAACCTGGAGCAGTCGGGACGATTCGTCTGTACGAAATATGTCCAGAGAGCAAGTCGCCCGGGACGAATTTGGATTTCGTCTGTACGAAATTTGTCCAGAGAACCCATCGTACCAGGACGAAATTTGGATCGTCCAGGACGATCAGTGTTAATAAATATCGGATTTTAGATATTTTGGATTCATTTTGGAGAGAGAGAAAAGGCAGGAGAGAGAAAGAGAAGGAAAGAGAAGAGGAAGCTTGGTTTTGGAGCCCGTGGAGCGCTTTTCGTCCGACGACGCTGTTAGAAGATTTGTTTGTCTCGCTGTAAGGACTTCGAACCCTATTTCTGTTTTCGAAGATTTTGTATTTTGATCGAGTTGTGCACTGTTTTTGTGTTTTTTGTAGTCGAACTTTTTGACCTGATTTTGTATTGACACGACTTTCACCGCACAACTTTTAGTATGTTATAGATATGAATATTGTACACGATTTGAGTACTTTCTGAGATGATTTTACCGGTCGGAATTGATTCTACGCGATTTTAATCGAATAGAAAAATATCAGGACGTGATTTGATTTGGATTCTATAGAATAATAGTCTTATATTGATGTCGTGAATTTTCTACTGTAATTTGGAAGAATTTGGAACTTGTGCCTTTTTGCAGGATTTTTGTGTAAATTTGACCGACTGTCGTTACTCTGCCCGATTTTCGTACGATTTCTGATTTTCCCGAAATTGATAGATTAGATTGATATGCTTATGATTATTGATATAATTGCTATAGATTGCTTTAATATTGATTATTAAACTGATTATTGATTGATTATTGATACTGGAACACACGTATAACCTGGTTGAACATTGGTTGAAGATTGATATTGACCTGTACAGGATGGTGTAGGGATGCAAGCGAACCAAACGTTCGGCGAGCTACTCGTTGTTCGGTTCGATTAAAGCTCGTTTGCGATCGTTTAATTAACCAAACAAACAAACTTGAACAATATTGTAAATACTCGATTCCTAAATAAACAAACTTGAACACTAATGCGTTCGGCTCATTTATGTTCGCGAACAACATCATTTGAAGTTCGTGAACAAGCTCGACATTAAGCTCGATAAGAAGCTCAATAAAAGCTCGATTCATGTTCGATTTTGAACTCGTGAATAAGCTCGATAAAAATAATTAATATTTGACTATAGAATTAATAAATATATATAATCATTACCTTTGTTACATAGACAATTGCTTTTTTTGTAAATGTATTTGTTTATAGATATGTTCCTGAACGTGTTTGTTTGATAGTTAAAAAAATTCGTTAAATATGTTCGCGAACAAGCTC
Organism: Dendrobium officinale; assembly: GCA_019514585.1. Taxonomy (NCBI): domain Eukaryota; kingdom Viridiplantae; phylum Streptophyta; class Magnoliopsida; order Asparagales; family Orchidaceae; genus Dendrobium; species Dendrobium officinale. The sequence continues at coordinate 29,936,640 of CM033696.1, forward strand.
GATAAACACTAAATGAACGAACATGAACTGAACATGAACCAAACATGAACACTCCTTAATTTAAATGAACCAAACATGAACACAAATGCTAAAGCTCGAACAAACATGAACCAAACTTGAACAAGCTGATATTAAATGAACACAAACATGAACACTCACATACTCGGCTCGGCTCGGTTCGTTTGCAGCCCTAGGATGGTGGGCCGACGGGCTTTCCTTTAAACCATTGATCATTGATATAACGATTGGTAGTCATAAGGAGTTTATAAAAATGCCGACGGGCGAAAAGAGTGACGACTCTTATTGATAGAACCAATGTATGGATATCTACAACAGCAATATGGATTCTACACCAGCAACATAGCCAGTTGATTGTACTTGTCCAGTATATAGTATTGAATTGCATGTTTACTGTATTGATTTATGGATTCATTGTTTTATAGATTCCTGCTTTATCGACTTTGATTGGATTTACTAGATCGTACGATTTCATTAATTTCACTGATTGATTGCTGTGCATCGACATTGAGCATTGATATAGAAATGGATGGATATATATATTGTATTGATAGCATGGACATGAATAGTATAGAATTATTGACACTGTTGCCTATAGATTCATTGATTTCTGCTTATAGATTTATTGTTACTACTGCCTATGGATTTATTGATCTTGAGATTCACTGTTGTTACTGTTTCTGCACCGTATTGACTGCTGCATGGATTCATTGTTAGACTAAATTGAGATTTATCGTACTGCTTTCCTCGTTTGATTTCATTGAATAAATAGTATTGATTAGACCGTATTGATTTGATTTGATAGCGATTGATTTGACGGATTGATTGATTTCCTATTGCGTACGGATTTCTTTGAGATTGACATGGATTTATTGAGTTGATTTATCGATTCGCTTGCTGCTGCATTGACTGGCTTTATTGACTATTGAATTTTCGTACTGCATAGACTCATTGACCATTGACTGATTCAGATTGATAGATTGACATGCATATTGATAGCATCGCCGTGCTTTGATTTCAGTTATAGGTATTAGGTGACCTGCTGGGCTTTGTAAAGCTCATTATATGTGGTTGATATTTTCAGGTCAGGGCTCGGGAGCAGGAGATAGGAATTGATCCAGATCTTCAGGTTTTTGTCTTTTGATCGATAGATGATTCTTTTGTACTCAGGACAGGATAGATTTCTCTACTTGTATTGATAGTTTAGTTCCTGAGTATTGTATATGATGTTTTGAGATATGAATCGACTTGAATATTGATGTTTAAATTTTATAGATGTTTGATAGATTGCTTACTGAAGGTTTATAGATAACTCTGGTAAATTGTTGTGAAATTGATTGACATTCTTTCCAAGTTAGATCTCGGGGCATCACAAGAAGGGACAACGCCCTTCAGGCCCAACAAAGGCCCAGACAACGAAACACTCCAAATTCAGGCACGGACCATCCATAGGGGAGAAAGAGCCCACCAAAAGCCAACCAACCACCATCATCGCTAAGACGAAACATCACCTAAGATTGCCAACTAGCCACAGATTGAAACGATGCGCATGGCCACATCATTGCCTAAAAATCGCTCGCAAAATTCGTAAGACCAACATAAAATATAACCAGAAAAGGCAACAAGAATCCGCAGAAAAGGGGGCAACACAACAGCCACCGCACAATTATTTTCGACCACGTTTACCCCTCCCATGAGAGGAAACAGAAACAACAGGGCAGTCCTTGAGTAAATCACACTTTACAGCATGTTCATCCTCCCCACTAGCCTCTGAAGAGGAATCAGACGAAACTTGGAGCCAATCAATTTGCAACCTAATCGCCTCCCCCGAATTGGCACCCACATGGTCAACCAAAGTCTTAGGAGATAAAAAGTTAACTGGAACCTCAACAAACCGACCATTAACGTGTTCTATAGGCGTAACAAGAGAATCAGCAACACAGGCAGAACCCACATTCACCAAGCCAACACAAGATTCATCCACTCGGTCAGGGCAAAGAGCAATAGGGTTGCGAGACGAATCCGAGAACTCAGCCACATCAAGCTCAACAACCCTAAGCAAACAGGACGGAGCAAACACAGCACCCAAATAGGATAAAGCGGAACTGAAATTAACAACACAACCCAAATGACCACCTACACTAGCACAATCCCGAGAACCCTGAACAACAAGCAAAACCCCACCCACCACACCTACAGAAACAACAGCACCCTCACCACCAGAACCCAAATCGACCACAGGTAAAGGGGACAATGTTCCATCCATCAACAATCTTTTCCACATACTCAACATTCAGAGAGGACTTATCTAAAGAAACGGCTAACTGCATATTAATAGCATCCTCCACCGCAGGCAAAATAGGATGTGGGCCTCCGAAGGAGCACCGCTCGCGGGGGTTCGAATGCAGAGGGTACGGCCGCACTATCCCGTAGGACAAAACGATCGTAGGCCTCTATGCTCGACACGAACGGGTCGATGGGAGGGCAGATTGGATCGCGCATACGACTAACCATTGGGGATAGATGCTGTCACCAGCACACCCCGATGGGTAGCAATATACACGACCTAGTCACGGGTTTCCCCCACCCGATACGAGAGATCGAGTGGGGTAAAGTAGATTGCGGGGCCAAGTTTCCCACGGGGGCTTGACTCTCGATTAAGGATCATACATTATCTTTTCCAAATTGGGATTAGCACGAGGGTATAGACTAGGAAATCATACTCAAAGGAAAGAAAGGTCTCAAAGAGGCTCAATCAACATGCGTGGCTCATACCAGCATCTGGAGGCTCTAGGGCACTAAAGAGAAACTGAATAAAATAAAAGATCAAGCATTCAATCACATGCGTGAGAGAAGGATGGAGGTGGCGTCATCCTGTGACGCAGATAAGTAGGATTTAGAGTCCCCGAAAGAAAAGGACCTACCTACTATTTAAGGCATACTACGAGACCGAGTGTAGTAGCCTCGAACCCTAGATCTTGATTGGACTTAGTGTTCGACACACACTAAGACCAGTGTCCTAGCTAATGCGATGCAAAACCTGGACTTATCCCGGCCTGGATTGGGGGAGCCAGCTAACCACCTAATCGATTTAAAACCATGCTATCAAGCCAGTTATGAAAGATGGGTGGGTGGTACAGTTCTTTGGAAATAGGACCGACATCTAGAGAATTTCCTAAGTGGTCCTGGACTTATGTGGGTTAGATGCTCCTAGCTAATGCAATTAAATTTTAATTAGTTGGTTACTAATGCAATGCATGCTAGTTGAAATGTCAGCTCATGAATGCTATAGAATTTAAAAAAAAAACAGGCTTATAAAAATAATTTTTTGAAAAGACTGAGTCTCCCTAGGTCCGGCACTTCATCCTCATAGGCCAGATTATCCGGACTCAACCCGCGGGCAGGGAGATGTCCTATAAGAAGGAGAGAAGAATGCAGTAATATGCATGCGACCCCGGACGATTCCGGCAGTTCCTTAGATTCGTTAGGTTTCTATGTTGTTTAAATCTTAAAATTTTAGAAATTAGTTACGAGTAGAAAAATTTTATAATCCTTAGAGAGCCTAACGAAAATCCAGGAGAAAACAAAATCGCCATGCAAGAAAAGAAACCTAAGAAAAGCAGGCAATTTCTACTGTGCAATCAGGTAAACACATCAATATAAATCAAACTAATCAAGTAAATGTCCATAGGCCAACTGCCCTTTAATTACAACCCAGGGTATGCAGAAAAGTAAAGTGGCCGGGCACCACTGCCAACAACCCGAATTTCTAAGCCTATGACAGACGCCAACAACTTTGAGTGGGATATTGGGTCTTCAAATTTTTAGTCTTCTGGATATCTTCTCCTTGGACTTCTTGGATCTCTCTTCCTTGGACTCCTTGGAACTCTTCTTCTTGGACTCCTTGGATCTCCTCCTTGGACTCCTTGGCTCCGTCGTGGCTTGAATATCCAAACGAAGAGACAGTTCCCCCAGTATGGGGGTATTGCCTTTTCTCTTTGGATATCTAAAGCCATCCAGCTCGATCTTCCAAATGGAAGAAGACTCTCCCCTTAGGGATGCCTTCTTCTTTTAGAATCCGAGCTGGATAAGAATATCCCGACTCAAAGGTTGTTTTCACAACTCTTAACAATTATTAAATACAAATTACATTAATTGAAAGCAGTAAATCTAAGAATCCCTGCAAGGTTATCCTAATAAAAATCCCAAGCACTTTATATAAAAATGAAAATGCTAACACTAGTGACCCTGTGCCAAGCCATGCTCTTAATTTTGAGGGCTAAGCAGCTCCATCTGTAGCAGTTATAATAATTTAATAATTTTAGCCCTCATTTCATTTTAGAGGGAGCTGAGCAAGCACCTGCATAAAACATTGTTATAAATCATGATATTGCTCCCCCCTTTTATTAGCTTGAGCATGGCCACCTGCACGGAAGAACAGTATATATATGGTGCTCCTAACCTATGGGTAAGTCTAGCGTTCACATCCAGAGTGCAGAAAAAGTAAACAAACATACCAATCAATTTTCAAACAGCATGCAGTGAAAACTACGAAAAGCTCCGACACACAGCAGAAAAATAAAACCCAGCGGCCTAACCTAGGTCTAGAAGTAGTGCCCTAGCAAACAATTCTATGTGTGTGTAAGGCTAGTGTGGTTTGGATAAGTCCTAAGCAGGGTAGTTAGTTAAAGTTATCTATAATTATGTTTGTTGGGAGTCTGAAGAGGATATTTTAGTTGAAGTTCAAATATTAGTGAATTAGGGTCCATTTTAATTATTTCAGTTTGTTGATGAGTTTTAAGAACTTAGGACAATGATATTTGAAGTTTAAGTTGCATTAGCCAATTTTGGAAAGTCCCGGGTCCTCCTAGGAACTAGACTGAGGGTCCAAAAAGTCACTATAGGAAAAAGGCTAAATTTGGGATTCCTAACACCTCAGGAAAATACTAGACCTTAATACGAGTTGCTAGCCAGGTGGTAGGCTGGAATCGGAGTTTTCTAGGCAAAGTTATGAATTTTCTAAGTTTTGGGCCCTAAATGAACTAGGGTTGACCAAAAGGTTGACTTTCTAACCTAGGCCAATTTCTGAAAACCTAAGATTTTTAATAAATACTAGGCCCTAATTGGAGTCTAATGCAAGTGAGTTTACCTAATTTGGAGTTTTCTACAATTAGTTATGGATTTCTAAAGGCCGGGGTATTTATTGGAATTTTCTAAATTTCCTACTAAATAGCCTTTTTTATTGTTTTGCTCCAAATCAGCTCCAAACTGATTGGAATCACTCCCAAAGGTCAGGGATGACCAGAAAAAGTGTTCCCAAGTATTTGGAGAAGATTTGGGATTTTTATTAATTTTTAATGAATTATTAGGGGCAAAACGGTAAATTCCATCTATGGTCAAATTAGGGGTCATCCTGAAGTCAAACTAGGGAGCCCTATTTATCTAAAGTCAAGGGTCAGATTCTGGTCAGTTCAAGGTATTACGGGTATTTTTCTGACTTAAGGTGTATTTATTGTATTTTCCGGAAGGTCTCGGGGCCTTAATTAACCAGTTAATTAGGGTTAGTTAGCTAAGGGCTTTAAAAGCTCCTAAAAATTCCTAGAAAATTCAGTGATGTTTTATATGTCGCTAAGTTTAAATGTTGTAGTTTTCATGTCGTTCTGGGATCTATCCTAATCCCTAGAAAACTTCTAAGTTCGCTAGACAGGTCCTTAATTTTTGTCCTTAGGGTGTCACTACGTTGTAGGAGTTTAAAGTGATGTTTAGTCTAACCCTTCAGGTAATAAATGCATGGGAGTACTAAAATGAAATAAACACACCATGTCCTTAGATCTAGGAGAGCCTAAACTAAGTGCACGTGGTGTGACCTACACATGCAATCTACGAAAATAAAAAAAGACAGACACCTAAAGGAAGGATTAGTGAATGATTGGGACTCAACCATTCACTAACCCGCTCCCCCATGATTGCTCTTCATATCTAGAATCTATGTCTAAAATTTCATACGATAGCGAGTCTCCCAAAATTAGGATTTATGTATAAGTAGTTTTAAAATAGTTTCAAAATACTTATAAATATAAATATATTTTTGGAAAATAAAATAATTGAAAATAACTCAATTTATAATACATAAGTATAGGGAAACCCGCTGACCACCCAATCGAAGTCTCAAGCAATTTGAAAATAGTTTGTATCCTGAAAATACTATTATAATTAATATTTAATACCCAAAATACTACAATAATCGAATCCAAATAATGATTGGTCAAAACAGCCAAAATCAAGGGCTGGAGATGGCTTCAAAACATAAAGCTCGCTTTTCTGAAAAGAACAAGGGGTTATACGCAAAAATTCGATTTGAAATGGCGAAGATACGAATTTCCGAAGTTTAAATATCATAAAATAATATTTTAAAATATTGTCAATTTACTGTTTTTATAATAACAGCAAATATAGACAAACTTTTTATCTGAAAATAGTTTCAAAATGTGCAGAATTCAGAGTACATACAAAACAAGGTGCCGTGCGTCGACAGCGGACTTAAAACGACAAAGTTATGTAATTTCGAAGTTCAAAGGCAATAATTAAATATTTTTAAACATTGCACACAGACCCAAAATTTTCAAATAAAACCAATTCCAGAAAATGCAGAATCTAAATACGATCGAAACAAGGGGTTGTGCGTTAAAATCGGGCTTAAAACGAAGAAGTTATGGAATTTTGAAGTTTAAACATAATGAAAGGATCTAAAAAGAATAATTTAAAAATAGGTAATATTTAATAATAATTACTAAAAATGAAATAAAACTTTCATAGTTCTGAAATTTAAAAATAATTTGGAAGATGTTCGATAATAATAATATTTTAATTATTAATAATATATTAAATAGTTTTAACTAATTAAAATAATCAAAATAATATTTAATCATTAAAAATATGATTTTCATGTTTAAATAAACATAATAATATTATAATAAAAAAATAATGACAAACAATATAAATAAGTCAAAATAATGTATATTTATTAGTATTATAACAAAAATAGTAATATTGTAATATAATAATAATAAAATAATAAAAATAATATCTTTAAAATAATATTAAATATATGTATTTTTACTGTTTTATCAATAATTCAAAATATATACATTATTTTATAGGGTAGAGAATGAAAATACGATCAATTCAAGGTATTATACGTCAAAAACGGACGAAAAATGAAATTTTGGCAAATTTTTGAAGTTAAAATGCTTTTAAAATAAATTAAATACTTATTTATATAAAAAAAAATCGGCGGCGGCTCCGGGAGTGACAAGTGGCGGCCTCTGGTTCGTCCCAACAACCGCGGCCAATCATTGCCTGGCGGCGCGATGATTGCGCCGCCGGCAATGATTGCCGCAATGATTGCGGCAATCAACCGGCGGACCCGCCGGTTCACTTAGCCACGTCGGCTCGCACCGACCGCCGTTGGATCACCCGCCCTAAGAGGCGGACGGCTCAGATCGAGCCGTGCCACAGAACGATCCGCGGGATCGTTCGAACGGTCGGACGGATCTGCCGTTCGACCGAACCAGACCCGTTGATCATAAGATCAACGGCTCAGAGCGCCCTGAGTACACAGCCAGGCGGACCGAACCCTTAGGGGTGTTTTTGGCCTCGTTCTCTCGATCGGATGAACGAAATCAAATGAAATTTTAACTGTAGACTATAGGTATGAAGAGCATTCATGGGGTACCATTATCGCGGTCTGAGAAGCACTTTTCAGAAAGCTATTTAACTTGAAGTGTTCTAAACTAGGGTTTGAGATATACCTCAATCCACACGGTGGATTCGGGAGATCTTGGTCTTGTTGGACTCGTGGGATCGGATGAACGAAATCAAATGACGTCGCCGGCGTGGGTTCACCGTCGGGAATCGGTCGAGGGAGGTGAGGGGAAGTCCAAGGAACTCTCACACGAAAGTTCTCGGACTGCAGAGGGCTAGGGCTTGAGGATTTGGAAAAAGCTCCCTCCTCTCTCTCTAAAACTCCTATTTAAGCCCCTTAACCCTATGATTAACGGTTGGCATTCAATCTCCCGCTGATTGGGAGGGAAAACCCTTCATAATAGCCGTGGTTTGCTATTTGAAATTCAAGGAAATAAATAGGGCATTAAATGGGCCATTATTGGGCCTTAATAGGTCATAATCGACCTATTATGACTTGGGTTGACCAAGTCAATGATTGAACTTGGTCAACCTAGCCAATTAGGTCCAATAGGTGTGGGGTTTGAGCCATGAAAGGGTTTGAATGATTTAAAATTTGATTTGAGGCCTAAAGGGGTTAAATGGTCAACCCTAGTTGACTTGGTCAACTGGGTTGACCTAGGGTCCAAGTTAGGGTCCAACAGACTCGACTCGACTCACTGAACCCGTGGGAGGGGGTCTTGGGGTCTGACTTGGTCAATTTGACCAGGTCAAACTCTTTGACCAAGAATCTGGGCCAAAATCGAGGTCAACATAGGATTTATAAACTGAACATCCTCAGAGGGAGAAGAGGGAATAATCGGTTCTGGATTTACCAAAACCTTTTGAGAAACCTTACACAGAGCCGAAACATCAGCCACCAGACGACAGTTACTAGGAAAATGCCCAAATTTTTTGCAAACAGGACAAAAAGGAGGGAAATCCTCCAAAACCACTTGCTAAACATATTCAGATTTTTCAGGACCTAACCAGACCTTATCGGGATAAGATTTCGTAACATCCAACTCTACCAAAACACAAGCTAGGGACGGCCTGGAACCAATAGAGGTAGCGGTGCCATGAAAATCCTAACATTATAATTATATAATCTAAGAAAATTTCTTTGACAATAACAACCACCTCATTTTAAATACTAACGATCTTATTTGATTATTTCAATTATATGAAGATCTGAACAATTCCTCCTATTTTTCATGATAGATTACTCGGTGTGGTGTATTTTTGTGTTTTTTATCGTTTTGAGGTTTTTTCACATTAAACCTCGGTGTTCTCTTATTTGTTTATTTTTTAGTTCACTTCCTAACACCTTTGAGAGGTGCTTCGGAAAATTCTCATTCCACGTGAAGTTTAACCCTTTTTTTGTAATTTTTATTTTCATTAAAGAAAATTATCATTTTGAAACTACATAAAAAATTTAAGAAGAATTAAAAAATACATTATATATAATTTTATACAAATTTTCATAAATATAGAAGGGTTTGTGTCACCGGACTCCTCCAATCCATTTTTATTCCATCATTGATCATGACAAATATAACTATAATCTTCTTTAAATTTATATCTTCCTCAGATCATTATATTATATATATAATTTATGTAAAATTTTGCATTTTTCTCCACAATGTTTGATTTATTATTTGTTAAATTTTTATTTTTCTTTTATGTGTTTATGTAGCTTCAATTATTGATAATTATCTAAATTAATCCTTTCCAAATCAATGAAACCTATCAAATCAAATCATTGGTAAATCATTTAGATTTAATTTGTGACAATTTTTTTTAATTAATTGTTAAAATAATTTTTTAATAAAAAATTTAAATTAAAAAAATTATTTTAAAAATCAATAAAAAAATTATATTAAAAAAAAAATCTTGGATGCAGATCAAAAGAGTAACTTTTAACGATCAAATATTTATTTCTAGTAAACAAAGAGAATAATATAAAGTTTTATTTAATTTGAAAAAGCCATAACATATTAACATATGTGCCAAAAATTAGTTTAATCATTTTTTTGTACGTCTCTCTCAAATTATAAGTTAGCTTATTGGAAATGGACAAACGTATAATGGTTGTCCTTTGCGGATTATATTAATTTGTCTTGATCACAAAGAACATGGTTTTTAATTAGGAAATATATTATTTAATAAAGATTAAAAATAAAAAAATATTATTCTCATAATGTTTTAATTGTTATATATATAAAAAAACACTTTAAATATAAATTACATTTAAGTAAAAAATATAATCCGCTCTTTTTTAATGGAATTGGAGAAGAAATAGTAAAGAACATAGATCAGGGAATTTGAACCGCAGTGTTGAGTTTTGCATTGAATATAGCCTTTGTTAATTGGGGTGGTGAAGAAACTCCATCAATATTAATATTAAGTTGTTGGTGAACTTTCTAATGTAACTATTTTCTCAAAACTATTATATATAATTTTTTTTTGCATCAAATTGTTAAAAAATCACTTCCAAAATAATATAAATAACACTTATTCTCCCTATGAAGGGTGGCCTAAGCTTGATATTCGAGAGAGTTTGAAGATTTGAAAAACTCTTAAGCTCTACTTGGCATTCAATGATGACGATCATCATCAGTAATTGTTATAGTCTTATCACCGTCTTCCGTCCGTCGCCATTTGATCAGCACTACACAACTGGCATAGTCAGTTTATTATCATTTAGGTATCATCATTCGACCACCATTATTCAACCCCCATTATCTGATCATCATTGTGTATCTCACGTTATCATTTTTTGTTATCACCCATCCACAATTTCTCTAATGATCTACACTATAACGACAGGAGATCAAATAAGTTCTCCCAATTTACAATCTCCTCTTCTCCAGTTGTAGATAATTAAGAGTGTATAACTTCAAATACATAGTAAATTATTTCAACCACAAATATATGTTATTGTTACTCCTCTGTTTTTGGAACAATTATTAGGTCCGGTGACCGGGCGTAGCTCTACGTTCGGTCACCACTGAGATCGTGCCACGTGCTCTTACTCTTTATCACGTGGCCCGACGACTTGACCCAGACCGGAACCCGGGAATGCTATGTTCGCGTATTGCTAGGTATTACTCGGTATTTGCTCGGTATTGCTTGACAATAACGAGAAATATCGCTCTGTAAAGACCAATACCGAGCAATACTGAGTAGTACCGAGTTTTTCAAGAAAAACTTGGTTCTTGAAAAACTCGGTCGGTATTGCTCGGCATTTGTCTTCACATAATGGTATTCTCGTTATTGCCGAGCAAAATCGACAAATACCTAGCAATACCGAGCAATACCTAGCAATACCGGGTTGTCATGGATTTAAAAAAACGTACGTGCGACATACCCACTATTCACCGGGTCGGATCCGCGATTTTGTGCCTGCTACATGGCGCGATCTTAGTGCCGGCCGAACGTAGCTCTACGTCTGTTCACCGGACCAAATAAAAGTTCCTGTTTTTGACCGTACCAGTAAAAAATATAGTTAATTTACAGCTTTCTAGGTGACTTCTATATTCTTCTCTTCGATGCATTCAGTATAATACTATTATATGACAAATCAGACGCGTTAAGGAAAATTCTGATTGTTAGCTTTCCTCCTCAAATAAGTTAATTAGGCCGCTTTCAAGCCAAAAAATCTTGGTGAGATTTGCAAGATCTTGCTTGCTTTAGTAATAATTCACAATACTATAAAGGTTAAGAGTTTGACTTGCTCTCCTAATTTAATTAGGTTAAACGAGTATAGAGCTGCCAGAAAAAACAAACAGAGGAAGATATGGTCCTATTGCAAATTTATCATTAGTTCTATGGTGATACAATTTTGTCTTTTTATTTTTATTTTTTAATTTTTTTCTGAAGTTTTGTTTGAGGCTACTATAGACAAATTAAGTGAGTAGCTATTATTAGAATTATTAAAATTATTTATTATCATATAAATATTAGAATATATGTCTATTTTTTATAATAAGAATCAATATTATTACTACTATTATAGTATATTTTCATTATTAAAGGTATTGTTATTTATTTTTTTTTTAATTTTTTAATACTTATATGTAGACACTATTATTTAATTCAATAGTAGCTATTGAAAATTTTGCTTTTTACTTAAAATTTGTGAATTATGAAGGTGCATGTGCTTTTTTTTTGCTTTGTGCATAAGAAAAATTTAGTGGAGGCGATTTCAGTATCTTGACAATAATGTAGAATGTTTTATCAACTAAGGTTTTGTTTGAGACGTATTTTTTAATGTTTCTTAAATCAATTTTTTATTTAAAAAATTAAAAATTTGTGTACTAAAAAACTGTTTTAAGAAACAACAAGAAAGTAGTCCCAAACGAAGCCTAAGGCTTGGTTTGAGACAATTTTAGATCATTATTTTTTCTCTGATTTCAAAAAAAAAAAAAACTAAAAAGCAATTCAATAAAGTTTCTTTTTATTTTATTTTTTATTTACAATGGCATTCGAATTTAGAATTTTGATTATAATTTTTAAGATATTTACAAACAAAATTACCTGGGCTTGTCATTTTAATTATTCAAAGATTTATGATTTTCTTAATTTTGTATTTTGCCCTTTTTTTATTGTTATCCTGTCTTGGGACTGCAAATGAGCAGGATTTCATATTTTCTTCAGTTTCAGCGGACCGACCGGCCATTGATCATTGAAACAATCACCGATCCCTTTGATCGGTTGGCCGATGGAATCATATTTCAAGAACTTCCATACAAATAATTCTTTAAAATCCCATAAAAAAGTATGCATCATCTTTTCTTATATATTGAGATTTATGCTTAAAGTCTCCATCATTGCCGAGATATAAATTAAAAGGAACGTGAATCTCGCTTGCTTGCTGATAGTTTCATTGAAAAGTCTGAAATAGCATTTGGGACTGCTTTCTGAATCAGTTTTTTAATACAATTTTTTTTTTAGTTTTGATATATCCATAAAAAATTATCTTGATCAGGTATGAATCTCAAGGCAGAATCAAGTTGGAAAGTTTAAAAATTAAATTGGAGACAATTTGAATTCTGATTTCTGCAAAATTACAGTCGAACTGAACGGCTAAAAAATACGAATCCAACGACATCAAATTTGACTCAATTTGAGCCCAAATGAGTCCACATCAAAGATCCAAAGTACATTTGGAAGGTTCAAACCATAAATTGAATTACCAAATAGTTTCAAAGCAAGACATGCTTATAATCAAATCGAGCGGCTCGACGAGACGAATCCAAATGACCATTAAACAGTCCACAATAGGGGATCAATATCGGCCGTCCATTCAAATCACTCCCATTTTGACCTTTATCCTCAACATATTTATAAGTCATGTCACTATAAATAGCCCCCACTCTTCTCATGGGGGGGGACTTTGGGAGCTCTCTTGCCACCGACCACCGCAGGAGTTCTTGCTGATCATTGTCGGAATTCACTACAGGAAAACACGTTATTACCGTCGGTAACACGTGAAATCCGACGGAAGTCCTGGGTTTCCGGCGCATTTCCGTCGGATTTTTGTACGCCGGTTTGGTGCGCGTCGATAAATGTCTTATGACGTTTATAATACGCCGGAAACCTTTCCGACGCACTCTCCGGGGCATTACCGGCGCAAAATATGCTGGTCAAAACGTCGTTTCTTAACCGATTTTCCCGACGACCTATGCGTCGGTATTGTACGACGAAAAATACCGTCGGATAAAACACTGTAAATTCGCCAAAACTAAGCTACAGCTTTTTTCCGGCGCCAAAACAGCGTTGGACAACGCCGGCGGAAAAGACGTCGTAACAGGTGCCATAAATTTCCGGCGGACAAAAAAAAAAAAAGCCTTCCCAGCCAACAATCGAATTTCCAAACATACAAACATATACAAATACAATTCAACAACAGTTTCACAACATAAAGAACTTAAACATATGCTCAAAAACATAAATATCCATTAAAACAAATTGTTCAATAGCAATAACCAACTAAAAACATCACAAATTATTCAATAATACATATTCAAAGAAATAAACAAGTTCATATGACTAAAGTAAACTACTAATAATCCGTGGACTCCTCCTCAGCTGGAGCAACCTCTTTTCCACTCATCTCCTCCCTCATTTTACTCATTTCATCCAACAACTGATTGTGTTGCTCATGTATCTGCATTTGAACCTATATCAAATGTCTAAAAGAAATTACATGAAAAAAAAAAACTTAAGGGAGGTGACTTACAATAGACGGGAGGGAGGCGACGGGAGGGAGGCGGAAACTCACAGTCGGGAGGCGACTTACAATCACGGCGACGAATGCGGTGATCGTCGGCGACGTCGGGTGATCGTCGGCGAGGTCTATCTAAGGAGAGCGACGCTGGGCGACGAGGAAAACAACGGGGAGATGTGAGAGAAATGAGCGAATGAAATGAGCAGACAGACGGGCTCGATTCGGAAATAGGGCTTTCACCGACGGATTTTCCGGCTTCCTAGACGCCGGAATGTTTTCCGGTCTATTTGGCATCGGTTCCAAGTCGTTGAGGTTAAAATGGCCATCGTATTTTTCGCCGGTAAGTGCGCCGAACATTTTTCCGCCGTAAAGTGCGCAGGTACCAATGAAATGTGGGTTTATTCAGACGTTATTACCGGCGCATTGGACGTCGGAAATGTTCCGGCGCACAATGCGCCGGAAAAAAGGCCGTTATAATTTTTTCGCACGTTGCGCCGTTAATAACGTCGTATTTACCGACGCAGAAAAATCCGCCAGAAAGTCCGAGGGTATTCGCATGTTTTTCCGTAGTGGTTCCTCCCGACTACCATCGGAGTATTCTTCGAGACCACCGTCGGAGTTTCTTCCTGACAGCTGCTGGGGTTCTTCCCGACCATTTCCAAAGTTTCCTCCCAATCATTGCTGGAGTTTCTTCTCTACCGTTGTTGAAGATTCTTCACGACTGACGCCGAAGTTTCCTCCCAACCGCTGCCGGAGTTCTTCTCGACCATTGCCGAAGTTTCCTCCCAACTATCAATGGAGTTTCTTCATTACTGTCGTTGAAGCTCTTCTCAACCACCACCTTACTTTCGCCAGTTCATCAATCATCACAAGATTTCCATTTGATTATTCCACCGATTGTAATTCCCGCATCTCCAAGTAAATGAGTGAATCAAATTTTGTAATCAATCCAAACTTATTGGAGTTTTCTCATTTGGGCTAGACCCCGTGATTTTCCTCTTTTTGAGGTTTTCACGTAAAAATGTTTACGGTATTTCTGACTCTCAACTATTTGCTGTTGTGTTGGATATACGTACATTACTAAAACCCTATATATTTTACTCTACTGCCGCGTATTTTCTAGTTTGCAATAAGTTTAAGAAATTTTAGCACTAAAAAGTTGCTTTTGAAAGTAGTAGAAACTAGAAAGCCATCCCAAACGAAGCCTGAAATAGTGTTCTCTCAATAATTTTGAGCCTGCAGGTTCATACATCTTAGACTTCATTTATAACCACTTTTTATTGCCTTTTAATATAATTTTAGAAAAAAAAAAAAGCTGTTCGAAACGAAACTTTAATGCATACAAATGACAATCGGAGGGTGATATATTGAAAATCGCCATTATAAATTTAATACTGGGCATTGGCAAAAGGGCATTTTTTTTTTAGTTTATTTATTTATTTAATTACTAAAAGGGACTCATCAAAATTAAAATTTACAAGAGGTAGTTCCTGGCTGCCATTTCGTCCTTTATATGTATTGGTGCGGCTGAATGATTCTGACAGTTCGTGAGTTCGGATGATTATATTAACGTTCAAAATTTGAATGCAACATTATCTTTCACAACTTTGGAAAATCATTCAAATTTATTTTTTGAAAATTTTGAGCAAATTAAAAATGAATTCACACATATTCTATATATAAACTTCAAATTCAAAACCTCTTAATTGGTAGTCTAATGTCACAGAGAAACCTTGCACAAGTGACCCGTGCAGTCTTAGCACTAGCTTCTTGCATATGCCAAGTCAGTCTTAAACTTGAACATACAATACTTGGCTAGAGAGCATACGATACTAGGGAAAGAGAAAGTATATAGCGAATACTTCATTATTTCAACATTCTATAGCATCTAGAATCTTCTAGAAAAATTCTTGTCATATATATCTAGAGTATTTCAAAACCTTCCAATGTCGTGTGACCATATTTAGGAATGGTTATGGAGGACTCATTGGCCTTCGCTCGGCATATCACACCAAAATGGTTTAGCCAAATCTCTTGTTCTGAATTTTGGGCGTGACACATTGACACTAAGCTCCCAACCAATAGAATAAGATGGGTTTTATAAATCATACAAATTTATAGAAAGCCTCACCATGTTGGTTAATGAAATCAAATGTTTAGTCACATGTAGGATCGCCAAGGCACCCCTGTAGTTTAGAACTGAGTGCTATAAAGGAACTTTTATTTTATCCAGTGAACGTACGCTCCTCTACGTTCGGATCTAGGCAAAAAAAGCGCAATACCGAGTACCGAGTTGTACCGAGTTTTTTAAAAAAACTTGGTATTGCACTGTTTTGGTCTAAAACCGAACATAGAGGAGCGTACGTTCACTGGATGTAATAAAAGTTCGCTATTATAAAGGCCCCACGTCTACAAATTTCTCCCTGACATCGAAAGATTTTCTTCATTGCGGTCTTCTTCTAATTTTTCACTTCACCAAGGTAAGGTCTTCGAATCATGCATTAAAAAAATATAAATCAAATTTAAATGACATTATTTTAAGGGGTACTCTTGAAGCTATTAAGTTTTGTTATATTTTAAAAATATTTTATTTGAAATATTTATTAAAAAGAATAAAATATTTTTTTTAATATAGTGAAGAGTGCTACTCAAATTCATTTTTTAAAATGATAAATTTTGCATGCATTATAATTTTTATAAAATATAATACTAATTTAAGTATTTGTCATTCACTAAAATGTAATTTTTTATAGAAGCGACAAAACAAATTTTAATGAGTTCTTCTGAATAAATTCTAACATTTTTATTGCATAATTATATATTTGGTATATGAAGACATTGTAAAACTATTTTAAGCTATCACATCATAACAATAATAAAATTCAATAAAAAGTTTAATTCCATATAAATTCAAAAATCTTAAAATATTTTCATATGACATTGGCAACCGTACACAATCACATAAGAGCATGAGATTTTCTCTCTCCCTTTCTCTCTACGACTCTCTTAAGATCTATTTGAGATAGCTTTCTAGTTGCTTTGTTTGGCTACTATTTTTTTATTATTTTCACTATTTTTAAAATTTTATGTAATGAAATAATCATAATAGAAAAATCATTTTCTCTATAGTAAGTTCGCAACCAGTTTTATAAAAAACTCTATAGCTATCTCAAAAAAAGCTTGTAGCATTACAAGATCAAAACTTAAAAAAAAAAAATTAGAGTTGGATAATAAAATCTTTCTTAAACAAAAAAATATATTATTAATAAATTCTTACAAAAAAAAAAACTCTTGAAGGTTTGAATGATGCTTCATTTAGGGCGGCTTTCTTGCTACTTCTTAAAATAATTTTATGTTTTTGTACTAGAAAGCTGCTTTGTTAAGAAACAATAAGAAAATCGTCCCAAATGAACCTGAATGACACGTAAATATGATACCAGACATCATCAATTTAATATCTTCGACCATTTTCTTTATATTCCTCCTAATTAAAATAATAAAATATCAAAGAGAAAAAAGTCTTAGTAGAATTTTGAGCTCTAATCTAGCATTAAATAGCCAAGTTGCATCTAAAAAAAATGATAAGATGCATTCATGAGCTAAGCCCTATGTGATACCACGATGCAATTCTCAATAGTTCCCAAGTAAGCTTAGGATGATGCATGCCTAGCTATGAATCACATGAATATTGAAGTGCCCACTAGGCATTCTTATATATATTTTTTGGAACGATGTATTCACCAGCTTCCATCCTCAAAAGAGTGCTTGATGGTGTAACTAATTCGGGTCGAAACCTACAGTGACCCGCTACTGTTCAACATTACCCGAACCCAACCCATTTTTGGGTCAAAATGGGTCATTCTCGGATTTTCAGATCAACCCGAACTGATTTTTGAAACAAGTCGATTTGTTGAACTCAAACTTGACCCAATTCACTTCCGGGTTAACTCTAACCTGAAATTTTTTAGTCATGTCAAATATTGACACTCCTAATTGGGCCCCACTTAAGAGGCCCGGCCACTCGTGTGGAATCGAGCACGGATTGGAGGTTTCCAACCGTATTCATCCACCAACCAAACTAAGCAACAGTGAGTGCCTTCATAAATTTTGATTTCCAACTCACAACGTTTAATTAATGACCACAAATAAACACAAAAGTCCTTCCATGCACGTTCTTCCATAAAAAATTAACAAAAAAAAAAAAAAATCCCACAAGCTACGAAGAGAACAAAGCTTGCACTGGGATTCTGTGACTACTCTCCATGGGAATACGCAAAGTTCAAAAGCATCATCCCATGTGACACTGGCAATGCATTAATTTATTTATTACTGAAAAAATTAATTAGCGCTTAAGCCACGCTAGTTGCTGCTTTGCGTCATTAATTAAAATAATTAGTTGATTTGATCTTAATTAGCATCCTTAATTTGCCACCTTCTCCGAAGCTTACGACGGGCTGGAAAGCCTTTGCGCAAGCGTCTCGATCCAATGCACACTGGAATGACGTATAGCTGCGCTGTGCAAGGGTGAATTATTGGCGCCATTCGGTGCTTGCCAAATAAATTTTTTTACTTTGTTATTTATTTATTTTTTTCTCATAGGTCGTAATTTACACGGCCCGCCCGCCCAAGAACACTGGGAAGTATATACATATACTATTTACGGAGGACATGGAGAGACATTTGGACGCTTGAACGGGGAACAATCATTAGGTCCGGATACCTGACGTAGTTCTGCATTCGGACGTCAATAACATGTCGCCACGTGCTCTTATTATTCCTGAATGAGAGAGCGTTCAACAAGAGAAAATGAGGGATTTTAAAAGAAGTTTTATAGTACAAAAAGTTAATGAAAGCAACAAAAAAGTAATTGTAAAAAACTATCCCAAACGAAGCTGAGTTGTTGGCGTTGGCACTGACGTTGGGTTACATCAAAGTTGTCCGAGACATTGAGCTTCAAAAAGAAAATGAGATATTAAGGCTTCGTTTCAGCCGATTTTCTTATTAAAGTTTTATATTGGAAAGCTGTTTTAAGAAACAATAAGAAAGCCGTCTCAAACAAAACCTAAGTTATTGTCTATAATTGGATTTCTAGATGATCTAATTGGCTTATCAGAAAGTAGGGATATTAATTTGAGTTTGGGTCTAGGCCAAAGTTGATTTGATCAAAATTGGTTTGACCTAGGGTTTAATTTTAATTAGTATTTCTTAAAACCCTGATAAAGTTTACAAACTTAATAATGTATTATATAGTCTTAAAATAGTGATCAAAATATTAGTTTAAGAAGTTCTCCACAATGCTTAGCTTCATTTTCATCATAGTGATTAAGAACCTACATAACCCAAACTTAGATATTGATGCTAAAAAAAACTGAGGCCAAATCAAATTGATTTTGATGTCATTCTCTCAAGAGTTTTCAAATGAGTTTGCTCCATAAAGTCATTATGAAATGAATTTGTTGAATGGAACCCAAACGTGTTGCTCTATAAATAATAGGATCAAAACTTCTTTCTAAAAATAAAATTTTAATGGAATTGATTATTGCTGTGGGAAAAAAAAAATTTATGGTAGTAGATTGAGAGAATTGTGCCTCTTAACTTTGTAAGAAATCCAGCACACAAATAGATAAATGAAACATCAAAGATAATACTAGATTTTTTACACGGAAAAATAGGAAAAAAAGAAAAATTTTGGGGCATGCATAGCTGAAATGATTTCACTATATGAGATTTAATTACAATGGTTTGATTGTCACTTAGTTGTGAGACAGCAAAATTATAAGAATTTGGAGAATATGAAAGAGTCAATACGGGTTAAAAGGCATTTCAATAGTTATGGTTGAGTGATATCGGTCTGACAGTGTTGGTCAGGCGACTTTGATTTGACAACAGTGGTTGTGTATGCGAGGAAGGTTTGACGACGTTGTTCAGGCGAAGAAGGTCAAAAGGCAGCGGTCAGGCGACAAAGGTGTGACGGCAGAGGTCGGGCAGTGAAGTTTTGAAGGTGGCTAAACGCTTTATTTAATTACATGTATGACAATTCGAATGTCATTTGATTCTCCAATTAATGATCCAAAATTTTTACCTATGCTTCAAACTCTTGATCTATGCTTATTTTGAATCAAATTGAAGCATTTTTTTTATCATTGGATTCAACTCATTGAACCGATCAATCCGACTATAATTTTATTGAAATCAAAATTTGAATGATCACTAATTTAATTATAGAAGCTTCCAATTCACATGTGTATCTAAATCTGTGCTTAATCAGGTAGATTTTTGATGACTTATCAATTTTCAATTTTTTTAATCTTCAAACTAACAATCTGTTTACTATTTTGAATTTGAATACAGGTTGATTTCATCAGCAATTTATGTTCAATTAATCAAGTGATTTTAATTGATCTGGATGATCAAGACAGGCACCAACCTGGTCTAAATCACTCTAAATTGATACTATTTTATCAAGAAAAATAAGCTAATCAAGTCACTTTCCCCCCCCTGAACCTGCAAGACCAATGCCATCATAACAAGCAACTAAGCCAAATCAAATCAGGTAGTTCTAAATGAGTAATGCCCTCTTTTTTTGTTGAGACGTTTAAGTCAATTAAGATAAATTCACACACACATCATATATGCAAGACTCGAACCCACGTTCTCTTGGGATTCGTTTTACTATTTTGTACCTTTCCTAAAAAGTAGTTTGAGAGAACAGAATTTTCTAACGGAGAAGTTAATATAGAAAGCTTTTGAAAACAGTACAAAAATACAGTTATCTAAAAAAGCATTTTTGCTAAAGTGGCACATACAAACAACAGTAAAAATAAAATAAAAAATTATGTCGTTTCACAACTGAAAAAGAGAAATTAAACCGTCTCAAATAGGGGTGCAAACGAGTCGAGTCGAGCTCGAGCCAGGGGGTATTCAAGTCGAGTTTGGCTCGAGCTTAAACGCCAAATATCGAGCTCGAAAGACGAGCTCGAGCTCGGCTCATCTCACGAAACGAGTCCAGTCGAGCGCGAATTCCTGTTCCCCTCCCGCTCGCACTTCCGCAATTGCGCTCCCGCTCCAGCACGACCGCACTCGCTCTCGCAGTCGCACCCCTCGCTGTCCAGCTCCAGCAGATGCTACCCGCTCCCGCAGTACCGCACTCAAGCTCGCTCCCACTCCCGCTCCCGCCCGCTGTTCAGCTCCCGCAAATGCGACCCGCTCCCGCTCTGGCGAAGCTCGTGGGCTACTCGGCGAGCCATCGAGTCAACCGGCCCAGTGTCCGAGCTCGAGCTCGTTTAGCGTTCGAGCTCGAACTCGTGTTCGAGCTCCACTCGCGAGCTCGATAAGCTCGGCTTGTCGAGCCCATTAATGAGTCGAGCCCGAGCAGGCTCGCGAGCCGGCTTGACTCGGTTGCACCCCTAGTCTCAAACGAGGCCTTAGTTGATAATCAAAACTCTTAATCAATATATCAAAATGAGCTTGCGGGGAGTCATGCTCTTAAATCATCATAAGTGCTCACATTCAATTAATGTTTCCATCATACTCATCATTATCAACTTATCCCAATAATTTGGTCAGGATAATTATAAAAAGAAAGAAGACGAATTGCTTCTGTTGTTAAATCTGAAAGCGCTTCTAATGTCAGCCTCAAAGAGGGTCCAACAACGTTAATCAACCAAAGTGGGCCCAGCTACGTCTAGTTCAATCAACGTGGGTGGCTACAGATACCCTAATGGACGGGCTTGAACGGAACTATGGGTTTGGGGCCCATGGGCCCGAGCAATTATTAGGTCCTTTCACTGGATGTAGAGGAAGATTCGGTTTTAGGCAAAAATAGGTCAAAAAGTGCAAATACCGAGTTTTTTGAAAAACTCGGTATTTTTTCAAAAAACTCGGTATTTGCACTTTTTTAGGCAAAACCGAACCTTCCTCTAGGTCCTTGCACCTGACCAAATAAAAGTTCCATGGGCCCACACACACGCAAATGTATATATATCTTATGATGTATTAAGTGTATTAAATTATTTTAATCAGTGAAAAATATTATTAAAATGAGAGTTTATAATGGCTTCTATATGTCATCATCATCAGATTCATCAATCTATCTTCACATGCTTGTGAATGATTAAGGCTTCATTTGAGACAGTTTTTTTATTGCTTCTTAAAATAGAGTTTTAAAAAGCAATAAAAAAGCCGACCCAAACAAAACCTAAGACTTCATTTAGGATTGCTCTCTTATTGTTTTAAGTTTTGTTTGGGATGGCTTTCTTTAGCCTAAGACTCTTTCATCTTAATTTAATTTTCAAATAATCTTTAAACTCGAGATAAAAAATACTAATTATGATCTACAATATAAATATTATTTGTGCAACATTTTTTTATTAAGTTTTGTGATAATTTAGTTATTCATCTAAAATATGAAAAATACAAAGATAAAATGGATTTGTAACTGAAATAGAAATAACTGTAACAGAAATAAATAGAGAGTGATATTAGTACTATATTGATAGTGAAATAATCCTCAACGACATGTGTGCTGCATCAATTAACATATAGAAACCTCTAAAAATATAAATTTACACAATGTATATATAAGTGTAAAAATATGTATACCAATATGTTTAATGAGGTAAAAGAGATTGAATAGCTTTGGCATTGCATTAGAAGAATTTAGCATCAAAATTTAAATGAGAGGCAATAATGATTCCCTTTCTAGAAGGAGAGAAGTTTACCATATGAAATGACACCAGCTTGAACTCAACAAAAAAACAACCAATAAGTCACATCATCATCATCATTATCATTATCATCATCATCATCATCATCAATATCCATAACTCAATTACATAATACCATCCATAAGTCCTTTCTATATTAGTGGAGAATTAGGTGAATAAAACACAATCAAATACTAGATTAGATAAAGAGTTATAGTATTATTTGTACAATCATTTTAATCTTTCACATTTAACTTGTAAAAGAATCGGATCAAACATAGAAAGGGATTCAAGAAAAAGGTTGCTTGGGTTCAGTGTTACAATTGAATCTGATAAAGCACTGAAAATTCTTTTGCTTTAGACTTGAGACGGCTTTCTTACTGCTTCTTAAAACAGTTTTGTAGTAAAAAATAAAATAAAATTTTTATGCTAAAAAATTGCTTGAAGAAGCACTAAGAAAGTCACTTCCAAATGAAGGCTTATACTGTAATTAACTTGACGCAATTATCATAATTTTGTGTTATAATTCTATTTTTTTGAAGAATTGACTGAATATCGTTTGCAGCATTGGTCAAGTAGTATGAAGAGAATTTCGGTGTAAATTAAACACAGGAACTGAACATTAAAACAAAATACATTGTACCTGCTGCCTGCATTCCACTTTCCCTTGCAGAAAGTTTTCAGCCAGAGAAATATAATCCACCAAAAGAACAGCACAAAAGGATGATCAAATGATACAAATTGGTGCAGAAAAGGAAAGCGAACATTAACTGCTCTGGATTGTCTATGGAGCTCAAACCGTACCTGAACAGAAAGAAGTCACATCAAAAGAAGGTTAGAGAGCATAGAAGCAAAAATGTCGAGTCTCAATCAATCACTTCTTGTGGCCACAAGACAACACTAATAACGTTGGCCCACACAAGATAGAGGCATGATCTTGACGAGTGGAGATGATAAGATGTATCAATCGTAAAAAAGCTTTGAGCAAAGAGGAAATCACCTCCTCCATCCTTTTTTTCCATGGAGCAGAATCTAGTATGGTGGACAACTCAACCACTAGATACCAAAAGCCGAAGGACCCCTCACTTCCTTTACCAGCTTTCTCTGTTGGAATGATTAGTTTTGCCAAGCAATGCATGGAGATGCAGTGAGGGAGTGGGAGAAATATTGCCAAGCCATGCATTTGGAAAATAATTCGCTCGGAATGTCATGAGATGTATCTTATCAGAAGGGAGAAATTTTCCTTCGAAGATACTTTGAGATTCATTAAATGGAATGTCTCAATTGATGCTACAAACACCTTCAAATCTCCAATCCTAAAGTGTCCTTAATGTTTATTTTTTTTTTTTTTCAATGCATTCATTCATAAACTAGATGAGATGCATAATACTAAGTTAAGTGTTGCAGATTGCAGAGATGAGAATACTTAGGTGGATGAGTGGCTTTAACCTTGAAGATAGGATGCGAAATAAGCATATACACAGCTCTAGTGGAAGATAAGGTTAGAGAGAGTCGCCTTAGATGGTTTGGCCACATTAAACCAAGGCCTTCCAATGACTCTGCTAGGAAAGTTGAGGTATTAGATTTCACTTATGTTAAGAAAGGTAGAGGTAGACCTAAAAAGACTTGATTAGAAAATATTAGAAATGATCTTTCCTTATTAGATTTAAATGAGAAACTGACTTTTAACAGGACACAATGACGAAAAAGGATTCATGTAGCTAACCCCTCGTAGTGGGGCAAAGGCTTGATGTTGTTGTTGTTGTTGTATGTACTCATTCATAAACTAGATTTCAAGGAGAAGAGAATTCGAGAGATACCAAATTCTGAGAAGTTTTCTGTGCGAAGTGCTCATTGACCTCATCATCCATATCCCTCTCTGCTCTGCAGCTTCCAAAAGTTCTGCTTAATGTTAGCCAATAACCAGTGCTTGTCCTTTTCCATTATAATGGACTCTGAAAGCATTTATGCTACTGAGCTCAGTAGAGCATAGCAGAATAGATCCTAAGATCCAAGGAAAAGATTGGTAATCTTTGTTCAGAGCAGTTAAAAAAGGGAAAGCAAGTTCCAATAATTGCAGTATGCTCAGATTGGAGAGGGTATGAACAGATGTGCATGCATAAGGCAAAAAAAGCTTCCTTGGGCAAAACAAGCTGAAATAACCATTTTAGGATAGTAGAGATCTTAAGCGTTGAACACAGCACCAAAACTATATTTGATAAGTGACTACTAGTTTTAGCCATGATTTCAAGTTTATGCGGCTTTAATGATTTTGGGAGTGATTTAGCTTGAAACCAATCTGACTGAAACTCATTAATATTTTTCAATTTGATTAGTTTCGAGAGTCTAAACAAAAATCAAAGAATTTATGTGTAGTTTTTGTTATGGAAATCCTTCCATATTTATTTCAAATAAATCACCAATAGTAATTCTATTTCTCCACAATATAATGAGAACTTCCCCTCCCCGTGGACCTAGGCGCTTCTTCGTCGAACCACATAAATCGTATCGTGCTTATTGTGTTTGGTTGTGTTATTTGTGTTGTTTTCTGCTGTTTTGCACAATAATTGGTATTAGAGCTGAATTTTGGTGTCATTTTTCTGAGAATTTGATATCTCTATTTCTTTTCCTCGATTGGAGCAGAAGAAGTGTGTGCAGCTTCGGAGGCAGATCGCATGCACAGGTCATGCGTGAGTAAATTCGCTAGAAGCAGAGGCTGCTCAAAAGCTATTGTAGGGATTTCACGTGGTGACGCGTGGTCGAGTGATTGCGGCTCGAAAGCGCACGAGCAGGGAGTTCAGTCCGGAACAGACCTAGTCGAACATTTGGACTGCGAGAAATGAAGCAGTTGGGCCGCGAGAGGCAGAGAAGGCTCGTGTACAAGCGGGTCGTGATTATGCCTGAGAAAATTGAACGAAGGTGGTTCTTCATCCTTCTGTCTTGCAATTTGCGTCCAGACGAAGCTGATGGCAGATCAAGCAACAAAAATACACTTGTTGGAGCAAACAAAGGTCGGACAGTGCCTGCTCGTGTCTTTCTTTGTGCTAAACCGGAGAAGGGGCTAATCATGCGATCGGCTTGGCCAAACGTGTTGTCAGGATCATTTCAGTGGGTTGTGATACCAAGATCAGTTGTTTGCTTTATTCTAACGAAACAATGCAAGGGCTATGAAATTCGGTGGAGCCATGGATACATCCACCTCAACGGTGGAAAACACACCAATTCATTAGGTATTTATACATCCCGTCAAGATCGATGTGATGAAAATTGATGACAAGGAAGACTTTGTCATGTAGAGATGTGAGGTTATGGATGCGTTGTACTCTTTGAATCTGGAGGAAATTATAAATAGCGATAAATATCCTAAAAAGATTTGAGAGAGATTAGCTGAAGATGAACCCGAGTGCCTGTGGCTTGATCAGAAATTGCTTATCTAAAGAGACCAAGTCTGGGGATGGGGATTTTTGCTGTGAAATTGTAGAAGACTTTGGAGAACAAATATTTGACGAAGAGCATGGAGAATCATCTCCGTATGAAATGTTGACTCTTTAAATTTTAGATGAGCCATGAGATTACTATTGATGAGCATCTGAATGATTTCATAAAGTTGTTGACATTGTTGAATATGAATGAAGAGATTGTATATGAAGATAAAGTGCTCCTATTGAATTCGTTCCCGGATGAGTATAAAAATTTCATAATAACACTCATTCCTGAAAAGGAGGTCTTGAATTATAGTGAGGTGACTACGACATTATTGAATCATGAGTCATCTAGGGACAAGGAATCTGCAAAGATGAACTCGGCTAGACAATATCTGAAAAAAATCTCCATGTCAAGGGTTGTTCTTACCAACTCAAGAACAATTGAAACTAACTGGTTATAACGGTGTAACCTGTGCAGGATGTCCGAAAACTTGATGAACTCTGACAGGATATTGTACCTTTTCTTCGAAAAAAACTTGTGACTTCGAAAAAAAGAGTATATGTATTCAGTATTAGGAAAACTATCATCGGTCTCTCCCATGTCTGGATCCGAGTGCAGCTATAAATGGTACTAATAAAGAGCTTGATATACAACATAGAAGTGTCAGAAATTACTGGGTTTCTTCTTTGTAACATGCTTACTTCAACATTTTCTTCAAACTCTATAAAGGTGCTTGTGTTGTTGTTGTTCTTCTACTTGCGTCTTCTCTGTTTGTCGATTTTTTTTATAGACGATGCCAAGTATTGGAATCGTGATGAATACATGCTCCTCCGCTAATGCCCTCAACGCCGCCGCTCGTGCCACCGCGTCGGAACTCTCCACAACCTTATCCATTTTTCAACAATCCGCCTAATATTTGGTCATGCAGTGTTCATCGATGCCCCACTCGAATCTTCGTAGCTATATCAGACCGCCGTCGGTGCTCTTGTGGAATTTTTATTGCCTCAGCTTATCTGACGTTCAAGTAGCTCATAATATATCGTCATGTGCTCTTATTCTTTACCGTGCGGCCCGACGACCCAACCCGAAACGAATATGCGCGGTATTTGCTTGATATTGCTAGGTACTACTCGGTATTTGCTCGGTATTGCTCGGTATTTGATCGGTATTGCTCGGTATTTGCTCGGTATTACTTGGTATTTGATCGGTATTGCTCGGTATTTGCTCGGTATTACCATCGGCCACGTTCGCTGCTCCACCGCCGGTTCCGCCTCCTCCCTGGCCAACGTCCAGCCCTTCCGCAAGTTCCACATTCGGTCGAATAAGCTCGACCTTGCGCTACGCGACTCCGATGTATCTCTCCGACGGGGCTCCTCGAACGCGTCATATGCCGTTGCGGCCCAGCCGCTGATCTTTCCATCTCTTTCTTCTCGTGGCTCTCCCGTCGCCGACCTGATCTCCCCCAATCTGCCGCTGCCCACCGCGCCCTCCTCTCCAAATGACATCCGTCGACCACCGCCGTGGAAGGATGAGAGAAGAGAAGAAGATTAGGAGGGAAGAGACTCCTCCTCGACCACCGCCGGAGTTCTGCCTGAACTCCAAATGACATCGGAATTCTGCCCGACTTCCACGGGACGCCAGAATTCTACCCGACTTCCATGGGATACTGAAAATTCTGCCCAAGTAACGACAAAGTTTCCCCCTGACACTGAAAATCCGCCCAAGTAATGCCAGAGTTCTCCTCGACCGCCAACGGACGTCAGACTTCTACCCGATGTCGGACCTTCACTCGTCGTCAAGTTTCTACCCGATGCCGGACTTCTACCAGTTATCAGACTTTCGCTCGACAACTATTCGAAGTGGGATTTCTTTCCATTGTTGGACTTCTACCTGACGCCGTCATTCTGACCTTCTTCGTCAGACAACAGTCCTTCTAACCTCCGTCGCCAGCCGACTACGGTCCTTCGGACTTATGTCGCCCACCGACTACAATCTTTCCGACCTCTGCCACCTGTCAACTACGGTCCTCCTGACTTACGTCACCCATCGACTACAGTCTTTCCGACCTTCGTCGCCCGCCGACTACGGTCCCTTAACTTACGTCGCCTACAGACTACAGTCTTTCCGACCTTCGTCGCCAGACAACGGTTTTTATGACCTCCGTCGCTCGCCGACTACGGTTCTTCTAACCTCCGTCACCAGACTATGGTCCTCCGGACCAAACGAATACGTCATTAGTGACTCTTTGTATTCACATCATGTAATGTACTATATAAAATGTACATCAAGCTAAGGCCTTCTCCCAAGGAAGGGTCTCATTTGTAATCAACTGCAATATTAGTGGATTCATTCAAACTGGGCTAAGCCCCGTGGTTTTTCCTCCCTTTTCAGGGGTTTTTCACATAAAAATCTTGGTGTTTCCTTTAATGTTGTATCCTCTCTCTTATCTGATTGCGTGATGGATTTTCGTATAACGCTGAGACGTTAAACTGTATATTTCTCTACCGCCGCGAATACTCCTCGACGCAACAACTCTTTATCTTGCTTCTAAATTGAGAGAAACAATCCTTTAATTTCCTTCTGGAGATGAGGAATTATCTTTCAGGAATAGAAGAGTTTGCTAAAGTTGAGAGAACAAGGGAACAATTTAGTCATTGGCAGATTTAGGGAAACCATGGCCTTCAAAATTGCTTGGGAATAGCTTAAAGAAATAATTTGAAGTAGAATGTGCTTTCAATGAGCAGATCATTTTTTTGTATGTTATTTTTTTTTTTGTTAAATGTTTTCCTTTGTTTTTTTCTGCTTTTTGGAAACATAAACATTTGTCTTCGATTCAAACAGTTTGGTTTATGTTATTATTTCCTTACTTAGATCATTAACCTATGCCATTTTATTTCACTATAATTTTTTGTAAGGGTATGAATTTTAATTTTTTGAGTGAACTAAATCCTTATATTTGTTTGTGTTGCAGTGAGTTGCCTCTTTTTTTCATCTTCCTTATTTTTTATTACTAATAATAATAGTAATGATTAAAATAAATGAAATTAATATTTAAATTAAATTCTATTAATTTATTATTACTCGATTAATATTAAAAAATAAGAAAAGATTTCTTACTCCTTGAGATTGAAACTCATTTCCGTTTATCTAATTTCAATCCATCAAATATGATATAATAAGATATAATTAAGTAAATATAGTGCTTTTTTTTTACATTCGAGGCATTAAGATAAACTCATAAATGCATCACATATGCAAATTTGGAATACAAAATCTTTTGAGTCAGTAGTCAAAGTTTTCAACTAATAGACGTATGTGAAGATAGCTGAACACGCAGGGCAAGAGTGAAAAGCAGAAAGGCTAGAGGAAGAAGGCGACTCAAAGGCCATGTTTGTTTTACTGTAGCAAATGCTGATATAAATACACAAGTGTAAGATGGCTAAAGTCTAAACTACCCTGGACAGTTACATAAAGCATAAAGTGAAAAGGTAGGCGGCTGCTGGAGTAGAGGTTGGCAGCTTTCAGTTGCTGTTGCAGATGATGGTGGAGAGTGAGTTCGGCTTAACACCGGCCCTCAAGGTGATGGGAGGAACGACCATGACCTTGGATCTGAGATGCTGGTATTTGGAGACGGGCAAGGCTTTGGTGAAGAGATCAGCTATTTGATCATCGGTAGCTATGTGCTGAACATCAATTTGCTTGGAGTTAATAAAATCGCGGACAAAATGATGATCAATTTCAATATGTCTGGTTCGAGCATGTAGAACAGGGTTGCGCACGATAGAGAGAGCGGATATATTGTCGCAATAAACTGGAGTTGGCTGGAGCGGTATGTTGAAGTCGTTGCAGAGACGGCGAATCCAAATAAGTTCGGCAACTGCGGCAGCTAAAGAGCGGTATTCCGCCTCTGTTCAAGATCTGGCGACAGTAGTCTGTTTTTTTACAGACCAGGCTATTAAGGAGTTGCCGAGGAATATACAGTAACCTGTTGTTGATTTCCGGTCAAGGAAGTCACCCGCCCAATCTGAGTCTGAATAGGCGGTGAGGACAAGTTCTGTTTTGGGAATAAACAGAGTATAGCTGATTGTACCGGCCAAGTATCTCAGGACTCGTTTGAGAAATTGGAAATGGAGCAGTAACGGCTTGTGCATTTGTTGACAGAGCTTGTTAACCTCAAATGATATGTCCGGACGAATGGAGGACAGGTATTGTAGGCATCCTACTAACTAGCGAAAAAGTGCTGGTTGAGGAAATGGGTTTTGGAGAGAGGGATCGGTAGGAGGTTTGTGTGGTAGAGGTGTGGTTAGTGGTTTACAGTTGATCATAGAGGCAGTTAGAAGAAGATCTTTGATATAGGATTGCTGAGAGAGATTGAAGCCAGTAGAGGTGCGGGTGAAATCAATTCCGAGGAAGTGGGAAAGTGGACCCAAATTTCGTATTTGAAATTTTGTGTGAAGGTATTTGAGAAGCGAAGAGATGAAGCTGGAGTCATTGCCGGTAATAAGGATGTCATCCACATATATGAGGATGTAGACAGTGGTGCTGTGTTGAGAAAATATAAAGAAGGAGGGATCGGCACTGCTGACGTGAAACTGTTGTGTGATTAGGTAGGAGGATAAGGTTGCGAACCAGAGGCGTGGGGATTGCTTAAGACCGTAGAGAGCTTTATGAAGGAGGCACACATGGTTAGGATATTGTGGATCGAGGAACCCAGGAGGTTGAGTCATGTAGATTGTTGCATCGATGTTGCCGTGAAGAAAGGCATTTACAACGTCGAGCTGGAAAATTTGCCAGTTGTGGTGTAGAGAAACAGTGAGGAAGAGTCGAATTGTAGGGAATTTGACAACAGGACTGAAAGTTTCGAGATAATCGATGTCGTATTCTTGTTTATACCCTTGAGCTACAAGTCGAGCTTTATGGCGAGCTATTGAACCATCGGCAAGGCGTTTTATTTTGAAAATCCACTTGCAGCCGATGATTTGTTGGTCGGAGGGAGGCGGGATAAGGGACCAGGTAGATTGGGCTTGAAGAGCGTTGAACTCAGCGGACATGGCATTGCGCCAGTGGGGATCTTTTGAGGCTGTGGTATATGAGGTAGGAATGGAGTCGGAGCTGGTAGAATGT
Source organism: Dendrobium officinale (assembly GCA_019514585.1). Classification (NCBI taxonomy): domain Eukaryota; kingdom Viridiplantae; phylum Streptophyta; class Magnoliopsida; order Asparagales; family Orchidaceae; genus Dendrobium; species Dendrobium officinale. The sequence continues at coordinate 29,967,867 of CM033696.1, forward strand.
TGTAGATCTAGAATTTGGCGGGGTTTGAGAGATCCGGTTTGATATCTTGTTATCATGTGGTGGTGAGGTAAGGTGGAAGATGAAGAGGAGGGGTCAGGTGAAGTTGCTGGAACAGTTGGTGATGTAGAGGAGTCGGAAGTAAGAGGAACAGGAATTGCTGTGGTGGGAGAAGGAACAGAAGAACAGGCTGAATTTTGTTTGGACGGGTTTGATGTAGAGATCGGTTTGGTAGTGAATGCAGGGAAGGAAAATGTATGTTCTGGAGGAGCGGTGGGAGATGGTGGTGTTGTAACAGAGATGGTTGAGGATTCATGAAAGGTAACGTGGCGGGAAATGTAGATTTTCCCGGTTTTAGGATCATAGCATTTGTAACCTTTTTGTTGAGTTGCATAACCGAAGAATAAACAAGGGATTGAGCGGGGAGATAACTTATGTGGGGTGTAGGGACGAAGCCATGGGTAACAACGGCACCCGAAGATTTTGAGGTGGTGATAGTCGGGCGGACGACGATAGAGGAGTTCGTAGGGTGATTGTTTGGGATTATTGGAGGATGGTAACCTGTTGATGAGGTAGAGTGCTGTGTGTATAGCTTCTGTCCAGAAATGTGACGGCAGGTTTGCATCTAGAAGCAGAGTGCGGGCAGTATCTATAAGATGACGGTGTTTCCGTTCGGCAGTGCCGTTTTGTTGAGGAGTATGGGGACAAGTTAACTGGTGGGATATGCCGGTTTGAGAGAAGAACGTCTGGAGAGTGGAGTTCACGAATTTGCCACCATTGTCGGAGCGAATGACACGAACGGGATGGTTCAATTGTTTTTCGAGAAATTTAATGGTTTTTATTAACAGAGTTGGAATTTCAAATTTGAATTTAATTAAAAACAGCCAAGAGTACTTTGAGAAATCATCGACTATCATAAGGTAATAACGGTAACCATCATATGAGAGCATTGGGGAAGGACCCCAAACATCTAAATGCAATAATTGTAAAGGGAAGCTAGATACATGGTTGGAGGGGGAGAAGGGAAGCCTGTGACTTTTAGATAGTTCACAGGAATTACAATTGTTAGAGGAAGGCAAAACAGATAGAGGAGAGAGCTGTTTGAGTAAAGTCTGGATAATTTTGGTATGCGGGTGACCCAGGCGCCGATGCCAGACCGTGGCTGGCGATTGATCGAAAGACGTTGTGGTTGTGGCTGCGGCTGCGAGATGAGTTGAGGATGCTGGAACGGTAGGAATGGGATAGAGCCCGTTATGGCAGGGACCGCGGAGAAGCGTTTGGTTGGTCTTCCGATCCTTAAGCACAAAACCAGATTTATCAAATAAAACAGAACAGTTGTTGTCATTAATTAATCTGGAAATTGATATAAGGCGGTGGGTAAGATGAGGAACGTGAAGTAAGGAAGAAAGTGAAAGCTTACGGAATGGAGTGGGCAGAAGGCCATTACCGAAATGTTGGATGGGTAGAGGTGTGCCATTACCTACCAGCACTTGTTCTTTACCAGTATAAGGTTGCTGCTGGGGAAGCGGATCTGGAGATAGGTGAGCGGTTGCGCCGCTGTCTAAATACCAAGGCGCGGTATCAGATGTTGAGCTGTTTGCAAGTAGAGCAACGTCCGACGAAGAGCTGGGAGAGGAGTATTGAAAATTTCCTCGGTGCCAACAGGTCACGGCAGAATGTCCCGGTTTGCCGCAAATCTGGTAATGTCCGTCAAAACGGGGTGTGCGAGGGGGACGAGTGGAGCTAGAGCCACGGCCGCGACCTTTGTAGTTAGTGAATCGTCCGCGTCCTCTACCTCTGTTTGAAAACAGAGCAATTGTTGGATCAGTGGAGGGGGCGGCCGCCAGCGACAGTTCCTTGACAGCATCAGTGGTTTGGTGTACTTCTTCACTGCGTAGCAGTGAGTAGAGGTTGTCTAAACTGATAGGATGAAGGGATGATCATATGTAAGTTTTGAAGGATTGGTAGGTAGAAGGCAATCCATTCAAGATGTAGTGCAGCACGTCTTCACTGTCGACAGATCCGCCGGCAGCATTGATGTTGTCGACGAGCGTTTTAACGGAAGCTAGATATTCGATCATTGTTTTGTTTTGTATAGACAAGGGGTGTAATTCATTTTTTAATTGAATCACTCGTGACCGATTGGTAGAGTAGAAACGCTGCTCGAGAGTCTTCCAGATGGAGGCGGTGGTGTCGAGATTCAACACGTAGGGAAGAATAGAAGTAGATATCGTGGAGAAGAGAGCGACCGATAGATTTTGATCTATCAAAGACCAGGAAGAGAATTGGGGGTTGAGGGTGAGTTGTCCGGCAATAGTGAGTAGGTGTTTAGGAGGACACGGCTGTGTTCCGTCCAAGTAGCCGGAGAAACTATTAGCGGCGTATAGCTTTTGAATGGCTGACCGCCAAGTTGGGTAGTTATCTGGGAGCAGTTGAACGTTGATGACGTTCTTGATATTAGAGTGCTAAAATTTGAGGGTGGGAGGAATATGAACGTCTGTGCTGCTCGAAATCTCGTGTTGAGCGGGTTGAGGAGTAGACGCAGCAGAGACGGGTGTAGAGTCGCCCATTTTGGACGTGTAGAGGAGCCGTTAGGCGATGGGCTATGATACCATGAAGATAGCTGAACACGCAGGGCAAGAGTGAAAAGCAGAAAGGCTAGAGGAAGAAGACGACTCAAAGGCCATGTTTGTTTTACTGTAGCAAATGCTGATATAAATACACAAGTGTAAGATGGCTAAAGTCTAAACTACCCTGGACAGTTACATAAAGCATAAAGTGAAAAGGTAGGCGGCTGCTGGAGTAGAGGTTGGCAGCTTTCAGTTGCTGTTGCAGATGATGGTGGAGAGTGAGTTCGGCTTAACAGTATGTACATATAATTACACTAAAGTAAAATAATTTGTCCTTTATAATATTTCAAATGTAATCTCATGAACATTTTATATTTTGAATTACTAGAAGGGGCTAAGAAAAAAAATGAAAATATCATCCAATCTTTTAAGGAAAAAAAAATGAAAATATCATCCAATCTTTTGCTTCAAGCGCACAAAATTCGCCTTTTCTTTATCTATATTTTAGCATTGCTTAAGAATTTTTTGGATATCATTTATAGAGTAGTGGTTTAAATGAATCTGAGTCTAGCTTGAGTAATCTCTGGCTTGAGATTTAACTTGATTAATTAATCAAGCTCGAGTTTATTTGAGTTGCCCATTTATTATGAAAGAGAAAAAAAGATTTGATTCAAGCAAATATAATAATTTAAAAGTTAAAAGAATGATAAATTAAAAGAATATATATATTTTAAATTCTTTTGCCAAAATTTCACTTAAAATCTTTGCGTATTTTTTGTTAAATTTTTTTTATATTGATATACAATTTAATATCTTTGATATAGCATATCATATATTATTTCTAAATTTTGTTATATATATTTTTTATTTTTTACAATTTGTTCAAGTGCATCATGTGCACATGTATTTATACCAATAAATTTAAAATATACGTAGAAAAACGGTTAATTCGAATTCTTGAAATGGGCCTATAATTCCCGGACCGGTCCAATTCCATCCACTGAAAATAACGAATTTTATTAATCAAAAGGAAATGGACTGAGAGTGGACTCCTTTGTCTCCTTCCACGCTAACTCGACATCATCCATTCCTTCTGTATTCTAATCCACTGTTTCTCCACACGGCAATGGTGCTGAAATATCGACAGAACCTCGAGTGGCGAACGCCAGTCTTCCCTTCTGGGGACGCTTCCATGGCTTCCGCTTCTGTAGTCTTACCCTACCCGCCTAATAGTCTCGCTATACTCGGCCTCAAAGGCCGAGCGCTTGTTCGCTTAAGACCATGGGTTCCACCTCCTAAGAAGCCCATCTCCTACTATTCCTCCTCGTGCTCGACCTCGCTTATTTCGCCCATCATCTCCTCTGGGTTCGAGACGACACCCCAACGCCAAGTTCTGATAAGATCATCTAGTTCCGATTCTGCAACAACTGCTTTCAGTTTTCCGAATGTCAGTACAAATCGACCGTTAGCGTGCTCTTCTTTTGTTTGATGAAATGCTTTACTGAACTTGGTTCTTTGTTTTTCAGGTTGGCCAAATTCTTCACCTGGCGGTTTCTCTTGGCGTAATTGTTGCAGCCGATAAGTTTTTGAAGCAAGCATTTACAGCGGCGGCGATCAAGTTCCCGAGCGCGCTTTTCGGGATGTTTTGCGTGTTTTCGGTTCTTATTGTGTTGGATTCTTTTGCTCCTACTGCCGCCATGTATGTGATGAACTTCTTTGAGCCAGCAACTCTTTTTATACAGAGGTGGCTACCATTGTTCTATGTACCGTCGCTTGTTGTCCTACCGATTGCGGTGAGAGACGTCCCTGCTGCTTCAGGTGTCAAGATTTGCTTCATTTTAGGTATGTGGTTTCAATGCAAGTATTATGGTAACTGAATTCATATATGGATGATAACTCAAACAAGATTAGTTAGATTGTCACGTGATGGAATTTGGAAGGAAGCTAGTGGGAGCAATTTAAGATTTGCGAACTTGGCCTATGACTAGTCTGGTTTTATCGAGAAAAAAAAGTACGAGTAAAAGGCTCATTCAATTTGTATATTTTTGTTTGTGATTTGAAAATCAAGGAAGAAATTTTTGCTCGGGATTTCCTTGGCCAAATTTAGCTCAGAAAATAACACACTCATCTGAGTTTCAAGACAAACCTTTATATTTTGCAAGACTTTTTTTTTCTTGCAAATAGAACCATTTATAATGTCTTGTTCGTTATCTGATAACATTGAAGAATATGTTTTGCAATTTAAGTAGAAAATCATCAAGCATGTTGCATCCTGAGCTTAATAAGACACAGGACATCCTGATCAAAGTTTTGGCCTTCATTAACTCTATTGAGCAACATTTAGTACTTAAAATTCTCAAATTGGGATTGAGCTAATCCTAATTTAGGGGGAGGGTGGTTACTGGTTAGTATTAGGTATTTGTTTCGTGTAATTTGCATAGCACTGCTATTATAAAAAACAGAATATTACATCAAAGAAGACATAACTAAATAACCATTAAAGTTATCTCAAACTAAATTCTCCATCGGTCAGAAAACCTAACCCATGCTTAATCCTAAGTTATCACAAACTAAATTCTATAATTGCAGAATTAAGAGCAGAATCTAGAATTAATCAGTTTCAATTTTGCTCAATCCACAGTAGAACAGGAAAATATTGTCATTGGTTAATTCTTTAAGTCATTGAATAGAATATTAAACTGGTGTTACCGATACTTAAAGGGAATCGCTTGAAGTTTTTGAACTTGAATGATAGTTAACTTATTCGTGCATTTATTTGGAAACATGAGAGTTGCTATATTTTCTTGTGAGAGAAATGATTCTTAACTTACTCCATGAGGCTGCAACTACAAATCAGATTTTTTTTTTTGCATGTGTTGAACGCTTATATTGGTATTTCAGTTAACATTTGAACTTCAAAAGTGTTGTTTACTTTGTCAAATTGGTAAAACTCTGACTTCTTGGAAACATCTTAGTTGCCGCAGTTAGTGCTTCATGCGTTCATATGAGTTGGATCGTCAGTGATGAGCTTATCGGGCAATTACTCTAGTTATGCGTTCACTATTTTCCCATTTACATACTGGATGAAGGGTTCTCTCCAATTACGTTGGGAATTTCACCGAGCAATTATAGTATTCCAGCCATCCATTTCATACTTTCTTTTATCATTTATGGCACAAAAAACATCGTTATGCCTGTAACAGGCCGCTTTTTATTTTTTGCTTTTCCATTTTTTGTCCTTGGTTGACCCTGTTCTCTGTCCTTCTCCAGTGACAGGTTGGGCAGCATCTCTCTGTGTTGCTGGATACACTGCCATAACAATAAGAAAAATTGTGAAGACAGAAATGATTCCTGCTGAGCCAATGACAAAACCTGCTCCTTTTTCAACACTTGAAATTTTGGTCTGGTCTGCTGTCTTCATTGCCTCGTTTGTTCTTGCATTAATTAATCCAACAGCTCTGGGAACAAGTGCAAGAACTTTCCTTCCTTTCCTGCTTGCTGCAACAGTATTGGGTTACATGGTTGGCTCCCGGTACCATTATTCCCCTACTTGTCAGATTGCAAAAATAAATTAACGAATGGACATAGTTATTGTGTGTAAAATTCAAATTAATCACCATAATCATTTTATTTCTGCATTCAGGTTTCCAGCATTTGTCAAAAAGATCTTCCATCCAATTGTCTGCTGTGCATTTTCTGCAGATTTGGCTGCAATAGCATATGGGTATTTCTCCCGGTCTGGATTGGATGCTGTTCTAGGTTTATAGCTGACTTTTATGTGATTTTTTTGATAATATGTGGATTAAAGTTTGTGAATGGTTTGTTATCTCTATACTGAATGCTTATCTAGATTTTAATTCAAACTAGCACGCAAACCCTGTGCAGTGCTTGAGATGGTTGAGCTAGATGATTATTAAGGCTATGCATTTGCATAAAAAATTATGAAGGGGATTATTTTACGTGAACAAAAAAGTACAATACAGGAACAAAAGAGTATAATATGTGAACAAAATACATTGAACTTTAAGTTATGTACATCTCAGCTCAACTTAGGAAAAAATATTGTGAGTACAATTAAAAAGGATTACAATTGTAGACTAGCATATGACTTCTCAGGTGTTTAACAGGTAGCCAATAGGTCACAAGGGATGAACTCGCACCACGTTGACCTTGGCAACGAAGACTCATTTAGGAGTCACTAAACCCAACTCAGCAAAGTTATCTGATGGGGATTATTTTTCGGACAAGCACCCTAAGATCACATGGGATCTCGCGATTTGGGAGGACTCACCCCTCCTACAAGAAGTACACTTCTAAGACAACTTGTCATCATCCTAGGCGTTGAGTCATTAAAGGACCCAATCCGCTTAGTTGCGGGGAAGGATCATCTAAAAAAAGGCACAAGCTCGTCTCCTTATACTCAGCAAGCCATGGAGTTCACTACCCTCGCAACTTAAGCAAACTTGCCCCCCAAAATTGAAGCAGTCCATGGACTCCATCTAAGAGGTCGCACCGCCATCAACAAATTCATCAACAACAGCCCTTTCAAACCAACCCCATCAGCAAACTCATCTTTGCCACTGTCTCGTTAGTACTCGACATAAGGGGACACGCTTAGGATTGAGGAGTTGAACCGGAGAGTTTCGGCTATTCTCAATGCCAATCAGAGCATGACACGTGTCAGTGATAGTTCATACTGGAGTTATTTACTTTTGTACTATTCATCTTTTTTATGTAACCTTCTTTATAGCTCCCATATCCTTATAAATAAAGTGTAAAGTGTCACGTTTTGAATTTTTTGGCACTTTATAAGAAACTATTGGGCTAACACAACACTTCTCCCTAAAAATCTTCTTCTTTCCATACTTATTATAGGTTCTCGAGTCCAACCTTCTTAATTGCCTGCTAATTACGTTGAGTGTCACCCACAGACATTTAGATTCAACAACTAAGAAATAGCAATACTTTATCCTTTGTTTAGCATCAAATATCAAAGTTATGATTGAATTGAATCAAATACCTTTGTTTAACAATACATTATCTTTTAATTGAGTTAGATCGGCTCTCCCACAAACTCTAGGCTTCACTAGAAACAACTTCAAAGAAAAAATACAATAAACACAATCACATTATGAAAATAAAATCACTTAATTAACTTTAATATAAACATTCCTACTTCCCTCCTAAATTTGAATTCAAATCAGCAAACTTTCCATAAATAAACATTTTCTAATTCCCTCTCAATCAAATCAGTCATCTTTCCCTAAATAAATATTTTCTAACTCCCTCCTAATTAAATCAGTCATTTTTCCCTAAATAAATCTCTCTTAATTCCCTCCCTATCCAATTAGCCCTATTTCCCTAAATAAACCTTTCATAATTAGTTTCCCCTTAATTCCTCCTCCTTCCATAATGAATAATAGATCCCTTGGGCCTGCCAAGGGAGTATCAATACCCCCCCAAAAAACGCACTTTGTCGTCAAAGTGAAATGTTGAGATTTGTCTCTTGATTATCTCATATGGCTCCCATGCAGCTTCATCTGCCTTTCTCGAAAGTGCATCCGCATCTTTTTTCTCTTGTCTTGGGTGATACTAGATCTAAAAATCATATCCAAGTAACTTGGATAATCACCTATGATGCTCTTCAGTCAACATCCTCTACTCCAGCCGAAACTTCATACTCATCTGGTCTATCCTGATAATAAAGTGTCGCCCCAACAAATGAGGTAGCCACTTTTTAATGGTTAAGACAATTGCCATCAACTCTCGCTCGTATTCGGACTTGAGCCTCACCCTGGTCATGAGCACCTGTCTGAAATAGACAATTAGCTGATGATCCTGTATGAGTATTGGCCCTAATCCGTATCCTGATACATTCGTCTCCACCATAAATGGTCTATTGAAGTCAGGAAGTGTTAATGCTGGCACGTTGGTCATGGCTTTCTTTAGCTTCTCGAAGGTTTGTGTTGCTACTTCCCCCAATTGAAATTGTTCTTCTCAGCTGCTCCGTCAGTGGTCATGCTATCATGTTATTGATGGACCGGTTCACCCGGTCCATCCGCCCAGACCCACGCGGGTCTACAGGAGGAGAGGGCGGGCGGATATCCCGAAGGAAACGAGGGAGGCAGCCACGGTGGACTCCATGGGCCATTTTTTTGGATCCAACGGCTAGGGGGGGGGGGGGGGGCAGAATCCTTGGGGGAGATGGAGGGTGGATTGGGAGGGGTAATTTAGGGAGGTGTTGGAATGTTGGGATGGTATGAAGGGGGGCTTAGGGCTCATTTCTTGGGTATCATGTGAAGAAAGTTCTTTCTCTTTTCCTTCTTGTTTTCTCTAGGGTTTCTTTTGGGAGATTTGGTCCTTCTCGAAGTGGACTAACTTTGTCTTTTGTTTTGTCTTGAAGATTAATGCAAAGCTCTTTTGTTCTTCCTCTTGTTCTTATTGTTTTGAGTTAACTTTGATTTGGTGGAGAAACTTCATCCTTGAAGGAAAATTAGGGCAAACCCTAATTTGTGAAACCTAGGGTGTAACAATTTGGTATCAGAGCCCTTGATCGTAGAAGGCATGGCGTCAAAGAAAGTAGAAGTGTTGGAGGGAGAGATGGGCCAATTGAAAGAGGAGGTGGGTGAGAAACTTTCATCGATGGAGGGAAAATTTTCGTCCCTAGAAGAAAGATTTGGGGGAATGGAAGAGATGATCCGGAAATTGTTAGAAGCTCAAGTTGTTCCATCAAACCCTAAGGAAAAAGAAAAATCTCCGGTGACGAACCAAAACCCTAACCCTAATTTTCCAATTAGGGAAGAAGGGGTAAATCAAAGCGAAGATGGATTGCAAGGGCAATGGCCAAGGGAAGGAGGAGAAGGGTCGGGAGTAGGTGGCCCTTGGGGAATGACCGGTGGTCAAGGGGGCCGGCCATACATGGGCTCGGGGGGGCCCCACGGCACACGTGAAGGGTGGCCGAATCAGATGGGGGGGTTTCCGGAAGGAAATCGTGCCACATGGGAGCAGGGAGGAAGAAGGGAGGACTACGGCATGGGCTATGGAGAGCCAAGAGAACCCCTATGGAGGGGGCTTCAAAATCCTTACCCGGTGGAGAGAAGGGGAAGGCCACAGGGGGAGGGCTTTACTCAGGGGACTTGGGGAGATGGAAGAACCTTCCACCGAGCTGACAACCGCATGAGGAAATTGAAGATCCCTATTTTTGAAGGGGAGGATGCTTATGGATGGATCTACAGGGTAGAACGCTACTTTGCAGTGAATGGTGTCACATAAGAGGAGAAGTTGATGGCAGTCCCGGTTTGTTTGGAGGGGAAGGCATTGGCCTGGTTTCAATGGCTTGAAGGGAGACAACATGTTAGAAGTTGTGAGGAGTTCAAAGACCTCTTACTGCACAGATTCAGGGTGTCCAGCGAGGGCACACACTATGAGAAGTTGGTGGCTCTTGTGCAGGAGGGCACAGTGGCAGAGTATAGGGAGCACTTTGAGCTACTATCAGGCAGAAATTGAGAGGGATTCCTGATGACCTTCTAGAGGAGAGTTTCATGAAAGGGTTGAAGCCTCACATCAGAGCAGCCATCAGGGTAGTGGCTCCACATGGGTTAGTAAGGATCATGGAGACTGCACAGCTTGTAGAGGACAAGCTGAAGGTGGAGCCACCAAGGAGATCAGGGGTGACATACCCCACTTACCGACCACCACTCATAGTTGGAGGCCCAAGGGAGACGACCATCCTTCCTCCTAGAGAGATAACCAAAGAGAAACCCACTACGGCAGTGAACCAGGGAGGGTTCAAAAGGTTGACTGATTCAGAGCTGAAGGAAAAAAGGGCCAAGGGCCTTTGCTATCGATGTGATGAGAAGTTTACACCGGGGCATAGGTGTAAGGAGAAGACCCTACATGTGATCCTGGTGTGGGATTCAGAGGAGGAGGAAGGGGATGCAGGAGCAACTGAGGAGGAGGGCGAGGAGGAAGAGCATCCTCATTTGGCTATGGTGGAGGTTTCACTCAACTCGATAGCAGGACTGACATCACATTGCACCATGAAGCTGGAAGGGGAGATTGCAGGGTACAAGGTGATGATTCTGATTGATAGTGGGTCCACCCACAACTTCATTGCTTGCAGGTTGGTGGAGAGGGTGGGGCTACCAGTGACACAGGGGAGAGGTGTAGGAGTCATTTTGGGCACGGGAAAGAAGGAGCGCTGTAGTGGGCAGTGTAAGGGAGTGACCCTTACATTGCAAGGAGAGGAGACAGTGCAAGACTTCCTACTGCTAGATTTGGGAAGCACTGACGTGATACTTGGGATGCAGTGGCTCCAGTCCTTGGGGGAGATGAAGGTGAATTGGAAGAAATTATACATGGAGTATGGGAAGGGGAGCAGGAGAGTGACACTACAGGGAGACCCCAGTTTATGCAGAACCAGAGTGGCCTTGAAGTCCATCTTCAAGACTTTGAGAGGTGATGGGGAGGGCTATTTGATAGAACTACAGCAGGTGGGCATGGAGGTAGAAAGAGAGCCAGAAGTCATACCTGAGGTGGTCCAGGATCTTCTACAACAGCATTCCACAGTGTTTCAGATGCCCAAAGGGCTACCCCCTATCCGATCCAGGGAGCATGCTATTGTGTTGAAGACAGGGGTAGCACCCATCAGTGTGTGACCCTACAGATATCCTCATGCTCAGAAGGAGGAGATTGAGAGGTTAGTAGCAGAGATGATGGAAGCTCAGGTGATCTAGCCCAGTGTGAGCCCATTTTCCAGTCCTGTGCTCTTGGTAAAAAAGAAAGACGGTAGTTGGCGATTCTGTGTGGACTATCGGGCCCTCAACAAAGAGACCGTGTTAGACAAATTTCCTATTCCGGTGGTAGATGAGCTTTTGGATGAGCTTGGGGGAGCCACCATCTTCTCCAAGGTGGACCTGAAATCTGGTTATCACCAGATTAGGATGAAGACTGAAGACATTCAGAAGACAGCTTTTCGGACACATGAGGGTCATTATGAGTTTCTAGTGATGCCATTCGGGCTCACTAACGCTCCCTCCACTTTCCAAGCCCTGATGAATCAGGTCTTCCAGCCCTACTTGAGGAGGTTTGTTCTAGTTTTTTTTTTTATGATATATTGGTATATAACAAATCTCTGCAGGACCATATCACCCATCTGGGGGTGGTACTCACGACCTTATTGGAGCATCAGCTATATGCCAACCAGAAGAAGTGTTCTTTCGCTCAGAAGGAGGTGGAGTATCTGGGACACATCATTTCAGAAAGTGGGGTGGCGGCTGACCCCACCAAGATAGAGGCCATGATGAAGTGGCCTACACCAAAATCCCTTAAAGGCCTAAGGGGATTTTTGGGACTTACTGGCTACTACAGGAGGTTTATCAAGGGCTATGGTTCCATAGCAGGCCCTTTGACTGATCAGCTAAAGAAGGACAACTTTCAGTGGGGAGAGAAGGCAGAGGAAGCCATGAAGACTCTGAAGGAAGCCATGACTAGTGCCCCGGTTTTGGCTCTTCTAGATTTCACTCAGCAATTTGTGGTTGAGACTGACGCTTCAGGAGTGGGCTTGGGAGCAGTGCTCATGCAGAATCAGAGGCCGATTGCTTTCTTCAGCAGGATCTTATCACCTAGAGCGAGGTTGAAGTCAGTTTATGAGCGGGAACTGATGACCATTGTGTTGGCCATTCAAAAATGGCGGCCTTATCTATTGGGGCAACGATTCATAGTTCGTACTGATCAGAGGAGCCTCAAGTACTTACTGGAGCATATGTTGGTGGCAGAGGAACATCAGAGGTGGCTGGCAAAACTCTTGGATATGAGTTTGAGATTCAGTATAAGCCCAGAGCTCAAAACAAGGCGGTAGATGCTCTTTCCCGTGTCGAGTGCTCACAGTTGATGGCACTATCGGTACCACAATTGGTGGATTGGGGTGAAATGGTGAAGGAAAATCAACATGCAGAGGAGCTAGAGAAGATTCGAGCGGCTGTCCAGAAGGGAGAAGGAGGGTTCAAAGGGTATCACCTGGAGAACTCTCTTTTGTTATACAAGGGGAGGTTGGTACTACACCGTAATTCAGCATTCGTCCCCATTCTTCTACGGGAGTACCACGACAGCCGTGTTGGGGGACATTCAGGGGTGGAAAAGACCTATCGGCGGGTAAAAGCCGAATTCTTTTGGAAGGGGTTAAGAAGTGATGTCGAGGATATGGTGAGCAAATGTGATATTTGTCAATGGAACAAGTATCAGGCTTGTGCCCCTAGTGGTTTGTTGCAGCCCTTAGTGCTTCCAAACAAGATTTGGGAGGAAGTCACTATGGATTTCATTGAGGGATTACCCAAGTCTGAGGGGTATACGGTCATCATGGTAGTAGTGGATCGGTTGAGCAAGTATAGCCATTTTATTCCACTACGGCACCCCTTCTCTGCGCCTACTGTAGCATCTACTTTCATCAAGGAGGTGGTTCGTTTGCATGGAATTCCCACCTCTATTGTTTCAGACAGGGATAAAGTATTCTTAAGCTCTTTCTGGAAGGAGATCTTCAAGATGCAGGGTACATTCTTGATGCGCAGTACAGCATATCACCCACAGACAGACGGACAGTCTGAGGTGGTGAATCGTAGCGTGGAGACTTATTTGAGATGCTTCGTGGGGGAGAGGCCTAAACAGTGGGTCAAATGGCTACCATGGGCAGAATATTGGTACAACACTTGCTATCATACTGCATCCCATTTCACACCTTTCAAGATTCTTTATGGGAGGGACCCGCCACCATTGGTGAATTATCAGAAGGGAACCACCCCTGTATACCTAGTAGATCAATATTTGGAGGAGAGGGATAGGGTGTTAGAAGAGTTGAGGGAACACCTATTGAGAGCCCAGTAGATCATGAAAACCAAGGCGGATGCTCACCGCAAGGATGTGACATTTGAAGTGTGAGAGATGGTATACCTGAAGCTACGGCCTTATAGGCAGAAGACTCTAGCTAGCAGGAGAAGTGAGAAGTTCTCTCCACGATACTACGGGCCTTTCGAGATTGAAAAAGAAGGTTGGGATGGTGGCCTACCGTCTCAAGTTGCCTCCTCACTCCTCCATTCACCCTGTATTCCATGCGTCACTATTGAAAAGGAGCATAGGGGAACATATTATGACCACTCCTACTATATCTCAGGGCCTTACAGAAGATATGCAATTTGTACTAGAGCCACCACAGGTGAAGGAAGTGAGGAAGAATGATCAAGGCAAGAGGGAGGTGCTCATCGAGTGGAAGGACTTACCGGCACATGAGGCTACTTGGGAGATGTACGAGGCTATGCAGGAGCAATTTCCAGACTTCAACCTTGAGGACAAGGTTGATCTTCTAGAGGGCGGTATTGATGGACCGGTTTTGGATGGACCGGTTCACCCGGTCCATCCGCCCATACCCACGCGGGTCTACAGGCGGAGAGGGCGGGCGGATATCCCGAAGGAAACGAGGGAGGCAGCCACGGTGGACTCCATGGGCCATTTTTTTGGATCCAACGGCTAGGGGGGGGCGGAATCCTTGGGGGAGATGGAGGGTGGATTGAGAGGGGTAATTTAGGGAGGTGTTGGAATGTTGGGATGGTATGAAGGGGGGCTTAGGGCTCATTTCTTGGGTATCATGTGAAGAAAGTTCTTTCTCTTTTCCTTCTTGTTTTCTCTAGGGTTTCTTTTGGGAGATTTGGTCCTCTAAGTGAACTAGCTTTGTCTTTTGTTTTGTCTTGAAGATTAATGCAAAGCTCTTTTGTTCTTCCTCTCGTTCTTATTGTTTTGAGTTAACTTTGATTTGGTGGAGAAACTTCATCCTTGAAGGAAAATTAGGGCAAACCCTAATTTGTGAAACCTAGGGTGTAACAGTTATATCCTTGCACAAACTTTCGGTAGTACCCGATGAAACCTAAGAACCCTCTTAACTTCTTCAGGTTCTTCGGTAAAGTCCAATCCAACATAGCCTCAAGCTTGGATTGATCTGTTGTTACCCCTGCTATGCTCATCACATATCCTAGGTGCTCCACCTATGACTTTGCAAATGAACATTTCTTCAGATTTGCATACAGCTGGTGTTCCCTCAAAGTCTCCAGTATAGTCCTCAGGTGACCCACATGCTCTACATCTATACTACTGTAGATCATGATGTTATCAAAAAAATACTAAGATGAATTTCCTAAGGTAGGGTTGAAAAACCCGGTTCATTAGGGACTAAAAAGTGACTGAAGCGGTGGTAAGGCCGAAAGGTTTCACCAAAAACTCATAGTAACCCCCATGAGTCATGAAGGTTATCTTATGCACATCCCCCAACTTCATTCTGATGTGATGGTACCCCAACTTTAAGTCAATCTTCAAGAAGATGCGCCCCAAACAGTGCATCAAGTAGCTTATCAATCACAGGGATGGACAACTTGCCCGGCATAATTTCCTTGTTTAGGGCCCTATAATCCACACAAAACCTCCAACTGTCATCCATCTTTCTCACTAGTAAAACTGGGCTCGAAAAGGGGGCTCAAAATGGGCCTGATAATTCCTGCCTCAAGCATCTCTTTGATGAGCCTCTCTCTATATCATTCTTCTGAATCTGCGAGTACCAATATAGTTGAACATTGATAGGATAAACTCGCTCTTTCAAGGTAATGGCATACTCGTGCTCCCTGGGTAGCGATAACGCTAGGCTGCTGAAAAATCACAGGAAACTACTATAGAAGTTGATGTACACTCAGAGACCTTGACTAACTCTCATCTTTTACCTCCTACGGGCTCTGTAGCTTTGCCAAGCAACCCAACCCTGCTCCTTGTATTGCCTTGACCATGGTTTTGAGTGAAATCATGGTTCTATATAGGCTGATTGGGTTGTTTTATGGGATTGTGTTTTGCTATAGTTTTCTTTGGAGTTGCACTTAGCGGGGCCTAGGATTTGTGGAGAGTCGATCTACTCTCAAATAGTAGATCAACTTGTATATTGGTTTGTCCTAAACCCTAAATATAAAAATCTTTCTCATTGATTTATGCATCGTTTGCTCGTCATTATTGTTGTTTTTGCTGTGTGGAGATCAGATTCCTATCAAATTGGTATCAGAGCATCTTTTTGGGACATATGGTGGTCAAGAAGGTTAATGCGTTGGAGGACCGGTTGAGCTTTTGTGCCCCACTAGGGTGGGCGGCGAGCAAGAAGAGCGAAGGGGATTAATTCCACTTTAATTATCTACCGTAGAAATCTAAAATTGGAAATAAATTAGGAAAGTTTATTGATGAAAAGATGGCTGATTTGAGAGGAATTAGGAAAGATTTATTTAGGGATAGAGGACTAATTTGAATTCATACTAGGGATGTATTATGAAAGCTTTATTTAGGGAAAGAGAGTTTATTTGAATTCAGATTTGAGAGAAAATTATAAAAGGTTTATTTAGGAAAAGATGACTGATTTGAATTCAGATTTAGGAGGGAAGTAGGAAGATTTATATTAGGGTTAATTAGGTTGTTTTATTTTCATTATGTGATTTGTGTGTTTGCTGTAGTTTTTTTCTTTAGAGTTGTCTAATGGCGCCTAGAGTTTGTGGAGAGCCGATCTTCCTCTTGAATAGTAAATCAACTTGAATCTTAGTTTGGTGTGCCTATATCAATAAAATTAGCATGTAATCTCTTTCTTTCTTGCTGATTTTTGCAGCTTTTTTCTCTTAGTTATTGTTGTTTTTGCTGTGTGGAGATCAAATTCATATCATCATCACTGGTAGATAATCCATAAGTAACCACTCAAGCTTGTAATAGCTTTTGTATGTGTAAGGATTCTGGGAGAAATTATGAGTGTTTTTCCCCAAAGTTTATAGTGAATTTGCTATCTCCATGGATGTAAGAAAATTGTCAAACCATATTCAACTATTGTGTTCTTGTGTGAATATTGTTTTTCCCTTTTTAATTTTGGAGATCAAGCACAAGAGTGATCAACGAGGTGGCATTACATAGCAGACGATGGCCTTTTCTCTATATCTAATGAGCATAGCCAAGTTGAGCAATCATGCTGGGGGGAGTATACTAGTTGGTTAAAAGTAAAAAAAGTGTTTGTACAATATTTTTATCTTTAAACTAGTACACATTTATCTCTTTGTGTGGTTGTGAATGTTGGTGAATATCATTAAACCATGTAAACTCTTTTGTATTCTTTCTCTTGTCTCCTTCGAGGTTGTTTTTTTTTTCATTCTCACAAGTGTCATTATACTTGGACGTGCACTTTTCCCCAACAAAAGGTGTATTATACTTAATCATTTAGAAAATATTAAAAATATAATGAAATTGATAAATAGTCACGATAAAAGGGTAATTTTGGGAAGACCAAATGTTCACCACCCTCAAGTTTATATAATGCAGATTGATAGATTTATAGATAGATGAATAGATCCGCTATGTAACTAGTTAAATAACATAGTATTGTTTAAGTATTCAGTTTTCTTCTGAAGTAGCAATCAATGAAATCAAAGTTTCGTAGATAATCTAGTTGGAAGTACACGTGTGAAAGGCCTGACTAGGCCAGCCTTTGAGTTACAAAATATTCCAATTATTCCATTTTTTTTGAACTTTGAACAATTTTCTTATCCTGTGTATCAGGAGTTTCAGAACTAGAGCCTAACTCGTGTTTTGGCCTTTAGGCTGATATCTTTTGCATTTAGGAGGCTTGTTTTAAGCCTATCCTTGCTTGATGAGTGTCTATATGGTTATCTATTTTAATCAATTCAAGGTTAGTCACACAGCCAATCATCCTCTACTGTAGCAGTGATCCCTTTCAACGCACCTGCTTATATGGGAGGTAGCCTTAAAGCATGCTTAAAACATTACATGCAACTAACTAAGGCTTCGTTTGGGACGACTTTCTAACTGCTTCTTAAAATAGTTTTTTAGTACAATAATTAAAATTTTTGAACCAAAAAACTTCTTTAAGAAGCAATAAAGAAGTTGTTACAAACGAAGCTTAAGTATCCAGCCTTTCATTTTTTATGCTTGTTCCTATTGACTTATTTTAAACAATATAGATTTTATGGCTGTCAAGCTATAGGCTGATAATTTTTCATGAGATCTCGATTCAAGCATTGATGCTTCAATAAGTATCTTATGTAGAGTACTGTTCCCTGAGATGTTTCTCTAGCAACGCTGCTTTATCTGCCTCCCAAACAATAGCTCAATAATTAACTGTTTGATATAATGCTTACCATCCAGGTAACTATCTAACTAAGGTGTCATCTAATCCTGGAGCTGGTGATATTCTTATGGGTTTTCTTGGATCTGTCATTATTACATTTGCCTTTTCGATGTTCAAACAAAGAAAGGTAACTTTAATTTGTCTCTATGATCATGGTATGCATATCAGTTAGATTATTTCATCCTGGAATGTGGTATATTTGCAGTCCATGCAGTGTCATGCTTTACAATGATTTTCCAAACCTTATTATCCTTTTTCCTGTTGGACATTGATGTAGGCAAAACATTTCTATTGGTGTTTCCCATGCTGATTTTTAATTCCCAAAAGCTATTCCTTTGGTTGCCGTGTTGATGTTTAGATTTTCCCATCTTAGTTGTTATTTATGCTTCGGTTTTCCCCCACATTGGTTGCTGATTTTTCTTTGATTTTTCCCCTGGCTGTGGCCCTCTCAGTCCCTGTTGGCTGTGGGTTTTAAGGAGTTCGTATTGGCTAGTTGTAAGGTGCATTAACTATATGTAATCAATGCTCTTTTCCCTTCTTTTTATTATAAAAAGGGAGAGTTTTTTGTGAAAATGTTTGGTATGTAAGAACCTGCTTGTTTTTAGCTTGCGAGATAGTATCATTTCCCCTTCTCCTCTTAAAATTCATCTGTTGACCCTCATGCTATACCCAAAGGAAGAAGAAAGCAAAATGAAAATCCCTTGTACATACCTCTAACCCGTTGGATCCCTAAAATCATGCCAAAATCCCGTCGATTCAGCATCATTCGCGTCGCTTCCCCGAAATCTCGCTGGAATCCCGTAGCTCGGCGCCGAATCCATCGCTTCCCCGCGAAATCCTGCGGAAAAGCTGCGAGCTCGTCTCGATCGCATCCCGGATCGGGCCTTTAAAATGCGACCGAACCCCTCCTCTTCGAACGGACACACGAAGCTCTTCCTCCACGATCTCTTCTCGTTCGTTTCTTCTCCCGATCTCCACTTCCCACGACCGATCTCTCACGCCTTCTCCCTCTCCGCCTCTGTCTCGAAGATCCGACGCCTCTGCCTCCGATCGAACTCCCCAACCCCCCAACCCGTCGCCTGCTCCGGTCGATCCCATCTCCACGGCCGGCCTTCCCTTGCTCATATCCCGCCGATCCAGAGAGAAGGAGAAACCACTGCTCTGCCCGACACCCGACTGACCTCCTCCGATCTCCACCGAGCCCCAGCCATCTCCGGCCTCCTGTGCCGACCCCAAGCCGAGAGAAAGAAAGAGAGAGAGAGAGAGAGAGAGAGAGAGAGAGAGAGAGAGAGAGAGAGAGAGAGAGAGAGAGAGAGAGAGAGGTAAATCCCTACCTCTTACCCCAAGCCAAGCTGCCCTTCTTGTCCGATCAGAAGCAACACGGGGAGCTCGCCGGCTGTGAGGGTAATCTCCTACCTTTCACGTGCTTCTTCCGGCCACATCCCGTAAATCTGCTGAGATATATATATATATATATATATATATATATATATATATATATATATATATATATATATATATATATATATATATATATATATATATATAATATAATTATAATTACTATAATTAATTCTAATTAATTAACTAATTATTATAATTAATTAGATTTAATTTTAATTAAAATTAGTATAATTAATCTAATTAATTATAATTAATTTTAATTAAAAGTGATTTAATTAATTATAATTTGCTAAATTAATTATTAATTAGTTATTATTAATTAATTATGATTTATTAAAATTAATTAATATTTAATTAATTATAATTAATTACAAATTAATTATAATTAATGATTTTAATTAATTTTAATAAAATTTAATTAATTATCTTAATTAGTTATAGTTAATTATAAGTAATTAATTAAATAATTTGTTTATTAATTTTAATTAATAAATATAAATTATAATTAAAACATATTTATATATATGATAAAAAATAGCAAAAAAAAATATGCTTCTCTCCCTCAATTTTTGAGCCAAACACCACCCCGACGACTACGCAGGTATAATCACTCCTAAACCCTAAAACTCCGAGAACCCGTTTCAACACATTCGTCGAGACAAATCGACCACCTATACACGCTTTTCTTAGCGTGGTGGGAGGGAGTGCGTCACGACGCTTGCGACGAAGCGGGTAATCACCTAATTCCTTCTTCGAAGTTCGTATCGCCTTGGAAACCCCGCCTATACACGCTTTTCTTAGCGTGGTGGGAAGGGATCCCGGTGCGATGCGCACGACGAAGCGGGGATACCCATAAGTACCCGCTCGCGGGGAAATAACTGCTGTTCTTGCAAAATACTTTCAAAAAAATGTTTTCTTGCAAAATGTTTTAAAAATACCCATACACGCTTTTCTTAGCGTGGTGGGGGATCGAAAATTACACGGCCGCGGTGTCCTCGAAAGAGGACATCTACCATACACGCTTTTCTTAGCGTGGTGGGAAAGGCCCAGTTTTCCGTAGTTTTTCCCCTAAACGGGGGAGACGCCGGAAGGCTGTCGAAATTTCGGGTGAACGCAATGTTACACTTGGACTTGATTGCACTCGAATGACATGCAAGAACAAAGAGCTAGAACTTGGTTGAACTCAAAGGACGATCGAACTTGGACTCAGCTTGTGAACATTTGAACGGTGGACTCGGACTTATAAACTTGATTCAATCGACCTAAGTGAACTCAAACCCAAACAAATTTGAAAATATAAGATTTGAACTTACATTTGATTTGAAAGTCAAATGAGAAGAACAATTTGGGACCTAGATTTGGTTGAACACAGAAGAACAACAGAGGACTTGTGGACTGTGGACTTGAACTTGAATAAAACCCAAATGACTAATAAAAGGCCGAATCCAAATAAAATGAAATCAAACGGGAACCAAAATCAAATCAATCTGAACATACACTCGAACTCAAATGAACTTGAACTTCAATTGAACTTGGTTGAACTCATTTTGAGCTCGGACACGAGCTCAAAGGACAACAGGGGACATACATTTGGACTTGAACTCAAGCTCGATTCGAAATATCATACAAAGGTTCCAACTCAAACCAAAGTTCCAAGTACAACTTGCTTGATGATCAAGATGCAAGAACTATCAAGTGACGTAACCACAAGAAGCGACAGTTCAATGTCAAACAAATGCAAGGGACTTCTGCAAATCATAGCAGTCAATATGCAATATGAAATGCTTACAAATAAAGGTGGACGACACAATCAATATCATTTGATTGAAAATAAGTGCCCCGCTCTCCTACAAGACATACAACAATCAAAGTACAAGCAGGCGTAATACGACCTCAAGGTGTATAAACAAATATTGTAATAGACTTTACGACAATCCCTCCAATGCCTGTTGATTGAGAAGGCAATACGGGAGACCAACAATCAAAGATCCGTTCTTACAAACGAGTGCAATCTCAACAAATCCCACCCGAGATTGGTGAAAGGGTGGATATGATGCAGAAGTAATGGATCTTCTACAAACATTTTCAGGAGGTCGTAGTAGATGCAGCAGTCCCCTGCAAATGGATACTTGTGGATAACAACAGTGTATTGAAAGTACAATGAATCACTGTGGACACAAGTACGGATATCATCTACGACAGTGGTGATCAAGATTTACAAGTGCATCGAGTACAAGGGCGACTCTACGTACGAAAAGGACACCCCCTGGCAGAAAGGGGGGAAATGTTTGAACAAATTAGAACCAAACTTCCTGGTGTTCCGAAGTCTCTTTTTGGTTCTATAATAAAGAAGAGAACAGTTCGGGTGCCCACAAACCCCGGAAATAGCAAGACCACTACGCTGAAAAGCCTAAAAGGAGTTCTTTCCAAATCAGCAGTCTTTGACTCCAAAATCCAGAAAATCCTTCCTCGGTGATTGAGAAAGAGGAGTCAATATCAAGATAATCTACAATGCAACGCCACCGGATCTGCAACATTCGTACAAGCAGACAGAAGGCGTCTATTTGAAGAATACCCCTGCACGTGCATTATAAATTGTATACACATAGGTACACTAAAGGGGAAAGTACAATCTCAACCCGCATGGGCCCCGGCGAGCGTGTTATTGGTACACACGTGACGTCTAGGGATGTTGCGCGGATTGACAAGTGAATTCTAGTTCGAACCCGATCCTCCTATACGGGTCAATAGGAGTCGACAAGGTTCGAACTCTCAAACAAATATACGATTGCTACGACCGATATATTTGTCTTAATATATTCATATTAGGCTTTTAAGGCCTACGATAATGAGAATTCACTATCAAAGGGTACAAAGTCTACGAAACCCGATCCTCTGTCGACAGCCCGACAGAGTTGACAAGGTTCAATCCGTAAAGTGAAAATGACCCCAAACACCCCGATGATGGCCGTGTTGAATGCAGATCTCAACCGGAGGGGTTCCCAAATATTTTCAATTGTCTTCCAAAAGTCCATACTCCAAAGCTCCACCCAAAGTCCCAGAAAAATCTAAAAATCCATAAATTCAAAAATCCCAAAAATATTTAAAAAATGAAATAAATCCATCAACACGCTTAAAGCAAAATTCATCCGCCTTCCGCAACAGTTTGCTGAGGCGGACAAATTGAAATTTAACTCTAGCTCACAAAGAGCCAAATGCCTAGTCAAAAATATCACTAGGATCCATTCTCAAACAATCTCCTGTCAGTAAGGACGTGGTACGTGTCCTATGACCGGCGGTTCGCCGCCAAATGGCACCGCAGGATAAACGGTTATGACCCGGGGCCCTCTGAACCGAGTGGTTTTGCCGCCAAATGGCACCACGATATAGCGGTTATGGCCAGAGCCAATATGCTCCTTATTGGCATCAAATCTTTGAGATATGAATCAATATGATATGATTGATAGGGCACAAAGCCCTCTGTAAGCTAAGGTGGATTCAAATTTGTCCCCTTAGACAAACATCCAACCCCGATCTACAAGATCCCCTTGGACGAAGCAACCCATGGCTGCCGACAAGGATCCTTTTGTCAGGTTGGGTCGACTACCTCCTCTGACTAAGTAGACCAGGGACCACGATGGCCCGGGATGACGGAACCATGGGATCTTGATCGGGTCCATCATCCATTCCCCCACCATCCGCTTTAAGTGTTAGATGGTGTAATTTCTATTTTAAATAGCAAAATCTCCAAATTCCCAATTTCCAAATCCAATTTTTACCAATATTCTAAACCATTGCTGCTACTATATGCCAGATAACACGTATCTTTACGTATCTGATTGACGACTAGCCTTAATCGAAAGTTCTCTCTCGTGATCGGGAGGGGTAATTAACTATAGGGGCTTGCGCCTATAGGAAACCAGAACTCAGATCATAAAGTCCTCACAAAATGAGGGCGAAATCTCTGGGTAGTGTCTTATCTACAAACCCATCTGCCTTCCAAAATTTACCTCGGAACTTAGTTCGTTAAAACTCCCTCGCCGAATAAGAAAAGCGAGCGGAGGCCGGGGCCGAATTTTCGGAGCCCACATCATCTTGGACTTTTATTGATGGGGACATCAGATTTCGACACGTGTACTATCGCTGACGCCGGAGATCGACGGCCACGATCATGATCTGTATTTTCATCATTTTATGTAGTAGTTTATTTTTATTTTATGTTTTTTCGTTTTTGCCCTTATGGGTATTTGGTCGCTATTGTAGCCCAAGGGGCATTTTAGTCGTTTGTTTTCTTTGTCATTTTGAGGCTTATTTATATGGCTCTTTTCTTATGTAATAGTTAGTTTTTGATGAAATGAAATTTGCTTTTGTTCTCTTTGTGAGTTCATTCCCCCCACGATCTCTTAGTGAGTTCGCCGGAGAAAACTTGATCTCTTAGTGAGTTCATGTTTTCGAATTATCTAATTTTGTGGAAGTTTAAAGTGGAAACAAGCGAGGTGAGTAAATCCGTAGTCGTCGAAGCCTTGAAAAGTCCCTCTCTTTTTTTCCCCTTGCTCTTGCCGCCGCCCACTCCAAGCCGCCCAAAACCGCCAGCCCTCTGCCTCCATTTTCCGCCGGCCAGCCGCCTGCCTCCCGCCGACTAACTCCTGCCGGCCAGCCCCATAACCCCATCCCGCCGGCCACAGCACCATCCCGCCCCTCTCTGGAAATATTATTTTGAATTTCAATTGTTCTTATGAGCTATAATTGCCTTCCTTAAATGACTCCAGAATTTAAGCAATTGTTATTTAATTGATTTCAAAGCAAGTTTGAAATTCAAACAACTGCTAGTTTTCTCCTATCCGTTAAAGGTAGGTTTCCTTCCTAGGCCTTTAATCGGTTTTACTACAGATTTTATTCAAATCAGTCATTCAATTACATTGGCCCACGTTACTTAATTCCCTCAAATTAATTCCCTCCCACCTTTACTAAAACTAAAATTACTGTAGAAATTTTCAGT
Organism: Dendrobium officinale; assembly: GCA_019514585.1. NCBI lineage: Eukaryota > Viridiplantae > Streptophyta > Magnoliopsida > Asparagales > Orchidaceae > Dendrobium > Dendrobium officinale. The sequence goes on from CM033696.1 coordinate 29,992,033, forward strand.
TTTTATCTTTGGAGTCTCTTTCTATTTGCTACCACAAACACTGAAGGCGAATTCACTTCCCCTTACACCCGCCGCCCCTGCCCTTTCCCTTCACAACTCCTTAGCATTCATCTCCCCTCCTTTGCATTCATCTCCCCGGGTAAGATGCATGGCGGATCCTGAAGTGGATAGTGGTTTGGTACTCGACGTCTACGGAAGTATTCATATAACACGCTCGCCATTCTTCGACGTTGGGTTTGGACCCGACGACACCGTCGACGACTATTTGACTCGCATCCCCCCTACGCTTGTGGATGTCGTAGACGAGAAATTTGCAGACTACGATTGGACCATCCGCGGACGCCCACCGGCCTCTCCAATTCCGGCTTCCTTCCCGGCGACGAGTCCTTTCAAGATCACTTGTCTATTAGTGGCATCGCTAAGCCTACTTACAATTTTCCTCCGCTAGCCACCACTTTCAAAATGAGCGAAGGACTTCAAGGTGAATGATCTAGATATTAAATTTGAGGCTTTTGATTATTGCTAGCTATTTGCATTATTTAAATTTTGGTGTTATTTTGTGAGGCTCCTCAACTCTCTACATGTAATTTATTGTCATTGCTTAATCCATCTATGTCTTATTCATAAACTCAACTTGAGCAAACAAAGAGTTTTGGTAGCAAGCTAAAGGTCATTGCTTCTATTAATTTCTTAAGTGCAATTCGTGATTCACCGCATGTTGTTTCACATCATTTATCTATTTCTTCTATCCATGGTTTCCATTCCATTTGTATATTTCTTCTTTAAACTTTATTAATAGTAAGTTGGTTGTGTTGTTTACAAGTTGACAGTAGTGTTATATTTTTGTATTTGAAGTTGTCTTTTATTTTAGTTGTTTTTTTTTTGTTGCATCAGACATCCATAAATATCGCTACATGACTTCTTTTTTCTCATCTATAGCTTGTTAAGCGGCACGCAGCAGAGATTTTCTCATCAGTGATCGTCGCAACAATCTTCTCTTTGTACTCAACTGCAGCCATAGGGCGCCTTATTGGGCTAGAGCCAATATTAACTGTGTCAATCTTGCCAAGATGCATAACAGTGGCTTTAGCCTTAAGTATTGTTTCTTTCTTTGAAGGTAAAGTACTATACTCATGGAATTACTACTTTTATCTCAACTTTTAAATTTGATTGTGTTGCTTTCCTCGCTTAAAATGGAATATCATTTTCATTTTTTCTGTTTTGTTTAGGTGCAAACACATCTCTTACCGCTGCTGTTGTTGTGCTCACTGGTCTGGTTGGAGCTAATTTTGTTCAGGCTGTGATGGATAAGCTTGGTTTTAACGACCCGATTGCTAGAGGAATAGCAACAGCTTCCAGGTACGATCTTCTTCTCATCTCCAATATTTAAATATAAAGTACCTTTTTTATGAAGTTTGCTAGATTCATCCCATCTGCCAAACTTAATTAGATGGTAGTATTTAAAGAGATTTCCTTTTTCACACACAATTAGAAGCAACCAAACGAGCTCTTATACTTCAAATACATGCAATGGCAGAGTCATAAATTTTATTTAGGAGGGGCATAAATTAAAATAGTTCTATTTACAGCTCATTATCGGATCCAAGAGGAGTTGTAAGATCAAAATTTAGAATGTAATTAACATGACCTTTAGAGCTTATAAGACAAATATTTGTCGTGGGCGGTCTCCGTTTGGGGGTGAGAGGAGCGAAAGGGAAAATGAAAGTTGTGCGAGTCGCGAGTCATGGGAGAGACACAAAGGGGAAAACGAAGTAGACTGTTTGGGTCGAGTGCTAAAATTTACACGATATTCTTTAAAATATTTCCATTTCAGCTACTTTAAGTGAGTTTCAAATTCAATCATTTTAATACAATTTCAGTTAAAATTTACTCGAGATTCTTTAAAATAAAGTTTCAAATAAAAGTCAAAGATGCATTGATAAAAATATAGAAAAAAAATGAAATGCATTGATTTCAAAGGACAACACACTTTAAAATATATGTAAATAAACATATAGAATTTAATTATATTTGCAAAGTTTTATTCTAATAGTTCTTGTATGCAACAAGAAAACTCTGAAAAATTAATTATTTGTTTGGTAAGATGATTCCAGTTTTTTTTTTTTTTAAACGAATGAACCCTTAGTGATTTGAATTGTTTAGTTATGTTAATCTGCATGGTCTGTATCAGTGCTCATGGATTGGGTACAGCAGCTTTATCAGCAAAGGAACCAGAAGCTCTTCCATTCTGCGCTATTGCATATGCACTCACTGGAATATTTGGCTCTCTACTTTGCTCCATACCGGCTGTCAGGCAAAGCTTGCTTCTTATTGTGGGCTAGAAGATATCAAGCTTCTTCTTCTGAAGGAAAGAGAGTCTGCTACCAGAATTTTGAGAGGGCTTAATGTTGAAAGTTTATGCTAAATGCATCCCATCAGTAAAATGAAAGGGAGATGCCTCTCCATGAATGTTCAAATAAGCTTTTGGAGACATGAAAATTCATTGATACAATCATTTATTTAATGTCAGATCCTAAATTTCCCTTCTATGAATGAAAGCAAATGAAATGAATATAAGATGATGTAGGATAGGATTGAAAAAAAAAAATTTAAAATTAAAATATATAAAAATAATAATTATTAAGAAAAATAATAAGATGGGTTTTTTTTTTTTAATTTGAACAAGGAGATTCTTGTTTTTTTAAAGGCTTATAATTGTTATACCATATCTAGAATCAAGTTCTTGAATAATTGAGAAAAAAGAAATATGATGTAACAAAATGTGATGTATGCATGTGTGGATGGTAGAAATGAAATTCATGAGTTGTATTATACAAAGGCTAGGCATAATTTCAAATTAAATGGCGGTTAGGTTCTTCGGAAAAAAGAATGAAATGGTAGGGTGAAAAATATATAATGTATTTGAAGTATTTTGAATTATTTTGATGAGTGTAAAATAAATAAAGATTTTTTTTTTTGGCTTTACTAAATTGAATGTAGTTTTAAGTTGCAAGGATGATTGTCGTCGATGGCCAGCAGTAGCAGTAGGTGGCAATGGTGGTGAGTTGTTGGCATTGGTGATAGTCTTTATGGAATTTGATTGTGTTAATCAATAAAATTGTATTGTTGCGTCGAATCTCAAGTCAATTTCTTGTGCTCGCTGGGTGGGTCATCCCTTTGCTTGGGTTTGAGTGTTCTGCACCAGGATTTTTTTTCTGTACAACATGCTGACGCTGTGTTCTTGAGCACCCCGGAATTATAAAGTTTGCTAAGAGAAATGACAAAGAGCATAGCATAGCATCGCTCATGATTCAATACCGCAACGCTATAGGTTTGAGCGCCACAATGCTTCGAGGAAAACTGAGCAGTTTTCTTTCTCATTTTTATTAAGAGCAGTGTCCCTTGGTGTTATGATAGGTGCCACTTGAATATTCCAAGCGATTTCTATCGGATCTTCGCTAATTCACCAATATTTCACTGTTTTCAATAGAAAACAGCCACCAATAATGGAAAAGCTGAGAGAAAAGAGAGAAAACTTTGGAAAAACAATAGCAAACAATTGTATTCCCTTAGTAGATGATCAAAACCAAAGCAAGATACAATGTTCTTCAATTCGAGAGGAAGAACAACTCTCCAACAATCTCCGGCAACGCCAAGAGCCCAAGCAAGAAAACCTAGAACACAAAACTCTTTTCAAAATCCAGATGAAACCCTAATCTCCCCTTAACTCCCTATTAATATAATCTAATCAAAATAAAAGCAAAATGACTTCTCTACCCTTCCTCCTCCATCCAAAAGCACTTAACCCAAGTTTGAATTGCAAGTGGACCCCACTCCTTGACCCCCTCTCTCTTCCGCCCAGCTCTGTGTCCGCCTGCAGTAGACCTGGATCGGCTGGGCCGGTTCAGGTTGAGCCGGTCCAAGGTGGACCGGCATAACATTACCCCCCTCCCAAAGTGCCACCTTGTCCTCAAGGTGGAAGGCAGGAAACTGCACTACAATCCTCTCCAATGGCTCCCATGTGGCCTCATAATCCGGGAGGCCGCTCCACCTAATCTTCACTTCCTTTTCCCCCTTTTCATTGATGCGCACTCCTTCTACCGCTAGAGGCTCCAGTGTCACTTCCATGTCTTACCTCAATGTGCTGGGCAGCTCTGGGCTTGCTGCATGCTCCCCAACCACTTTCCTCAACTGTGATACATGAAAAATGGGGTGTATTCTGGCTGTTGGAGGAAGCCTCAATCTGTATGCCACCTCCCCGATTTTCTCCTCCACTTCGAAAGGGCCAAAATATCTTGCTGATAGCTTCTCATTTCTCCTTTGGGCTATAGTCCTCTGCCTGTATGGTCGGAGCTTCAAGTAGACCTTGTCTCCAACTCCAAACTGTATATCCCTCCTTTTACTGTCCGCCTGTTTCTTCATAATCTGTTGGGCTCTGAGAAGATGCCTCTTGAGCTCGTCCAACACTTGATATCTTTCCTTCAGATGCTGATCCACTGCATATACTGGAGTACTCCTATGGCCGTAGTGTACCAGGTGTGGGGGGTCTCTTTCATATAACACCTTAAAAGGTGTCATCTTGGTAGCCGAGTGAGAGGAGGTGTTGTACCAGTATTCTGCCCAGGCCAGCCATTTGGCCCACTGCTTCGGTGTCTCAGACACAAAGCATCTCAAGTATGTCTCCAAGCTTCTATTCACCACCTCCGTCTGCCCATCAGTCTGTGGGTGATATGCTGTGCTCCTCTTCAATACTGTGCCCTGCATCCTAAATAACTCACTCCAAAAATGGCTCAGGAACACCTTGTCCCTATCCGAAACAATAGACTCCGGTACCCCATGCAGGCGGACTATCTCTCTCACAAAAGCTGCTGCTACTGATACTGCAGTGTATGGGTGTCTCAAGGGAATGAAATGAGCATATTTGCTCAATCTGTCAACCATTACAAATATGACCGTGTACCCTTCTGATTTTGGAAGCCCATCAATAAAATCCATAGTAATCTCCTCCCAAACCTTCTCTGGTAGGGCCAGAGGCTATAGTAATCCCCCTGGTGCCATCGTCATGTACTTGCTCCGCTGGCAGGTGTCACACTTAGCCAGCATCTCCTCTATGTCTTTCCTCATCCCTTTCCAGTACAATTCAGCAGCAATTCGACTATAAGTTTTCTGCACTCCTGAATGCCCTCCTATGACACTCCCATGAAACTCCTGTAGAAGATGGAGAATATGAATGGAAGACTTAGGAATCACACTCCTTCCCTGATAGTACAATCTTTCCCCCACAACTGTGTAGCCTGGGTGGCTGTTTTCATCTGAAAGCACTTCTTCTTTGATTCTCCTTAGTTCCTCATTCTGGATGCTCTCCTCTTTGATGGCTCCCCAATCAATCAGAACCGGTACTGATACAGCAATCCCCTGGAGCTCCCCCATACAGCGTGATAAGGCATCCGCTGCCTTATTCTCTAGTCCTGGCCGATAGTGGATCTCAAAATCATATCCGAGCAGCTTGGACAACCACCTCTGATGCTCCTCTGTGACCATCCTCTGCTCTAGCAAGTATTTCAGGCTCCTCTGATCAGTCCTGACAATAAAATGTCTGTCCAATAAATAAGGTCTCCACTTTTGGATGGCCAGTACAATCGCCATCAGCTCTCTCTCATAGACCGACTTCAGCCTAGCCCGGGACGACAGTACATGACTGAAGTAAGCTATGGCCCTGTGGTTCTGCATCAATACTGCTCCTAATCCGTAGCCTGAAGCATCTGTCTCCAACACAAACACCTGGTTGAAGTCTGCCAGAGCGAGCACTGGCACCGTTGTCATGGCCTTCTTAAGCTTCTCAAAAGCCTCAGAAGCTGCTTCCCCCCATAAAAAATTGTCCTTCAACTGCTCTATCAGTGGTCCTGCTATGGTACTGTACCCTCTCACGAACCTCCTGTAGTAGCCGGTCAGTCCCAAAAATCCTCTGAGCCCCTTCAAGGACTTGGGTTGAGGCCGGGCCAGCATTGCCTCTATCTTGGACTGGTCTGCAGCCACTCCCTCCTAGGATATCACGTGTCCCAGGTACTCCACTTGTGCCTGAGCGAAGTCGCACTTCTTGAAATTGGCCTTCAGCTGATGCTCCCTTAGCACCCCCAACACCACTCTCAGGTGTTCTAGGTGTTCCTCCTCAGTCCTGCTATAGATGAGAATGTCATCAAAAAATACCAACACAAACCTGCGAATGTGTGGCTTGAAGATCCGGTTCATCAATGCCTGGAATGTTGCTGGTGCATTGGTGAGGCCAAAAGGCATCACCAGAAACTCGTAGTGGCCCTTATGAGTCCTGAAGGCTGTCTTCTGCACATCTTCCTTCCTCATCCTGATCTGATGATAGCCTGACTTCAGATCAATTTTGGTGAACAAAGCAGCTCCATGCAGCTCATCCATCAACTCGTCAATCACAGGGATGGGAAACTTATCAGGCACTGCCTCTTTGTTGAGAGCTCTGTAGTCAACACAGAACCTCCAACTCCCATCCTTCTTTTTCACCAGTAGAACTGGGCTAGAGAAAGGGCTCACACTGGGCTGAATGATCCCCCCTTCTAGCATTTCCCCCACCAATTTCTCAATCTCATCTTTTTGCACATGAGGGTATCTGTAAGGTCTCACACTGATAGGGGAGACTCCCTCTTTCAGGATGATCTGATGCTCCCGCTCTCTGTCAGGTGGGAGTCCCACCGGAGGTTGGAACACATCCTCGAACTCCTGTAGAAAGGGCTGAACCAACACAGGAATGGGTTTTTCTTCCCCCTCCTGTTGATCCTCCAAGCTCTGCAACTCCACCAGGAAACCTCCTCCTTCCTCATGGATAATTTTCACCATCGACCTGAGTGACACTCCAGCTCTGAACAAACCTGGTTCCCCCCTCAGCTTCACCCTCTTGCCTTCTACCATCAGTTCCATCACCATGGTTTCCCAGTTCACCTTGGTTTCACCCAAGGTCTGTAGCCATTTCATGCCCAAAATGACATCGGTGCTACCCCCAACCTCAGGGGTAGGAAATCCTCCACCACCCTGATCTCCTGTAGGCTCATCTCCACCCCCTTGCAGATCCCCGTGCTAGACTCAATCTTTCCTGTCCCCATCATCACCCCATAACTGCCTGTCTCAGTAGGCTCCATCCCCAGCTCCTCCGCCACCTGGGTGGATATGAAATTGTGGGTTGCCCCACTATCGATCAGTACTACTACCTCCCTCCCATGGATCTTCCCCTTCACCTTCATGGTATGACTAGGAGTAAATCCCATCACAGAATTGAGGGATACCTCGGCCACCTCCAACTGGGGGTCACTCTGCTCCTCATCAGAGTCATCACACTCCTCAGGCGCCTCGTCTATATAGACGGTGAGAGCCCGAAGAGCGCGATCCTTGCATCTGTGCCCTGGAACAAACTTCTCCTCACATCTAAAACAAAGGCCCTTGGCCCTCTTCTCCTGTATCTCCTCCTCAGTCAATTTCTTGAAGCTTCCTGCAGTTCTAATCACCCCGCTCTTCTCCTTTCCACTCTCTCTAGGGACACTAGGGCTTGGCCCTTTTGGAGCCAAGTAAGTGGTAGTTGTCCTGGTGGGACCTCCTGAGTGGTTGTTCCGCCAACTTCGAGCGTTGGTCTTCTGGTTCTCCACCAGCTGAGCTAACTCCATTGCCTCCCTCAGGTCTCTCGGTCTCATGACCTTCACAGCATCCCTAATTTCTGGCTTGAGCCCCTTCATAAAGTTCCCCCCCAACGTGCTGTTCGATAAGCCCTCCATGTCGCCCACCAGACTCTCGAATTTCTTTCTGTATTCCTCTACTGTCCCCTCCTGAGTGAGGGCATAGAACTGCTCGGAGATCTCCCATGGGCTGCCCCCCTGAATCTCTCTCTGATGGCCTCCTTGAAATCCCTCCACGTTCTCACCGGATCCCACTTATCCATGTACTTGAACCAGGCAAAAGCCGCCTCTTCCAAGCACATGCTAGCAGCCATCAATCTCTCCTCCTCCATAAGGCCATTCACTGCAAAGTATCTTTCCACCTTGTGGATCCACTCATCCACATTTCCCTCTTCGAAGACAGGCATTTTCAGCTTCCTGGCCCTCGTGTCCATCCCGTATGCTCTGTTCCCCCCATGGCCTCCTCTGTCCCAGACAATGGGGTCTTCCCAAGTTCCTCTTTCTCCATATCGGGGCTCATCCTCCCTCCTCGGCCGTCGATAGCCATCTTCCCCTCGCACTCCGCCATGGTGGTTATGGATCCCCCATGGCCGGTCCATTGGGTCGGGCCTCTGACGACGCCAATCATCCTCTCTTTCTTCCCTGAAGTCTCTCCTTCTTTCCTGCTCTTCCCTCCTGATGGACTCCCGATGTAGCATTCTTCCGTTGCTACCAAGCAGTTCCACCTCATCTTCCCCTTCCGGATTTGCCTTCTCCTTACCCTTGCTCCCACTACCTTCTCCTCTTTCCTCCGCTGGCACAGCTCTTGCTTGCCCTTCCAACAACTTTTTCATCATCTCCTCCAATGCCATGAATTTCCCTTCCATATTCTCACTCAACGTCGCCATCTTCTACTCCAGATCCGCCTTAAATTGACCCACTTCGGTCTCCAAGACTTCTACACGTTTAGATGCCATGGGAACCAAAAAATGGTCTCCGGATCCCTTCCGAAAAGCAAAAATCTGCAGCGAAACAGTGGAAAACAGCCCCCCATCGTCCGGATCTTCGCTCTGATACCGATTTGATAGGTACCACTTGAATATGCCAAGCGATTCCTATCGGATCTTCGCTAATTCACCAATATTTCACTGTTTTCAATAGAAAACAGCCACCAATAATGGAAAAGCTGAGAGAAAAGAGAGAAAACTTTGGAAAAACAATAGCAAACAATTGTATTCCCTTAGTAGATGATCAAAACCAAAGCAAGATACAATGTTCTTCAATTCGAGAGGAAGAACAACTCTCCAACAATCTCCGGCAACACCAAGAGCCCAAGCAAGAAAACCTAGAACACAAAACTCTTTTCAAAATCCAGATGAAACCCTAATCTCCCCTTAACTCCCTATTAATACAATCTAATCAAAATAAAAGCAAAAGGACTTCTCTACCCTTCCTTCTCCCTCCAAAAGCACTTAACCCAAGTTTGAATTGCAAGTGGACCCCACTCCTTGACCCCCTCTCTCTTCCGCCCGGCTCTGTGTCCGTCTGCAGTAGACCTGGACCGGCTGGGCCGGTCCAGGTTGAGCCGGTCCAAGGTGGACCGGCATAACATGTTATTAACTTAGTCTTCTATTTTGTGAGTGAGAAAAATGCAAAAGAGAAGAGAAGCAAGGAGAGAATGAAACAGAAGAGAGGTTTGTATTTATTTCTCCCAATTTTCATAGTATCTTTATTGGTGTTATGTGGTGTGGCTCCATGATTTTTTCCCCGATTTCGAGTTTTTCCACGTTAAATCTTGATGTCTCTTACTTTCCTCGGCTTTTACTTTTGTTTATTTCGTTGCGTGATTTACTCTTCTTCATCCCCAACAATCGACAGGGCAACGATGGCCACAGTTGGCATCAAATGGCAAGTTATAAGTGAGTTGTTGACAACGATAGTGGTGACAATAGCACTGATTCAAAATTATATTGTATTGAAAATTTGATCAAACCTAATATTTTTTAAATTCACAAAAATTGAATTGGATGATAAATTACAAATACATTAAATTTTTATTCTATATTTCTTTACATTAAATCAAACACCAATTTTATTAAAAAAAATATATATATTTAAAAATATTTCATAACTATTTTACTTTAAATCAAAGAACCCTAAAACTCACAAATCAGAAAACTAATTTAACAATTTGTTGAGTGTAAAAAGTAACAAGTTTCTCGTTTATTTCAAAATTTATAAAGCAATACCACTAAAAAAAAAAGGATCATTTCCGTAAATATATAGAACTTAAATATTGCACACTAAATTCTAAATAGTATTTTTTTCCTCAATTTAAAAATTGCAGCCTAATTTCCCAAAAAAAAAAAAAAATTGCAGCCTATGATCAATTTCTGAACTCCATCGATGCAATGCGTCCAACGAGGAGTTTTTATTGGGTGCCGAGTGCGGACGTAGTTCTGTATGTGCAAACAAGTAGTATCGCGCCACGTGGAGCCCATCTTGACCCCACCGTATTGAGGAGAGCGTGTGCTCTGTTTACCTGATAACCCGATAACACGAATCATTTGATCTACTTCAAAATTGAACTTTGTCTGGTGAAGTCTGTGGGGTCTGTTTTGGAGTGTTTGCTAATAAAGCCCTCTCCTCAGTTGTTATAGCATCAAAAGAAGTTAATAAATGACCAACTTCAAGACCATCTAATAAACTAGATGCATCTGCGTCGTTATAAACTACATCGGATCCCCAGCGGAGAAACCTTGGTCTTGCCTTCGAGTTCAATGGTTCGTGGAGTGTATAATGTTCAAGAAACCAGATCTGAACTAATACATAAGAAAATCAACGTAAAATATATCTAACAATTTAATACAAAACAATTTAAATTCGAAGCACTCACAATTATAATATGAACAAATCCATTCAGGTAACCGAGTGGCTGTCCTTTCTTCATCTTTTTTGCAATGGCGTTAAAGTCAGCAACAAGGAATTCTCTGATTGAATCCGGCCAATTGTACGATAAAAATTTCTCAACATTTCGAGCCACACTGATGACAGAGGCTGGTGTTCGATAGTTGTGCAGAGGAAAAAATAAGTTTGACAGCAAAAAAATGATGAATTTCTTCAAAACATCGGGCATTTTTGTAGATTCATCCAAACTAATCACCTCCTTCCTAATATCATTGGCTGATTTACCTGTTATTCTAGCACTACCAATTTCAAAGTTGTTTCCTCTGTTTGGTAATCCTAAAATCATAGCAACTTCATCGACAGTGAATTGTAAAATCTTATCCTTAATGACAAAGCATTGTTTCTTACTATCCCAGCAGGACAACAACTTGTAAACCAACGGCACATTCTGCACTAGACGGGGCATAAAAAAAAAAAATGATGCAGATTATATTGCTTCAAACTTTCAACGAAGTTCTCGCCAAATATTTCCACTAAATGATCACATACTTCTCTGAAGGTTGACGTTCTGCAACGGAAACTAATCTTCGACACATATCCCTGCGTTATTGATTAGGCTAAATTAAATTCCAGTTTCGTACATCTACGAACCGGTCGTTACCTATGTATACAATTCGGTACCTAGAGGTACTGACTGGTACCGAGAGGTACCGAGTAGTACCTAGAGGTACCGACTGGTACCGAGAGCTTAACCAGAAATTTCATAGCTTAATCGGGAAGGTACCGCTGGGTACACATTCGGATAACGCAGCGGTACCGACCGGTACCCAACAATACCCAGCGGTACATTTTGTCACACAATCTAACGGGCAAATGGCATTCACAACATCATTCAAACTAAACCCTAAAAGGTCAAAAATATCGAAAAATGCATAAAACTTAAGAAAATCAAACCTTTCCCATTGCCGCGATGAAGCTCAGCAGGCCTAGAGTAGAAGATGAACTAGCTTCGTTCGAAAAATACAACCTGCAACTTCTCCTTGTGGAAGATGGACTGTAATCTAGCAAATCGCCCAAAAAAGAAAGAAGGAAGCGACGTTTCAGATGTTCTCGAAGATATGGGCACCGCGCATTTTTTGAAGTAGATCAAATGGTTCGTGTTATCGGGTTATCAGGTAAACAGAGCACACGCTCTCCTCAATACGGTGGGGTCAAGATGGGCTCCACGTGGCGCGATACTACTTGTTTGCACATACAGAACTACGTCCGCACTCGGCACCCAATAAAAATTCTCCAACGAGTGTACCGTACCACCTTAGAAAAGCTTCAAACATCACATCAATAAATTGATCTTTGGGTTTCCGTGCTGCAATAAAAGCCACACCAAATAGAAATCAGGGGATTTTGAAATTACTAGAATACCCTTCTGCCAATTCTTTTTTTGTTTTTTCCTCTTCAATTGCATCTCACACTGACGGTTTTTTATTTAATTTGTTTAAAAATAAAACAGAATTTTACCCCCAAAAAAATAATAATAAAATAGAAATATCTATTTTTTTATTAATTTTTGCAATATTTCATAAATTGTTCATCCGATGAAACAAATATTAACATAATTTTCTAATTTAAAAAACTTAAATATTTAAACGAAATGTTACAAAAAATGACTTCTTTGCTGAACAAACTAATTGGGACATTTTTATTATTATTTTACTATTTAGAATTTAGCTATGATTTTTATTTGAAAATTGTTTTCAATAATTTTTGTGCAAGAAAGTTGTTTCTATAATAAGTTTTAAAAAAATTATTTTTTTTCATAATAGTTTTATAATTATCTTTATAAAAAGTTATAACCGTCCCAAACGGATCCTAATTTTCAACAAACTTAAGAATCGATTTGGACGAATGTTGATTTTTATAAAAAGTTGTTGTAAAGCTTTTGTGGAGAAAATAACTTTTTTGAAAGCTCTGTAGAAAGCAGCTTTCTAGGACAAAATTTTCTTGAAAATAATGAAGAAAAGTGGTGATACATAAAATATAGTTGTGAACTAAAAAGCAAATCAATTAAAAAATTATCTCAAACAAAACCTTAATTATAACTAACTTCTTGGTGAGAGGAATCCAACAATTCATAAAAATTTTGTTAGCTTTAAAAAATGATTTGAAGTAAAAACAGTTTTTATTTTTACATGATTATAGTTAAAAAAAAAATTTTTTTAGATGAATCCAATGAGCCTAAGATCATTCTATTTCAATAGCATTAAGACACCAAAATATCTAAAAAAATAATAAGTAAGAGCCATTAACAAAGACCGTTCATTGGATTGTTTTAATTTATAGTCAAAATGACAAGATTTTTCTTCTCCAAATATTTATAAATAGATCCTTCTTTGATGCAAGTGAAGGATGTTATATTGAGAAAACAATAAGATTTTCAAAGGAGGGAAACTAGAACTTTGTCTTCTAATACTCAACGTCCATCATTGACAACAAAGTCGACATTCGTCTTTATTTGTCATCACCAATAAGATTGACACTCTCAGTCAATGTTAATGTTGACTTCTAGTATGTCAATGAGGCAGAAACCTATCGTTGACATTAATGTCAATGCCCACAATCGCCAAAGAGTGCATTGGGCATCGCCAAAGAGGCAAATGCATGCTATTATCATCAAGGCCAACACCAATCACCATAAGAAAGGTTAAAGACCATGTCAACAACATTGCCAACCCTTTTTGTCGCCAACAAGTCAGACTCTCATCATTGATGCCAATGTCAACATCTGTTGTCGCCAACAAGAGAGATATTTTATATGTGCTCACCATCATCATCAATGTCAATACCCTTCATTCTATCAAAATTGATTTTTCGATGTTTATATTAACATCAATGCATGTTCCCCCTATCAACAATAATGCCCAACGTCTTAGTTGTTGGTCTCTCATTCTATAAAGGGAACAATCAAACAAATTACTTATGATCACTTGATGATAACTTCAATACCTCAAAGTTTCTATTAATGCATTTTCTAATTATGTAGAAAGGCATCTTTTGAATGCCTCATACTAGTTGAATCATCACAACATAATTACTCATAGTTTTTTTTTTTTTAAGATATTTCACACACACATATACAACTTTCGACTTATCATACATGATACATCTATGTGTAAGTTTTTAGTAAAATACTAAAATGATAAGCTCCCTTCTATCACAAATATTCCTTCATGCAACATATCTTATTAACATACAATTTATATCATAAAAATTATAAAAATGTTATGTTTCTTCTACTCCTTAGCTAGTTAATTACATAATGTTGTAAAGTATTTTAATATAAAATAGTTATTAACTATATTAAACATTACAAACATATAATGTTAAATGTAATCATGAAGAATTTTCAATTATATTTTGATATTCTTTCATATATATATATATATATATAAAGTATTGGGAAGGAAGTTTCTATGATTTATTATATCTCGAAGGGTTAATAAATAAATAAATAAATAATAATAATATCTCGAAGGGTTAAGTACTCCTTTATTATTTGATTAAAGTCATGGCTAACTTTTTTGTGATTCAAACTTTGTATCAAGGTTATGATTTCAAGAATATCATAGCCAGGCTTTTAATCAACATGCAAAATTTTCATGTCCAAATTACTTAGCCAAATGACAATACATCTTAGACAGGAGAATAAAATATAGAAAGTTTGATTGAGATTAAAAATAAACATCTAAGTTAGTGGTCCTGCAATAATTTTCTAGTTTAAAATAAGTCCAAAGATTGTTTTTAATTTGATTGATTTTAAATTGCAGAAAGTTTAATCCTTGGAAGCTCCAAGAATGGGCAAATTATTGCATCTGGTCACCTGACGGAGAGATGCGTTCGGAGCTCTCTCCGTCTACAGTGAAGCGCAGGTATGCTACAGTACCTGCGCTTTCACTGTAGACGGAGAGAGCTCCGAACGCATCTCTTCGTCAAGTGACCGGATGCAATAATTTACCCCCAGAATGACTATGACTCCCCATGCCACACATTACATCAATAACTAAGAAGTGATATTACCAATACATATATTTATACACTTATATGTATATGTTTATCATCACTAATGTTTATTTATTGTCAATAAAATTATTATCAGCCCATGACATAAATCACAATGTATATGTTTGTGTGTATATATATGCACAGATGGACGCCCACTATTGATATCAATACTGACGTTTATTATTGTCAATAAAGTTGATGTCAACAGATGACTTAAACCACAAATGCTTACAATCATCATATAAGCAAACATAAGTCGTCGACATCAGCATCAATATCCGTCGTCGAAAAATAAAATTTTAATTTAAAATTTTTTGTTATTTAGCCAGAAATGAAGCCATCGAAAATATTATCATAGCTAATTGATAGGGGTAATTCAATGTTATAATGTAAATATATTTAAATATTTAACAAAAATAACAATTCTTCCATGAAATAACAGCATAAGAGTATCAAAAGATGCTGCCACTAAAAATGAGTTATCTTGTAATTATTCCGAATCGAAGGGGCAATAAAGGTTTCATCCCTCACCTGTAGAGCAATAAAGGTTTCATCAATTCTCCATGGAATTGGTGCAGCGCCAATAAAAGAAGTGCCCACCTTATTTCTTGGTCTCCCTGAAGGGTATAACTCATTCTCTTTAGAGGAAGGAGAAAGCTGGACATCTTAATGAAAAATAAAAATATAGATGTAGCAAAAATATTTACAAAACGACAGGAGATGTAGCTGAGGAGTTTGGAAAGAACAAGAAGAAATTTCTTTAGCCGTATCTTGTAAGTTCTCCTCTCGTCACTAGATTCTGCTTGCCACTGTTCTTAAATAGTTTTAGACCTTCTGCAGTTCTGCTCCTTAATGTCAAATTGCTCTTTTGCTTATATATTTGGTAATTTGGATCAACCTTCTCTATATCTCCGTAATCTGGGCTCTGAAACTAGGATTTATTAAGCTACTGTGAGAATTTTTATTTTGATTTTGTATTTTCGGTCGATTCCTTTATTTAATTTATGTTATCAACTTTCCATCTTCTCCTGTTAGGTGTGTATTGTTCACCCTTACCATGTACTTTTAATCTAGTTTCTTTGATGGGAATGTTCTGATCATTAAAAAAACAGTTTTTTTTTTTGTTAATATATATATTTTTGCTTTCTGTATTATTTTATACTAGTTTTGTAGTTTTTTTTTCGCTAATTTTTGCACTAATTTTCTTATATTTCTGCTGCAGTTTCTCGGAACTTGCGTTTTGATTTGATTTTTTTGAGTTTTCAGTCCATCGGCAATGTTTCTCAATTAAAAATGCTCAGAGTGTGTGTGTATATTTGCTGTGCTTTTAAGGCTTCAACTTCTCATCTGTCAATCCTGCATCATCTACAAGTTTCCAGCTACCTGAAATTTTTCATTTTTATAATTGTAATCTTTCACATGAATGTTATGCGTTTTCCTTGATTGCTTAGTTTTTAAATGCATTTTTAATTTACTTTTATGTTTTCTGATGATTTTCTTTCTTTTTAATCCTGTG
The DNA here is from genome assembly GCA_019514585.1 of Dendrobium officinale. NCBI lineage: Eukaryota > Viridiplantae > Streptophyta > Magnoliopsida > Asparagales > Orchidaceae > Dendrobium > Dendrobium officinale. The sequence continues at coordinate 30,008,185 of CM033696.1, forward strand.
ATAACTTTTTTTTTTTTTGGGAAATTCCTGTGATAACTTTTATCTCTATCATTTCTGTTGATGTGATTTTGGTTCCTCAATTCAAAAGAAAACTGTAGCCAGGCGTCAGTGTTCTCTCTTATTCATGGATGGAAAGAGCAAATTAAATCTAAGAAATTGGGACTTCACTGATAATCGGCATTCCGAATCCATGTTCAAGCCCGGTTTGGGTGTCTCCTTCCCAGAGAGCAATTCTTCAGTTTATCAACCTGGTTTCCTGAAGATTGGTGCATACTCTGATCGCACTACTGTGATGGATGAACACCGTTCTGAAGCATCCTCTGTAAGCTTCACATGGGTTCCACAAAGAAGCTTTCTTCATCCCACAAAAACCATTAATCACTTACAGACAATGCCTGTGATTTCAGAAACGTTCAATATGTCAAGCATGCCAATTCAATCTAATAGTTCAGTGCCGGAATCTCCCATTGCTGCTAACCCCATTAATGCCAGAAAGCAACAATCTTCAAAGAACAAGGCAAAAAATGTCGCTACCAAGGTTCTAAGACCTAAAGCAGAAAAGGGCACAAAGAAGAAAGGAGGTTCTATGTCAACAGGAAAGCGAGAGAAAAAGAATCAAGATGATATGTTCAATGGTGTTATGATTGATCTTTCAGGTGTCCCTGCACCTATATGTTCTTGCACCGGCATGCCGCGGCAATGCTATAGGTGGGGAGCTGGTGGTTGGCAGTCATCTTGTTGCACCACAGGCTTGTCGGAATATCCCCTCCCAGTGAGCCCGACAAGGCCGGGTTCGCGGATGGCTGGAAGGAAAATGAGCATTGGAGCTTACACAAAGCTACTTCAAAGACTTGTGGCTGAAGGACAGGACCTCTCATATGGAGTTGATTTGAAGAATCATTGGGCAAGGCATGGCACTAACAAGTTTGTGACTATCAAGTAGCACAAATGAGTTGCTGGTACTGACTCCTCTATCTTTGAGTGTTAAATGTTTAGCTTCCAAGCTTCATTATTTATGCGTTGTAGTATATCTATTGACTAGTAGTCTAGGCTAATGCTATCAGAATCCACGTAATTACAGACCTGTTTTATGGAATTTTTCGTTAAGTTTTTTTTCCTGATATAATTTTATTTAGTTATACTACTCTCAAGTGCATGCAATCATTGAAAACAATTGGCTCAAGATATTCAAATCTAAGGGGCTGTTTGGTAGCATCCAGGATTTGATTTAAGTAGGATTTTGTGAATCTGCTAAATCCGGATTTTGGAAATCATGAGGGGCTTAAATCCTGAAAATTGTTTGGTAACATTCATGATAAATCCTATTAAATCTTTTGTGGCTGTTTGGCTATAGAACGGATTTAACGAGCGGACTCTTTCTCTCGAGCTAATGGATTTCATAAATCCGGCAAAAAACAGAATTTCAAAATCCGGGATTTAGCACGAAAGGTGGAATTTCTCGTCTACGGCGGTTTTCATTTGCTGGGAGATTTGGTTTTGCAGTTTAGGTTGTTTGGTGCTCAAATCAGGCCTAAATCCTGCTACCAAATAGCCCCTAAATCTAGATCAAAATACAAAACTATTGTTCTTAAACCGCAGTATGTTGAGTTATTTTACAAGAAAAAAATACTTCTATTGTGAAACATGGTGTGTTGTGAAATTTTAGATTGAAAGAAATATCTTCTAATTAACGAAGAAGTATCTTGTATTCACTTAACTTCAGCCTAGGATATCCTCATCCAAGTTGTTTTCATGATATTACCTCAATGAATATGCATTGACAACATAATCAAGTTATTTTGTATCATTTAAGGCTTCATTTGAGATAGCTTTTTTTTTAAAAAAAAAAAAATTTTAATAAAAAAAATTTTTAATAAAAAAAATTTTTAACTAGAAATTTTTGTACTAAAAAACAGTTTTAAAAAGTATTAAGAAAACCGCTCCAAACGAAGCCTAACTGTTCAGACTTCTGCTGTTATCAATCAGCCGAAATCATTTTACAGATGCATGAACTCTTAATTAGATCAGAAGTTTGATCTTTATTTGATGAAACATCCTTTTGCAGCTGGACAAACCAACAAGATTGAATGTTTGAATGGTTAAAATTCACTTCGTAGGCTTCACGGAAGCAACGAGCTTACTGAACTTCTATTTTATTTGATGCTTAGTAGAGATTGTTGTAACAGATTACCACGTAGAAAACTTAATGCTTCATTAACGCTCTTCAGGAATTCATCAAGATTAGCTGTGAAATTTTTGCAAACACGAGGCCAATTGTAAATAAGGGGACATTAAAGATGCATGGTTACAGATTCAATTTCATGTAGGTGGCTAATAAATATTTAGTTTTAGAAAATTATAAGCTGAACTCAGAATTTATGACTTCTATCCTGAGAATTGAAAACATGTGGCTTGTGCAGAAGCTCTTTAGATGGTAAATTGTGCATATTTTTAGGATATTATTCTTTAATTTGGTACTAATTATTCTTCATTCAACTAATATATATTTAGGGGTTGTTTCCTATCCTTTAAAAAAATGCAGTGTAAATGTAAAATAAATGTATGATATTTTTTGTTTAGTTTGGATTAAAATGAATTCATTGTAAATTGTTGGTGATGTGGGCGGTGGTGAGGGCAGCTGATGGCGATTAGTAGTGGTGGTTGTGTTAGTGGAAGTCGGTGGAGATTGGTGGTTGGTGGTTGATGGTGATGGTGACAATGGGTGAATGACTAGTAGCAGCAAACGGTGGATGGGAGTGACCGACAACTACGGGCGGCTGCAACGACAACTTGTGATAAAAATTAATGGAAAATTGATGTAGGGAGATCATCAAAGAAGCATCACAAACAAAACTCCTCAAAGCTAGAACATAAAAACAGTGAAAACACTGCTAAATCCTAAAAAAATATTCATTTATACTTCCATCTTACAACTGTTATACTTATAAGCTAGCAAGAAAAATCTAGAGAAATCAAAAAAGTTCTAGAAACCTATAACAAACTTGAAACAAATTAAATCACATATCCTAAGAAACATTTTAAGGTAAAGATTAGAATACACCAAAAGATGAAATAGATGATTTTAATTTTATCAATGAATTACATTACTTATGAAATGCAGTCTATAAACCAATCAAATTTTCAAAATGCATACATTAAATTTATCTTAACATCAATAATGCATCAAATGAACTTATTACTTAAATCCTGAGAACAAGAAAACATACCGTTGAGCCAGAATTCTTTAGATGGGAAATTGTGCATAGCATGAAGGGGCATATTCTTAGAACATTATTCTCCATTCTGTCACCAATATTGAAAAAAACATCCAAATCCTAGTCGCAATGCGTCTACCAGTAGAATTCAAAGATTTAAATTCTTAGAACATTTATAAATTCTATCTTCGTTGCAAGTTCGATGGCTGGTTCAAGTTGGTGCCTTCTTTTTCCTCTTGCTTGATCACAGCTTCGCATTTGTTCTCTCCTTTTGTTTTCCATGTTTCTTGCAGAATCAGTACTGAGGTTATGCTGTGTTCTAAAATATTCGTTTTTACTTTTGTTACGGCGAAAGAGTTAGAAATTTTTATCTCAAAGAAAAAAAGAGCATCCGAATTTTTTACGTTTTTTGCAAAATATGTTATAGAATATATGATTTTTTTTTATATATCTAATTGTTGGATGAAAAAAGTAACATATACTAAATTTATTAGATTTAATTTTTTAAATCTATTATGATAAAATTTGTGTGAGGATATCACCATTTTTTTTTCTTATTGGATAATGTGGTCACTGGTCAGCTTATTGTATATTTTGCAGAGATTGGATTCTTTGATTTGAGAAATGCTCATAATTGTTTTCTAATCTTAGACTTCATTTCAGTTGGTTTTCTTTCTGCTTCTTAAAGCTATTTTTATGTATAAAAATTTTAATTTTTGTACTGAGAGGCAACTTTAATAAGCATTAAGAAATCCGTACTAAATGAAGCCTTAATCAACGATAGATGTTGGATGGATTGCATTGAGCTAAGGATGTAAATAGGTAGAGTCAAGCTCAAGTGATCTTTAGCTTGAGCTTGGTTAGTTAATTAGTTCGAGGTAAGGTTGCGCTGAATGCTTAACCTATTCTCAGCTTTTGCTTGAGCATTGAGCTTAGGCTTGAGCTTAATCTTACTAGTTTGAATTTGCTTAAGAGCCGACTCATTTATTATAAAAGAGAAAATATTTTTATTGAAGTTGTTATAATAACATGTAAAAAGAAGAAAATTTTAAATGATAAATATTAAAAAAGTATTTGAAATATGGAAGAGATATTTTTTGCAATTTTATATTAAATTGATTGAATTTTTATATATTTTGAGTGTAATTGAAATAAATATCTTTTAAATAATTTAGCTCACAAACTAATGAGTTGAATTGGTGTTTTCTCAAATAAGAGCTGAAAGTAACTTCCAATAAAAATGTCTTAGGGGCTGTTTAGTTTGCTGCATTTAGAATGTAAATTATTCAAATGTAGGGGTTTTGAGAATTTTTGTGTTTGATTACTTGAAAAGTAAATTCAAAGTAAACTAATCAAGTAAAACAAATACAATGTATTTCATTGAAGTTTATTTTTTTGTATTTAGAATTCCTCTGATTTTGGTGATATCTAAATACATTGCAAAGTCAAGGGCATTGCAACCCCTTGTTGGCCACCTCTGCCCGCCGGCCACCACCTCCTCCATCGTCGACCACCACCTCTGCCCACTGCCAATCAGCTACATACGACAATCACCTCCGCCACCACCTTCGGCCACCGCCGACCAACACCTCGGCTGCAACTGCCGGCCACCGCCGGTCAGCCACCACCATTTAGCCACCTAGGGCCACCTTCGGCTAGCCACCGCTACCCACCACCCCTCTCTAACGGACGACTATGCTTAGTTTTTGAATTTTTTTACTATGCTTAATCATCTAATTAAGACGTTAATGATACTTAACCTAAAAATTTCCCTGAAAAAAAATCAATAGGGCATGTTTGGATGTAGCTAGGATTTAATTTAAGTGGGTGTTTGTTTGGCTAAAAAAAGAATGCATTATAAAAGGAATAAAGTTTAAAAATGAATGTTTTGGAATTGTTTGGATGAATGTAAAATAAATATTGGTGAATGTTTTTTTTTTTTAAATTTGATGTAATGAGTGTAGTGTAAAATCTCAAGACGGTTGTTTGCGATAATTGGCGGCGGAGACAGCTGGTGGCAGTGGTGGCCGGCTGTGGATGGTGGTGGCGGCCAATGGTGGTGGTCGGTGGTCGGCGGTGGCGAGCCGTGGGTGGCGGCCAATCCCGGGTGGTAGCCAATGGTGAGCGGCCATGGCTGGGGTGGTTGGAGGCCGGCGGCAAGTGGAGGAGGCCAGTGGCAGAGATGAAATATTTAGGTCCGGACACTGGACATAAAGATACGTCCGGACTCCAATAAAATATTGACATGTGGAATGTACACGTGTCCACGGAATTTTAAGTCAAGCGCGCCAAAAGCCCAAGTAAAGTGCAGGTAAAGCGCTGTCAAAAAGCATAGTCAAAACACAATAAAAAAACACAATCAAAGTGCAATCAACGTGGAAAATTTTAAGTGGATATCCGAACTTATTTTTAGGTACAACATCCGGACCTAATAATTTCACGGAATCCATTTTCTGAAAGATCTTGGCTTTCGTGCTTTGGTGAGTCGTCCGAGATCCTTTCGATGACCTATGTTGTGTTGCAATATATATGATCCGATCGATTGCGCAAGGGCCGCGGTAGCAACGGAACCGGGAAAAGTATACAAAAAAGACAATTCTTTTCTATTATGTAGTAGTATAATTAGAATTCTTTCTAATTATATTCAATTCTATTAGTTATATTAGTCTTATAGTCTTAGTTTTAGTATTAATTAGTGATCCCGACTCGGCGAGTGCTTTCTTCTGTGATGAACTGTTGACACCAGTCCTACATTTTGTCTTTGTGGATCGAGGAAAAAAGGGGCTCCGTGGGAAGAGGGTTGTACCATGAGAGAAGCAAGGAGGTCAACTGCTTCAAATATACAACATGGATTCTGGCAATGCAATGAAGTTGGACCCTCATGTCGATCAGAATGAATCAGTCTTTCCACGGGGGTCCATCTTTGCCTGCTAGGCAAGAGGATAGCAAGTTACAAATTCTGTCTCTGTCTCGGTAGGACATGTATTTCTATTACTATTCAATTCATACATGAAAACGAAGTAGTTAATGGTGTTATCCTTTTTCATTAGTGTCGAGCAAAATAGAGTTATGACAGTGTCATTTTAGGGAAATTATTAGGTCCGGATACTAGACCTAAAAATAAGTCCGGATATTCACTTAAAATTTGACATGTGGACTGCACTTTGATTGTACACTTTCACTACGCTCTGACTACACTTTCACTGCGCTCTGACTACACTTTCACTGCGCTTTACCTGTATTTTAATTGCACTTTATCTACACTTTTAATGTGCTTGACTTAAAATTTTACTCCTATACATTTCACATATCAAGCTTCCGAAATTATTTATGTCCCGTGTCCGGACCTAATAATTTTTCGTCGCTTTAGGGGCTGTGTTGGCAACAAGTGGGATTTAACTTTAGTGGGATTTAGTAAATCCCGTAAATCCGAATTTAATAAATCCGAAATGTGTTAAATCCTGAAAACTGTTTGGTATGCTAAATGTTAAATCCTGTTAAATTCTGAGAAACTGTTTGATAACATATTTCAGGATTTATAGCAATTAGAGATTTAAATATGAAGAAGATAATTATAACTTAAAAATAAATTTATAATTAAAAATAAAAAAATATAATGGGTTATAATTTTAATAATATGTTAAGTACAAATTATTCATTAATTATTATTTACACAATTAATTATATATTTCATAATAGATATATTAAGTATATTAATTAATCTAATTATATTAATATTTAATTACTAATTATACAATTAAGTTAAATTAGATAATTAATTTATGAACTAATTATACAATTAATTATTTAATTAATTTACTTAATTATTAATAATGTAAATTATATTAATTAAGTTAATCAATAAATCCGATTAAATTCAGCTACCCCTCAGATTTACTAAATCCCGGATTTAAGCCGTAAATCCTTAAATCCCCGGGATTTAACGAATCCCGATATTTAACGCGCGCACAAAAACTGTTCGGCTGGATTTAGCGTAAATCCGACTTAAATCGCCTTGTAAATCCTACTTAAACCCCCTTGTAAATCCGATACCAAACAGCCCCTTAAGCTTCTCTGCCTCCGACGACGACGTTGCTGTGTCTTGTGTGAAATAGAGTTTTGAAACTGTCGCTTTGAGCTTCTACGCCTCCTCTGACGACGTTGCTATCCTGCTTCGCGTGAAGCTTCTCCGTCTTCGACGACGATATTGGTTCTGTCGGATCGGAAGTCGCGACGGGAGCTAGCCGTGAAGGTAACAATATTTCTCCCCTTTTGCGCTCTTCTTCGGTTAAATCCGCCAAAATGTCTGATTTACAAAGTTCGGGATTTAGGGCAAAAATGTCGAAAATGTTCTGAAGTCGAGCTTAGACTTACCGTGAGATTTGCCATTGCGTTTTTTGGCGTTTGGTAGGATTTAACTCCCCCAGCTATCTGGCCTCTCCAGTCATGAGCAACTTTGGTGATCTGGAGCCTTGAACAGCTCTAACAATGTCGGGCATTTAAACCTCTACATTCCTTTCTCTCTTGTTGGTACTTCTATTCTTTTAACCAAGTTGTCAAAAAAATCGCTGAACAACGTGGACAATTGGATGACCAACATGGACATGAACAGCTGGATGACGTTCATTTACAACTTGATGAACTTTGCTTCCATTTACAACCTGATGATGACAGTTTGTTAAAAAATGTAAGTGTAGTTTTTTTTTTCATCCAGTATATATCTGGAGTCCCGTATTTTTCAAAGATCCTTGATTACTGTCACAGTCTTAGAAGCCGATGGAATTTTAATGTACATTTGCATTAATTGATCCACACACAGTTAATCATTTGGTAACCTGTTGGTTGGTGTACAAAGAAAGAACATGTTCATTGATGCTATTACTTGAGATATGCCATTATGTGGAGCGTACAAAATTTCTAATTTCTTTGATAGGGATATCAAACTAAATATGTGTAACTGTGACTTCATAGACATAAACCTTGTATTTTTTTCTGAGTTAATATAGTTTGTATATTTGTTGTAATTGTTGAGAAATCATCATTCCTTACTTTCATTGACTTGATTTTTAATTTTTTTCATTGAACCTCTGTTCCTCTATGTTTTAGCGTGCAGAATAGTACTGGACTTAAGAGAGTTCATTCACAACTAATCCTAGTCCAGCTTTCCATGGCCAGTTTCTTCCATAACTTAAGAGGCAGCTTCCCTACAACTGGGAGGGCCTAGTGAAAAATGGGATCTTGTTACATTTTTGCCCAAAGTCTAAAGAGAAGATTAGATAATCTTCTTTCCTTAAATCCAACCAATTCATGTTACTCATCCCTCAGGTAAAAGTTGTTGTGATATGATTCAACTGTTCTACCTATTATTCCTTCTAACGTCAGTTTTACTATATTTTATTTTGCCCAGGGCCTCTCCTACCAACCTAAAGGACTGCAATTTCTTCAACCTATATGAATATCATTTGGCTATTAGAAATTTTAGCTGTGATTCTCTAATGTCCTCCGTATTTGCAGAAAATAGAAATATACAGAAGCATATACGACCTTTCAGGTGAGGAAGCTTTTTTTGTTGATATTTGGATTTATCATGTTTTTAACATTATTTAAAGCTACAAGTTTCGTTTGAAATTCAACTCGTGTTTATTCTTTAGGCCATGTTTTGCTTATTGTCAGGGCATTATTCCATGCAAATTGATCAAAATCAAAATGTAAAAAGTTTTTCTTTTGTTTGATCTCAAAATTGATTTTGATGAGGTCACTTTTGCTGATGCTATGCAGTTTACTAATTTTCAATCTCAAGTTTATTTTCCCCTCAAATTTCAGTGCATCTTATATTATAGATCAACTTAATCATGTTTTGATGTGAATGTATTTTTGATCAATACTGTAGTAATCCATTTGAATTATTTTTATGTATCCATGCACTATGGAATACATTGATGGTTGATGTGCCTTATAATCCTTATTGCAGTAGTTTTTCTTTTGATTTGTTCAAGATTCATCATGGAATCCCAATATGTAGAATTGCCAGTAATCTTGGAGGAGGTCGCCTCATGGGCTATTGCAATCTTCATACAACCCACCAGCTTGGGACAACGGGACAAAATGTAGTGGAGAATGACAGTATGATAAGTGCAGTACCAGATGCTGCTAATGATGTACCAAAATACAAAAGAAAGAAGCTAAAAGGAAAAAGAGCTGTCGTGAGGTGGCTAAAGTTCTTCAGGTGGAAGAAGAAAAAGGAGTATGAAAGAATGACATCAGAGGAGAAGATTTTATTCAAATTGAGGAAGGCGAGTCATGAATTTATGTTTGCTTGTTCATTAAAAAGTTCATAAAACTTGTTTCAATATTAATGAATATATGATATGTTTTTTTTTTTTTTTTCCTCTAATAGGCTCGAAAAAAGGAAGGACATCTTGTTGAAGCATTACAAAAAATTGAACCTAAAGACTCGTCGGTCACTATGCACGATCCTGAGGTACTTACACCAGAAGAGCATTTCTACTTGGTTAAGTTGGGCCAAAAATGCAAGAATTATGTCCCAGTTGGAAGACGGGGGATTTTCCAAGGAGTTATTCTTAATATGCATTTGCATTGGAAGAAACATCAGACCTTGCAGGTTATAGTGAAGACTTTCACTCCAGAAGAGGTCCGAGAAATTGCAGCTGAGCTAGCTAGATTAAGTGGCGGAATTGTACTTGAGATCAGTGAGGATAATACAATAATAATGTATAGAGGAAAGAACTATTCACAGCCTCCAACAGAAATAATGTCACCAAAGATTACTCTGACGAGGAAGAAGGTAAGACTTTGTTCTCTCTCTTTTGTTACTTTAGTAACCTAGAAAACAATGTTTTTAATTTTAACATCACATTCCCGTCATAAAATCTCTTTTGCAAAATCTAGACAAAGTTGTAGAGTGCAAGTTCTAAAGTAGCTGAAAAGGTAAGACTTCGTAGGGAAATTGATCTTGGGTTTGATTTAGGCTTCGTTTGGGACGGTTTTTTTGCTATTTCGTAAAACAACTTTTTAGTACTAAGATTTTAATTTTTATACTAAAATGTCGTTTTGAGAAGCATGAAGAAAGCCGTCCCAAACGAGGCCTTAGTTGAAAATTTGAAACTGGATTCCATGACCTTGCTTTTCACGTACTTAGACATTAAAATGTTCTGCAGTTACCTGACCAAATCCAATTCAGATACTAATCAGGACATGATTAAAATTTGATAAGGTTAAGGTTTGGCCAGTTTTGAACAATTTAGTGGTCTTTATGGTTGGCATGGGTTGTGAGAGATGGAGATGGAGCCATGTATGGGTGGAGGAAGGGGAGGAGGGCATTTTGCTGTAGGGCACAATTTTGTTGATGACAAAGTGAGTGGATGGGAAAGAATTGGAGATGTGCTCAACTGCATAAATGTTTGTGCTTGCTTTTGTACTTTTCTTTTTGTGAAGAGGTGGATGAAATTGATATAGAGAGAGAATACAATCACTTTGACAGATCTTTTTAGTGGCACGCTGGACGACAAGAATTTTGGTTAAGATGAACTCCATTATCCGCTTGAGAGTAATGGTGGAAACATCAATTGGTTGAGCATACTGGAATGAACAATTAAAATGGAAGGGAGCAAAGGTAGCGAGGTTGAGTGCGGGATGAGGGTGATGGTGCTCAAAGGGAATCATGATGACATTTAAGGTTATTAACAATAAGTTGTGGGATGAGTGGTTTGTTAGGGATGTTGTGGGGTTTAGGATATAGATTTGTAACTTCTTGGTTTAGACTATTGAGTCAAATTCAAAGGTCCTTGTCATAAGCACTTATAAATAGATAAATAAATAGATAGATATATAGAAAATAATTCCACATAATTTATGAGGGAATAAATAATATTGCTATTATGTCAATTTTTTAGATCATAATAAATTTTGAAAAAATTAATATTTTTTATTTTCACTCATTTCATATGGCTATTTTCTTATTACAATGTGATATAATGTCAGAGGATAAAGTTGATATTATTATATGGTTTTGAGAATATTTCAAAATAAAAATTGAATATATTAAATTAAAAATTTGATCAATAATTGGTTTGAGTCTTTACTAAATATTAGCATATTTATTAATCAGTTTAAAAATTATAACAATAAAATTGGATCATCAATTAAATCCATATCTTTATCTTGATACCAATATTATATTATTTAAAATTAGATTTGAGATTACTTTAAGCATGTTATGAAATAGAAGAAAATTTATTTCAATTTAATTTTTTAAATTAATTAAAGGGAGAAAGCATGGAATAGTAAGAAGATAACGTATTATGTAGATTAGGTAGTACATTAGATAAATCAGATAGATGTGACTTTCCTATTTTGCATGGCTTCAACCTTTTATATAGAATATCTTCTTTTCCCACTTAAAGCATATTTTTCTTTAAAAAATTATCCTAAAAAATGAAGGCTTTTTTTATTATTCCATTAAATACTTAAAAATATATTTAAAATTTATTTTACTAATTAAGAAAACTCTATTCAAATTGATTTTTATATTCATCTTGGAGAGAATGAAATACTAGAAGAGTACATTGTATGTAAATAAGGATAGGGTAGATATTAGATAAGATTAGATAGGGCCTTTTTTCATGACTTCAGCTTTTAAGTATTGATTCTTTTTTTCTTAATTATATGAGTTGGACATCTAAATATATCTATTGAAGCCTTTTTAAACATATTTGTGAGATATAATCTTAGTCCTCTTCAATAGAAACTCTGATTTTCAAATTTGTATAAATTTATAACTTAAAGATTATAGAAGAGGCTCTTAATAAAACAAAGTGTAGGTAGGTTGTAGTAGGATGAAATGAATGCTCTTGAAAAGTGAAACTTAAGAAGTAGTTCATAAGTTTAACGGTGTAATTCTTGTTGGATGTAAACGGGTTTTCACTATTATATAATAACATGATAGATCTATGGAAATATTCCAGGCAAAATTGATACTAAAAGAATTTGCTCAAACTTTTCAAGTTGATTACTTGTAGACATTCGCTCTAGTGGCAAAACTTAATGCGCTGGGCTCTCCTCTTTGTGGTGGCTAACCTTGATTGGCCTCTTCACCAACTCTATGTTAATAATGTCTTTTTGAATGGTGATATGAATGAAGAAGTATACATGAATCTACTTCCTAGAGTAAATTAAAGATCTTAATCCACTCATATTTTCTTGGCACGGAGGTTGTTAGGAACAAATATGGCATTATCATTTTTCAAGGAAAAAAATGCTCTTGACCTCTTAAAAGAACCAAGTTTGATGGGGGGAAACCAATTGATACTCTTGTTGAATCTTGATTTGTCCAGCGGATTATACCAGACCTTATTGTATACACCATTTGTAAGCTTGAGGATCTATGTACGAGGACGATGAAGGCATAATAGAATGGGGGGGGGGGGGGGTGGGGTAGAGATCGCTCCGCTTAAGAGAGAGGGGGAGAGTGATGATTTGACGTTGATTTCTAAGCTCAGTGATGAGCCATTCATGAGAGATGTCTCATGGGAGATCTATCTTTAGCTTGATTATTGATCGGTCTCACTTGGAGATTTGATTTTGGTCGAGATTATTAAGGATTTGTCCGACTGAGAGAGGAACTTCTAAGGTCGCGTTCACTGGGGAAGGCGACTACTTGGAGGAAGTGGCTAGCGAAGATTTGACGTGCTCTAGTGATAAGCTTCTTCCCAGCTCTTGAGCAATTCCTGCTATCAGATTGTCCTAAAAGAGGAGGGAGTCCTCCTGCTCGATTCGAATGCAACATGTTAGATACATGTGAGAAGGTACTTGCACAAGCAGTCATGGGTGGACATTTAGTTCCCCAATTTATTCAACCCTTTGATCATCAGACGTTGATTTCTAAGCTCCGTTTAAGAGAGAGGGGGAGAGTGATGATTTGATGTTGATTTCTAAGCTCAGTGATGAGCCATTCATGAGAGATGTCTCATGGGAGAGAGATCTATCTTTAGCTTGATTATTGGTCGGTCTCACTTGGAGATTTGATTTTGGCCGAGATGATTAAGGATTTGTCCGACTGAGAGAGGAACTTCTAAGGTCGCGTCCGCTGGGGAAGGCGACTACTTGGAGGAAGTGCTAGCGGAGATTTGACGTGTTCCAGTGATAAGCTTCTTCCTAGCTCTTGAGCAATTCCTGTGATCAGATTGTCCTAAAAGAGGAGGGAGTCCTCCTGCTCGATTCGAATGCAACATGTTAGATACCTGCGAGAAGGTACTTGCACAAGCAGTCATGGGTGGACATTTAGTTGCCCAATTTATTCAACCCTTTGATCATCAGACGTCGAAAAAGTTTGGATAAATGAATCAGAAATCAAAGAAACGCGTGAGTAAATACGAATTTACTACCTTGACCCATGGCACGAGTGCGTCACTTGATGACCGAACGGTCCCATCACCAGGTTGCTCTATAAATACTGGCTTTGAGCCCATCACATACATGCATTTACTTCCAACTTGTGAGCCTTACATGAATTTGATGGGATGAATCTTACATCTCATTTAGGCATATGTTCTTTCAAGAAGGCAACCTTTATGAGAGTGCGAGTTACTTTTGGTATTGAGGTGGCGAATGTGGAAGAGGATGTGCCGAGTAGGGCTGTTGTTGGAGAGGAGGTGCGAGTATCCGTGGACTCGACGGATCTTTGTACGGGTCCTTCGTCGAAGAGGATGCGTGTTGATGTTAGGGATCTGGTTATCATTGAGATGATCGGTTGTCTGACCTTGCTGTGGGGATGAAGGAGACAGTCTCTCCTATTGCCCTTGCTGTGACTGATGAACTTGATGGGCCTTCAGATGATGGAAGAAATCATTCTTTTCCCCTCGAGGGCACGTAGGAGTGGGTGGGTGAGGCCGCTCTGAAAGAGGTGGGTGCCCTATAGCATAATGTAGTTGGTGGTGGCATTGCTATTGCTGTTGAAGTGGTTGTTGAAGTGGTCTTTGAGGAGCGGACTAGCGCTGAGATTGTTGAGCAGTCGTTGAACTCCTTTTTGTATACCTTGTTCACCGACCCCACCCCACCCCAGAGCATATTTCATCAGAAGAAATTGTCGGGCAGTTGGTAGCCTTGGAGTCGATAGGCAAATCCAGAGATGCGGTTCGAGCCCGGCGTTGGTGGAGAGGGAGTTTTTGCAGGCAATGATGATCAGAGAGGTGCGACAACCTCGCAGAATGATTAGTTGGTGGCCATGTGTAGTTGAATAAACTCGATGGAAGCCGAGTGTTGTATGATGCTGAGTCAAACTAAGCAGGAGGGGTTCCTCCAGGGTGCTCATTATGTTGTTGAGTACCTTGACATTATGGGAGGATTAGTGCCAAGAATGACAAGAGATCTTGAGTTGGAGCGCTTTTGATCTAATCGCCGCATGGGTTGATTTTTTTCCTTTTTGAGCTATGTATTTGCTGAGGGCGATTCCCCTTTTGAATAAAGTTTTTTTTGGCTTTTGGAAGTGTCCTGAAAAAAAAAAGATTTGTTTTTGTCTCATCGAATAGGAAGAGGCGACAATTGTGCCACGGATTTTGAGAATTATCATTGTAATGGATAGTATATAGTGCGATAAGGTTCATCGAATCTTATAATGATGAGAGAGAATGACGTAATCTTTTGCATTAAATTTGATTTGAGAGGCTTCGATCTCCTTGTGCCAGATTCAGACTATAAATAGAAGAGGTAGGGCCTTAAGAATGGTACATTCGCTTCGTCTCCTTTGCTTCTTATGTTTTCGAACATTTTGCCCAACATGTCTGATCTGTGCAAGTGTGCGAGTAGATTCCTTAATGAGAAAGGATTATTGAGTACTCGCCTTACGAATGAGTATACTGACTATGTGTTTCATGCTTTCTGCTTTGCTCATAACTACTCTGTAAGCTCGGCAAAGGAAGATTAGCAGATCAACTCTGTGCAAGATGGGGAATTCGTCATTTCTGTTGATCATTTGATATTGGGGCCGTAGTTTCCCTTGTGAGCCGAGCTAAAATAAATTCTAAATTTCTATGGAGTCATTCTGACTCAACTTCTGTCAAATTCTGTAAAGGAAATTGTATAGTTGTCTTCTCTGTTGAGGGAACGTGACTTGCTGTGGTCACTGAACCTATTTAGGCATGTATTCATGGCGATTCTCCCATGGGTTCGACATTAGTCTAGGTCTGGCGAACTAGGTTCAAGATTGAAAGGAGAATTCATTGTTATTCCGAGTCTTCCTGGTTGGATGGTGCCGATTGCTTTGGTGGCATTGAGGAAGAAGTTGGTCCTTCCTGAGCTATCCCCCGAAGAGGTGACGATTTTGCCATTGGTGAAGAATGAGCCATGGATCATTCAGTATCATGTCGCTTATTAGAATGTTTATAAGATTTTTTAGGGTATCTCCTTGTCTTGACGAGATGAGTTTTTTGTCTTGTGTGACGAGATGAGTTTTTTGTCTTGTATTGATTCAATGTATGAATTTTTTAGGGAAGGTCGCATGTTGCACTTTCCCCACAAACCTTGCGTCTTCTAAGATGTCTGTGTTGTCAACGATGAGGCCGAAGGAGAAGGCCTCTCCGACTTGGTCTGAACTTCACCGGGAGGTCTGCTCAAAGAAGCATAAAGATGTTGATGTAGGAACGAGCTTGAAGGTGTTGGTGGCCAAGAGACCACGGACGCCTGAAGAATAGGGCTGCCCTCCCCTGCTTGCTTGCGAGGGGAAATGAGACTATGGAATCATATGATAGAGTAGATGTGCCGGCCGAGCTGGTGGCCAGGGGTGAGGAGACTATCATTCCAAGAAAGGAAATGAGCTTGTTGAGGGTGTTGAAGCCTCAGAGGGTTCCAAGGGCTATACTTCATCGGGTGATAATGAGATTCTCCCTCCAGTGAGGAGTGTTCTGAAAGTGAGGGTTAGGGTTCTAACTCGATATCTAGTTGGTGCTTCGAGAATGACGAGCTTCTTCATAGTGAGTCATTGAAGTTATAATGGAACTGGATTGTGACGGATTAGTGTGCTCGATCATGAATTCGTTTGCTGACTCTTGGCAGCAGATAATTTTTTTGGGTAGGCGTCATATTGACTTTGTTGTGAGAGCTGATCGTCTGAATGATATGTAGGGGTGTCAATTAGTGACACAACCTTGAAACCTGACCCAAACATGAACAAGGAAATTCGGGTTAAGGTCGGCCCAATTAAGAAATGGGTCGAGTTCGGGTCCGGGTCCGGGTCCGGGTCCTATTTTCTACTCATTTATAAAATGAGACTGGTTCGTGTCAACCCGATTTTGACCCGTGTCCCCCATCCTGCACTCGCTTTGCCCATGGCACCCATAGGCCATAAACAAATATATAAAATGATTGGGCTATTAATTGGCCTATCCTTGCATCGTCCCATAATACAATGCCTAATTTCTAATTTATAAAGCTTTGGTTTTCCTCTATGTGCAAAAACGCGACATTTATGGATGGCTAAACATTCTGGAGTTCTAGTGCTACCCCTTCCCTTTCCCTTAGTTCTCTATGTTTCCTGTTACTAAGCAATTGAGGAGGTGTCATGTGACGAGTCTAGAATTGCAAGTTCTCTCTTCCCTTCTCCTTTTATAATAATTTCAATATTGCAACATTTCTCTAATCAGTTTCTCTAACCCATTCCGTTCTTCTATCATGATATAATCATTAAGTCTGGCATTTTGATTTTCGAATCAAACTCTTTAAGTGTAGTTTTTTTTTTTTCAATTATTCAGTTTGGCCATTTGGGATGTGAAAGTGAAACCCTGATGACAAATATTTATTATTTATTGTGGAGTGTGGGGGTTGTTACTTGTTACTCTCATGCTCTGGTTTTTGTTGGAGAATGGAGATTGTTGGGACGATTTTCTTGGGTTAGCCAGTTAGGGTTGTGAAACTCTAACCCTAACCGATGCCCCTTTTTCTTTTTTTGTTAGGTTGTGACTTCGACTGTTATTGGAGTTTGCTGTTGGGAATTATGTTGTTGTTCGAACCTGGTTTTTTGGTACTTTACTTCTCATGTTGCCTTGATGGTAATTATTTTTTATCCTCAAATTGTGGGGGTTGTTACTTGTTACTCTCATGCTGATGACAAATTATTTTTTATCCACAATATTTATTATTTATTGTGGAGTGTGGTGGTTGTTACTTGTTACTCTCATGCTCTGGTTTTTGTTGGAGAATGGAGATTGTTGGGACGATTTTCTTGGGTTAGCCAGTTAGGGTTGTGAAACTCTAACCCTAACCGATGCCCCTTTTTCTTTTTTTGTTAGGTTGTGACTTCGACTGTTATTGGAGTTTGCTGTTGGGAATTATGTTGTTGTTCGAACCTGGTTTTTTGGTACTTTACTTCTCATGTTGCCTTGATGGTAATTATTTTTTATCCTCAAATTGTGCTTGCGATGGTGTTAAACTACTAAAATTATGAACCTATTATGCTTCAGTATTCTGAAATGTAGTAATAGAGACGGTGTTACTTGGCAAATGCTGAAATGCTTTAGTATTTTATATTGTTCATTCACTGAAAAATTAATTTTAAAGGTTTGACCTCTGGTTCTGAAATGATTTACTGCTGAAATACTATTGTATGCTATTATGCTGTAAGGGTTTAGTTTTGTATTACTTTAGGTGTGCTGTACTGTTTAGGCTTCAGGTGTGCTGAAGCCTGAAATGCTGAAGTTGCTACAGGTCTGCTGGAATTTCTATGTTGAATTGATATTCAGTTTATTATGCATTTCTATAATTATCTATGTGGTCACTGATTGTGAATTTAATATTAAGAAATTTTATGGTTGCATTGATTACATTTGAATATATAAGGGATGCAAATTATCAAAGGTTTTATGTATAATTCATTAATTATTTGGGGGATTTACATACATTCCACTTCATTTCATGCTATTTACATATCTAATATCCAAACCTTTAATATTACATGCCTATCACCCATAGAACAAATTTGGGTGCGTGGAATAAAATATTAAAGTTTATAGGATTGTATGAATGGTAGAAATGAATTATAGGAGTGCTATATTTGATATTAAAGTTGTATATGGGTGGTAGGCATGTAATATTAATGCTTTGGATGTTAGATATGTAAATAGCGAAAAATAAAGTGGTAGGTATGTAAATTTCCCTAATTATTTTAGTTATCATGTATATTGAGGTTCAAATAATATTATTTTGAGCTAGTTGTATGCTTGAATATTGATTGTGCAGAATATCATCTTCTTATTCATTTTAGGAGATGCTATATTATATATTTACAATTCTGGCTTTTCTGGTTGTGGATTTGTTGAAGACTGTACTTACCGAATGTTGATTACTTGAGTTTGTTTGCTATGACAACTGCTTAATCTATTTTTCAAAATTTTGTAGGCCCTGGATAAGTCTAAGTACAGAGATGCTCTTCATGCTGTTAGGAGGTATATTCCCAAGCTTGAACAAGATCTTGACGATGTCCATATAGGGATGAAGCGTGACAAGGAATATAAACCCAAATTAACAAACCGAGAAGAAAATTCAGTTGCAGACATCAAGAGGAAATTCTCTGAGCTTGGAGAAGGAAGCAAAGAAGATCGAATCAGTATAGAAAGTGAATTAGGAAGCATTACTTCTGATGAGGAGGATGAATCCTCAATGGAGTCCAGCGCCATTTCAGAATCTGAAAATCTTTCTGATATTTTCGAGACAGATTCTGATGCGGGAGCGGAGGAGAAAGAAAATTCACGCCCACGCCATCTGTATTTAGATGGAATTGATAGGTTTCCTTCAGAAGACGATGGAAGTACTGAAGATTTTCAGGAACATCTACGTCGGATCTCTGCTGCTGCTAAGAGAGGTGGCTTTGAACAGAAGGATCTGAACATAGCAGAATTAGATGAGATTGACAAGATTTTCTTGCGTGCGGACTCATTATTGAAGAAAAAGAGATGATTCAATCCCTGTTTTGTATATTTACTTGTTGATTTACGGGCTTCTTCAGTAACAAACAGAAGTAATGCACTTCAGTAACAAACAGAGAGACAGATGGAACTACTCTGTGTCATCAGCCTGCCTTCACCCAAGATTGCTTAAAGGTGATGATTTGATTATATTAGAAAGATTAATTATCTTTTAATTAGGTTATTTTCATTTGAAGAACACTCAATAATTTGTATTAGAAGAATTGAAGACTTAAATTATTTCATCATTCCACTTTTATTTTGTGTAAGCCATCTCAAAATATATCAAATGTAGATGTATTCACTTGATAAAGTTTTTGAAAAACTTATGAGAAGACTTGGCTATTAAGGCTTCGTTTGGGACGGCTTTCTTACTGCTTCTTAAAGCTGCTTTTTTTTTTTAGAAAGCAACTTTAAGAAGCAGTAAGAAAGCCGTCCCAAACGAAGCCTAACTTAAATATAAAAAAAGGAAATTGGGATCGTGAGGTGTTAGGGGGAGTGATAGGGTGAAAATTTTACTGCACTGGTTTCGTTTGGGACAACTGTGCTTTAAAGTAATTTTTTAGTAGACAATTTTTTACTATAATATTTTATTATTTTTAAAGTAATTTTATCGTGTAAAATTTTTGTATATGGAAAAATTTTTATTAAAAAGTTACTTTAAAGAATAGTAAGAAAGTCATTTCAAATGAAGCCTAAGTTGTAGACTGTGACTTATAAGTAAAATTACAATGGTTTGATGGGTTTTAACTTGGAAAAATTATTAGGTGCGCAGTCTGGATGTCATTCGGATTTCAATAATATGAAGATACATCTCTCTCTCTCTTATGTACAAACAAAAGAGAAAAAAATACATGTCTCATTATTGAAGTCTGGACGAGAAGTTTTGTCTGGATTATGCACGCATAATAATCTCTCCTTAACTAGACTCGACTAGCCTGAGCTTTTCAGATTCTATGTGATTGCCAATAGCGAGCAGATAATGGGAAGGATAGCGCGGAAGAGGAGGCGAGTGGAAGGCAGACTCGATGGCGTGGGCGTAGGAGGAGGTGATCGAGATAACAGAGAGACCTACTCATGTTTAATTGATGGAGCACTTGATGATTAGCAGAGGACTCTAGAGATATGTTTGTTTGGATGCAAGAAGGATTTAATTTAAGTAGAGTTTTAAAAATTCTCTAAATTCATGTTTATTAAATCTTGAAGATGTTAAACTTTGAAAATTGTTTCGTAAGAAATAATTAAATTTCTTATAAATAATGTGAGATTGTTTTACAATATTATTCTGGATTAAAGTGGTTAACTCATATACTATTTATATTTTAAATATGAGTTACTTATTAATTTTAATTAACGTCAATAAATTATAATTATGAATAATATAAATTAAAATTAATTTAATTATTTAATATCTTAGCTAATGATTTAAATATTAATTATCAAATTATTTATTTTGATATTATTTTAATAAACATTTTAATACTAATTATAATGATAATTATATAATCAATTATGTAACTATTTTGTATAATGATTAATCATTTAATTATTATTTATACTACTAATTATTTCATTAAAATTTTTAAGTATTATTTAATGAGTTTATAATTATTAATTTTACTAATAATTATCTAATTAATCAGTAAAATATTTTATTACTAACTAGTTATATAATTATATCATAAATATCTAATTAATTATTTATATTTCGAATTAGCTAATTAATTATTTTAATATTTAATCTCTACCGCTTTTCCTCTCCAATTCTCCGTTGCTGTCGCATGAAGTAGAGTATGAAAGTGTTTCTTTGAGCTTCTCCGTCTCCGACGACGTTGCTGTCCTGCTTCGCGTGAAGCTTCTCCAACTCCGACGACGTCGTGATTGCTGCGGGTCGGAAGTCGCGCAGGAGCTCGCCGAGAAGGTAACGATATTTCTCCCCTTTCGCGCTTCTTCGGCTAAATCGGTCAAAATGACGGATTTACGAAATCCGGAATTGGCAAAAGTGCCGAAAATGCCTTGAAGTCTAGCTTAGACTTACCCTGTTCGCGTTTGGCAGGATTTAGCTTAAATCTTGTCTAAATCCGGCCTAAATCCTGCATCCAAACAGGCCCTAGGATGGAATGTGACTTTTGCTAACGTTAACTTTTGAAAGAAAAGCTCTAAACCCTAGCCTAAATAAATAATTAAGAGTATTTTATTGTTTATGATAAAGGTTGGGGATGGAATCTTTAATAGCGGTGTGAGCAACGCTACCCTTGCAAACTTAATTATTCCCTCAGCTTTATGGTCTCAACTCAACAAAGTGGGATTTCATTAGCTTCGACTTACTACATGGTTGTCTGTTGTACTGAGGAATGATGGTACACTTAAGAAGACTTAAAAAGTAGCTTTGAATGACTCAAAAGAATATAGCTCATCTTGATCCGTTGGTTGTGAGCTTTGAATAGCAATCAATAGGCCTTAGGTTTAAAGCTTGTGTATATGATGTATGTGTGAATTTGACTTAATTGTCTCAAAAGTCCAAAAAAAAAAAAAAAAACTCAAAAGGAATGTGTAAACCTGTCATTTATGATTGCTTCCTCAAACGATGCCGAGAGCGAGCATTAGTTTGGGCTAATGGTGTTGGCTCAGATGATTAAGGACAAGAAATTACTACAGAAGAGTAGTAAAGGGGTCAATTGAGAAGGTTTTTACTGCATGACGACCACTTTTCTGGCACCTAGGATGCAGACTATACCAGTTAAAAGGGTGACTCCAAAGGAGGGCAGCTCGGGAGTCTGACAGGGAGGGGATTTTAATAGGCTGACTGATACTGAACTGCAAGACAAGAGAATTAAGAGGCTATATTTCAGATGCGACGAGAAATTTATATCGGGGCATAGGTGTAAAAATCGGACATTGCAGATTGTCATTGTGTGTGATGAGGAGGAGGTGAATGAGGTAGAGGCAACAGGGGAGGAAGAAGAGGAAGAGGAGCCCGTGCATTTGGAGGTGGCTGAAGTTACATTGAACTTGGTAGTGAGATTCACCCCGAATCATAATATGAAAGTGACGGGACAGATAGGAGGAGAGGTGGTGACGATTTTGGTAGATAGTGGGGCTACTCACAATTTCATATCGAACTAGGTGGTAGACAAACTGGGGTTGAAACTGGTAGACATGAGAGGATTTGGAGTGGTGATGGGCACATGAAAGGTAAAGAAGAGCAAAGGGATATGTCAGAGTTTGGAGGTAGAGCTGCATGGGATTCACATCATGGAGCAGAGGCGAAACTACTAACAACCCGATGCTAGTCTGAGTCCGTTGATATCAACCTTAATTATTCTGATCTTTTATTTGGTTTTGCTTTTTTGATTGTAAGTATCTGATGTGACCTTTTGAGAGGTCTTCTTTTTATAATTCTTCTTGTTCAATATATTTGGGGTTTAAAAAAAAAAAACAACAAACAGGTTGCGGGCAAATGCTTCTTTTCTCTACATTTATGTTAAGTTGCCCCCCCTCAAAAAAAAATTTTTTTTTATAAGAGTAAAAAAAAAAAAAAAAATTTATAGAAGAGTAAAAAAATTTTTTGCCCCTCCTAAAATTTTGTTTTGCCCCCCCTAAAAAATATTTTTATCCTAACTTGCCCTAAAATATCTATATATTTCTTCACATTTAGTTCTAATATTCTCTTTCATGTTTTTCATGACTGTTTAATTATACTTAATTTTCTTTATTTTTCTTGCTTAATTTTTTTTAAAAAATTGTCGTAATATATGGATATATAATAATATTTTTTTAATATTTAATTATTTTTATGTTGTATTTGCCCCCCCCCCCTCAAAATTGAAGCTGGTTCTGCCCCTGTCATGGAGGATTTCCTTTTATTAGAGTTGGGAAGTACTGATTTGATTTTGGGAATGAAATGGATACAAACCTTAAGAGAGACCAAGGTGAACTGGAAGGCATTGGCCATGGAGATCCAGGTGGAGGGAAAAAAGATGGTAATTAAGGGAGACCCCAACTTATCCAATGCAATGATTTCTTTGAAAACCATGGTTCGTGCCCTACAAGGGGAAGGAGGGGGATTTTTGGTGGAGTTCCAGAGTTTGGAAGTTGAAGAAGACAGGGAGAAGATACCATACATGATTCAACCACTCCTACAATAGTATTGAGAGGTGTTTTAGTCAGTTCAGAGGTTGCCTCCTCCGCGGGAACACGAGCATGCTATCATTTTGATGGAAGGAGTTTTACATATCAGTGATTGTTCGTATCGTTCTCCCCAACTCAAAAAAGATGAGATCGAGAGATTGATAAGGGAGATGCTAGAGGCAGGGATTATTAGACCCAGTGACAGTCCATTTTTCAGTTCAGTGCTATTAATCTAGTTCTTTATGCAATTTCCTTCATTTTACCTTGAGGACAATGTGACACTTTAGGAGGGGAGTATTGATGGGCTGGCCGATTTGATTTGGATAGAATTAGAAGTTTCTTAATCAAGAGGGAGCTGTTTAGGAAGGTTCTTAATTAAAGGGGATTAATTAGGAGATGTTTTATAATTGAAGAGAGCATATTTTGGGGTTGATTTAGAGGTGATTAATTAGGAAATATTTTCTAATTGAAGAGGGGAGATTTGGGGATGACTTGGAGGGGATTAATTAGGAGATGTTTCCTAATTAAGGGCAGATTTGGGGGTTGATTTGGAGGGGATTAGTTAGGAGATGTTTCCAAATTGTAGAGGGCAAATTTTTGGTCTGATTTGAGAGAGAACTGGGTGAGGGCTGTTTTGGAATTTATTGTTTATTGTTTGCTATAAGTAGTTGGGTTTATGTTTTGTATGGAGAATTTTGTGAGTGATTGTTGTCTACTATTTTGTGAGGGATCCTAGTGCGTCTACGGTTTGGGAGAGAATGTTCTTCTATTGAAAGAGGACCATTGTATCTTGCTCGTTTGTATTTCATTTCTTATCAAATAAAAATATGTTGTTTGTTGACATTGTCCTTGTTCGTTGGTTGTTTTTGATACCAAGGCGTATCACTCCCCTCACTAGATCCTTAGAATTCAGGTGCCATGGTGCTAAAAAATTATAAATCAAACATAAGGAATACAATAATAATAACATATGATAATCGCCTTATTACATAAACTACCCTCTCTAAGATCTTACATGCACTACCACTCTTAATATCTCTACTCATACTCATCTAAAGTACTTAAGTTCTATCAGATCAACCTTACTCTAATATCCTCTCATGCCCGGCATAAAACATTTTGGCAGCATAATGGCTAGATTGAGTGGCTTTTACAAAATTTATATATTTAATTATCAACCTATACATTAGCAATGCAATAATATCACCAAATCATGCACTTGAGGACCAAATCCAAATGCAATTTATGCGGTTTATGTTTTATAAACGATCAAGCTAATACAACAGTTCCATTAAATCCAAAAAAAAGTCACTCAAGTACTTAACAAACTTAACAATGTAAGTAACCATTATTAATGAAAATATAGCAATTCAAAATCCACTGATGCATAGCACAATCTTGATAAAAGACTTTTACAAGTTCCTGCAAATATGTAGAGTGAGTTAAAAGACTACAACACCCAGTGAGATAATGATGCCTTTCACGTAAATGATGTGACAACAATCAAAGTCTTTCACATAAATTTATTTCTGATGTGGACATCCAACCGTCCATGCTTATCCGAGGAGCTGAAGATTGATAGCCGTAATCATCCTACGTTATCTTAAATTTTATTTGTAATTTTTATTTTTTTTAATTATGCATTTTCTGTTTTTACCCTTACTTAAGGGTCTAATCTTATGTAAGCTTGAGAGGCATGATCGTCTTATTTTAGTTTCTTTATTTCTGAGGCCTATATATAGAGGCCCTTGCTAGTGTAATGATATGATGGAGTTTTAATAAAATTTTGTTCTACACTTTTAATCTTTGGGAGGACGTTAGTAAGAATCCCTATGAAGGGAATTGTGATTTCCACCAGCCGCAGGATGAGTCCGGGCTCGTGGCTTGAAGTCCCTTGGTGAAGGGCATCATATCACGCGTCAGTCTTCGAAAGAGTCCAAGGCTCGCGGTTCTATCTTTTTTTTTTCTTTATTTTGTTTTTCCTTATTTCCCTAAACCTCCACCTCCTCAAGCCCTCCACCAAGGCGCTGATCCTCTCACCCCATCACCTCCTCACCATCGGCCTACACCAGCCCCTCCCTTCCTCCTCCCTCCCCTTGGCCGAAATCCACCAAGGTTCCACCCACCCACTAGCCACCTCCTTCCCTAACCCCACTTCCCTCCAAAAATCCCTCATTCCTTATTTAAGTTATCATTAATTTGGAAAGATTTTAAATTCAAATTAATCGAATTTGAATTTCAAATTCATCCTCATTAATTACATTAATTTTGGAAACTTCTTTCGTTCAATTAATTAATCAATTCTAAAATTCATTGGTTAATTAATCTCTAGCCCAAATACATTGAACCTATACACCCCTATTCCCCCCTCTCTCTCTTAACAGGCCCCATATCCGTGCCCTCTTTAAATTCTCTTCCAAATTTGGCCCCAATCCCCTCTTGCTTGGCCGGCCCCTCTCCCTTACATCCAAATTTTGAATTACTCCTTAATGCTTTCCTTATGGGATGCAAATCACAATAGGAAAGCAATAAAATATGTTTTCTTTAATTTGAAATTTGAAATTTCTCTCTACCCGCCGCCTCCTCTCTCATATCTCCTCTCTCTACTTAGTTAATGCTTCTCTATTAAGGCCCCCAATCTCTCTCCTATTTTAATTAATTCCTTAAAAAAAAAAGAAAAAAAAGGAACTCCATTTAAGGGATTAATTAAGTACCCCTTCCCTATCTTTTCCATTTAATTTAAAATTCAAATTTCAAATGACCCCCTCCCTCCATATCCGTTCTACATCAATTTCTTACTCACTTTTTATCTGGAATAAGTACTTTTTGATTTCACATACTGATGAAATACTCCAAATTAGTTATACGGACTATGTTAATTCAAAAATTTCCCTTGATTTTTTTCCAAATATTGAGTCTTACCATGCCTATAGGCTAACTCTCTCATTTATTGCACGGAGTTGCTTTCTACTATATTCTTACGAAGCTATAAGAAGGATGCAAATCTAGTCCACTTTTATCTTCTCCTTTTAACATTAATGCCATAAAAGTACAACAAAAGCCCAAGAGCATAGCGGCTATAGGGGTAGATAAGGTTTGTTTTGATGACAAATTGACCATGATTTAGAACCAAACTGAACACATTGTAATGATAAAGTGAAATTGAAATTAAAACAAATGAAGTTATGTTTCAGTTAGAGTTGGACATCAAAAATAGTTCAGCTTGCTTTAATTTTGCACTAAACTATCTTTATCTGGTTCAAGTTGGATTGAAAAAAATTCAGACTTAGTTGAGACGAGATAACCATGGCTCAGGTTGAACAAAATCAATCTTACTGAGTTGATGTGAGGTTGCTTTGTGATCACTTGCATGGTATGCTTAATTAGTATTTTTATTCAATTAAACTTCCATCTTCATCAATCTATGAATAGTTGAATTTAAAATTCTACCCCAGTGTGGTTGAATTGCAAATGGCTCAGGCCAAAGTTCCACCTGATTGCTCTCATTTTCATTGGCCCAAGTTGGAACTAATAGAACCTTTAGCAACATCTTCATTGGCAATACGAGCAAGCATCTCTAGTTATTTTCCACAGTTTCACTAATAATTGGGAACACTTCTAGTGCCAGTTTGCTAGAAAAAGGACTCATCCACCAAGAAAAGTTTGCAACAAATAGGGGAATTTTGGCAAGCTGTACCTCCACACGGTAGCAGGTGATTATATCTTTCTCTGTTGTCTATTATCTTTTCTAAGATTGGGTTGGGTGGATGCTCAAATCCCTTATTTCCACTTCTCTAATCTCCACCAAAACTACCTTCATCATGACCCTGGCGTCTTTCCCATTCCTTTTTTATTCCCTGAAACTTTCTTGCGTGCTTTGGATGCTAATTTTTGCTTTGGTGGTATCTTGATTTCTAGTTTTTTTCAAGCGGGGCATTTGGGCATTTGGGTTTATCTTTATTGTTCCCGAGTTTTCATGAAGTTACCTATTAGTTTTTTTATGTTTCCTAAACCAACTACATGAATAGAGGGTTTTTATGGGTTTGTGATGTAAAACAATACATGCGAAGATGAGTTGCTTAGGGAAGTTTGCACGCTTAACTGTTCAAGAACAATTCTCAATAAAACTTATGCTGATTTAAACGCTAAGATAAAATAATAAGGCGATAAAACAAGCTTTAGGCTAAATCACATGCGTGGAAGTTAAGATTGCAAACTAATAAATTAATCTAACGTTGCATACATGGATGATTTCAACAATAAGATTAGTCACTACAGGAGATCCCTCACTCAACTCTTCTAATTACTAGGCTTTAGCGGGGAAGCATTAATGTGATCGTCATGAATCTATTAAGACCACAATTGAGAAGCAACATCGAAGATAAAAGAGTCGGGGGAAGAGTTTACCCAAAGACAAGAGAGATGCGAGCTCCGGGTAAGTCGTTGGAAGGTTGAAATGAAAGGGGACAGCAGTTCGGCTGGAAAGACAACATCAGAGAGGTTCAGGATCCTCTGGACGGCAATCTTGGCACGTTGGAAAGCTCTGGACAGCAACCCCGCACTTTCCAGAAAATATGGACAACAAATAGAGGCCTTCCGGATGGCGACACATCATTAGGAACCTGCTGGAACCTTGGGACAGCAGCTGTGGGGCTTCAGGACAGCAAACCGGAGGTTCTAGGAGAGCAGAACAGCGGCTCGTCTTGCCGAAAATTTCTTGGGCAGCAGCTACGAACTTTCAGAACAGCAAGCAGGAGGTTTTTGGCGAGCAGGACAGCTGTTTGGCCTGCCGAAACCTCCTGGACAGCACCCCTGGCTAGGGTGTGGGGAGGAGAATATGTTAGAAGAAGTGTGGATGAGGTTTAATCAAAAATCTGAAATTACTTTCAGTTTTGAGTGAATTTGGAGGGAAATCCAATTTGAAATTAAGCTCAAATTCAAATGAGGTCAAGGGGAGTCAATGGGAATTAATGGGAGCCCATTAAGGGTGGCCGGCGGCATAGAGAGAGAGAGGATCCAATTCAAATTCTGAAATTAATTTCAGGATTTGAGTGAATTTGGAGGGAAAAACTAATTGAAATTTGATTTCAAATTAGCCTGGAATTAATGCATTAAATGAGCATTAAATGGAGAGAGGCCCTAGTAGGGCCGGCGGCATGGAGAGAGGGGAGGAGGGAGATTAGGGATTGGTTATTTACTTTCCAATCGTGTTGATGCCACATAGGATAAAAAATAATAATTCCACATGTCATGAAATTTGGATGGGATCCAATTCAAAAACTTTCCTTTTTTAGACTTTTGCAAATATGGAAAGTTTTGAATCTCAAATTTGAATTTCAAAATTTGAATTCAAAATTGCTAGGTTCTCCCTTATTTGCAAAACCCAAATTAAGGAGTCATTATGACGATTTGAGTGTGGGATAAAGGCTTGGGTTGTTGTTGTTGTTGTTGTATGACGATTTGAATGTCATAATGACTTGGGTCATGAGTGTGGCCGGCGGTCCAAAGGAGGGAGGAGATGTCGCCTTCGGGTTGTGGTCGGTTTTGATGGTGGCGGTCTTTGACATGGGGAAACTAGAGGGTGAAATGATGTGGATATGAGGGGATGGAAGGATGCTGGCGATCGGGTGGGTGATGGTCGTCAGCTTGGGGAGGTGGAGCTAGGGGAAGACTTGGGTGGATGAAGAGTGGAGAAAGGAGATGAACAAAAATCACGAGTAAGATAAAAGTAATTAACGAACTCACAAAGAGATCGTAAGAACCGCGAACCTTTAACTCTTACAAAGATTGACGGGTATTGCAAATTATCCTCCTCGGACTTCTCCTCTCATGAACTCACTAAGAGATCAACATGAACTCACTAAGAGATCACCAAGAACATAAAATTTTCATTATCAATAATTCATCATCCTTACATGAAGAGGAGAAGGCTTTAAATAGCCAACGGAATAAAGAAAATACAAAGACACAATTGCCTTTAAGGCAAACACATGACGAGGCCCTTAAGCAAGGGCATAAACGGAAAGAAATACAATAGACTCATAAAACATAAAATAAAATATATCAAATACAATAATAATCAAAAGTAGATCGTGGCCGTAGATCATTGATCTTCTGATGTCCTCATCAGTTTGATTTAATGGCAGGATTTTAGGTTTGTAAAGAAGTTACACGAGTAATACCTTTTTATAGGTTTATTTTAATGCCTGTGTACATATGGATTTAGGAGCTTTTTTTTTTAGTGGCTTTATGGATTTGAAATGAATTTATTTTATTTGATTTAAATAAGAATTTGACTCTTAATAAGACAATGTAGAAAAAAGATTTATGTAACCAACCTCTCATAGTTGGATAAACACATGTTGTTGTTGTTGTAGTAGCATTTTTGTTAAATAACTTGTTATCAAGCATATACCTTTGCCAAGATTTTTGGATGCTCATGTTTGGTCGCCTTCCTCTCTTGTTGTTTTGTTCTCTTACCTTTTTTTATTCTACCAGTTTTTTTTTTTTTTTTTTTTTAATTGGGGGCTACAACTGAAATGATGCACATCCTAGTGGGTGTAGCCAGAGGATTCTCTACCCTACCTTTAGCAAATAATGATGTGGGAAGGATACCATTTAACTTATTTGATCTTTCCCTAAACCCAGAGAGAACATTCTTCCACATTATGTGATTTTAAACTTTTTTTTTAAAGCCGTTAGAAACTTGAGATTGCTATAATGACTTGTTACACTGCATGCTTTATTTTTCGTATTGCCAGTCATTGCTTTATGAAAACTAAAAATAAATTACTTTTCATTATCAATTTATCATGAAGCTTGGTTATGTTGTATTAAATTGTTAATGATGGAGCGGTAACGGTTTTCATTCTGGTTTTGAATCTCTACGGATACACATGCGAATGAAAAAATTGCCTTTTACTCTGGAAAGGAGCTGATGTTTTATATTCTTATTTTTTTACATTTTCCAGAGTAATGGAGACTGTTTCAAGTTCAAGTTTGACAACTCCCTTTCCTGTTGGTTACAAGAAAACTTCCTTAGAAATCAAGGTCTCATCTATTCTTTCTAGGTCAATTATTTGTTCAATTCAATCCTTTTCCTACCATAATCATTGATATAGTGTTACGTCTATTTGTTTTGTTTGTGATCTATTGTTATAACCATGTTTTTGGCACATGTATACTTATTTTTTCTGAGGGGAGCTATGATTATAATATTAATTCATTATCTGACCACAGTATTTCTATTCTCGTGGAAGAACTATTTTTATGAACTGAGTGGACAAATTTTTCTTGGATTATGATTAGTAAAATGTATACAGGAAATTTTGGAAGTCAGATTTTAAAAATCAACTCAAAGTTACGATTTCTGAATAAAATCCTTTTTACTGTTAAAAGTTGAAGTTCTATGTTTAAGATAAGCAGCTATTTTCACCACTCTCTTCTGATACATAATATCAGTTAATTGTCAGTGCATCATCATTATTACATGCTTTCAACAAGTATTCTTCTTTGTTATTATTAATATTAATATTTTTGCTGAGATTTCAACCTCTGATCACCATTTTGGAAGTCAAAGCAATACCACTCAACCAAGAAGGTGGTGGTCACTAAGTATTATGCACTATGATTTGTGGGGATTTAACTTGTTAAATGATCAACGGCATTGCGTTGATCTAAAAATCTCTAGTACTTCAACATCTCATTAATTTTTAATTTCTTTCTCAAGCTCTGTTTCTTTTTGAATCCTTCGATTTAAGTATTATGTTTGTACCCAACCTTCATGGTTTTTTCTATTAGATTTAGTCTATCTGGAAATTGCTTGAATGCAATTCTTTTTGCTGCAGGGAAACAAAACAGATGTAGTAGTCTGCAGATATGATGATTATTTTATGGTTAGTAATCATATTTTGTTTTTTGTTTTAAAGATGTTCATCTTGGAAACATATGTAATGGCCTGGAGATCTGATGGTTGTTTTCTAACTAGCCAGTCATGTCTGTTTTTTCTGCTGTCAAATGCTCATCCTGAATTGCTCCTCAGGTCATGGTGACTCAGATAGGATGTGTGGGAACAATTCTTCATGCCAGGTAAGAATTTTCCTTTTGAATGCATAGTTTAATATTGATAACTCCAACAAAAATTTGAAGCCTGAATAATTTCCATCTGTTGGTTCCCACTATTTTACTTCTTCACAAATATGCTTGTGGAATCGTAAATCCATTAGCTTAACCCAAACACTTGAATGGATTCATGATTTTGGTTATGATGGCTCTATATTTCTACTATATTACATTTTGATTCATGATTTTGATGGACCGGCGGAGCCGGTGCGCCCCACTATTAGGGATGGCAGGCAAGGAAAGTGGGGGATCAAAATTGGAATAAATCCACCTTTAATTACTTACCATAGGAAATGAAAATTAGGAGGGAATTAGGAAAGTATATTTAGGGGAAGGGGGTTTGATTTGAATTTATATTTGGGAGAGAATTAGAAAATATTTATTAAAAGAATGAGGGGCTAATTTGAATTGAGATTTGAGAGGGAATTAGGAAAGATTTATTTAAGAAAAAAGGGGCTATTTTGAATTGAGATTTGGTAGGAAATTAGGGAGTTTTATATAAGGTTGATTAGGCTATTTAATATTCACTATGTGATTGTGTTTGCTATAGTTTTTCTTTGGAGTTGTTCCTAGTGGCGCCTTGGGTTTGTGGAGAGTCGATAAACCTCTCGAATAATAGATCAATCTGTATCTTGATTTGTTTTGTCTTTATCAAAGAGAATTAGTCCATAATCTCTTTCTTTCTTGCTAAATTATGTTGCATTTTTTCCTTCAGTATTGCTTTTTTTTTTTTGCTGTGAGGAGATTGGATTCCTTTCAAATTGGTATCAGAGCACGATTTAGGACCTATGTCACTAAAGAAAGTAGATATTTTGGATGAGAAACTAGATGGAGAAGTTGACCAACTCAAATATAAAATTGAGGAACGATTTATATCTATGGAAGGAAGGTTTTCTAACCTAGGGGACATGAAAAAAAAAATATTGGAGCTTCACACCTAATCGACAACATCGTAGGCGAGAGTACTAGCGCGTGGCCAAGGAAGTGGGGGAAACCCAATATCGGCAGAATGGGGGATGATCCAGAGATAGAAATCTTGGGCGACGAGAAAAACATGCCTCCTCTTAAAATGATAACTAGAAGGGAAATGGGTGAAGGATATGGCATGGGAAGAAATTGGGAGGAAGAAATGAGGGCTGATTTTGTGGAAGCGAATATCTATTAAAGGAGGAGGGGTGGGAGAGAACAATGGAGAGATCTCAACAATCGTCGCATGGGAGGAGTCGGAGGTGGAAAAGGAAGTTGGGGCCAAGGGGATCAGAGAGTGAGAAAGCTGAAGATGCCCGCTTTTGAGGGGGAAGATGCTCGTGGGTGTATCTATAAGGTGGAGAGGTACTTTACAGTGAATGGGTTTATGGAGGAGAGACTCACGACAATGGTTTTATGCTTGGAGGGGAAGACCTTGTCTTGGTATTAGTGGAGAGACATGAGAGATCCAATCTAATCGTGGAGGGAGGTCAAAGATAGTTTATTAGAACATTTTTGAACAAATCAGGAAGGAGACTTCTACAAGTGGTTCATTGCTCTAGTTTAGGAAGGGACAACAATGATTTATCGGGAGCAATTTGAGTATTTTTCTAGCCGATTGGGGTGGCTATCTGAGATAATGTTGGAGGAATATTTCATGAAGGGGTTCAAGCCAGGCATTAGAGTCGTTGTTCGGTTATTGAGGCCACGAGGGTTGGGGGAGGCTATGGAGCTAGCCCAGATGATGGAGGACAAAACATCACTTGAGAGAAGCAGCAAGAGCAACAGTTCGGGAGCTTAATGCCGGATGACTACTTTTTTTGGCATCAAAGGTATAACTTGTGCCTATTCGGAGAGAAGTACCTAAGAATAGGGGATTGGGAGCATGGCCCGAGGAAATTTCAAGCGGCTGATTGAGGCAGATGTTTAGGAGAAGCGGGCTAGGGGACTGTGTTTCTATTGTGATGTGAAGTTTGCACCGGGCCACCGCTGCAAGGATTATTTGCTGCAAGAACTTACAATCTGTGATGAGGAGACTCTAGAGGAGTGTTTGCATCTAGATGTGATGGAGGTCTCTCTGAACTCAGTTGTGGGTTTTATCTCAAATCACACCATGAAGGTAATGTGACAGATAAGAGGAGAATCAATGGTAGTTCTAGTGGATAGTGGGGCGACTCACAATTTCATCTCCAACCAGGTTGTGGACCGGTTGTGGCTAAAGCTAGTTGACACAAACTATTTTGAGAAAGCAACGTGGAAGGTGGAGAATAGTAGAGGCATCTTCCCAGGGCTGATGGTGACACTGCAAAAGATCTAGTGAAGGAGGATTTTCTTTCCTTGGAGTTAGGGAGTACAGATGTAATTTTGGGCATGAAGTGGTTGCAAACTCTTAGGGAGACCAAGGTGAACTGGAAGGCATTAACTATGGAATTCATGGTGGAAGGGAGGAAGGTGAGGATCAGGGGGGATCCTAGTTTGTCCAAACCCAGGGTTTCTCTTTTATTTTTTTTATTTTTTTTAAACTTAGGGTTTCTCTTAAGACTATGATGATGGAAATTCAATGTAAAGGAGTGGCAAAGCTCAGTAAAGAGGATGTATAGAAGATGCCATGGGAGGTTCTAAAGTCCAAAATTAGAAATTGGATTCACTATATGAGGATTGCTATGAAACTCCTATTTGTTGTAGAAAGAAAAATCTGTGATCAAAATTTTAATGGTATCAATGTTCTTTAGGATCGCTGCTTTGTTGAAGTAACATTAGACAATGTATTGATGCTTTTTAGTTTTGGGGATGCTATAGCTAAAAGCAAGGGTCACCTTCTAGACATGTATGAAATAATGCGCGAGCTTCATTCTGAGATTGAAACGATATTTGAAGGAAAAACTTGTTATGAGATGAGGGATGCTATTCATATTCTTTCTAGGTGCTTAGTCCAAACTGCTCAAAAATTTTCTGGGGGATTTTAAGGAAGCAGTGGAAGAAGATTCAACAGAAAATAGTGTGATGGATGGAACTGTGCACCCTCTGACTAAGTATTGGATTAACTATTTGAAGTTTTTATCTGACTATCAATCAACTTTGAAGCAGTTTTTTCAGGAGTTTGAAAAGGTGGGAGAAAATTCAACTTCCCAATTGACAACTGTTACAATGTTAATTATGTAAGCTCTTCAAAGTAACATGGACGGTAAATCTAAGCAATATAAGGATTCTGGGTTGACTTATTTATTCATTATGAATAACATCCACTATATGGTTAGATTCGTTCGAAGATCAGAGGAAAAATATTTATTGGGTTTAAAGGCACAGAAGAATTGTGCAACAAAATGCAAATCAATAGTTCAATACAAACGGGTAGCTTGGGCAAAGTTTCTGCAGTCTCGTTCTATTCAGGGCCAAAATTCTGGTGTTGTTCATGGGGGAAGTGATGGGGGCAACCAAAGTAGAGTTTCCGGGGCAACGATAAAGGGGAGGTCGAAGTATTTCAACATGCAATTCAAGGTGGGTGATAAAGTGTATTTAAAAATTCGACCCTATAGAAGACCTTAGCTCGAAGAAGAAATGAAAAGTTATTTTCACAGCATTGTGGGCCTTATAAGGGTGGTGGAGAGGATTGGTGTCATGACGAATCATTTGCAGCTACCCCCTACTTCCACCATGCACCCGGTGTTCCATGTGTTCCAGCTGAGGAAAGTTATTGGTGATCGCAATCCATAAGCGATGTCGTCAATGCCTTGACAGAAGAAATGGAGGTAATCCTGGAGCCAAGTGAAGTGAAAGGAGTCTGTTCGACAACAAGAGCTAAGAGAATTGTTGATTGAGTGGAAGGATTTGCACGACTATAAAACAACATGAGAATCATACTGTATTATTCAACAACAGTTTCCTTCATTTCATCTTGTGGACAAGATGATTTTTTGGGAGGGGAGTATTCATGGACCTGCGGAGCCTGTGGGCCCCACTAGAACGAATGATATGCAAGGAAAGAGAGGGATCCAAAGGGGAATAAGTCCACCTTTAATTATTTACCAGAGAAAATCAAAATTGGGAAGGAGTTAGAAAAGTTTATTTAGGGGAAGGAGGGTTGATTTGAATTCAGATTTGACAAAGAATTAGGAAAGAATTATTTAAGAAAAGAGAGCTGATTTGAATTGAGATTTGGGAGGGAATTATGAAAGGTTTATTTAAGAAGGGGGCTGTTTTGAATTGAGAATTGGGATGGAATTAGGGAGGCTTATATTGGGATAATTAGGTTATTTAATATTCATTATGTGATAGTGTTTGCTATAGTTTTTCTTTGGAGTTGTTCCTAGTGACGCCTAGGATTTGTGAACCGATCTACCTCTCAAATGGTAGATCAATCTGTATCTTGGTTTGTTGTGCCTTTATCAAAGAAAATTAGCCCATAATATCTTCCTTTCTTGCTGATTTCTGCTGCGTTTTTCCTTTAATATTGCTGTTTTTACTATAAGGAGATCGGATTCCTGTTAGATTTAATATTTGTTATTTTGGATATGTTGTTCTACTTGCGAATGTTTATGTACCAACTGGGTCTCATGAGAACGATCTTACCAGTTCTTCTTTTGTCAAGTAAACATATATTATTCTTGTGCTGATAAAGATTTTATTGAAAATCGTTCATCTGCTGCAGGAAGGAGGTAGGTTTTGCCAGTGATCCGACTTTTAGTGTCTCTGTCATATTTGGTAAAAGAGACGAGGTAAGGTTATTAATTTCTTCAAATTTAGGATATTTATCGGATCATATGTATTTATGATTCTAATTTCTCAGAATTATAAGATTTCTTTATATATGTTGCAGCCACTGCTTGATGCATGTGGACGCCAACTGATTGAACATATTAGGTTTGTTTTTTAGCTTCTGTACTCTAATATTTCAGAGATTTGAATATGTTGAAAATTTATTTGATGGATTGTTAATTACTTTTACAATTATCAATTGGAGGTGTCTCCTTGGCTGACAAAACGGTCATTTATAATGAGCGGGATGCTGGTCTCTAAATTAATAACAGTTTAGTGTTGTATTTTGAGGCTTATTCTAAATACTTGGGATTATATGTACATTTGAGAGCTTAAACATGAGCTTCTCATCCTTTTCAGAAAAAAAAAAAAAAAAAATATAAATGGATTTCAGCCAAAAGTCATACATGTCATACATGCATCTATAATGGAACATCCTACTTGGGCTATAGCTTAAAACCCTTACTTTAGCTCTTGAGAACTAGGGTAGGAAGCATGCAGCTAGAACTAGAACTAGAGCTCGTTTCTTAGTATACAGTTCTTTCTGTTAATGCATTTATTTATAGTCACTTTTTTTTTTTAATATGGGCAAGCCAGTGGAAACTTTCTACAGCAAAATTTGATAAATCTTGGATCAATCTAAACTATGACTTTTCTGTTTTATCAGTTGTCCTGGTTTTAACATTTGGATGCCCCTTTTATTTTTTCCGTGTACTGTGTATCTTTGTAAATGTTGTAGCCAAGTATTTGGTTTCGTAAGGAAAATGTGCTGTAAAGAATGATGTCATTTTATGCAGTGCTGTTGCTTATAGTAATGAAAAATTGCTATCAATGGTTGGTTGTTGATTAGATGATCAGGGAAAAAAAAAACAATGGGATTCTGCTAGGCGTATATAGTTTTACTAATAAATTATCAATTACATCTTCATTATTTTGGAATTTGTGGATTAATATCTGATAGTAATTTTGGCTGTACAGTTCTTGTGGTTCATCCAGGCCGCTGGTTCTAACTCTTGGCTTGAAGGAGCACTCTCCGGTAAACATAAAACTATTTTTTTTTTTGTCTTTTTTTATAACTGCTAAAGAAGGAATCAAATATTATTGATTGAATGCCAGTGCCTAAATATAGGCCAAAAAGGAAGATAATACAAAGAAGAATATTCTTAATTATGAAGATATAAAGCATTAAAAAAAACTTATCACTCTATTCTCCGACTTGCCTAAGATATCACATTCTAGTTTAGTACTTTCCTATGTTAACATTTCACCTCAAATTAGAGATATCACAAAGTTCCAACTTATTATAAAGATTAGAAAAAGGAAGAGCTCTTTGATAAAGATGTCAACTGATTGTATAGACATATGGAGAGAGATTTTTTTGATACAACTGTATCTCGATGAAGTGGCAATCTATTTCAAATATTTGGTTATTTTATAGAAGATAGGATTGCTTCTAATGTAGATAATTGTCTGATTATCATAGTTAAGTATAGGTTGTGGAACACAGAAGCCAATTTCTTCTATTTCAGTTTTGATTCACATCATTTCACAAGCAAAATGAAGCTTCAACACTTGATATAGCTATTAAATTTGTTTCTTTCCTTTTCAGAACATGAGATTTCCATCCATATGTACATTGTATCTTAAGGTAGATTCTTGAGTCTGCATCAGAAAAAGCTTTAATTGTTAAATGATTATGTTTTTGATAAACCAAATCTTTTTCCAAATATTTTTGAATAAATCTTAAAGTTCTTATAACATCAAAATGTTTCTTCTTGGAGTTTTGCATATGCCAAGTAATTACATCAACAAGAAAGGATATGTTAGGTCAATTGAAGCAAGTAGATAAGTTTGACAACTAGCTATTGATAGCAAGAAGCATCTTTATAACTTTCATTATATATGGTTGATTGTCGATTTTCCGTGAGAGTTTGCGGGCTTGCACTCATGAAGGTCAATTTCTTTAAGAAGCTTTATAGTATATTTCCTTTGAAAGAGAAATATCTTCTTTGTTATATGCAAACATGATGCGAAGAAAAGTAATTTGGAGACCAAATTTTTGGTGACAAATATATTTTGTAGATATTATTTTACTTTCTTGAATGCATGGTATCACCTTTAGTTGTGTAGATCCTAATGAGTAAAATCAAGGTTGTGAAAATTCGAATGGATATGAAAGTGAAAGAAGTGCAGGCTTAAAGTTCAATGGTTTAATCGAGTTTGAATGTAAGCCTGAATTGAATGATGTAATGAATATTAAAATTATTTAACTATAATCAAGTAGTGTATGTTGACCCTTACACATCAAACCACGCGCAGAGGGAAAAAATTGACGAATTAAGCATCACGCACGTCGACGCTACACGTCAATTGAAAGATAAAACGACCTCTGATTGCAAAATGAACTATCCATTGTAATCAGGATGTCGAGTTCGTCAAAGAGAGGATCCCTCACAGTCAAATCGGACAAGATCGGTCCAAAGGGATGATCGACACCCAAAATTGATGTGCGACGTCGCCCAAACAACGCCTGATCGCAAAACGGATTTTGTCGTTGCATCCAGAATGTTTCAACACACCAAAATCACTATCAATTTGTTCAATCGGAGTCCTCCAGCAAAATCGGCATGATTCCCAAGTTGGCGGCACACAAACCGATGAAATTTACCCACGACATTGCCCAAATGACGTTCAATCGCAAAATGGATTTTGCCTTTGCATCCAGACCATTGTCAATACCCAAAATATGTTATAAATTCACCCAATGAGAATCATGCGCGCGAATCGACGTGAAAGTCGAGGCAATTGCATGAAAATCAATAAGTAACACGTGAATCGAGGCAAAAAATATTTTGTACTCTATCACTTAATAATAATAAATATTATTATCCTAATTAAAAAAATAAAAAATCAATAAGAAAATCCATCAATTTGCAAATCAAATTAATACAAACCTCGTATCCGTCGAGTTCCTCCTTAGAAATCTCGTAAAATCGACATCTGTCGATTTTACGTCTAAATCCCGTAAATTCAGCGAATACAAACTCTTTGCTTGTTGTTAAATTGAAAGTCTCTACTGCGATCCTCGGTTCGTGTTGACCTATGTACAATATTCAAGGGAAAACAAAAAAATCGCATACCTGTTGAAATCCATCGAATCCTCCGTGATATCTGCCCGAAATCCCGCAAAATACCTGTAGCTCGGCGCCGCTCATGTTTTGATCGGAAATCCTGCCTAAATCCCACGATCCGCCTCGCAGAACGTTCACGCTCGTCTTTAAAAGGAGAACGAAGAGGGCTTCACCAAGATTGCTTCCACTCGCGACCCCCAAGGCCCGAAACTCCATCTCTCCCTGTCGCAAAACCCCTCCGACACTTCTTCCTCTTCCCTGTCCCAAACCAAAGCCCAACTCCTACTTCTCCGATTTTGAAGCCTCATCCGACCAAATCCCATCGCCTACTATCTCCATATAGTCACAAGCTGAGAGAAAGAGAGAGAGAGAGAGAGAGAGAGAGAGAGAGAGAGAGAGGAGAGATCAACCTACCCGAAGCTTTCCTCTCCTTCCTTTGTCGACACCTTCGGCGGCCTCCCCTTTCTCTCTGTTTGGAAGTCACAACATTCTGATCGGGAGTGACAACAAGAGCCGGCTTGTTGTGAAGGTAAAATTCTCCCATTCTCGTGCTCTTCTTTGTCCAAATTTTGTAGATGTGTTGAAACGGAGAGAATATGAGGGAGGGAGTTTTTATTTCTTTTTATTATTAAATATTATTAATTATAATTAGGTTTCACTAATTATAATTGATCATGTTTTATATTTATAATTAATAGTTATTTATAATTAATTAACTATTATTAATTAATTACTAATTATAATTAAATATTGATTAGTTATAATTATTAATAATAACTAATTATTAATTAATTATAATTATAATCAATTAATCATAATTAATTAATTAGTATTAATTAATTATTAATTATAATAATCATGAGTAATTATTTGTAGTTCATTTTTTAATCATTATTAATTAATTAATAAAAATGAAGCCCTCTTGCCTCGATCTACGTGCTAGCACAACCTCGCCGGTCGCCAAGGTATAAAGCTCCTAAACTTGGGAGAACTCGCCCTTGGCACTTGTGGCGAGGCGGGTAATCCCCCCCCTAAAGTCCTTTTTTTTTGTGTTTATGGTGCGACAAGGGACCACCCATGCATGTTTTTCTTAGCATGGTGGGAGGAAACTTGGTGCGGCGCTTACAACGAAGCTGGCAATCCCTGTGCGTGCTTTTCTTAGCACGGCGGGACAAAAAAATATAAGTACTCGTACGCAGGGAAAGAACTTTTTTTTTTCAAAAAAAAAAAAAAGCTTTTAAATAACCCATGCACGCCTTTCTTGGCGTGGTGGATGATAAACAAAAAAATTGCAGTCGCGGTGTCTCACAAACATCAACCGTGCACGTCTTTCTTGACGTGGCGGGTAGGCGGCCTCTTGGTTTTTCCCCTAAACGGGGGAGATGTCGGGAGGCTACCAAAATTTTGTCTGAAATAAGACAAGGACTTAGAACAATTTGGGACTTATGAACTCAAATATGAATAAATCTAAACTTGAATCAAATGAAGGAATAAGAAGACTTGAACACTTACAGAAGACCTAGAATTGGAGCAAGTGATGACGATCTGAGATAGAACTTGAACTTGAACTCGGACTCAGATTTGAACAGAATTTGAACAACATTTGGACATCAGGGGACATAGAACTTGAGCTTACTACTTGAACTCGCATGAGTTGAACAAAAAACTAGAACTTGAACTCATCTTGGATATGAAACAGAACTTGCAATTTGACTACAAAGACCTGGACTTTGAATGTTAAATGTTTAAATCAAACAAAAAGAGTAAAAATGCTAATTAAGACTTTGAATTGTCCAAATGAACATTAATAATCAAATAGAACTTATAGAATTCAACATAACTTGAAGCATATTTGCAAGCAAGGATCGAACGAGAAATGACATTGATATACACTTGAGTTTGAATGATTGAATCTGGACTTGATGAAATTTCATTTGAGCAACAACACAATCAAATTTCATGACATAATGTGATGCTCTCAAGGGATAACACAACTTGCTTGCAAAGAGAGATCAACAAGATCTCTACCTATAAGTTATGGCATGAAATCTTCAACGAACGTCAAAGAGCCATCATGAATTCATAATCAAATGCAAATGTCATCAAGCCAGCCCATCATACGAGATTTAAGTCATCTTCATATGATAGTGGAAGACTTGTAACATTCAATATGGCTCGTCTATATGCAAATAACTATGCTCATATGTTACGAACACAAGAGCAAAATGAAGTTAAATATATTGAACCTTACAAACAGAGGGGATTTGATATGCAACAAGTGCAAAGGGATACGAGCATACAAACTCCTATGAGCTATTGTAAAAGATCCGTTGCACACCCAACGTGTTTTCCACAAGCAAACCTGAAGGAGTTCTAAATATGCTTACAATCAGTAGCATGGAGTTTCCTACAAATGAACATAGTGATGTGTATGATGAACGTGAACATTCACAAATGAACGCAGTGAATCTTTATAAATGAAGATAATCCATGTGCAGTAAATGAGCATAACATTTCATAAAGACATGTATAAAAGCTATGATAAGTGCAACAAGTCCTTTGAGATGAGGTATCATCTGGTTGCAAGCAAAGTCGCAAGCAAGGATTGTGGATCACATAGAAGCGATAACGATCAGTTGTGATGTTTATATCAATCATATGGAAGAAATGGTTGTCCAATAGCAGAACACACTGAAGGAAACTATGAAGAATATGATCGGCATTAGTTAGCTCGTAGCTAATGATGACTAGTTCATGACTAAAGAAGGCTAGTATGCTAACAAGTTTAGTGACCCGCTCATAGTTAGTGATGATAGATACATGCAATAATAGTGGTCTTTCCCCAATATGGATGCGGCAACTTATCTGCAAATAAAAACGAAAGATGCATAACAAATGCAAATATGTATGAGCCCTTGCAGGAGATCCACTATATGCACCATATGTTATTTGTGGACAAATTCAAAAGGAACTACAATAAACACAAGCACCTATAAATCGTTGTAGGAGACCTGCCATACTCACAAAATGTCATATATGAGCAAAATTCAAAAGGATTACAGCAAAATGCAAGCTCATACGACCCAAGAAACAGGAGATTAGTTAGTGCACTACAATCTACCCGTGTAAATCATGCTAGCATTGCACAACAGTCTACCTGTACAAGGTAGCGAACAACTCAATCTATAAGCTGCTACGACATGCCACCGGATTCGCAACATCCATGCAAGCGGACAGAAGCTGTTACAAATATTTTAAAATATCCCTGCACATGCATCTTAGTTTGTATACACATAGGTACACAAAAACGAGCGTGTTATTGGTACACACGTGACGTCTAGAGATGTTGCGCGGGTTATTAAATTTGAACCCGATTCTCCTAAGCAGGTAAAAAGGAGTAGACAATGTATAATTATAAAATGCCCCCAAATACCCGCATGGGCTCCGGCGAGCATGTTATGAGTACACACGTGACATCTAGGGATGCTACGCAGGTCAATAAGTGAATTCAAGTTCAAACCCGATCCTTCTATGCGGATCAGTAGGAATCAACATGGTTCGAACCATAAAATAAATATACGGTTGTGGCGACCGATATACTTATTTTAATACATTCATATTAGACTTTTAAGGCCTATAACAATGAGAATTCACTAATAAAGGCATAAAACCTGCGAAATCCGATCCCCTATCGGTAAGTTGATAGGGTCGACAAAGTTCAAGCTTTAAATGGAAATAACCTCTTTTACCCCGATGATGGATGTGTTGAATAGAAAATCTCAACCGAAGGGGTCCACAATAATCTCAAATGCCTTCCCAAAAATTCGTAAATCCCAAAATTTTAAATATTTAAAATTGAAATCAACCATTTGAATACTTAAAACAAAATCTATTCACCCTCCGCAATAGTTTGTCGGGGTGAACAAATCAAAATCTACTTCAGCTCGCATAGAGTTAATGCCTAGTCGAAAATATCAATATGATACATTCTCAAATAATCACTTGCCAGTAAGGACGTGGTATGTGTCCTCTAACTGGCGGTTTTGTCGCCAAATGGCACTGCAGGATAAACGATTATGACCTGGGGCCCTCTGAACCGAGTGATTTTGCCGCCAAATGGCAGCGCGAAATACCGGTTATGATAAGAGCCAATACGTTTCTTAGTGGCTTCAAATCCTTGAGATATGAATCAATAGGATATGATCGATAGGGCACAAAGCCCTCTGTTAGCTAAGGCGGATTCAAATTTGTCCCCTTAGATAAATATCCATCCCAGGTCTATAAGGTACCCTTGGACGAAGCAACCCATGGCTACCGACAATGATCCTTCTGTTAGGTTGGGTCGACTACCTCCTCTGACTAAGTAGACTAGGGACCATGATGACCTGGGATAACAGAATCATGAGATCTTGATTGGGTCCATCATCCATTCCCCCACCATCTGCTTTACATGTAAAATAGTGAAATTTCTAATTTTAAATATCAAATTCTCATATACCTAAACCCATGTTGCTACTATATGCCAGATACATGCTATGTATCTGATTGACGACTGGCCTTAATCGAAAGTTTTCTCTCGTTATTGGGAGGGGTAATTAACTATAGGGGCTTGCGTCTATAGGAAGCTAGAACTCAGATCTAAAGTCCTCGCAAAATGAGGGCAAAATCTTTCGGTAATGTCTTATTTCAAGCCCAATATGCCTTCTGAAAATTTACCCCGGAACCTAATTTGTTAAAAACTCTCCTGAAGGCGGGGGAGGTCGGGGCGCAAATTTTCAGAGCCCACAATGTAATAATGATATAATAATAATGCAAACATGTAATAAAAATAAAAAAATTCATGCACAAGTAATATCTTCAATAATTATAAATTTAAATGCCTTTGATAATTAAATTATTAACTTCTTTGGTAGCATAATAAGCAAAATTCATATGGTCTTTTGGAATCTTGTGTTTATTTCCTTTAAAAATTTGGTCACTTATAAATGAAATAAAGATGAGAGAATGAAAACACCCATTATTCAGCATACACCATCATTGCATTTGCATTGAGAACACTTATGATTCAAATAATAAGTAATAGCTTAAGGTGAGAGTAAAGTATAGTTGACATTATTTAATACTAATAAAGTGTTCATATATCAAAATATTTATGATTTAATGTACACGATCATTTTATGAACTTTGTCATAGATATAATTTCAAACATTAAGTGTAAATAGTGTAGTCTAAAATAAAATATATTTAAAATTTATCCCAAAAAATACTCCTCAAAAGTTGCTTCCCCAAAAATTTGCTCCTCAAAAACTCCCTCTCCAAAGGTTTTAAAATCATCAAATTCAAGATTTTCAATTATATCGTCATCACATTCATCTTTATAACATATGTGATGTAAAACTTATTATTTTACCCAAATAATGAATTTATATATCGTTAGTAACTTAGAAATTTACTTTGAATTTTCCTATCACATGTCATATTGGTCTTTTTAGTATTTGTAATAACATCTTTATAAATTTTACTTTTGAATTTATCATGATCAAGTT
Source organism: Dendrobium officinale (assembly GCA_019514585.1). Classification (NCBI taxonomy): domain Eukaryota; kingdom Viridiplantae; phylum Streptophyta; class Magnoliopsida; order Asparagales; family Orchidaceae; genus Dendrobium; species Dendrobium officinale. Next base: position 30,053,022 of record CM033696.1, read on the forward strand.
CAAAAATAGGTTCATCATCAATTATCTAAAAATCTGGTCTTAAAAGTTGTCTAGTCCAAAGGATCATAAATTCTTTTAAGGTACAACTTACAAAGCAAATATGAGTTTATGGGACTATGACTAAAAGTGAGAAAATACTGAGTTATTGAGTAAGCATTTGTTTAACATATGTTTTATTAATAAAGAGTATATATATTTCTCATATTAAGATTGTACTAAACATACACAAGATCATTTTGCTTTTAATGCTTCTAATGATTTCTTCTCTTGGTATTAATTTGCTCAAACACACTCTAATTTATTTCACATCCAAAGTAGTTATTTGATTGAGAATATGTATATCCGGCTTTTGTAAATTCAGAATGCTAGAGCCAAACATTTCTCACCATTCATCAAAATGAAATAAATATTAAAATTATTGATTTAGTTAAAGGTGTAGAAATATCATAAATATAACAAAATAAGTTATGATGAGTTAACCAGGTTGCATTTCTTTTGACATGTGAGAGCTATCAACTTTTCAAAGTATTTAAAATTATCTTGATAAACTACAACCTCATTCATTGCAAATATAAGCTTACTACATATATTTTTATTTTCAATTACTTTAACTAAATCTTCATGACTTCAGGTTTATAACTATAGTTATCTTGATCATATTGGAAATAAGGTTTCAAGAAATGAATGAATATCTTAATGAAGCGGGCAATCCCATATTTTCTTTATAATATTTATATATGATCTATATAATATTTTTGTATTCCTAAAAATTCTTTGATTGCCTTTCTTACTATGTGCATTCCTTCATAAAGATAACCAAGTGATGTCTTCTTATTATAATCAATCACCATAATATCCTTATTAGTGAGCCTAATAATTTTGACATAATTAAGCAATCATTTCAGAACTTAATATCCAAAATGATGAAATCTGCCTCTTTTCCTTCAATAATTTTTGGCAACTTTGACTTTGTATAATACTTGCTAATTATGAATGCCTGCAAATCATGCTTTTGATTATGAATACTTTTTAAAGTGTTAAAAATAGTTGCAAAACATGTTACTTTGTATAATTATATAGGCACACACCTTGTACTGTCTGATTTTCTTTCTTTCTAGTGGCAAAATTCAAGTTTCTAATCCACCCCATAAATGGAAAGGCCGAGAGTTTCAGTCAGTAAGATAACTATACCAAAATCTTGAATGCATCCTAATTACTTTCACGAAGTGAAATCCAAGTAGGAAAAAGGACTGCTTGTGATGGTGATGACTATCAGGTGACATAGGGCTGCTAAAACATTCTTGGTTATCTTACCTTTGCTTATTTCCTTGTTCAGGGAACTCTGAAAGAAATTATATCTGCTGTTATTGAGAATCGGCTTTGGTAATATATTGCTTCTTAGAGCGATCTTACTACCAATGTTTATCAGAAGTAAGATGTAGAAGAGATTTAGTTACTGATTAGTAAATAGAATGAATGGAGCATGTGACTAACCTTGTGTTATTAGCCCTTACAGCTACATACATTCATTCAATCTGCATAGCTTTTTGAATTAGCTTGTTCTGGCAACTATATGAGTTGGTTCAGTATTTCTGTTTTTCAATATTTCAAATAGCCTTGTGGATTGACTTTAGATTTGGAGGGGTAAATCTTAATTATGAAAAGGATAAGCCCACATTTGTTTTCTCAGCTCTAGTCTATCGACCCATCTTTGGCGAAAAATTATTACGTCCGGACAAAAAATTGGAAATCCGGACGAATACCGAGCAATACCGAGTGCTCGGTACTGAGCACTTGGTTGATGTGGCGCTTTGTTATTGGTCTCTGGACGTGTTCGGTGTCCGGACATAATAATTACTCCATCTTTGGCTGTCTTGCTTAAACCTACCAATTTTTTTTCTGAGTGTCTTCTACCAATTTGACCTTCAAAAGTGCGTTGGCCTCAGCCTGAATGCTCTCTGTAAGATCAGTAACAGTTGTTGTACGTACACACTAGTGAATTCCTAACACTTGGCTCCCTCTGGAACAAAATAGCTTCCATTTCGTTATATTTCTTTTATTTCTGTAATGACATGCATGACAATCTTAGTGCTTTGATAGCATGTGTTGTTTTATAAGCAAAATTTTTGGGCACTCTGTTTTTTTTTTCGTTAAGTAATCTTTGTGCTCTTTTTATATATATTCTTTTCGTGCATTTGTACTTCAATTCTTTTGTTTATCTAATGCTTAATTTTGCTTATTCTAATTTGGTCAAATGTTGGTCGTGTTATGTAATGTATTGTTGCTTCTTAAATTTGTTTAATTAGTGTTGTTTGTATTGTTCAATTTTCGAAATTGGCATATTATTGTAAGTCATGTTGCTATATTTATTAGCTAAAAGAAATAGAATAATCTCAAATTTAGATCTAACTTAAAAAGAAAATTGTTGTGAAAATATAGTGCATTTCATTAACCTTCATGTATATTAATATAATATTATGTTTTATTTTATGAAATTGATGATTTCTTTTATATTATGATATTTTTCTATTATATTTTTAATTTAATTATAAATTATTCATAATTTTTAATATCTTATGATTTTTTTTTAAATAATGTGTGCCCCACTTTGCTCTATATATTATGACCATTTATTGGTTATCTGGTTTGAGACATATTCTTCGTAGTATAAATCTCTCACGTAATATTAACATTTGTTTGAATATTATTTCTAGGGTGTCAAAATGAGTTCTCATGTTAGGTTCTGGTCCAACCCGAAATTGAACCGCCGTCAATTGATCCAACATAAACTTGACCTAATTAGACAAACAGGTCAGAAATTTATACCTAGACTAAACCATGAGCGTGAACGAGAGGATGAGGTAGCTAGCGAGCGAGTAGGGATGTCTAATTTGGATTTGGGGTTGGGTTTGGGTCTGACCCGCCTTTAATTAATATGACATGAACCCAACTTGATTAAACATACATGTTAGAAATTCAAACCCAAACTCGTCCTGCTAACCCCGATAACCCGCGAGTGCAACAAGCGTTGATCAAGAGGGTGAGGCTGCAAGGGCAAGGGGATGAGGATGAGGGGGCGATCACGATTTTGAGTCAAACAGGTTGTTTTTAGGTCTGCAGATTAACCTGAACCCGACCTAATATATCAATCGGGTCAAAAAATTTAACCCAAACTTGACATGTTTGTTAAACGAATTAGGTCCGAGTCAAATTTTCGAGTCATGTCATATATTGACACCCCTAGTCTTCCATGTGTCCTTTATCGACCATCTTGAAAGAAATCATCATTCTCATCTTTTTGGTGCTCTTGTTAAAAACTTAGCAGTACATAAAGCTTAAAGGAAAATTGAGATAGGGCATCATCTAACAAAGATACCTAGGGATTCTCTCCTCCATTAATCTAGTTTCATGTTGCTTAGTAGCCATAACAATAAGTTGTCTCACCATCTTGGTGAGGGCTCCAATCGTGATTAGAGCTTTATGAGAAGAAAAATATCTTGTTACAAGCTTCAATGTGCTTCACTCTGATTTCACCCACCACTCTTATTGCTACCTCCACTCGTTTCTAGCCATAATTAGCTTGCCACCATTTTCGTCCCTAATCAAGGGAAGAGGTCACAATGGGAGGTTGTTCTTGTCAACTTTTAATCTCTATCATCTTTTTCTTATTTCGTCTTCTCATATAATTTATCATCATAGATCCTGAAGAGTCCATCCCATTGAACTTCAAGTTGCCACAACTTGACTATTATAAGGGGATGATTTAAGCCCCATCAAACATTTGATAGAGCTTAAAAATGATATAATGCTAGTCATAATTTTTAATGACTTTCGCTACTCAACCTTTCTAACAACTCTTAAGGGTTTTAGTGATACTGATTCTTTTATTTTCCTGATTATCACATTCACTACTTAGATGTTAGCACATTATGGTTTCGTTTGGGACGGCTTTCTTGTTGCTTTTTAAAGCAGCTTTTTAGTACAAAAATTAAAAATTTTAATACTAGAAATATGCTTTAAGAAGCAACAACTGTCCCAAGCAAAGCTTATAAGTAAAGTCCTCTCAAACTTTCTAGATTATCTAGCAGAAGAGAAAGCCCTTTTAGGACTACATCATCCAATTAACCTAGGCCTCCTATGAATTTATTGTGCTAATTTTAAGGAAGCATTCACCTCAACTTAAGAAGGCCACTTTCCAAGTTTTCCATGGCCAATAATCAAATAGAGACGAGCTGGCATTTTATAGGTGTTGAGTACATACATATAGTACTTTCTCTCCTCTCTTCTCTCATTGATCTAACTCAGAATTTGGGGCCATTGTTATTTGAATAGTTTAGGCAACTTGATCATCCTCACCAAGATTAGCTGCATATGGGTCATCCTTATTGCTAATCATCCCAACAACCATGATTGAGATGAAAAACACAACTTTGAGCTCCTATAATCTTTCAATCCTTGGAAGTCCTTCACTAAGGTTAAGGTTTCGTTTGGGACGGCTTTCTTTTTGCTTTTTAAAATATTTTTTTAGTACAAAAATTAAAATTGTTGTACTAGAAAGCAGGTTTAAAAAACAGTAAGAAAATCGTCCCAAACGAAGTCTAAGTAACACGTTCATTGAAATAGGTATTTACTTCAACAAAGAAAGCACTCAAGCGCAACAAGTTCAGCAACTCAATCTTTTGTTTCATTAGTTATTTCTTCATGCGTAAAGAGATATGGTGAATTCATATATGCACCCTAAAGAAGTAACTACCTTTCATAACCATTCAAAGATAAGGAGATTAAGTCAAAAAAAAGGTGATGAAGTAAAAAAAGAAATAATGAATAGTTTAAAAAAAATTGTGCAAAAAAATAAAATATGATGAAGATTTCACATACAACTATTAAGATTATCATTCTATGCAGTGATTTTTAAATAAAATTTTATATTATTAGCAAGATATAACACTTCAACAATCATAGAAAGAATGTTGGTATCCTATTATTTTAATGATTCCTTCAAAAGTTTCTTCAATTATATCATTTTTTTTCCCAGCAACACAAACTTAAACATGCTTGCTTTTGTGCTTGATAAGGCAAATTTTGAATTTCAAAAACTAGTACTTTGATAGAAAGGCACCATGTAGCTCAGATTAGGGCAAATTATTACGGCCGGTGTCCGGATTCGTCCAGATACGTCATGTCACCAAAATACATCGGGACCCAGTGTATTCGGGTGACGTGACACGTCTGAATTGGATGTTCGGACGTCTGGTGACCGGACATAATAATTCTCCCAGATTGAGAGAGGCATTCAAATTAAACAAAGAAGTGGAGATCTTTGGTAGAGATACTTCTTAGATAATTAGAGTTAAAGAATAGAGCGAAAGAGTGGTAAGAAGAAGAGAGACATAGGTGCATCGACTTTCTTAAGTTGTTTAATTTTACAGCCCAGTTCTCTTAGCTAAAGATGGGAAGGATTCCAGTATCCACCATGATGAAATAAATATTACAACATAAAATAAATATACACTTCTTTCAAATAGAAAAAAAGGATAAAGGGAAGAAGGAGATCAAGGTTTTGATTGGGATAATTTTTTTAATGATTTCAAAAGCAATTTTCTAGTAAAAAATTTATAGTTTAAAAAATCTTGGTACTCTAAAACTGATTTAGAAGGCTTTAAACAAGCTATCCCAAATAAAGAGTAGAAGAAAAGAAAAATGTACACGACTTTAATGTTATAAGTGACATTGACTTCATTTGGGACGACTTTCTTATTGCTTCTTAAAGTAGCTTTTGTACTAGAAATTTTCTTTAAGAAGCAATTAAAAAACAGCCCCAAATGAAGTCATAAAGATCCTCTAGACCAGAGCACTGTATTGGGTACTCATACACACACCCACCCATGTACACACTAATATCCACCCAATGGGTATGGGTGGGTATGGGTACGCCCATGATCTTATGAGTAGGTATGCGTGGGTACTCAGCATCAGAGGATAAATAAATTTACATTGCTAATCACCGTATATCTTATATTACTGCAATCATCATTACATAGTGTGCAACATTTAACCATGCTGCAACTATGATAAATTATGATGTGTTTTGAAAGTTTGCAATCATAGCAAAGGGAAGCAAGCTTCAAGGCCATCAATCTGTGGCAGATTACGTTCAAAAAACATGAAAAGTGGGTGGATATAGGTGGGTATGACATCCCGAAAGTCACCATGGGTGGGCGTGGTTGGGCGAAGCTCATCCGAGTAAAGCATAGGTACCCAACCAGGACCCCATGTAGGGCTTTGCTCTAGACACCTAAGCTATACATATTTATAAGTATAGTGAACTTGATTCTATTGTTTGTTAGTCGTGATGCCATAGATGAGGCATGTGATTCCCTTTCGTCAATAGGTGGTAAAGGTGGCAGATACGAAGGATAAGTGATATCTTCAACTTGGTGTTGGCTAGTTGTAGTCTAACAAAATAGAAGATAGGAAAACGACTTGTCATAGTCATGTTTTTCAAGACCAACCAGTAGTGGAAGGTAGACAAACACTGGCAAAGAATAATTGAAAGGCTTGCACTATATAAGATGGTGAACATGTGCTGATCTTGAATAGCTGGGCATCCATAAGATGTCTGGTGATGAAGACAATATGCTTGGGAGCAGGAGTGTAAACGAGTCGAGTCGAGTTTAGGCCCTTCTCGAGCTCGGCTCGTTAGGTGGAAAGCGAGTTCGAACTCGAGCTCGTATCACTGCAAACGAGCTCCAGCCGGCTCGTGAGCCATGGGCTGGAATTTTTAAATTTAAGGGGTATTTTTAAAACTTAAGCGGAATTTATAAAACATAGTCAAATTTTAGGAAAAAAAAATGAAATGTTTAATATTTAAATAAAACTTAGATGATTTTTATTTTTTTAAAATATTTAAAATTAATAAATAAAATAAAAGTTTCTAAATAAAATAAAATTATTTTAGAAATATTTATTCGAGCCAACTCTCGAGCCGAGCCGGCTCAAGCTTGAACTAGAGCTTGACAAGCTCAGCTCGTGAGCCCATAAACAAGTCGAGCTCGAGCCGGGTTGGCTCACTTACACCCCTACTTGGGAGTTATGAGTCGGGGGTGATAGTGAGGAAGAGTTAGATAGTGAGCTCTGGCTGATATTAAAATATCATGCGTTGAGTGATAACAGAGAGGCCGGACCAATAAGTTGCCACATATGCGATAGGTTGAAATTGTATGCCAAGACTTTGTGTATGACATCTTTTTTATTACTTCTGAAAGTAGCTTTTTAGTACAAAATTAAATAATTTATACTAAAAAGTTGTTTTAAAAAGCAATAAGAAAGTTGTCTCAAACAAAGCATAAGATTTCGTTTGGGACAACTTTCATACCGTTTTCCAAAGCAGTTTTTTTTATTAAAAATTTTCTAATTCAAAAAATTGTATTAAAAATTTGTTTTAGAAAGTTGTCCCAATATTTCGTTTGGGATAGCTTTTTTATTGCCCTTTATAACTGCTTATAAGTACAAATATTTTTTCATTATTTTGATATATTTTTATTTAATACTCCATGCTTGAATTATGTTAGTTGTAACATCATTATTGAGCCAATCATTGAAACATACTAAATTATGAGCATATATTCTATCTTCTCATTATTTTCATGCGGTGGTTGCTTTAAAGTTAAAAAATACATGTTCAAAAACATTTGTAATTGCCTTTAACATATTAAATATGTTTAATACTTTCTCTAAATATTAAATATTCACTTTGTCATTGAAAATTATTTTTATTAGCTTGATAGTCGGATTCTAAAATTATTTATTTATCTATTTAACTATACAACACCCCCTTTGAACATAACTTAGGCAAAATAATATCCTTTTTTGTTTTTCCTATAATTTTTTCAAAAAAAAAAATTTAATCAAATCATTTTCTTACAAATTTCAATAATTGTAACATGTTTTGTTTAGGTGATTAACAATGTCATTATCTTAATTGCAATATCAAATTGAGTTATTAGAGTTGCAATAATTCACTAGGTGGATTAATCAAGCGGGCCAACATCAAGTGAAATTATTACGTGCGGAGGCCGGATGCAGAACGTTGTTCGTAGATCAACTAAAATGTGCCACATTAGTGGTATCCAGTCACGGTAGAGACCAGTACCGAGCCGCGGTACCAAAAAAAGGATGATGTGACATATTCTGATTGATCCGATCCCCAAACGATATTCGACATCCACTAAGACTAATTAATCCAATATCAGGGGAACAAAAATACAAAACAAGAAGGGCAATAACTAAGCAGAAATGGCATTCAATTTAGTTCATAGTACTTTGGAAATGAACACAGAAAGACTCGAGAAATGACGAGCAATATCTTGGGAAATAAAAAAGACCAGCGTACCTTATTATTGAAAGGACATTTGGAAGGCAGGTCATGTCATACCATTTCAGGATGAGATCAGTTTTCCAGCTGCCTCTCACGGGGCTCTACTATGCAATAAGATCTCAAACTAATTATGTTCTCTCTAACTAATTAATCATTTCTTAAAACCTTAAAAATGATTGATGCTCTAATAAGTTTCTCCCATGCATGAGGTGTAGGATTCAATGAAGATGAAAAATAATTTTCATTATCGTCGAATTACATGTCAAATCATCGAGAAAATTATTAGAAGCGTACACAAATCTATTGAAAATGCATAATTGAGATTTTTGAGGTTTTTGATCTTCCACGTTTGAAGTGGTATTCTCTAAGATCACGCTAGATCTCTTCTCTCTCTTAAAGATGGGAAAAGAGGGAAAAAATGATAACTTAACAGTTTAAATTGGGTACCATTTTAAGTATATTTATTTTATTTCAGCTCATCAAATAAATAAATAAATACTTGGCATTTACATAGTATTTAATTGAGATGTCGCATAAGTCAAAAAATAATTTATTTGTTAAATATATCACGGAGTTAATTGACTCAATTTTAAATAGTTACAAATATATGATATTTTATTTATATATAAAATATATGGGCCAACATATAGAAATTTTCTTGTAATCTCTCACTTGGGCAGCATATATGTTTACTTATTATTACAGATTATTAAATAGCCGAAAGAGCTTAATATTTATTATCTTTATGAAATAACATCTCTAGATAATCTGATTCATCAATCATATCAATATAAAATCAAAGCAATATTTGTTATAGTTCTTTGTATCAAGGCTTGTCAATGGTCACTATATTATTATATTTAATGACATATATCAAGTATGAATTTGTAGCATGAAAATTTCATGTAATGTGATCCAAAGCAAGATTATTTTTACTTTGTGCTAAAATGCAACTAAAGTTTGGTAACTTTATTTCAGAGTTTTCAATAATCAAAATAATAACACTTTAGTCTGATCAGAAAAAAGAAAAAGTTTATAATAATTTGAACAATACAAACAAGTTCTATTTATGCAAGCACATCATCAAAATAAATTACTCACGTACGAGTCACATGTTTTATAACAACCCAAACTCTTAATTTTCGAGATATTGTCCACTTTGACCTAATAGCCTCATGATTTTATCCTATTAATGTAACTTCTCAGTAGGCTTAAAATATAAATATTATGCAAAATAAATTTATTCAATATTATCAAAAAAATGCAAAATAGATTAATAAGATTATTATGATTTCCAATTTATCTATTATAATAAAATATAAAAATTTGTCTTGAATTATGTCTTTATTTTATTTTTTTTAATATTAATCTATTTATATGAAAATTTTGTCCAATGTATTGATAGAGATCTAAATATTTAGATTGCATTGATAGAGGTTGTAGTTCTCTCAAAATTAGTATTATTAGATATTTGGATTGGAGGAGCTTTGTTGATCCGATCCACATATTAAGATATATATCAATTGTTATGTGCTTTGTAAGCCTATAATAATGATTAATTTGTTTTCCACAATACTTCTAACAGAGATGAATTTAATAAATAAAATGGTAGTGCCCTTATTTATAATTGCAGCTCTAAAAAACCATTACATTCAAGTAACCGAGAGATTATTGGGTCAGGTGATGGGACGCAGCTTACGTTCAGTATTCTCAATACTGAGCAGTATTGAGCTCGGTACTGTGAAGTATTGAGTACCGAGCAGTACCAAGCTCGGTACCGAGCTCAGTACCGAGTAGGAGGTGATGTGACGCATTTTTATTGAGCTTTGAACATGTCCGATGACCTGACCCAATAATTTTTCCAAATAACCCAGCTTCAATGAGAAGCAGAGTTTAAAACATCAATCATACAGAATAGTTGTGCGTTATGGCATTACTGAAGTAAAATTAATTAGGCAAGGTAGCAGTATGGCTCCTCCTTCAGGCACAGCGTCTGCCACCCACGTTGTTGCAGGGCACCACAAATCCCGTTAAAAAATCTCTACATTATTCAGATCGTGATCAATATCACGATCTCGATCTCGATCTCGATCTCGAAAGATTGGAAAAGATGGTGGAAAAAGGACTAAAACGACGGCGACTTATGCTTTGGCTTCGACCACACCAATCACCACTCACGGGGACCATGCACTCCACTTGTTCGCCATAATGCCCCAACCAAATTCTCCCACTCCCCCGCCTCCCGCCCCGAACAAAACCAGTCGTACAGGAGGCAACAGCTAAGCTTTCGCCGGCCGCCCGGCATCGCCATGAAGGCATTGTGGACCGATCGAACTGACCGCCCCCCCTCTCTCTCTCTCCACGGAGATAAATCTCGTACATTTGCAGATCTGGCAGTTGCCGCGAGGGGTGGGCGCGGCGAGCGCGCGGGAGTGCTTTAATTAGTGCGCAAGGTAGAATTGAGAGTTTGAGGACGGTGGGGACTCGGAGGGAAAGCGATGGAGAAGGCGAGAATATATCACATTATAATGGTGGGTTGGAGACAGTCGTTGAATGATCAGGATCTAAAGCGATGAGGACATTAAATATCACTAAAATAAATCAAAATTATAAGTTAGACTCCTCAAACTAACGATTGCCCCAGCCTTGGGAGAGATTATTTTGTGCCTACACTGGACCCATCCGGTTAGAGGTGTCAATTCGGGTCAACGGGTCGGGTTCGAGTCCACTTCGGAATTGACTTGGCACTATTCAGATCAACCCGAACCCGAACCCGACCCGTTTTTAAAAACAAGTCGAGTTCTCGAACCCGAACTCGACTTGATTCGGGTATGGGTCAACCCAACCAGACACGAATGACCCGGGGTTGACCCAAAATTACTAGTTTTCGGGTCAAAAATTGGTTCAATCTTCAATTTTCTGGTCAAAATGGGTCAATCTCGAGTTTCCAGGACAAATACAAGTTTTCGTCTCAATTTCGGGTCAATTTCGGGTTGTTGGGTCAACCTGAACCCGACCCAGTTTTTAAAATGGGTTGATTTGTTGAATCTGAACCGACTCGTTTCGGGTCAGAGTTGATCATAACCCGGATTTTTCCGATTCGGGTTCGGGTCGTGTCAAAAATTGACACCCCTACGTCCAATACATCTTGGTACCGAGCATGGTACACTTTTGTCTCTTGGGGTGGCGTGGCGCATTTTTATTTGCCTCTAGATGACGTTCGGACTCTGCACATAATAAATTGTCCAGCCTAGGGGTGTAAATTTCGGGTCACAGGTTGAGTTCAAGTTGAGCCCATAATTGATCCAGTTGAATCCAGAACTGATCCAGAACTATTTCGGGTCAATCCGAATTCAACTTATTTTTGCAAACGGGTTGATTTTTTTAACTCAAACCCGGCCGGGTTTTGAAACGGGTCGATTTGCTAAACCCGAACTTGCCCCGTTTCTGATTCAGGTTGATCCTAACCCGAAATTTTCGGATCGGATTCGAGACAAATTTTCGAATCATGTCAAATATTGACATCCATACCCAGCCAGCCAGTCCTGGAGACATCGATGGATGTCATCCATCATGCATGGATGGTGGGAGATCTGAGATCTGTTGCGATGATTGTTGCAAGGGGACATGCACTGCGGGGTAGGATATGGATATGAATGGGAGGACCACTAATGGAGGAGCCGCTCTTCATCATTGATTTCGTTTCTCTCCATAGGTTTCTTCTGAGTAATTAATTTGCTCCAGTAACTTCGACAGAATTATTATGGGCTGAGTTTATATTTATTTTTAAACTGTACGTCGAGCAGGTTGGTCGGCTCAGGTTAAAATTAGGTTTATTTCGATTCAACCTCTTTAGGGGCTGTTTGGTATGCGGATTTAGGCGGATTTAAGGCCGGATTTGGGCGAAATCCAGCCAAACGGCCTAAAATGCAAATCCAAATCTCACGGCAAACGAAATCCTCCGTTGACGGAAAATTCCGCCGATTCGCTCTAAATCCCGGATTTCCGAAATCCTTTGGTTCGGCGGATTTAGGGGATTTGGCCGAAGAAGCGCGCGAAAGGGAGAAAGTTACTTCACAGCAAGCGAGCTCCCGTTGTTGAATCCGATCAAAATGTCATAACTTCCGATCCGATAGGAAGGGAAAGTCGACGAAGGAGCAAAGTCGAACAGCCACGAAGGACGAAGGAGCCGAAGAAGCGACGCGTGAAATCTTTACACCTCCTGCGAAGCAACGAAACCGAAGAGAAGATGAAAGGCAAACCCGATACGCCTCTGAAGTTATTACTGATTAACTTAATTAATATAAGTTAAAATAATAATAATTGAGTACATTAATAGTATAATTAGTTCATAAAATATTTATCTAATTTAAATTAATTTAAAAATTAATGATATATTAATAATTAAATATAATATCATTAGCTTAATTAATATAACTTAAAAATATATTACTAAATATATAATAGGGTAATTAATAGTGTAATAAAAATTAATAAGTAATTTGAACTTAATAATCTTGATAATCATACAATTTAAATCTTTAACTGTTTTAAATCCTGTAATATGTTGTAAAACATCTTCTCTCGATTTAACAGGATTTAAAATACTTAGTTATTTCAAAATAATTAATAGGATTAAAATATGATCTTAAATAAAAAAATTATTATAAAATATTATAAATAATAATTAAATAATTAATTAGTATTAATAAAATTTTATTATATTTTATTTAAACTTTTTTTTTGTCGTGCTTTAATTATCTTAATAAAGTATGTCAATTTTTTAACCGCCTTAAATCCTAAAATGAATAGTCAAACAGTCACAAAGGATTTAACTGGATTTATCATGAATGTTACCAAACAGTTTTCAGGATTTAACCCCTCAGAATTTCGTAAATCCGGAATTTGAAGGATTTACGAAATCCACTTAAATGAAATCCTAAATTCTACCAAACAACCCCTTAAAAACCTGCTCGGATTTCATGGCCATAGATCAGATTAATTTTGGGTTATATTTATGATTGAATTTAAATAAAAGCAGTTCTGCAGTGTTAGTGAAGCTCGAACTTTCTTTGGATGGGGTCATAATGGTTTTGTAAGTCCTTGATGGGAGATTAGAGGTGTCAGTAAATATCCCGACCTGTCAATTAGACGTGAAAAAATCTAGTTCAAGATAATCTGTTTAATAAATAGGTCGGATTTGATTGACCTGCAAACCTGTTGCGTCCAGGAGTATTCGCGGCGGTAGAGAAATATAAAGTTTATCGTCTTAGCGTTATACGAAAATCCAGCACACAATCAGATAAGAGAGAGGGTCTAGTATTTATGAGACACCAAGATTTTTACGTGGAAAACCCCTAAAAAGGGGGAAAAACCATGGGGCCTAGCCCAATTTGAATGAATCCACTATTATTGCAGTCGATTACAAATGAGGCCCTTCCTTGGGAGAAGGCCTTAGCTTGAAGTACATTTTATAGAGTACATTACATGATATGAATACAAAGAATCGCTATTGACATGTTCGTTTGGTTTGGAGGACCGTAGTCGGAGGGCGACGGAGGTCGTAAGGCTTGTAGTCGGTGGGCGACGTAAGTCAGGAGGACCATAGTCGGCTGGCGACGGAGGTCAGAAAGACTGTAGTCGGCGGACGACATAAGCCAGGAGGACCGTAGTCGGCGGGCGACGGAGGTCAGAAAGACTGTAGTCGGTGGGCGACATAAGTCAGCAGGACCGTAGTCGGCGGGCGACGGAGGCCGGAAAGACTGTAGTCGGTGGGTGACGTAAGTCAGGAGGACCGTAGTCGGCGGGCGACATAAGTCAGGAGGACCGTAGTCGACTGGCGACGGATGTCAGAAGGACAGTTGCCTTGCGAAGGAGGCTGGAAGGATTGTGTCTGACGATGAAGGTCAGAAGGACGGCGTCAGGTAGAAGTCAAACAATGGAAAGAAAATCATATTCGATATACGTCCAACGAAAGTCCGATAACAGGTAGAAGTCCGACATCGGGTAGAAACTTGGCAAAGAGTGAGGTCAGGTGTCGGGTAGAAGTCCGACGTCTGTTGGTGGACGAGGAGAACTCCAGCTTCACTTGGGCGGAGTTTCGGCGTCAAAAGGGAAATCTGTTGTAAATTGAGAAGAATTTCAGCATCACGTGGAAGTTGGGCAGAATTCCCGCGTTCTCCCGAATATCACGCAAAACCCCAGCTTATTCAGGCGGTGGGAAGAGCTCTAGCGGTAGTCGAGGAGGAGATGATTCTCCTTTTCCCCTTTCTCCTCTTCTTCTCTCTCTTCACTTGAGTCCCTCTTGTGAAGAATGAGGGATCTATTTATAGCTTTTTTGGAGTGGCATGACTTGTAAATATGTGTGAGATCAGGGGCGAACAGGGAGTGGTTGAATGGACGACAGATATTGAATCCTTTGATCATACACCGTTCGTTAGCCATTTGAAGGCCTTAGTGATGTTGGAATCCAACGATCTTGGGCTCGTTGGATTCGTCTCGTCGAGCCATTCGATTCGACTATAAGCTCGCCAAAATCGGAGACCGTTTGGTAACTCAAATTGTGGTTCGAACCTTCCAACTGCGCTTTAGGTCCTTGATTTGGACTCATTTGGGCTCGGATTGAGTCAAATTTGGCGTCGTTGGGTTCGTATTTACGAGATGCTCAGTTTGACTGTAAGTGTGCTGAAATCGAAGTTCAGGTGCTCTCGGATTTAATTTTTGAAGTTTCTAACTTGATTTTTGCCTCAAGATTCGTGCTCGATCAAGATAATTCTTTGATAACGTATCAAAACCAATATTTTAATCTAAAAATAATCCATTTAATATTTTTCTCTTTTTTTATTTGCGGATATAATTTTCTTAATTTTTTAATCAAATATGCTAAGCTTTATAGTTAATAATTAGATTACAAAAAATTAATCAAAACGGATTAATGGGTGACGTTTGAGTCATTTTGGTGGCTAGCAGGTGGATTTGGGCTTGTATTTTTTACATATTATTAAACGGGTCGGTATTAGATTGATTGGATTCTGGTCAAGTCAATCTCGGACTCATACCTGACAAATCAACACTTTTTTACAGCCATTTGGGAAATGTAGGATTCGTTTGGGATAAGTGCAATATTTTGTAAATGACATTTGAACTAGTTGTGAGTAAAGTAATTCTTTTGAAGGGTGAAAATAAAAAAAAAAATTCTTAAAGTAATTTCACATTATAATTTTCTAAACATAAGGAAAAAAAACTAAATAATAATAATCAAATGATATTATAATTAATATTTTAAAAATAAAATAGTGAAAAAATTATCCTAAACTTACCCATAAATATGTGTTAGTTTCAGGAATTCACTTCCTAACCAGTTGCCGGAGTTTGTGTTTTTACCATATTTATATGATTTTATATTTTTCCTCTAAATTTTAATATAATTTTTAAATTGAAGGAAATATTTGTTGATTATGATACGCAATATTATAATTATTTACTATATGAGTTTTATCAATTCATATGATAATTTAATTTTTTTTCAAATATAAAATTACAATAATGATATAATAATATATAGAATTATGCTTAATATTAAAAATTGAATTTTATTTTGACAAGTAAAATCATGCGATATACATGATGTGAGGTATCATCAACATTCTATGTATTTAATTATAGGCATTTAAAAATCTTCATTCTACAAAATCATAATTTTAGTGAAAAAATTAGTGATTTAGGTTTCGTTTAGGACGGATTTCTTACTACTTCTTAAAACAACTTTCTAGTTCAAAAATTAAAATTTTTTAATTAAAAAGTTGTTTTAAGAAATAGTAAAAAAGTCTCCCAAACGAAAGGCTTCGTTTAAGACGGTTTTTTTACTGTTTCTTAAAGTAACTTTTTAGTTCAAATAATAATTTTTTGTATTAAAAATTTACTTTAAAAAGCAGTAAGAAAGCTATCTCAAACAAAGCCTTATGAACAACTTTGTATTACAAAAATTTATAGTTCAAAAAAATTTTGTATTAAAAAGCTATTTTATAAAGTAGAAAGAAAACTTTAGGCTTCGTTTGGGACAGCTTTTTTATTTCTTTGTTGATGTGTTATCGAAAAATTATCTTGATCAGGCATGAATCTCGAGGCAAAAATCAAGTTGGAAACTTCAAAAATTAAATCAGGGATCATCTGAACTCCGATTTCAGCAAACTTACAATCGAACTGATCCTCTCGGAAATACGAACCCAAAGACACCAAATTCGACTCAATCCGAGCCCAAATGAGTCCAAATTAAGCACATGAAGTGATGTTGGAAGGTTCAAACCATAATTTGAGTTACCAAATGGTTTCCAAACATGACATGCTTATAGTCGAATCGAGTGGCTCGATGAGACAAATCCAACGAGCCCAAGATTGCCAAATTCTGACACCACTAAGACCTTTAAATGTCTGACGAATGGTCCATGATCAAGGGATTCAATATCGGTCGTACATCGAACCACTCCACATTTGCCCCTGATCTCTCACCTATTTACGGGCCATGCAACTCCAGAAATCTATAAATAGACCCCTCATTTCTCATGAGAGGGGGTGGGAAGCAAGAGAAGGAAGAAGAAGAAGAAGAGAAGGATAGGAGGGAAGAAACTCCTCAACCACCGCCGGAGTTTTGACCGATGCCCAAGTGACGCCAGAGTTCTGCCTGACGCCCCAGTGACGCCAGAATTTTACCCGACGCCGGAATTCTGCCCAAGTAATGCCAGAATTCTGCCTGACGTTCAAGTGACGTTAAAACTTTCTCCAATCTCCAAGTGACGCCAGAATTATGTTCGATCTCCATGTGACTGAAGCTTTGCCGGAATACCATTTAAGGCCGGATTTCTCCTCGGCCGCCAACTAATGCCGAACATCTACCAGACGTCGGACCTCCGCTTGTCGGCAGATTTCTACTCAATGCCAGACTTATGCCCGTTGTCGGGTTTTCACCGGACATCTATCCGATGCTGGATTTCTATTCATTGATGGACTTCTACTTGACACGGTCCTTCCAGCCTCCGTCGCCCGCCGACTATGGTCCTTCTGACTTATGTCGCCCACCGACTACATTCCTTCTGGCCTCCGTCGCCCGTCGACTATGGTTCTTCTGACTTACGTCGCCCACAACCTACAGTCCTTCGGACTTCCTTCGCCAGTTGATTACGGCCCTTCTGACTTACGTCGCCCATCGACTACAGTCCTTCCAGCCTCCGTCGCCTGCCGACTACGGTCCTTCTGACTTATGTTGCCCACCGACAACAGTCATTCCGACTTACGTCGCCCATTGACTATGATCTTTCCGACTAAACGAACACATCAACCGTGACACTTTGTATTCCTATTATGTACTTCATATAATGTACATCAAGCTAAGGCCTTCCCCCAAGGAAGGACCTCATTTGTAATCAACTGCAATACTAGTTGATTCATTCAAATTGGGCTAGGCCCCATAGTTTTTCCCCCTTTTTATGGGTTTTCCACATAAAAATTTTGGTGTCTCATAAATACTAAACCATCTCTTTTATCTGATTGCGTGCCGGATCTTCGTACAACGCTAAGACATTAAACTTTTTTATTTCTCTACCGCCGTGAATACTCCGGGACGCAACATTTGTAAAGCTATTTTTTGATAAAAAACCTTAATTATTAGAGAAAGTTACTGATTCCAGCTACACACTACAATTCATTAAAAAAAAATGTTATAGTTATCTTCTTTAACATAATTTTAAGAAATCCCAAATTTGTATGTCACTAATTTTACTTAGTTTAAAGAAAGATAAATAATGTTTATCATATGTTAAAAAATAATGGCATAAAAAAGTATAAAAAGAGTAAAAAAAAGTAGAATGATTTTCTTCATCTTATGACATGATCGAGACTACACCTACGTAACGTTTTGAAGCGAATATTGAATTGTTATTGATGAGAATAAGATGTTTTTGCTTGATGGTGGGTGGGTTAACTCGGGTTCGTGGGCCAGACCATCAAACCGGGGACCGGTTCAGTATTTCCGACCAACTTGCCGGGTTCTTTGTCAAAGTAACATGGGCGCTGCTCACATAATTCCCATGCAGCTGAAACCAAACCATATATTAGACGTTTTATTTGGGCGAAATTACCGGCATGCAGCGCTCAAATACATACACTGATACACGTGACTCAAATTCAAACCTTTTAGTTGAGTGCCAAACTCCCAAAAAACAAATCAAAAAGTGCTGCATATCGAAGAAATTATTCTGGGTGAACTCCGGATGTAGCTCTATTTTTTTACTCCAATAAAATATTGACACGTTGATATTTAATATTTATATTATTTTTCTTATGACTGGACGGTCTGGCCTGGTCTAGACACTCTTTTTAACCTTTTTAAAAAAGAAGCCCGGCCGTGACAGCGTCCAAGTATTTAGGGTTTTGACGGGTGGCGGTCCTGGCGGAATATCACCTTTTACTTGCTAAGAAAGAAATACGAGAAACAAGGCAAAGAAGATGGAAATTGGCTTGGAGGATATTGCATTCTCCAAGGAGAAAAAGGGCGATATGCAAAACGTCCAAAAAGTGTTACTGTAGCCAATAATAGGAGAAAAACTAGAGTTATAATCGGTAAATTTTAAACTCCTCCCAAATTTTACAATTTTTCTCTTTGAAAATATAGTTTTTAAGGGTGTAATGGTGTATTCTACAATTATTTATCTGTCGAATGCTACGAATAAGCATGATTTTGTTATGTAAGAATGATTTTAACGTAAATATCAATTATTTATGTGTGGAACGCCTCGAAGAACCATGACTTCATTATGTAAGGATGATTTAATGTAAATATGTAGTTTTTTAGAGTTTAGTTGTGTATTGTTGTAGATTTTATTTGGGACAACTTTCTTACTGTTTTTTTAAGTAACTTTTTAATATAAAATTTCTTTTTCAAAAAAAAAAATGTATACTAAAAATTTATTTTATAAAACAGTATGTATATATTTATTTTATGCAAAAATTTAAACTACTCGAATTCCAAATTTCTCAGACCAAACGGCCACTAAAAAAACTATGCCCTTTTTAAGGCTTCCAGCAGCTTCACTCCAAGGAAATCAAAGGAACCCTCTCATTAGGGATAATACTGTTTGTTATAGCCACAAAAATAAAAATAAAAAAAAAAGGTTCAGTTGAGATATCCTCATATATTGAATGTCTTGTCTACAAAAGTTTTTTTTCCAAAATATTATTTGTTTTTTTTTTTCCACATATATAATCATACATTTTTTTTTAAGTAGTGGATTATTGAAATACATGGAAGGACTTCATAATTTTTTATGCCCTTATCATCCCACAACTTTCTATGTAAAATAGAATAATATCATAAATACGTACAGATCAAAGGCATTTTCTTTTATTTTGTTTAAGACATTGGTTGTTCGTTCAATCACAGACAAGCATGAAAAGTACGGCTAATTATATGATAAGCTGACTTAAGGCTTCATTTAGGACGGTTTCCTCACGGTTTTGTTAAGTTATTTTGTAGCACAAAGATATATTAAATGTTAGAAAAAAGATGTCCCAAATGACGCCTTAAATTATAATTACAGTTCGGTTTGATTACTATCTTCTCGATGTTTTTAAAAAGTATATGTGATAGCTTCATAACAACTTTATTTTTAGTACAAAAAGTCGCAGTCTTTCCAAAGAAAATCATAAGACCTAATGGACATATCTACTTCTTAGGGGTTTTTTGGGACATTATATTATTTTATAAATTTAGGTTTTATTTGAGCCCGCTTTCTTACTTCTTCTTAAATCAATTTTTAGTAATACAATTTAATTTTTATAATAAAAAATTGTTTTAATCAGTAAAAAAGACATCTCAAACGAAATCTTAATTGTAAAATTGATATGAAAAACGTAACTTAACTACCGTTGATGCAAAAAAAACAAATTTCCACAATATTTTTTTTTTGGAAAAACAGTAATAAATAGCTTGAAATTAGTAGCCAAGTAAAATTGATGCTCCTGTATAAAAAGCTAAGGCATCGTTTATGATGGCTTTTTTATTGATTCTTAAAACAATTTTATGGTTAAAAAATTAAAAATTTTATACTAAAAACTGCTTTAAGAAGCAGTAAGAAAGTCATCACAAACTAAGGTTTCGTTTGGGATTACTTTCTTACTGCTTCTTAAAGCAGCTTTCTAGTACAAAAATTATAATTATAATACTAAAAAGCTATTTTAAGAAGCATAAAGAAAGGCGTCCCAAATCAAGTCGAAGCCTAAGTAGTGATAAAACTGTCCCAAATAGACCCTTAAATTTCTTATTTTAAATGACCAAGTTTCTTAAAATCTTGATGGGTTCAATTACAAAAAAAATATAACATAACACTTTACAACTCAACCCATGAGAAGCAATGAAAAAATAATGAGCTGCAAATCAAAGCAAGGAGTAAAGCTTAGAATGAAAGAGGCAGAGCCTTCCAAAAGCAAGATTCAAATCCAAGCCCATGAGGAACATGCTTACAAGAGCAAATGAGAAGTCTTTTATTATTAAATTTAAATATTTAAACTAAAATCATAGATTTGATGAATCCCCACAGCTAGATCAAAATAATTATATCAAAATAAAAGTATTAATATTAGGATAAAATACTTTATTTCTACAAAATGCATATCCTAAAAAAAATGTAATATTTAATATATATATATATTAGGAGTAGTATGTCTCGTAAATATGAAGAAAATCAATAACAAGTTGAGAGTGTTCCAATCGACAACCGATATCATTTCCCTCAATCATAGTTCGTTTATTGAGTAATTAAGTGCCTTAATGATGTCAGAATTTGGTGATCTAGGGCTCGTTGGATTTTTCTCGTCGAGCCAATCGAATTGAATATAAAAAAATCTCTTTCGGATATCATTTGGTTATCTAATTAATACTCTGAAACTTTCAAGTAGTCTTTAATCCTTGATTTGAGCTCATTTGGGCTCAGATTGGATTGAACTTGATGTCATTAGGTTCATCTCCTTGAGACGATTAATTTGGCTATAAGCTTTCTTAAATCAAAGTTTAGATGATCCTAATTTTAATTTTTATAGTCTCTTCCTCCTATTTGCATCGAGATTTGCCCGATCAAGATATTTTTTGATGATATATAAAGGTGTATGTTTTTAGTCATAAATGACCATATTGATGCATCACATGTAACAACTTAATCTTTTTATTAATAACTTAACAATTTATAATTATATCACATTAATCTTCACATAATACTTCATTAAAAATGCAATTAACGTTTAATTTAACAATAAAGCAATTTTGTCTTTCTAAAAAAATTGATGAACCAAAAAGTATTTTGTCTTGACCCGCTTAAAATGGATGTACCGTCATTAAGTTAACCCGACAACACCCGCCTTCCCAGAAATGCGGAGGCCTAACTTCCTTGAATTAGTTGGTCAAATGAGTGGTCTAAAATAACGGTGCTGAAACCATCGATATTTTTCTCAAATATCTTCGCAGCTTTTCCTGTACCACCCTAATTAGGTAGAGAGTGTTTTTATCCTAATTCCTACCCATAGCTTTCGGCAGTGCAAAAAAGTTGCATTAAATATAGGTAATACTGAGCCTTTATTTCGCTTAGTCTCACTACTTCCGTTAACAATAAGAGGTCAACTTTGAATTTACTCTATGGTCATTGTCTCATTGCTACTTAATGGCAAACTGTGATATTTAAAGAGTTCGGTATAGTTGAACCTATTTATGATTTTAGTTTGAAATCAACTCATAAATAGGATTATTTATTATAAAAAAGGATAATTTTTATTAAAAATAAGAATTAAATATTAATAATGATGAGAAATGCATTGATGTATGAAACTTCGAAAGGGAGACATTTTCATTGTTATTATTTTAAAATTATTGAATTTTAATATGTTTTTAAGTATATTTTATATTAATAATATGAAATTATTAGTGTGATGATCAGTTAGTCAAGCTGGGGCTCGCTCATTAGCTCATCGAAATAGGCTCTTGAATCATTTATCGAGTCAAGCTCGAGTTAGCTCATGGATAAGCTTGACTCAATTACTTTGTATTGTAATATGCTCTAAGCTACTTAAAAAAGAGTGGAGTTGAATTTGATTGTAGTACTTTGGTTTTACACAATTTTGGACATGATTTTATCATTTGGTTTTGAATTTATACCTAAGTTTTAACTTTATTTGTATTGGTTTGGATTGGTTCTATCAAGTATGGTTGATGTATCGTGTTTATTTGGGTTTAATGTATCTATTTATAGCTATGCATGATCTGAAAAAGCTATCCAATTAGTATATTCATAGGAATTTATAGCTTGCCCACAGCAAGTTTTTTTTTTTTTGGCTTCTTTAATGAGTTAAGTGGGTCATCCAATATAACTTTAAGGCTTCGTTTGGGATGGCTTTCTTATTATTTTTTAAAGTAATTTTTTAATACAAAATTTATTGAACTAAATTTTTTTTGTACTATAAAGCTACTTTAGAAAGTAATAATAAAGTTTTCCCAAATGAAGTCTTAAGTCTAATAGAAAAGTTTAATACTTCATTTAAATGTAAAGTATTATTAATTTATTATTGTTGTATTGTTTAAACCATATGTCTTATTATTGTGTGATAAGAAATTTGTAATAGTAGTAAATTTAATCATCTTTATGTTTTATAAAGATTTCACACACAAAAAAAAAAAAGAGAAACAAGCAAATAATAAAAGATGCAAAAACTTTTACATATGATATTCGGAAAGAGATAAATTATAACATAACCTATCAAAATAGTTCTACTAATTAATGTTAGAAATACATATATATATCATTTCACATAACTAAGGAAGGTAGGATCATAATTTAATATATTGGACTCTGAGGTATTTCTCTTGTGGTGTTGATTGATAGAGTTCAAAGAAATGAAGGTTGACAACAACTGGTGGATTTCAATCGATAGTTAAACTTATAATAGGAAAATGGTAGGTGACGAATATCAAGCAAGGTGGATGTTGTTGATGATGGGCAACATCCATCAATAGACAAAGGGTGCCATACATTAGTGGACAATGAGCATCATATTACAGAGAATAAAAAATGTTAGGCATTAGTTATGAAAGAAAAGTTGCATATCTCTCCTAACTAAAGATAGATTAAGCAAAAATGTATAGAGTTCTGACAAAGCAAAAAAAAACAAGGGCAATTGATTAGCATTTCAAATAATAGTCAAATCTTTAAAACTTTATATGATTCGAGATTTTCCTCTCTTTGAAGAACATCCTTTTCAAGTCAATTGCTACTTACTCTGTAACATCCTAAGATTTAAATTTAGAAAAATTATCAATTTTTTATCTTTTAATTAATTTTTCAGAGTCACTAAATATCTACCATTTAAAATAAATCCAGCAAAAGCAACTATAAATCATATTCATCAAAATATTTATATATGCATTCCTTCAACATGTAATATTTAATAGCCAGGAGATTTTAATAATATTAATTTATCTTTTAAAGCTTTCGACTGCAAAAGAATAAAATAAAATATATAAATAAAAGAAAACTTGAAAACACCGATCATCCTCAGTCTAGAGAGTCCCAATCCATTCTTATACCTTAAATCAATAAAAATCATATAATGAGCTTATAAAGTCTAACAGATTACCAAAACCTTATAATTGCATTTAATACGAGACAAAATAATCAATATGTATGCTCTAGTTTCAATCAATATCAATCAATAAGCTAATAGTATGAATGATCAATAATTTATGTAATTAATAGCAATAAATAGTAAACATCAATATGATCAGTAAAACTATATATTTTCACTAAGAAAATTTGTATATCAATCAATAAGAAAATTAGTAAAAATTTATAAATCTATATCAAGTGCTAAAGTGAAACAAATATCAATTATATATCAATTATATTCATGTTAATGATTTCATTATATACTTCTATCAATTATTATGTTATGTATAGTTATTTATCATTATAAATGCATTATACATGCATAATTATCAATGTCTAACAATATGCCTATCATATGATATATCATGCAATGTCAAACTTAATGCTTCTATCAATTCTATATATGTTATTATGTAAATGAAAAATTGATACAATTATGAATAACATGCAATGAATTCAGCTTTAAAGTGGTATTTTCATCCTTTCATCATAATTGTCACCAAGTTGATCATAAGTCTCTAATTTAAACTTAATTGTTGACAAATTGGTCATCGATCTTTATCTTATCATCATTATTCATTATCTTAATTCAATCATAGTTAATTGGCTTTCAATAACCATTTAAGACTCATCAGTGTCTATCCATCAGTGTACTTCGATCAATTAATATTGAGAGGTACGGTGAAAAAAAACTTCTCTTGATGGCTAGAAGTCAATAATATATTTCTTCAAAATAATATATTAATCCAATGGCCCCAAAAGTCTGGCTCCATATCATCCTTGTAAGTAAAATTAAAGAGAATGAATCATTCAATGATAATAATATTGCCATTTTTATCTTAGAACTCGCACATTTTGTTGATAGTGTTAAGTAGAACATCATAGAAAGTCTGCTTATTAACAATATATTCAAACATAGCCAAACCTTAATCCTTGTTTTTAATAGAGATCACATCATTAGAAAAGATGAATCCTCATTAGTATCATTCACAAAGTTGAAGGGTGAGTTGGCTTCATGAGCTTGGACAAGGCCATTTTATATTATATTAATGGCAAATAGTGGGTTAGTATAAAGAAAAAAGGTTTGATTAGGTTATTTCTTGTTGTTGGAGGTCTTTCTCTAAGGATTGAGGCCTTAATAGAAGATTTAAAGATTGGGAAAAGGGGATATGTTAGAAGAAATGCATTGAGACCTCATTAAACTCATGACACTTGGTATATTAGTAATATGTTTCCTAAAAAATTAATTATTATAAATATTTTCATATCCTCATCTTAAGTCTTTATATTTCACGTAAATATCTTCAAAATTTATTATTTCAATTTCAAAATTATTGTAAATATATTGAATTTTTCATTTAGTATTTTATACAAAACAAAGAGCTCATGCAGATATATCTTTAAATTTAATATTTTATTTCTAGAATAAGTATATTTTTTATAAATTTCATATGAGATATAAATGAATCAAATCTATGATTTAAATTTTAAATATCACATATTACAACTTTAAAAATATTATATTTATGCGTTCTATTTGAAATCTAAAGCACTGATTGTTGTCTCGCAAAAGACACATAGTTCATCTTGTTATGTTGGTTGCGAGTTTTGAATATCAACTAAAAGATTTTGAATTTAAAGCTTATGCATGTGAGTTTGACTTTAATTAACTAAAATGTCAAAAAAAAAAAAAAAAAAAACTCACGCAGACTTACCACCCAGCTTTTACAAAAGTAAGAAATGAAGATCGGTGGCGTCTTAGTTTAAGAAGATGGCCTCGCTTGGTGCGGCTTAATTATAGCATTTTTAGGTCGAAAACGAAAAAATCAGTTGACGCCATCTATTTAGAATCAAAACTTTTGTAAAATTCTTTTTTCCTAAATTGTGTTTATTTATTGGTTACGAAAGATTTTTTTCTCGTTTGCTTATCTTCTCAAAACCTCTATTTGTATTTCAGATTTCATATCTAAAAATCGTTTCTTACTCTCTTATAATCCATGAGTATATAATTTTTTTTAATGTATTACTACATTAACAAATCAAACAATTTAAATCTATTTTTAAATTTACATTATTATTAAAAAAATAATATAACCAAACAATCATCAAATTTTTTTGGACATTTAGATCATTTAAGATAAATTTATACACACAACGCATACATAAAGACTATAACCCAAGATTTATTAGTTGAAAGTCTAAGCACTTCGCCGGTGGAAATTATTGGACTTGGACACCGGATGATGTCCGGAGTCCAATGAAAATGCGCCACATCACCTCTATTCGGTACTGAGTTATGTATTTGCTCGGTACTCCATAGTACCAAGCAGTACTGAGCTCGGTATTGTTCCGTACCAAGCAGTACTGCTCGATATGGTTGAGTACCTAACTCAGTACTTCACTTAACCGAGTTCAGTATTACTCGGTACTCTGAAGTACGGAACGGTAACTCGTGTCCTGTGTTGACACAACCCAATAATCTCTCCAACAAGAGGCTAAGATGAGCGGTGTACAATCAGCAATTAATTTAAACTTTTTTTTTTTCAGTACATTTTCACAATAACCGTTTTTAAACCACAACCAAACGAAGCCGAAGCTGGTGAGTAGAGGAGCTCGGACATCATATTTTCTTTGGGCTCGGATTCTCTATCTTCCCGCTCGCCATCTCCCATCCGACGCCGACAGGCTCCTGATCCGAGCCAGCCAGCCAGGTATCGGGTTACCATGTCGGGTTCCCGGTTGTCAGCACTCGCTGTGACGCCGATGTGGCTACATTGAGCACCCTCGGCTTCTGGATTATGATGTTGCCGCCATGACGAGGAGCTCAGCCTTGGGAGAGCTATCGCCGGCACCGTACGAGGAGGAGTTCTACGAATCCCTAGACCGAATCTTCTCCTCGTCGTGCTCTTCTACATCCGCCTCCGACGACGATACCGACCATTACCACCGCCACCGTTTCCCACCGCCGGCTGCAGCAGCTTATGAGGTATGGATCGCCGATCCAGCCCCCGTCGAGGAGCGCCGGAGACGGCTTCTTCAGTTGATGGGACTTACCGGCGATCCTGCTCTCTCCCGCGCGAAAACACCAATCTCGAACTCCGGCGAAGTTGACTTCAGCAGGCGGCGAAATGGGGATTGTGTAGAAGCTCCCAGATCCGCATCATACAAAGCAGTATATCGACGCATTGACCCATTCTCTTCTTCCGCCCTCTTCACGCGATCCAGATCCGACGGCACCGTTGATCCCGTCGCAGTACATAGGCAACTGCGCTTCGCGCCGTCCTTTCGGCCGGCAGCCTCCGATGGCAGCGGCCGAGTTGAAGATGATTATGATGATCCACGGTGCACCATTAGGAACCTGGATACGGGGAGGGAGTTTGTGGTGAAGGAGTTTAGGGAAGATGGAATGTGGAATAAGCTAAGAGAGGTTGGGACTGGTCGGCAGCTAACAATGGAGGAGTTCGAGAGATGTGCGTGGGGCGCTCTCCGATCGTTCATGAACTCATGCGGCGGCAGAACCAGAATGCTGATTCCGGCGCCGCTCCCGATTCCTACGTTGGCGGTGGAAACTTCACCGGAGCCGGTGTGGGGGTGAGAGGGAAGAGGAAAGGGAACTGGCTTAAGAGTATTAAGAACATTGCCGACACCGTAGTTCACTACCGTGAAAAGAGGAGCATCGAGGAGAGGGACTCTTCATCGGAGAAGGGAGGGAGGAGGTCGAGCTCAGCCACAGACGATAGTCAAGAGGGATCTAACCATCATTTCCATGGCGCCGAGCGGATTAGAGTTAGGCATTATGGAAAGTCTTTTAAGGAGCTTAGTGGTCTTTACTTGACTCAGGAGATTCAAGCGCATGGTGGATCTATTTGGACCATTGAGTTCAGCTTGGATGGGCGTTATCTTGCCAGTGCAGGAGAGGACTGCGTTATCCATATTTGGAAGGTATTGGAGTGCGAGAGGAAGGTAGGGCCGGCAATGGAGGGAGTTGCAGGGGAATATGGGAGTTGCAATCCGTTCATGGGCGTAATTGGTAACGGGACACCGGAAGTTGCGTTTGCTTTGGCTTGCATTGAAACGAACCACCAGGAGAAGAAGAGGAGGCCAAAGATATCAAGTGGCAGGAAATCTCTCGGTTTGGAAACCATCATAGTGCCAGAACATTTTTGTGCGCTCGACGAGAAGCCTCTATGCTCTTTTATTGGTCATCTTGATGATGTCCTGGATCTATCTTGGTCTAAATCTCAGGTACCAGCGTACCTCTATTCGTTTGGGCTTGCTACGTGACCTTGATATCGAGCATCATAATGGATGCTGTTTATTATAAAGTTTTCGCTATTTCGGAGGAAAATTTATATTTTAATGCTCTATTATGCTCAATTTTATCAATTCGTCAAGTTTAGAGGCATGGTGGCGTATTTTGTGGACAAATTCACACACAAAAATGCGATGCCTGGACATTTTTAAGCTGACCCCTCATTTTCTATGTAAAAGTCATTTAACATTCATGTGAATTTCCGTTGCCTTTAACTGATTTGACTTCTTTATATCTAATCCCCTCATTTGCTATGTAATTTTTGGGCTTTTGCTCAATTGTTGATTATATCTGCTTTTTCATTGAAATTAGGACATCAATTGACGCTCCATGCGTATGAGACAGTTGCCAATCAAAAGCAACTTCTTGAATGTACTCATTACAACATATTTTACCCAAGCTTGACTTACGTAGGCTTCATTGTCTTTTAATCCTATGCAGAGCTAATGCGGAATTTGATTTATGAAGTATCATGGTGTATTGGTGTTAACATTTGGTGTATGCCATCACTCCTGAAAGGGTTGCATTTGCACAAGAATTTAAATACAAGCCATATTTTGTTGCCTTCTACAATGCTACAATCTAAACTTCGGATGGTCTTTCAAGTTCATCTTCCAAGCAGTGAAAACTTAAAAACATATAGTAAATGGTCTGAAGCACTATTTTATACTATGTGAAGCACTCATTTTACGGATTGTTCGAAAGCGAAAATAATTGGTGTGGTTCATTTTATATGCTGAAATATAGGATAGTAGCAGTTTATGTAGGTGACATACAGTTTCATAAAAATTTAGCCTTTTCAAGGCTTAGACATCTCTTTTCAAGTAGGTATATCCCCCCTTTTCAAGCTATTCATAGATGCTATCCTTTTCTAATGATGTCTGTAAAATGTTTACTCATGCTATCTTCATAAGATTAAGGGGCTGTTTGAATACATGATTTATGCAGGATTTATGACAAATCCTGTCAAAAGGGATTTGAGAATATTGTAAATCTCACAGCAAAATAAATTTTTCATTTCCCTCTTTTTGCCGTAAATCCCAAATTTACTAAATCTGGCAGTATAATTAATTTATAAGATTTGGCTGAAGAAGTGCACGAAAGGGAGAAAGATGGTTACCTTCGCAAGGAGCGAGCTCCCATTGTTACTTCTTATCCAACAGAAAAAACGGCGAGCTGTCATGACATGTGATCCAAAATGAAGGAACTTCATCAAAGGAGGCGAAAAATTCTTTTAGCAATTCGTGCAAAACTTTACTTTATGCGAACCAGGCGAAGTAGAAAAGAGACGAAGAAATGGAGAAGAGGAAAAGCAAATCCTACGCATGCCTAAGGCTATCGGAAGCCTGTGTAAATAGTTCTTAATTATCTAATTAGCTTAATTAATTTAAAATATTAAAATTAATCAGAAATTAATAGGGCATATAGTAATTAAATAATTAATTATTTAATTAGATAATTAATAGTATAATTAGTAATTAAAAACTTATTAAAATAATACTTAAATAATTAATTAGATAATTAGTAGTGTAACATGTAATTAAGTAATTAGTTATTTTAAATAATAAATAATTAATTAATTAGATAATTATCAGAAATTAGTAATCAAATACTTATTAATAACACCTAAATAAGCAATTAGATGATTAATATTTTAATTAATTATCAAATCATTTGTTAAGTTGTTTGATAATTAAACTAACTTCTAATTATATTATTTATAATTGTAATGATGTTATTTGAAATTGAAATTAATAAATAACTTGTATTTAAAGTGCAAATTAAAATTGAATTCTTAATGAACTAATCATCGGAAATCCTAAGTTATGTTATCAAACAGTTTCATAGGATCTCTTTGGATTTAATATATGTGTGTGTCAAATAGTTATTTAATTAGCTTAATTAATTTAAAGTATTAAAATTAAATAGAAAATTTAACAGGGTAAATAGTAATTAAATGTTTAATTTGATAATTAGTAGTATAATTAGTAATTAAAAACTTATTAAAATAATACTTAAATAATTAACTAGATAATTAGTAGTGTAACTAGTTATTAAGTAATTAGTTATTTCAAATAATAATTAAATAATTAATTAGATAATTATCATTATAATTAGTAATCAAAAATGCTTGTTAATAAAACCTAAATAAATAATTAGACAATTAGTTTTTAATTAATAATTAAATTATTAGTTAAGTTAATTGATAATTAAATTGACTTCTAATTATATTATTTATAATTGTAACTTATTGATGGTATCTGAAATTGAAATTAATAAATAACTTGTATTTAAAATGTAAATTAAAATTGAGTTCTTAATGAACTAATCGCCTTAAATTATATATTACGTTGTCAAACAATTTTTCAGGATTTATTTGGATTTAATATCTGTTTTATCAAATAGTTATTTAATTAGCTTAATTAATTTAAAATATTAAAATTAATTAGAAAGTTAACAAGGTAAATAGTAATTAAATGATTAAATGTTTAATTAAATAGTTAATATTATAATTAGTAATAAAAACTTATTAAAATAATACTTAAATGATTA
This sequence comes from Dendrobium officinale, assembly GCA_019514585.1. Classification (NCBI taxonomy): domain Eukaryota; kingdom Viridiplantae; phylum Streptophyta; class Magnoliopsida; order Asparagales; family Orchidaceae; genus Dendrobium; species Dendrobium officinale. Next base: position 30,083,962 of record CM033696.1, read on the forward strand.
AATAGATAATAAGTAGCTTAACTAGTAATTAAGTAATTAGTTATTTCAAATAATTATTAAATAACTAATTAGATAATTATTAGTATAATGAGTAATCAAATACTTATTAATAACACTTAAATAAGTAATTAGATAATTAGTATTTTAATTAATAATCAAATCATTAGTTAAGTTCTTCTATAATTAAACTGACTTCTAATTATATTATTTATAATTATACTAATTGATGGTATTTGAAATTGAAATTAATAAATAACTTATATTTAAAGTGCAAATTAAATTTGAGTTCTTAATGAACTAATCACCTTAAATCCTAAGTTACATTGCCGAACCATTTCACAAGATGTATTCGAATTTAATATTGTTTTGCCAAATAGTTTTCAGGATATAACATCCTCATAATTTAATAAATCCGGATTTACAGGATTTACTAAATCCTACTTTAATTAAATTGCACTTGTTGCCAAACAGCCCCTATGTTTTGTATCATTCTCGACAGATGACATTTTCTTGAAACCTTTAGTTTTTACTCTTTGGTAGTGCTCCTCATGCATCTTCTTCTCCATATATGACATGCTTTTATCAGGCTTTTGTTTTACTTTTTAATAGTAGTACTCGGTAAAGAAGTAAATATAATCGAATCTGAGTTAAAACACAGAAAGATGGAAATGCTATTTGGAGAAAATGTTAAATTAGAGTTCAGATAAGAAAATTCTTTATAAAAGCAAAATGAATAAAACTCTTGGAGAGATGGTTTCTAAGAAGCAATGATGCTGTCCATCTTAATTTAATAGCGTCCATTTTATTACACTGAACTTGCTTGGAAATTATTCAATTGCAAATTTCAATAGCACGCGGCTAGTGCTTTGTTTGTTTGACGTTCTAAATCAAGCATTGACTGACTCTTCACCATTGGCATACCTAGTGCATGAGGCTCCCATTATGACATTGTCTGGGGAAGTTTGAGATATGCAACCTTACACATGCATGGTATATGGAACCTGTAACCTCGTTGTCATCATAGGGCAAATTAATTGTATTTCCAAGCCTAAAATAAAAAAGTAAAAAATATTGTATTTCCAAGCCTGCACTCAATTATTTCCGTTGACTATTATGTAAATGGAGATGATAATGTGGGAATCTAAAGAAAATGCACTTAGGAAAACTTGTAGGAGCAATTGAGATGCCCTTTAGCTAGCTATCATTTTGGCTCATCTGCTATATGTTTACTGTTTTGTTTAATATAGAAATAATCATATGGATATACACATCAAATTTAAGTACTTGATTTCGTCTAGCTTGATGCATGATTAACTCATGATTGCCTTTAATCTTAACACTGAAGCAGCTTTGTCCATTACTATTTAGAAAAATACAGATCAATAGTTGGGTCATTAGAAGATCTTTAATAGTCATGGAAAAGTTTACAGTACTTTATGAAGACTGTGGCTTAGGATATGAAAATTGCGGTTTAGGAACATGCGGAATATAAAACTAATGTGAAGAATTTTCGGCTGTCCAAAAGGGTTATGGAGCATCTTATACCATGTTCTAATGAAGTGGTTGATCTTCTTCGGCATTAATAAGCTAACTATTATTAGTGCTCGGTTAGTCGAGCTACTTTTTTGACACAGCCATTGCGTGTATCTATGACATGAAGAGGTTTCTAGTACTAATGTTTTGCTTGCCTTTTGATATTGGTGTACATCGTATTTACATAAATAAATCTGAGTGCAGTTTTTGCGTAAATGCTGACATTTTTAATATGTTTTTAATAATTGTTAATTCTGTGAATGGCAGTATCTACTTTCATCTTCAATGGACAAGACAGTCAGGTTGTGGCACATGTCTAGCATTTCTTGCCTGAAAATTTTTTCACATAGTGACTATGGTTAGTCAGATTTATGCCTACCAATGTCGTTTTTAAACCCCTCTAGCTTGGCTCATATGTTGTATTTTCCTGTTAGCAAATACTATCCTAATACTTTTTAACATTCTCTTTGCAGTGACGTGCATCCAGTTCAATCCTGTTGATGACAGGTACTTCATTAGTGGATCTTTAGATGAGAAAATCCGGATATGGAGCATACCAGATCAGCGAGTTGTTGACTGGAATGATCTTCATGAAATGGTGACAGCCGCATGTTATACACCTGATGGACAGGTTTAGCATTTGATGCCATGTAGTCTTCAAGTCTTTTGATTTGAATATGATAAGGACCTTCCCGTTTCTCTGTACTTTGCAATCGTTATGTTTTGTTCAATTGCTTTATTTTATCTTTTTCAAGGGTGCTTTGGTAGGCTCGCACAAGGGAAGCTGCCACTTGTATGATACATCTGGTATGGGCAGAATCATCCTCATTAGCCCTATCTCAATTATTTGTGACAAACTTTTTGGATTCCCATTGTCCATTTGTCCCTACTGAGTGTTGCTTGAGGTGTTAAATTTATTCTTTACAAATCATTTTGAAGTACTTAGATCCATGTTATCTTAGGTCTATCTCTTCTCTGTTTTAATTTTCTAACACTAATTTTTATGTGCATTTTCTATCATTCAAATATATGTTCAAACTACCTAAATTCATTTTTCCTTACCTATTTTCAATAGATTTCACTGCAATTGTTCCTCTATGATCATTTTTCAATTCATCTTTCATAGTTTTATTATACTTTAATTTTAATTTTCTCATATGGAAAACCTTACCTAGTATTTCTTCAGAGTTTTTTAGGTGTTATTTCTTGAATGAAATGTAAGGGTTATACTTTTCGGAGACTATTATTTCTTCAGAGTTTTTTAGTTGTATACAAGGGTTCGTTTGGCTGTGCAGATTGAAAAATTATTTTAAAAATAATTATCTCATTTTAACTCATTTTGTTTATAAAAATAAAGTAATCATTGTGGGATTTTGAAGATGTTTGCTAAGTTTAAAACTAATATCGATTTCTAAACTCATTCATTCAAATAACAGAATTTAACCAATTCTTCTTTTTTAAACATGTTCTCTAACTTCAGCTACCAAATGAGCCCCTATTGTGGGCTAATATTGTTATGCTTTTCGGGGCAATTTAGTCTGATTTGGCTTTACATTTTTCTTTGCGCTAAAAAAATCTCGTATGCATGCACATAAGGGCTGGGGATCAAGGGGAGCTTAGTTCTTTACAAATTTTGTTGGGCATATGTTTCATCTTATTTGACAATCTTTGATTTGATAAGAGTTGGTGTGTTTTGTTGTCGTTCCTTTTTTGGCAGATAATAAGCTGAATCATAAAACCCAAATTGAACTGCAAAACAAGAAAAAGAAGTCCACCCACAAGAAAATAACTGGTTTCCAGGTTTTCAATCTATGTTATAACATTTGCGGTTATCATCATTTTATATGCTCTTTTTTAATTTACTGGTATCAAATATGAATTGTTTTTTGACATGTTTAATCCAACAGTTTGCTCCAGGGAGTAACTCTGAAGTACTTATTACATCTGCTGATTCAAGAATACGAATTGTTGATGGCATCGAGCTGGTCCACAAGTTGAAAGGTAAAGTAAACATACGTAGTTATTTCTATTCATGATTTTTATTTGAACTAATAAAAGGCTGTGTTTTTTAGTATGTGCTCTAGATTTAAGTGCTCTCCTCTCCTACAGAAAAAAATACAAATAATCCATATAAATCATGCTTTAAATAGCCAATAAATGCAAATATCTCATTCCTAAAATGTTAGCTTACTGCAACATCTAAACCAAAAAAAGCTTGTTGTTGTGTCCTGGAACATTTGCGGCGATAGATATGTTCCGGCGATAGAGAGATATGACTTTAACATCCTAGCTTTTTACGAAATTCAACACATAGACAGATGAGAGAGAGAGGTGTAAGTCATAAGAGACACCAATGTTTTTATATGAAAACCCTAAAAAGGGCAAAAATCACGGGTCTGGTCTAGTTAAAATGATTCCACTAGTGTTTGTAATCGATTACAAATGATGCCCTTCCTCGGGGGAAGGCCTTGGCTCAATTTAGCAAATATACATCATGTAGAGTACATTACATGGTGGGAGTTGGAAGAATCCAATGATACAAGAGTTGTTCTCAAAAGAATGTTGGCCTGTTCATTTGGTCGGTAAGATCGTAGTCAGGCAACAAAGGTCAGAGGGGCTGTAGTTGGGCGACTGAGATAGAGGGGACCTTTTCAGTTGATAGAGGTAAGAGGGATCATAGTTGGTAGGAGACAGTGGTCTACGGCGGTCGAGATATTGTAATTGGAAGGCGGCAGTGATTGGAAGGACCATTATTGGCGAATGATTATGGTCGAAGCGACAGAGGTCGAAGAAACTGTAGTTGGCGGGCGATGGTGGTTGGAAGAGACGGTAACTTTTTCAGTAATTTGAAATAAAAAAAAATTTTTGTTTGCTTAGACTAAAGTTTAAACTTTTTTAAGTGTTTAAGAGCTAAAATTTGGCATACCTTTGATGATCAAAGATAAATTTGACAAATATGAATTGATTTAGATATTGATTTCATTTTATGGGGTCAAAATCTAAGCGGTGATAATATTGAGAATCAAGGCTCGGATTAAATCAAGGGTGTATTCAAATAAAAAAAAGAAAATATTAAAAGTCGAGGAATAAAAAATATTGACTTGTATCATGCTTAGATTGTAACTTATATCTTTCAGGAGAGGAGTAAAGTTGATCAATGACAACATATAATCATATTACACGGATTCTGATCAAACGTTGTATGTGATTAGATAATAATTAAAATACAGAATTGAGGAACTGTTATTGTAATGAAATGGTTTATGCAAGACAAACTTTGGATTTACTATGATAATGGGTGCAAAGGATTAGGTCGTTGATGGACTGGTTGATTTGATTGGGATGTAATTAGGAAGTTTTCTAATCAAGAGGGAGCTGTTTAGGAATGTTCTTAATCGAATGGGATTAATTAGGAGATGTTTTCTAATTGAATAGAGTATATTTGGGGGCTGATTTAAAGGGGATTAATTAGAAAATATTTCGTAATTAAAGAGAGCAGATTTGGGGGTTGATTTGGAGGGGATTAATTAGGAAATGTTTCCTAATTAAAGAGAGCTGATTTGGGGATTGATTTGGTGGGGATTAATTAGGAAATATTTCATAATTTAAGAGGGCAGAATTAGGGGCTGATTTGAGGGTTGATTCGGGAGGGAAATAATTAAAGAAATATGAGGGAATTGGGGGAGGGCTATTTGGATATTTGTTGTTTATTGCTTGCTTAAAGTAGGTGATTTTTTTTAGGGTTATGGGTATATTTTGAGTTTGCTGAAATTATAATTTCTTAGTTTGTGAGGGCTCTAGCCGTGATCTAGAGATTTGGGAGAGCAGGATCTTCCTCTCTCATTGAAGATCCAATTGTATCTTGCTATTTTATTTCATATATCTTGCATAAAAATAATTTTGTTGTGTTCTTTTTCCTAATTTCTTATTGTCGTTCGTTGATTTTGAGAAAATCATATTCACTTCCTATTAGTCGCCCTATCAATGATTATACTTTAGATCTTCTCAAAAAAATCAATGAAAACTTTAATAATTGGAGAAAATTAAGTTAAACTAATTATTTGTAAGATTGAAAGAAACTCAACAGAAAATTGCAAGTTTTAATTAGATTCCAGAACATATCCACAAGACTAAAACAGAAATATAGATAAAATGGCTTGCAGTTAGAGATCTTAATGTTAATTGATTTTGACCAAATCTAAGTTATTCACTAAGACACAAATAAAGATGAAATTCTATAAAAAGGAGATTCTAGGAGTCTTTCTCCATGGATTGTATACTACAGTAAGAAGTGCACTTGAACACAAGTAGTAGAACATGAGCTTGCATGTGTCTTTACATTCCAAATGAAAACTATTTATAGGCATTGTGAGGGAAATATTAAGAGTCACTTGAATGCAATAAAGGAGGGATGCGAAGTAAAAAAGTCATGAAGAAAAAATAGGAAAAAATGCGAAGTCAAGGAGGTGGTGGAGAATAAAGGAGACTTATAAATGATACATCATAAAAAATGATAAATCCTTCCGACCTCCATCGCCTACTACGGTCCTTCTGACCTCAATCGTCTTACAATGGTCTTTCCGACCCCTGTCTTCTGCCAATTACGGTCCTTCTGACCTCTGTCACCTACTACGGTCCTTCCGACCTTCGTCGGCTACTACGGTCCTTCCGACCTCCATCGCCAGACAGTGTTCTTTCTGACCCCTGTCTCCTGCCGACCTCTGTCACCTATTACGGTCCTTTTGACCTCCATCGCCAAACAACGGTCTTTCTGACCACTGTCTCCTGCCCACTACAGTCCTTCCGACCTCCCTCGCCAGACAACTGTTTTTTAACCACTGTCTTCCTCCGACTACAATCCTTCCGACCTCCATCGCCAGACTATGGTCTTTCTGACCCCTATCTCCCATTGACTAAGGTCCTTTTAACCTCCCTCGCCAGACAATGGTCCTTTTAACCTCCCTCGCCAGACAACGGTCCTTCCGGCTACCGTCACCAGACTATGGTCTTTCCGACCTCCGTCGCCCGCCGACTATGGTTCTGCTGACTTAATGAACATTTCAATACTAATTCTTCCAATTCCCACCCAGTAATATGTTGTACATATGTTACATCAACCCAAAACCTTCCCCCCAAGGAAGGGCCACATTTGTAATCGACTGTAAATAATAGTTGATTCATTCAAATTGGGCCAGGCCTTTTGGTTTTTTCCCCTTCTCAGGGGTTTTCACGTATGCCAGGACGCGAAAATATTAAATTTTATATTTCTCTACCGCCGCGATTATGCCAGGACGCTGCAATAAAAAGTAGGAAGATTTTAGGGAATTACATAATGAAGGGGGAAGAGGGATTCCCCATAATCCATCCATCAAGTACAAAATTCAATATAATCCATTAGCCACAATGAGGGAGGGTGGAAGGAGAGGTGAAATCAGCTGTCCACACTGCAAACCATCTCCTGCCTGCCCCTATACAACCCGTTAGTCACTTCATTTGTGACCAGAATGATGTAGGTAAACACTACAAGCTCACCACAAAGCCATTGTGCTTTTATTACCTTTCGACCTCTTTCAAGTCAGGGTTGGTAATGATAACGTCTCCTTAAAAGAAATATGAAGTAAAAAATGGTGTTTCAGTGCATGACGCCTGTTGATGAAGGAATTGATGAATTTAACGCATTACCCCTACATTGTAGATGGATTTCTTCCATAATTCGAGCCATGACTTAACCTTCCTTGGAGACTAAAAGGTAAATGCGATAAAATTGCAGTAGTATATGAATTTATCAAACATTAAAGTAGTTTTAATAGCTAAATTTAATGTTGTGGAAAGACTGAATATTAAGATGAATTGTGAAAAAAAAAAACATAAAAATTATTGATAATACCAAACTGATGGTGGAATTACATCTGTTTTAGTGGAAAATAAATTTTAGATGGATCCGGCATATATGACAGAAGGTAGAACATGCATTGGTTAGATGCTTAAATATAATTGACATGGAAGGAAATGAGGTAGAAAAAGTAACCGGACTAAAAGTTACGCCACAAAATTTATACAAAATAGAGTTAGCACCTCATCTTAAATTAATAAAAAATGATTATTTGAGTGAGTATTTGAGTATTCATCACCAAATAGTTGGGTTAACCCCGTTGCTGCTGTTGACATAATTTCCTTATTGTAATAAGGGCATCTCCAACCAAAAAACTCAATTTTCACTCTATCTAAAATACAGTAATACATCAAAATGCTGAAATTCGTCTCCAATTGAACTCCATTTTCTAACAAAAAAAAAAGTCCTAGTATATTCTTTCCCATACTTTATCATATATTTACATTAAAAAAAATATACAGTTGGTGAACATTTATCGGACTGTTCACCCGCAAGCAAATAGCGGAAAGTTTGGCGTTTGGCTGGAGCGACCAAACAACGTCATACACATATTTGACATTCGACTAGAGAAGGCCTAAGGTAGTTGATTTAAAGGTTATGACTGAACCTTCATTGCAGGATTTCGCAACACAAGCAGCCAAATCTCAGCCTCTTTGACCACAAATGGGAAATATATCATCTGCGCCAGTGAGGATTCCAATGTTTACATCTGGAGGCATGAAACTGATTCCAGACCAAACAGAAACAAAGCAAAAATCAATGCCACACAGTCCTATGAACATTTCCACTGTCGCGACGTAACCGCAGCGATTCCTTGGATAAATCCTTCCTCCACCTATAACAGTACTCCAGGAGAAACAACTCCTACTGGCTTCAACAACCCAAAACTTAGCCTGCAGCTCTTTTCTGAACCCAATGGTGATGAGCCTATTGACTCCCCAATGGGCTCAAACACCAATCATTTCAGCGACAGAGCTTCGGCGACATGGCCGGAGGAGAAGCTTCTGCTTTCTTCAAAGCAGAGCAGCCCTGAGAGCTTTACAGAAAGCTGTAATGGAGGAATCCATCTGCAAAACAAGTCTGCTTGGGGCTTGGTAATTGTAACAGCCACAAGAGGAGGCCAGATCAAAACGTTTCAGAACTTTGGATTCCCTGTAAGAGTATGATAAATAGTTCATATGGAAGTTGTTGGCAAGCCTGTCAGATAGCCAAGTCTGTGCTAGCCTTGTATAGATAGAGAGGAATATATGGCGAGGTTTGTAATATTATGTTGTTTGTGATGGGTTGTTAAGGTTCTATTTCTTCATTGGCTTCTATTGGAATTAATGCATATTGTTTTGTTTCAGATGAAAAAATTTCTGTTTTGTGCAGATAAATTGTGCGGTAAGTTTTAGTCTTCTGTAAAATCAAGGAGTAATTATGATTTAATTTTGTTTAAATATAAAATTTGATGCGTCAAATTTTAAACAATTAAAAGAATTGATAAAGTCAATATTAAATTATGAAATTATATAAAAATAAGAAATTAAAGCAACAAAATAAATTTTTGCAGAAAATCGTCCTGACGGAGGAAACAATTTCGAAAATGTTATTTTAAATGCTATTTTGAATAGCTTATTATGAGGAAGTTTGCTATGAAAAATATTATTAGATGTGGCGTTTAGTTTTGTAAATTGAATGATTATTTAAAACTTCATATATAAGAGTCATTTAACATAAATAAAATTGATAAATAGGTTATGATGACTGCCATCTAGTTAGGCTTCTAAGAATTAGATCTAAAGTTTTGATTTATATTGATAAAATTGTGCATTTAGAGATTTTCAAGCTATTTTTTAAGTACTATACATTTAATTTCTTATAAATTATATCCAACGGTTGCGGGCTAGAATATACGCGGCGATAGAGTTAGAAAGATTTCGTCTTAGCGTTGTACGGATATTCAACACATAAACAGAAGATGAAAGAACACTAGGATTTTTACGAGGAAATCCCTGGAAAGGAAAAAAATCACGGGGCTACGCCCAGTTGAAATAATTCCACTAGTGTTTGCTTGAGATACAAGAGGCTGACTCATCTTTAAAATATAGGACGATCAAATTACAATGATTCACTTTCTGATTGAAATCCAGTTACAAACAAGTTGTGTATTCGAGATGAATTTAGAGTCACTTAGAATTATGGCGTCACTTGGAGATCGGACAGAGTTCCGGCGTCACTGGAAAGTCGGGCGGAATTTTGACGTCACTTAAACTTCAGGCAGAATTCAGGTGTCACTTGGGCAGAATTCTGGCGTCACTTGGGTGTCGGGCAGAATTCCAGCGTAACTCGAAAGTCGGGTGGAACTTCGGCGTCACTTGAACATCGGGCAGAACTCAGGCAGTGGTCGGTGAGGAATTTCTTCCCTTCTCTTTTCTTCTCTTCTCCTTTTTCTTGCTTGGGTCCCCTCTCAAGAGAAATGAGAAGCTATTTATATTTTTTTGAGGATGGCATTACTCGTAAATAGGAGGATCAAGTGCAAAGTTGGAGTGGTTCGGATGGACAACCGATATTAAATCCTTTGATCGTGGACAGTTTGTTAGAATTTGGCGATCTTGGGCTCGCTGGATTCGTCTCGTCGAGTCGCTCAATTCTGATTATAAGCTTGTCATTTTTGGAAACCGTTTGGTAATCCAAATTGTGGTTTGAACCTTCCAACAACGCCTCAGGTCTTCGATTCAGACTCATTTGGGCTCAGATCGAGTTGAACTTGGTGTCATTGGGTTCGTATTTCCGATACGCTCAATTTCACTATAAGTTTGCTGAAATCGGAGTTTAGATAATACCAAATTTAATTTTTGAAGCTTCCAACTTGATTTTGCGTCGAGATTCGTGCCCAATCAAGATAATTTTTTGATGATATATCACCAACAATTTTCTGATGATATATCACCAACAATTTTCAAATCATTTTTTAATTAGATCTTGGAGCGTTTGTCAAATATTTAAGTACATTAATAATATTAGTATTAAGTGATGTTAGACTCATTGGATTTGTCTTGTAAACCCGCTCTGAGAATTAACAATTATTCTCAGTGCAACGCAAATTGTTGTGGGTGTTGTTTTCTTTATAACTCGATAAATTGTAATTAAAGGATTCCTCTATTGATTTGTAGATCTATGCAGAATATAAGACAGCTCTTTCATAAAATCCAATTCACCTTTTTTAACTTGATTTCGGAGCGGGTTTTCAAACTTTGTTGTAGGAAAAATTATTTTATATGGACACCCAACAGTTCGGAGCCAACCAGAATGCACCACATCTCCTGTTACACAGCGGTGCCGAGCACCGGTACTGAGCAAAAAAATGACTTGGCACTTTCTTGTTGATTTCCAAATGCCATCTGATGCCCGCACAAAATAATTTTTTTTGTTGTAGGGCTAATTTATTATTGTGAAAACGTCTCTTTAAGAAAAAATGTTTTGTATCTACTTGCTAAAGTCGTGTTATTTGGTTAATCCAATAATTTATAATGCACGAATGACTTGCTAAATAATCAAGAGCACACCTTTCGCATATTAGTTTTCCAATCACAGATCTATTGATATTTAAAAATAGCTTCAAACTAAGCATTTCTTTGAGACTTATCATTTTCTAATATAATTTTTTAATACAAAAATTTCTTAAATTTTTTTAATATAAAATTTGTGTACTAAAAAATTATTTTTTAAATAGTAAAAAACTATCCAAAATAAGCTTAAGGGTTCATTTAGAATGACTTTATTTCTACTTCTTTTGATTTTTATACTACATTCATCCCAAACGAAACCTAAGTAGTTATAAATTCAGTTAGATGGGCTTTTTTAAATGCAAGAAAGCATAATCAAACACAATATTTGAAAACTAATATTAACATTTTTAGAATACTAATATGTAATTAATGTTAAATCGAATAGCTCCAAAAATTGAATTAGACTATTATTTGCAAATCTCTTGCACCTTAAAGGAGGGCTTTACTAAAAAATAATTTAAATCAAAATGAGCATGAATATCCCTAAATTTTCATCAAAATTAATAAAATTTATTATATACAAATATTAATATCAACATAAATTTAAAAATATTCAAACTCTAACACAAATATCATAACAAAGAGCTGTTTTGTTATTTTGGTAGGAGTCAAGGAGCCTATTTCTCTCCCTTTGGGAAAAAGAACGAATTCCAATATGTTGCTAATAGTTTAGATTATGATATAAGTTATTTTTTACAGTTAAAAAAAGCAATTTTTTATTGCAAAAATAATCAATTTAAACCATCTTAATTAATTCTTATTGTCTTGTACAACAAATAAAGAACATTGCTTTTTAATTGTTCATCATATAAATAAAAAATTAACAATTTTCGCTTGTATTTTTTGAAGGAAACTCGACCGAAATCATTGCATGGCATAAGGATTTACATTTGGTGTGTTTATACTACTTTTAGGCTTCGTTTGGGGCAGCTTTAGACTACTTTTTTTCTACTTTCAAAAATTTTTTATACTAAAAATAGCTTTACAAAGCAATAAAAAGTCATCTCAAACAAAACCTTTATATCCAAAAAGCATTCCATGCTTACCCCTAATCTATGACGATTATTAAACCAAAGCCAACCACATAAGAATACAAATAGTTTAATTCATGCCTTCACGTTCCATTACATAATGTGCATGTGACCATAAGCCTGTATAACTAAACAAAAAAATAAAATAAAATAAAATAAAATAAAATGCCAACCAACAACCTGATCTAGTACAACAGTATGCTATTCAGAGAAGTATTTCGATACTAAGCCTCGGTGAAAATGCTGTCAAGTATAGTTTATTTTGTTGGATTAACATAACCTGCACTGAAGGATAACTACAGTGGCTTTGTATGAAAGCAACGGATAAAGAACGAACTGTTATACAAGTCATGTTCCAGTTAAAGGAGCTCTGCAATTCCTAGCAAGAAAGAGAAGACAGAAAAGACCATCATGAAAGCAACACTTAGGAGCTTGAAGGAATTAATCCAATGTGAAATCTTAGGCTTCGTTTGGGACGGCTTTTTCTTGCTTCTTAAAGCAGCTTTCTAGTACAAATATTAAAATCTTTGTACTAAAAAACTGCTTTAAGAAGTAGTAAAAAAGACGTACGAAACAAAGCCTTAATTAGCATCATAAATAACAGTACTCTGTTCCAATCTATCAATCCATATGAGGGACTCCTGAAAATCTATCAATCCAGAAGAAGCAAATAAAGCTAAATTTGAGCATTTCCATGATAAGACTTTGTCTATTTTAAAGAGGAGATAAGTATTCTGTTCCAAATTTTGTTTTCAAGTCAACCATATTCTACAGTTTTTCAAAATATCTCCGCTTAATTTCATCTGCAACATAAAAAAGAATTACCCTCGAATTGTATCATTTTTAGGACAAATTATTCTGTGCGGAGTCTAGACAGCGTCCAGAGACCCAAAAAAAAAAAAAACACGTCACCCCAAAAGTGCACCGCGCTCGGTACTGCTCGGTACCAAGCGGTACTGGACAGTTCTCCCACCCGGTATCCACACAGAATAATCTCTCCATTTTTAGTGAGAAGATTTAATTGTCCAATAAATATGCACTAAAAATGACTAAGAGGGCTTATAAAGACCCTCATATGGATGCCATTTTCACTCGTGTTTCACTACTAATCATATTAGAAAGACGCTACATAAAACTCACGAATCTTTTTTTAAGTATTGGTAGCCATTATCAAGGAACTTCCGTTGCATATTTTTGATAATCATATATGGCAATTTTAATGATGTTCAAGAGAGAAAAATCTTGATATAATGTTCAAATGATAGTGTTCAGAAATTTTGAACAAAACGAAAGAGGGCGACTAATTTATACATATATACAAACAACTTAGTAATATCTCTGCATGCATATTAGTGTACGATCAATGCTAAAAATATAACTTCAGCATTCAATTATAATATGTAATTGACAATTACTATCAGCGTCAACATCATTAATAATCTTTCCCCACAATTTAGTCGGCTTCAGAAATCTTAATCCTTCATGTTGAGTGGATGTTAAATTTATTTTGCATAATATTTTTAAATGATATATATCCAAGTTATCTTCCATCTAATCATTTTTCTTAACAATTCTTCAAGGTTCATTCAGTCTATATATCTTATTACTTCATCGTCTACCTTCAATTATACATGCCCAAATTATCCAAATTTTATTTTGACTATCTTATCATTAGAATATGCTTCCACCTCATATAACCATTTCAATAAATCTAGACTAATTTTGTCAAATATACATCTAAGCATTCTGATGAGGACATCATCACTGATTTCGACATGTGTACCATCGGAGACACCGGAGATCAACGGTCATGATCATGAGTTTATATTTTGAGTCATTTTATGTATTAGTTTATTTTATTTTTCAGTTTTATTGTTTTACCCTTATGGATGGTCTTTTGATATTGTAGCCCTGAGGGTATTTATGTCTTTTAGTTTTGTTTCATTTTGGGCCTATTTATAGGAGGCCTCATGCATTATACTAGATGATGAATATTGAATGAAAATTTGCCTCTTATGTTCTCTTTGTGAGTTCAACCATCTTCGATCTCTTAGTGAGTTCGTCGGAGAAGATAAATCTCTTTGTGAATTCTAAATTTTTCGCCAAACTATTTTTGTCTTTGAGAGTTTAAATTTTTGCCAAGTTATTTTCGTGGAGATTCGGATTGAAGATAATTGAGGTGAGTGGATTTATGCAAATCGAATCCCTAGAAATTCCCCTCCTCCCTTCCCCTCACCCCTTGCCGCCACCTCCCCTTGAGCCGCCCAGGCCGCCGGCCTGCAAACCCCCACCCGCCGACCAGCAGCCGGCCAGCAGCCCGCCGGCCACCCCTTGGACCCCCATGCCGCCGGCCCCCTCTAGCTTCCCCATTTGAATTTTGAATTCCCCTATCTTAATGACTTTCCTAATTAAGTCATATTAATTTGGGAAATTAATTAAGAGGAGTTACACATATTTGAAATTCAAATTCAAATTCAAATTCCCTCTTATTTTCATTTGAATTTGGGAGTTACTTATGATAATCAATTCTGAAATTAAATTCAGATTTTTTATTATGTTTATTTAATTCTTTGCGGTCCCCATGTAATTAATACTCAAGCCCCTCTCTCCTCTACGTGTGGCCGGCCCCTTAATGGGCTTTTTCTCTCTCCCAATTTAAATTCAAAACCCCACCAAATCAGCCCATAATTATCTCCTCAATTAACACCTCTAGCTATTAATGGATTAATTTGAAATTTCAAATTAATCTCCCTCCAAAATCATTTCAAGCTGAATTTAATTCAGTTTTTTTAATTTTCCCCTCACTAAACCGCCACCGTTCCCACCTCCTCGTCCCCCATATTCCATCTGTGCTCCTTCACCTCCCGGAAAGAATGCATGGCGGATTCGGAGCGTGATCACGGATTTGTGTTTGACTTTCAAGGGGACATCGACGTCGTCCGTTCTCCATTCATTGACGTTGGGTTCAGCTTCGACCACACCATCGAGGATTACCTGAACCGTATTCTTCACACCCTCGTGGACGTCCTCGACGAGCAACTTCAGGTAGACTATTGGATCATCAACGTGCGTCCATCATCTTCCCCAAATCCGTCTTCTTCCCCGACGACTAGTCCTCTCGGCATCACTTGTGTAATACTAGCATCTCTAAGCGTGCTTGCAATTCTCCTCCGCTAACCTCCACTTTCAAGAGTTGAGTGAAGAACCTCGAGGTAAATGATCTAGATTTTAAATTTGAGGCTTTATTATAATTGGCTATTTGCATTACCTAAATCTTTGATTATTATTTTGCAAGTTCTAGTAATCTCAACGTGTAATCTATTGCTATTGCTTAATCTTTCAACGTCATATTCTTAAACCTTAACTTGAGCAGACAAAGAGTTTTTGGTAGCAAAGTAAAGTTCATCACTTCTATTAATATCTTAACTGCAATTCTTGTTTATTGCATTTAGTTTCACAATCACATTCTCATTTATATTGATCATTAACAAATTCTTTAAAAATCAAAGTTTACACTAATACAACATAGTTGATTTAATTGCAATTCCATACTAAAGAACTGTGTATTACCGAAGGATTTTTTACTAGAAATCCATCAAACATAAGGATTTACCAATCATCAAGTCATTGGGTTTTGCATGCAAGTTGGTCTCCTTTCACAACACATAATCCCTCTAAGTTTACAATATTACTGAAAGGCAAATAACCCCTTGTCAAAGTTGGGCTTCATACAACATCTTTGAATGATAGGTCATTGGTTGACCATCTTGGATGTGAAAGGGCAAATAATATAACTAAATGCATCCACCTCCAACTCAAATGCATCCTAAAGGTTTGGATAGGCACTAAATGCCATAGTGTTGTTCTTTTTGAGCAGTTAGAACATGTTCTCTTTTTCTCCACACTATAAGGGAGCAACCAATGCTTATACTGAGAAATGATTCCTAAACTTGTGAACATAGTAGAAGCTTTCATAAAACTCGAAACTTTATGCGTGATTTGGGACATCCATGAATTTTTACTAGTTAGTTCAGGTTTTAAATAAAATTCTCCCAAACTCTCACTTTTTTGCGATTAGCATCATCTAAAAGCCTTAAAACCTCCTCATATATCTACACAAATTTTTTGATGAGATATTAGCTAATAAAATATGAAAGGCTTATATTGAGCTTATCAACTAGAGAATTGAAGAATGTGGCCCTCAAAGTCACGCTAAATGGCATTAAAAAGAGAAACTGTGACGGTTTTCTGTATTCAACAAATTTTTTAGAACAAATAAAGAGTTTACGTACAGTTAGGCCACACGATGATTTAATGAACAGCTGATCTAGTCTTTAGGCAGCAATGAAATTAAGACAGAAAACCATCCAGAAAAGCAGTAGTTGACAAAGGCAAATACCTTTTGCTAAACTTTATATTCATTAATATGCATCCACTTGGTAGAGGACCACTTATTCCCTTTAATCACTGGGCATCCACCTGCGAGGATTAATCATGAATTCAAATATTTCAGTGTAAGCGGTGACCTAAGGAAATAGCAAAGATGAAATATATCTTAGATGCAATCAGGAGGTTGCTCTACGCTACTGTGGATAATAACAAAATCATCTGGAAAGCAACTAATGTTTCTAAATTAAAAAAAAATGTAGAGAGATGCATAATGGAAAATGTACCATGTAAACTCGATGGATCAAGAGTTGCGTCAGGCTTCATGCTCCAGAAAAGTAGAGCATCTCCCATTCTAGGTCGAACAGAAAGGCCCTTCTTTCCGCATTCTGATAACTCATCGTACCAAGGTAAAGCACTGCTGTTTTTTTTTGCAGCAGGGAACACTGTCTCACCACCCTCTTCAACATCCGAACTGATGGACATAACAAAAATTTAAGAAAAAAGACGATAAAGAGCAGCATTAATTCTCCAAGAAAAAGTCCTGATGACGAGCCAAAGTATTTAAGCAGTAATTATGCAGCACACATACAGGTACATGAGGATAGTAGCAATTCTTTGACCACCATTCTTGGTATTGAAGTCATCAAGAAAATAGTCATAGTGAGGCTCATATTTCTGCCCTACTTCATAATGTAGAATTTGAAGCCCTTCCCCATGTTCTGCAAAAAAGTATTAAGCTTTGAGAACAAAACAAACAAGTCTACGGAATGTCAATGTCAAAGCGTAACAAGAAACAAATGTAAGAGCATAACTACCGAGACAACAACAAAAGCAACAATATTAAGTCTTTATCCCACTACATGGGATCGGCTATATGAATCATTTTTCCTCCATTGTGTGCCTATTAAGAATCAATTTATCATTTAAATCTAATAAAAAATATCATTATTAATACTTTCTAATAAAATCCTTTTAGGCCTACCTCTACCTTACTTAACATAGATCAGCTTTAATACATCTACTCTC
Organism: Dendrobium officinale; assembly: GCA_019514585.1. Taxonomy (NCBI): domain Eukaryota; kingdom Viridiplantae; phylum Streptophyta; class Magnoliopsida; order Asparagales; family Orchidaceae; genus Dendrobium; species Dendrobium officinale. The sequence goes on from CM033696.1 coordinate 30,101,385, forward strand.
CTAACCAAATCACGTATATACTCATGGGTGGAACCATGGATAAGTATGCCCACCCTCAATTTTACATAAAAGTTTTTGCCAAATAAAAATATTTTTTCTTCTTTGATATTTTTTATCTTAAATTAAAAGGACAATTTAATTTAGCAAGTTATTAAAACATGTAGTTTAATCTTATTAATTTTCTATAAATACATAAACTCATTTGCAATTTTGACCCACCTAAAATATTTTGAAATGGGCTTGTGAAACCTCATGTAGTCTATATTACAAACATAGCAACAAGAGAGCAAAGCTCAAAAAGATAGAATTGCTCTAGGTTGTTTGTAAACAAAAGTATTATTAATTTCCAAGCGATGTGGGACTAAATGAGAAGAGTTTATAGTTTTAGCAAGTGGGATGGAAGGGAAATGGTGTTGACAGTCTCACGATTAAGCTTTTGTGACTTTTTGTAGTCTCATAATATATATAATTACACTCTAACTTATATTATTGACACCAGTATTATACTATAAGATAAATAATAACAATTTCCTCTTATAAATTAGAAGGTGTTATGTTACTAGCTATTTTATTTTAAATTTTTATTTTATGATTATTATTATTATTATTTAATTACTTAAATTTTTGCCCACCAAGAAAAAGGAAATTGATTCTGCCCCGGTTAATATACTCATTTCACATTCTATCTCTAAGAGTAAACCACTCATCGACCTGAGCATCCTCATGTCAACAACAATTAACTTAATTTTATGCTTCTCTTTTAATGGGCAACATTCTACGTCATAAAAGCATTGCAGGTCTCACCACCATTGTATAGAATTTTTCTCTTAAATAAGAGCATAACTACCGAGAGTAAGAAAAACAGTTGGATAAGACAGGGCCAAAAAATTAATTTCACGGATGCAACCATGAGATAACACATTAAGTAATATGTATATTGCCTTGATTGATGTGAAATAAATATTGATCAAACTAATTGCAGACTTCATTGATATGATGAAAAATTAGATCAGGATGTTCATAGAATCTTTGGTATAACATCTTAATCAATAACAACAACAACAATATCAAGCCTTTATCCCACTATGCCCAGTCTGCTACATGAAACCTTTTTCTCAATTGTGTCTGATTAAGAGCCAAATTCTCATTTAACTCAAATAAAGAAAGGTCATTTCTAATATTTTTATCTCTACCTTATTTAACATAAGACAAATCTAATATATCTACTCTCCTAACCAGTTCATCAGAAAGCCACCGTTTTAAGTGAATAACATCTTGATCATGACAGAATATTTATATAAGTTATGCTTGTGTATTTGATGGGTTTAACTTTCATATTGCTGATATGATTACCTAGCCAAGCCAATATATCCATAAAGTTATGAATCTCCTGGGTCAATGAACTCCATTAGCTTGGTGAAATGTCTTCATCTATTTCAGGATATTAGAAATGATCAAGTATGCATTATAAAATATAATAAATTATTGATAAGTCAATTCTACTTCATAAAGAACTACAATATGTATGCTCCTGAATAATTTATCACTTGAATGCATTGATTATTATTTTGCATGTGATTTCTTATAAACTCATCATCATCTTTATCCTTATCCAAACCATTTGGGATTGGTATTATAAATCCTCGTTTTTCACATATTCATATTGTGTGTTGTCTATGATATTATACATATTCTTCACAATCATTTTGAACAATGTTTCATGTAAACATAAGTATACCCATTTTCTTTCATAATCTTCTTAAGCTAATTTTATCAAAACCCATCCACCGAGCACATTTTATACCCTAGATCACACATGTCCAAACCATCTAAATTTATTGTCATTCACCATATCTTCAATATATGTTACTCCACAATTTCTTCTAATAATCATTCCTTCATTTTTTTTCTTAGATTTGTCATGCATCCACCCTAATATTTTTATTTTAGTCGAACACAACTTAGATGTTATTAACTTTTTTCAACCCACCAATAGGATTCATACAATATCAACATTCTAAATGTGATTTTAAAAAATTTACTATTAAGCCTTTACAACGTTCTCTTATTATATCTTTATTAATCTATATAATATATCCAATATACTTTAATCTAACACATCTAGGTATCACCTTACATTCAAATAATATTGAATAATAATTGTTAACATCATACCCAATAAAATTACATACTATAAAGACTTTGATCTACAAATTCTATGGTCAAAATCTACAAAGTATTTTCACTATCATTCTAATATTTCACCAATTACACAACCAACCAACCAAAACTATATCATTTGCAAAAAAATAAATAAATAAATATTAAGTACCTCACTCAATATAAAAAGATATTGCCTCAATGTTGATCCTTGATGTGAATATATGATAATTGAAAACTCCAATGTCACTCCATACATATCTTTAATATGCCAATTAATCTTTAACATATTTTTTTGTTTAGAGTACACCAAATCAATTCTCGTGGTACTTTATCATATGCTTTCTTAAAATAAATAAAACTCCCATGAATATCCTGTTATGCCGGTCCAGCTTGGACCGGCTCCACCTGGACCGGCCCAGCCAGTCCAGTTCTACCGAAGGCGGACACAGGGCCGGGCGGAAGAGAGGGAGCCAAGGAGTGGGGTCCACTTGCAATTCAAACATAAGCTAAGCGTTTTTGGAGGGAGAAGGAGGGGTAGAGTAGTCCTTTTGCTTTTGTTTTGAATTAGAATGCATTAAGTAGGGAGAAAGAGAGGAATTAGGGTTATGCCATGTTTTGTGAGAATTTCCTTTGTCTTCTTGGATAGTGAGGGCTCTAGATCGAAATCTAGAGATTGGGAGAGTGCGATCCTCCTCTCGAATAGAGGATCCTTGTATCTTTGCTATTTTCCTTGCGCCTACTAGTAAAATACAAGTTGTTTCTTCATTTTTCTCTCAGATTTCCCCTATTTTCTACTGTTTTTTGGCTGTTTTACTGCTGTGGACAGCAGTTTTCATCTTGGATCTATTTGATTTTGGTGAGAAACAAGCTCCAAGGGATTGCTGTATCAGTATCTGTTCTGATTGATTGGGGAGCCATCAAAGAGGAGAGCATCCAGAATGAGGAGCTCAGGAAAATCAAAGAAGAAGTGCTTTCAGATGAAAACAGCACCCATGTTACACAGTTGTGGGGGAAAGACTGTACTATCAGGGAAGGAGCGTGATTCCTAGGTCTTCCATTCATATTCCCCATCTGCTACAGGAGTTTCATGGGAGCGCCATAGGAGGGCATTCAGGAGTGCAGAAAACTTATAGCAGGATTGCTGCTGAATTGTACTGGAAAGGGATGAGGAAAGACGTAGAGGAGATGGTGGCTAAGTGTGATACCTGCCAGCGGAGCAAGTACATGACGATGGCACCAGGGGGATTACTACAACCCCTGGCCCTACCAGAGAAGGTTTGGGAGGAGATTACTATGGATTTCATTGATGGGCTTCCAAAATCAGAAGGGTACACGGTCATATTTGTAGTGGTTGACAGGTTGGGTTGACAGGTTGAGCAAATATGCTCATTTCATTCCCTTGAGACACCCATACACAGCAGTATCTGTAGCAGCAGCCTTTGTGAGAGAGATAGTCCGCCTGCATGGGGTACCGGAGTCTATTGTTTCTGATAGGGACAAGGTGTTCCTGAGCCATTTTTGGAGGGAGTTATTTAGGATGCAGGGCACAGTATTGAAGAGGAGCACAGCCTATCATCCACAGACTGATGGGCAGATGGAGGTGGTGAATAGAAGCTTGGAGACATACTTGAGATGCTTTGTGTCTGAGACACCGAAGCAGTGGGCTAAATGGCTGGCCTGGGCAGAATACTGGTACAACACCTCCTCTCACTCGGCTACCAAGATGACACCTTTTAAGGTGTTATATGGAAGAGACCCCCCACACCTGGTACACTGCAGCCATAGGAGTACTCCAGTATCTGCAGTGGATCAGCACTTGAAGGAAAGAGATCAAGTGTTGGATGAGCTCAAGAGGCATCTTCTCAGAGCCCAACAGATTATGAAGAAACAGGCGGACAGTAAAAGGAGGGATATACAGTTTGGAGTTGACAAGGTCTACTTGAAGCTCCGACCATACAGACAGAGGACTATAGCCCAAAGGAGAAATGAGAAGCTAGCAGCGAGATATTTTTGGCCCTTTCGAAGTGGAGGAGAAAATCGGGGAGGTGGCATACAGATTGAGGCTTCCTCCAACAGCCAGAATACACCCCGTTTTTCATGTATCACAGTTGAGGAAAGTGGTGGGGGAGCATGCAGTAAGCCCAGAGCTGCCCAGCACATTGAGGGAAGACATGGAAGTGACACTGGAGCCTCTAGCGGTAGAAGGAGTGCGCATCAATGAAAAAGGGGAAAAGAAAGTGAAAATTAGGTGGAGCGGCCTCCCAGATTATGAGGCCACATGGGAGCCATTGGAGAGGATTGCAGTGCAGTTTCCTGCCCTCCACCTTGAGGACAAGGTGGTACTTTGGGAGGGGGGTAATGTTATGCCGGTCCAGCTTGGACCGGCTCCACCTGGACCGGCCCAGCCGGTCCAGTTCTACCGAAGGCGGACACAGGGCCGGGCGGAAGAGAGAGGGAGCAAGGGAGTGGGGTCCACTTGCAATTCAAACATGAGCTAAGTGTTTTTGGAGGGAGAAGGAGGGGTAGAGTAGTCCTTTTGCTTTTGTTTTGAATTAGAATGCATTAAGTAGGGAGAAAGAGAGGAATTAGGGTTATGCCATGTTTTGTGAGAATTTCCTTTGTCTTCTTGGATAGTGAGGGCTCTAGATCGAAATCTAGAGATTGGGAGAGTGCGATCCTCCTCTCGAATAGAGGATCCTTGTATCTTTGCTATTTTCCTTGCGCCTACTAGTAAAATACAAGTTGTTTCTTCATTTTTCTCTCAGATTTCCCCTATTTTCTACTGTTTTTTGGCTGTTTTACTGCTGTGGACAGCAGTTTTCATCTTGGATCTATTTGATTTTGGTGAGAAACACTTGGAAATCCAAGTGTTTCCTATCATATCCTTTCTTTATTCTTTATATATCCATTAATTTTTGAAACACCAAAAGTATGGAAAAGCTGTTGTACCTGATGATATCCCAATAGAGGTGTGGAAATGCTTAGGAGAAGAAGGAATTTATTGGCTTACTAAACTTTTTATTATTATTTTGAAGAATAAAAATATATAAGATGGGTGGAGAATGAGTGTGTTGATTTCTATTTTTAAAAACAAATGTGATGCACAAGATTGTGCAAATTATAGAGGAATTAAGTTAATGTGTCATACTTCAAAACTATGGGAGAGAGTTATGGAGCATAGGTTGCGGCGTGATACTAATGTTTCTCAAAACCAATTTGGATTCATGCCGTGTAGGTATACTATGGAAGCTATACATTTATTTAGAGGTTTGAGGAGAAGTAAAGAGAGAATAAGGAGGATCTACATATGATATTTATTATAAAAAAAAAAATTCTATCTAATATTGATTTTTTTTGTTTTCCTTATGGTAGAGTGCTGATATTTCGAGTTATTCAATAAAATTTTCTTTCCTATATCTTAGGATTATATATTTGTAATTATATGATCTTATGTGTAATCTTTCACAGCAATAAAAAAATCATTTAGCTCGGACTTAACTCATGGGATTTGATTATTGTGTTAAGGTTAAATCATTGTATCATGTATCCTATATTGTCAAGATGTGTTGGCTTCGGGGCTAAAAATAATGGAAAAAATGGCATCACTAACAAATATAACAAGCTAAGAGCAAACTAATATGTAAATAACAATTTTAACATTTGCTTTAAGTTAGCATTCCCTGTTCTGCATGGACTTCCCAATTTTTTATGATCCCAATGCTTCTTCCAAGCTGGTAAGAGCGCAAGGAAAAATACACGACACTATGTAACCAGGAATTGACAGTCAATCTACAGGGCAATAATGATTCTCTAGAAACATACCCACTGGAATGAAGGTAAAATCAGCTATCCTTTTCTCAATTGCCTTAACTGTTTTGTCTAGTCCCCTCGAAAGAAATGTGCCAGAGCTAGTTCTCACTCTGCAAGCAATGTCAATTTCTAAAAAGCCTTCAATTAGTCTAATTTGAAATAATAAACAATGTAAATAGGATACCTGCTATCTTTACTCTTGCCAGTGCTACTATCAACAACGGTAGACTTCGCCATATAAGGCTTTCCTAATTCTATTAGATGTTCACATTCCTCTTTTGACTGCATGAAGCAATATAAGATCAAAGTTTATAATTATGACAAAGAAAATTTTAAAAATCTTAAAATGCTATAGGGCAAACTCTTTTGACTGCGTGAAACATTTATAAGATCAAAGTTTATAATTATGACAAAGAAAATTTGATAAGTATAAAATGCTATAGAAAAAAAAAAAAAACTAATAGAAACTTACAAAGCAATGACAACACCAAAATAGCGCTAATAAATTGCTCATGTAAAACCTTACACCAATTAAAGACAAGGAAAGCAAAAAAGGATAAAAGATAGGGCAAACGAGCCAATGAATTATTTTGTATTGGGTAAAAATAGATGCTAGTATGGAAAACGGAAGAGGCTTGAAAGGAACTCTCTTTGAGGAAAAAAACGTGAAAAAATGCCAATCCAATACAAAGCAATAATATCAACTTCCGAGCACCAGTTAGTGGAGTATATCATGCTCAAATTCCATGATTTAAATGGTAGAAGGAAGAGGTCTGCAACAAGGAAAAACTACTTTACAAGTATGAATGTAAACGAGATACAAGAAAATAATATTCTCATCACTCGGATACCAGAAAGTATTCACTAGCTGTTACAACAATTCGCGCATCACTTCACCACGAAAAAAGAAAAAAAAAACGTCCAAAAAACAAACCAGGACAACAAATCCCCAAAAGAAACCGCTCCCCGTCATGCTAACCCAAAGGACTTACAAGAAAGTTATGGTAGATGAAAGCCCTGGGCTCCCAAGAAAGTAACTCCGTCCACTGTTTTCCTCTCTTTGTCATCCCATCACTGGAACCCACAAAATCCAACGTTAATCCGTAAGCAAAACGAATATTGGCTCAGATCAGACCAGATACTCCAGTCCGCCAATCGGATCCGACAAATCAATGGAAAAACAAAGGACAAAGCACAACGGCGCTTACGTATTGGAAATCTCTCTATCGGCGCGGCGGGTACCATTGGGGGAGTCATTGGAGTCGATGGGGAGGGAAAAGATACCCAGGCCGAGTAGCATGAGTAGGACCACCGAGAGCAGCAGAAGCACTGTAAGCACCAGCGTGTACGGCGCCGATTTCCTGCTCGAAAAAACCCGAGCGTGCCGCAGAACCCTCGCCATGGCAAAGACAGAGCTCTCTAGGCGATCGGATTCTAGTTTTTCTGGTGAAAGAGGGGCAAATGAAACGGATCGACGTGAGAGATGTACGCGCGGGAGGGGATTAGCGGCAATGGGTGCCCACGGGTTTGTGGGAACGGCAGCTTATAGTGGGATGCGACGAAGGGTCTCCAGAAACCGCGGCGTGGAGCGCCTGCCCAACAAGTTAACGGGCTTTGATCCTTGTATTGACTATTGATTGATCGGCTGGGGCCCAATAGGTATTTATGTTGAATCTTGAATGTGATGGAGAGCATTCAGCGGATGCTACGCGACATCGTAGGGAAGATAATAAAGTAAAATAAATGATAATGTAATTAAATGCAATTACATTGTAAATATAATGATCCTAAGATCATCTTCCTCAAAATTGCATATTGTGGTATGTTATCTTTTATTCGCTCCATTCAAACGTTAAATCATACGTCAAAATTTAATATTTAAGATTTTATCTCTCATGAATCTATCATAATATACTTTCATATGATTTACCCTGCTTTTATCATATAACTTTTTTACATGTGACATATATGAATTCTATGAGTATTTTGACAATAATATTGTTGTGCCTTGGACTATTCGCGACGGAAGAGAAATATATAGTTTATGTCTTAGTATTGTACGAAGATCCAGCACACAATTAGATAAGAGAAAGGGTGTAGCGTTCATAAGAGGAACAATTATTACGTCCTCCGACCGGACGCAGAGGAACATCCGGTCGGAGGTAATTTTCCGCCAAAAAATGAGTTGTACCGAGCAAATATCGAGCAATACCAAACAATAACGAAAAATACCATCATTTGAAGACTCAATACCGAGTTATACCGGACTTTACCAAGCAAATACCGAGTTATACAAAAGTTGTACCGAATTTTTCCCATAAAAACTCGGTACAACTCGGTATTTCTCGGTACATCTCGGTATAACTCGGTATTGGTCTTCAGAGAACGGTATTCCTCATTTTTATCAAATAATACCTAGTTGTACCGAGCAAATACCTAGTTTTTTGGCCAGAAATTGCCTCCGAACGGACGTTCCTCTACGTCCTTGCACCGGACGTAATAAAAGTTCTCATAAGAGACACCAGAGTTTTTACGTGGATAACCCCTAAAAAGAGGAAAAATCACGGGGCCTGGCCTAGTTTGAATGAATCCACTAGTATTTGCAGTCGATTACAAACGAGGCCCTTCTTATGGAGAAGGTGTTGGCTTGATGGTACAAATGTACATCACATAGAGCGCATTACATGGTGGGGGTTACAATAATCAACAAAGACATGTTTGTTTGGCCAGCAGGACCATAGTTGATAAGATAGACGTCGGAAAGACTGTAGTTGGCAGGAGACCGAGGTCAGAAAGACAGTTGTCTAGTGATGGAGGTTGGATGGACCATAATAGGTGACGGAAGTCGGAAGGACCGTAGTCGGTAGGAAACCTGGGTCAGAAAGACCATTGTCTGGTGATGGAGGTCGGAAGGACCATAGTCGGTAGGAGACAGGGGTCTGAAAGATCATAGTTGGCAGGAGATCGAGGTCAGAAAGACTATTGCCTGACGATGTAGGTCGGAAGTACCATAGTAAAAGACGGAGGTCAGAAAGATCGTATTCGGCAGGAGAGTGGGGTCAGAAAGACTGTATTTGGTAGGAGACCAGGGTCTGAAAGACCATTGTAGTCGGGCGGTACTCTGGTAGAACTATGGGTGTCAAGTGGTGGCCCAGCAGAAGGCCGAGCATCGCGTGGTGGTATGGTAGAAGTCCGAGCCTTATGTGGTGGTCTGGTAGAAGTCTAGGCCACATGTGGTGGCCTAGTGAAGCACAAGGCCTCAAGTGGTGGTCCGGCGGAGATGAGGGTCTCAAGTGGTGGTC